>OX439243.1:15981153-16606153 GCA_949319165.1 Sialis lutaria
TTTGCCCTATCATGCTATTTAAAATTTTAAGGGTTATGCTCATAGCGCTGAGGGTTGAAAAGATTTTTGCCAAAATTTTATAGCAAAATATGTCCTCTTTGAAAGCAAAATCGACGTGTTCGAGCTTTTTTTCAAAATCTTATTTTAAATGACCAAAAGCGCGCCCATTTCGTTTTACTTGGGCCACCCTGTATATGATTAACAACGTACTTGTAAGGCGTTTCTCCTTCAGCATGAAGTCTAACATGTTTATTTAAATTGCTGGGATCACCAAAGGGCCTTAGACAGAATTTACACTTGAGTGGTTTGAACCCGGTGTGAGTTCTGATATGTATCTTAAGACCATATTTTCTCGAATAGATCTTTCCACAATAGATACACAAGTGACCTTGTTTGGATTTTCCAAGGTTGCTAACGAGTGTTTCCATTTGAGCCGCTTGAGACAAACTGACATCAGCCGGTGGAAAGTTCGGTCGTAGAAGAATTTCATTTGTTTCTGCCCGAAAACAATCAAAGTGTGGTAATCCTATTGTATTGTTGTTAAACCTTGGGCAGGATTTTGAACTGTAGGGACGAAACGCGGAACTGTATGGTCTTGCAGGTTCACTGGTTGGACGAAGTAATGATGGTGAATTAGATATCAAGTTTCTTGATTCTTCTTGTAATGTTATGTTGTTAACAGATGACGATCTTTCTTGTTTGATATCGTGTTCAATTATTTTTTGTGTTCGTTCAGGTGTTTCGATTTTCTTTAATGATAGTTCAAAATTAAAACTGTTTGATTTTGTTAAATTTAGAGGCGATAGATTTAATTCATCTTCGGAATATTTTAATGTATTTTGTAAGTTTCTCCATAGCTGGGAAATACTGTAACGACCACAATCTAATGTAAGATGCAGCTTGAGTGGATTTGGATACTCAAAATTAGTTGAACATTTGTGACATACGTATCTCTTTTGACCTAAAAATATTTAAAAAAAAAATTATTTATTCTATTTAAATGTCAAATAATTTTATTTTACCTTGGATATTTGCTGGTGTTAAAAAAGCCATTTGTATTAAGGCCAGAATTTTCTCAGAGAACCATAAGATTATTTCTTGACCTGTATGTATTTGTTTCACAGTTTTTAAAATAATCCACGAATTTTCAAAGTCAACTTGGGTATTGTAGCTGTGACAATCATTTGCTAGTTTTATATTCTGAATAATCGTAGATATTTTTACGTTTGTTGTTTTAATCACAAGTTTCGAATTAGAATTCAACGTTAGAATATTCTGAAAATAAAAAAGTCCATTTTAAAATTTAACAAATCAATACATAAAAATTAAAAATATTTCTATATATTTTAAACAATTTACCTGGTCATTACTTTTCAATCCAGAATTTTTAATTACATCTCCAATTTCAAACTTCTCTGAAGTAGATCCCAACGGAATATCACAATCAGCAACCAAAGAACTTTTATTTAATTGTAAATTATTCAATAAACTCGTTGGCTCTTGAAGAGGAAACGTACTTAAAGGAAAATGATGAGGAATTATAGGAAACATTTTCAACATCAATTTAATAAAACACACCACAAGAACACTAACAAACTCCCGATGACTTAATTCCTATCCCGCTAGGAAGTAAATGTTAAAATGAGCTCCTGCTAAACATCCCTTCAGATTTAAATACATATTTACAACAATACATGCGGGGTTGTGATTGTACATTTAAATCTTATCGAGTTTTAGTTACCTTACCAGAGAGGGATGGGAGTTAGAGGGTGGTACAGAGTTTGACAGAGATACGTTGCTGCAACCTGCAGCATCGCCGACTCAGATAAATCTACCATATCTAGAGGGTGGCGATTGGTGAATGATATTAAATTATCCATTGTTGGGGTTGCAACCCCTCCCATTGCTCCGGCAAGTGTATATCGGTAACATATGCTTTTGACAAGTGAGGTTTCGAGAGACTTGTAATGAACTTAATGAAACTTAGTTTTTATATTAATTTTCTATTGTTCATATTTGGTGGTCCATATGAAATTAGTATAACTATGAGCATAGTATACATTAATAAAATATAAATGGTAAAGAATTAGAAGAAAGAATTTAAAAATAATGATATTTAGATCATTTTTGATTCTATAAAAAAAAAATTATTTTAGTTTGTATCTACAGGGTGAGTCGCGAGGAATCTGTAATACTCCAGGAATGTATTGTACACGTGAAAATAATAACAAACATTTTTGCTATCCGATTTTCATTTGTTTTTAAGTTATAGCGTAATTAAAAATTAACAAAATTTCATACATAATTACTAAAAATTAATAATTCTCATAATAAATGTTCAAAGATACCGCCATTCACATGTTTTCGAGCCTGGATCATAGCATACTACTTTATCCATTATTAGTACTTCAATAATTACTGAAATTTTTAATTACGCTATAACTTAAAAACAAATGAAATTTGAATAACAAAATTTGGGTTTTTTGTTATTATTTTCACGTGTACAATACATTCCTTGGATATTACATGCAGTTTCCTCCCGACTCACCCTGTATATTTTCTACTGATTGAATTAATTTAAGTGCTGACTTTTACAAAGAATACAAACATAATTTTTATGAAGACAAATATGTGTGGTTAAGAACTATTAATTTAATTTTTAATCCCTACTTAACATATATATTTAATAATACAATTCGATTATGCATACATATGTTTGTAAATACCTATTTGTTAAAAATAATATCGAGTGACTTTTAACCACAGTTTAACACTTACTTACACCGTTGGGCAGCCGGCTGCCACGCGTAACGCACGTGCTGTTTAACATCGATGAAAGCTTCAGGTTTCGGGTGAATAATTCTATTTATTTGTATAGAATCATTTAGAATAGAGGAAAACATCGTCTATTAAATGATCATTTTTCTGTAAGATTAATTTTTTGTGTTTCATTTTTATTACATTCTTTTATGATATAAATAATTTTTTTATATGTTTCTCTTAAAATTTGTTTCATTGATCATCCCCCTCTTAAATGTATAAACATAATTTGAAATAATAAAAAATGAAGGAGGTTTTTAATTCAAACAATATGTATTTTTTAAGTAGGTATGTTCGGGCATTAATCCGACAAATATGAACCGATTTGGACGATTTTTGTTTGTTTGAAAGGCTACACTTTCGAGGTGGTCCCATATAATTTTTTTCGAAATCCGACCATGAATTTCGAAGACACACTCAAAAGGAAAAAATAAAAAACTTAAAAAAATAAAACCTACTTAAAAAAAATATAAAAAATTTACTTCATTATATTTAACATTAAGTCGATGCCAAGCCAATAAAAAAATTTAATAAAGGAAAAAAAGAAAACCGAATTCAAAAACTGTTAAATTTAATTATTATACGGTGTTTACACCGAAAAAACAAAACATAAGCATCGTGTCTATAAAATACTTCGTATTTAAAAATGTATAGGGTTTATTGCTTTATTGTCAAAAAAACATTGTGTTTCTGTTTTGTTTTCTCGGTGTAAACACCGCATTAGGCGTACTTTTCAGTGTTTTTAGAGTTTTTTTAAAGTAAAATTTTGTTGTACTATTTTTTTGACTAATTTATTTGTGTTTTTTAAAATTTTGTTTTTATATTTCACACTGTAATTTTGAGTTCCATATTACATCTTCAGGTTTTTTTTGATGGCGAAAACTGGCAAATTTTTTGGAGCATCAGCAATAGTGCGTAAAATATTATTCTGAAACTTCTGTATTATTTCAAGATTTGATTATTATATAATTTTAACATCAACTTGAAAAATCATCCATGCAGACCCCCATAAACTAAGCATATAATAAAATTAATTGGGTACAGTTTAATCAATCTACAAAATAAACACATTCATTGATAACAAAGCGGGTGATCAGTAGATGCACTATCGCAAAGATCTGCAATGGTGATATCGGCAGAGCAAGTGTTCACGTTCTCAGCACTCGAGGGTTCACTGATGTGTAGATTCAAGCACTTGATACCACCCCGGCGGTCAACGGCAGATGTACGCGCGTTGGGAATGGTCAGGTGCAACTGGAAAGCTATGTCAATATACCGCGCTTTGAAGTTGATATGGAGCTAGGTTTTTGATTTGAATTGGGATAGTTTTGTTGTGAAGTGTATTTAGTTTTTTTTTTTTTTGATACCGTTATGAGATTTGGGTTTTATTTTTATTTCTTGATATTTGAGAATATTTTAATTTTATTTTTTTAGTTAGTTTAATGTCTGTTATTAAGGAGCTATCAAGCACTCTCAAATGAGGTATCAAACTTATATGCCAGTTCTCTTGGAGTTTCACAAAGACTTTGACAAGTTTCGCGCACGCTTTGTATGTAAACACCAACGGTATTAAAACAGCGGTGATATTATGAAATTTTTTTACGGTCTGAGTCGCCAACTGTGTTACAATAAGTTGAAGTATCATTGCTCTAAATTTTATAGCAAATTCATAGATAATATCACAAAATTAATGCCTCATTTGAGAGTGCCTGCTAGCAAGCATATTTTGAGTTCTGATCAGTTATTCTCTGACATTTGTATATACATACAGTATGTCCCAATAAAAAATAAAACAATAAAAAAATACGTATATTTATTTGAATCTCGAAAAGTGTCGTCAAAGGTCAAATAATTTATTGCAGAATCTTATTTTTCATATTTTTTTAAACATCTCTTCATCCATATTTCACATTTTTTTTACTCGGAAACCATATATACGAGAAAAAAAGTACAAAAATTAAAAATGCTTGGTTTGATCTAATTGAAAATTGAAAATTATAAAAAAAATTATTAAAAATCTCAAATAAAATTATCCAATTAATTTCTTTAAACTCCAACATTTTTGTGTGGAATATTTTTACAAAAAACTTATCGAGATGATACACTGGTAGAAAGGATTTCTCAAACCAAGTAAACCTTGTTTTCTATATAACGAAAACAATATTTTCTTAAGATAAGCAATAATCTCTTAAACCAACTATAGTATACTTGAACGAAGGAATAACGTAGTTGGATTAAGAGTATGTTTTTTATATTAAGGTAGTTGGTCCATCATAATATGATCACATTAGGCCATGAGTACATATTTTTAATTTAGAGAAATGATCATGGCAACGCTGTACATTATCTACTATTAACTACTTGTCAAATGATTATATTTTATCATCTAAACTACCACAGAATATATTAATAATTAATGAAATCGATTATAATTCCCTTCAATCCACTTATAATATTTTGTAAAAAATTATTTCATTATTTTGTGTATTTTATACTATAATCAAATGAATACGTTGTTGCCACATTGTCAACAATACTGTAATTTATGTGATGGTTTGGTAGTTAAATCTGGTTAAATCTTAATAACGGGATGGTCAATAATTCCAATTTTTTGTATACTGTTTTCTTTCATATAAATATACAACATGCCAGTTTTTTATGAAAAACTGACGCTACGTTTAAATTTTATCTAATAAAACGTTACGTTAGTGTACGGTTAGTCCATATAAGCTGTGTTAAAAATGTAAACTTTGAGATCGTTTTTCATGACTTTGAGATGGTCAATTTTAATAAAAATGGGCTATTTTTCAGATATTAATCTAGGGAATATTCCTGTGCAATTTAAACAAAATCTGACGAAAACATGTTTACGGACCAACTACCTTAAGAAAATATTGTTTTCGTTATATACAAAACAAGGTTTTCTTGGTCCAATACAGTTTTTTTTTTGTGTACCTACTGATTTAAATTTGACGAGATATGGGAGTCTCGATTCAATTGGATCTTTATTTTATTTATGGATTCGCCGATAGTAGTTTTTACATGCAATAAATAAGACTAAAGAACTTTACTTGCAATATGAGTAAAGAAGAACATAACAGATTTTTTTGGTTAACAGTAATGCGATAACATCAATTTGTGGTTATGGATATTTTCCATTTCGACTTATTTACAATATATCGTGATTTTTTTACTGACAGCAACCCCGAGGGGGTAAATCTGAACCACACGTATTAAATAACACTTGTTTGCGGACACGCTTCAGCCCTTATATTAAATTATCATTATTTTGATACACCCTTCCATTGTTCGGATCACCCCATTTTATTTAACCACCGAGGTTACCTTACAGCATCAAAAATACGTACACCAATATAGAAAAAGAGGAATTTATAGAAACTATATTAGTTTATATAGTGTTCTCTCTATTTGCAGCTGTGATTTAAATGTGTATGGTTGATTGAATCTTCAATGGTTTAATTCTAATTTTAATTCGGATGTATTTTTGTTAGTTAATAATGTCATTTCAAGTATACTTAATACAAGGTATTTATAACTATATGGACAAACTAGGTTGGGTCTAGTTTATTTGAATATATTTAAATTAAATTATTTTTTTTATAAATAATATATAATATTATAAAAAACAGTAAAAATGGCATAAGAAGATTATTTTGTGATAAAATCTGAAATATTTCTTAAATAAAATAAATGCATTTTTGTAGACTTATTTTTCGAATCAATTAAAATATCAAAATAAAATTCTCTTAATGAACGCTTTCCATAAAATAAAAATAAATACAGTATCCTGATGATTATCAGATAAAATTGGTTTGTGATCATTATTTTTACCAGTTTTCAATTAATTTTCTTTCTTTTTAATAATCAGGTTTAGTGAATCTGAAATGAGCAAGTTGAATTATAATCATTGTACGCAGTTCCATTAAAAATAAGATTTATCATTTCCAGACAGTTAATGACCATTTACTTTTACGATCTTTCGTTATAATAGAGACATCATTTATTGGCATTAAACTGTTTATATATTGGCAAACAGGACGCGATAATTTATCAGAATTAAAAATTTATAATCTGTATGATTTATTGTGTTTTATATCGATATTTTTTTCTATAAGTAATTAATTATATTTCGATACTTTTTTATTTATTTCAGATTTTAATACAGCACAGCGGTGGGTAGCCCCCGGCCCGCGAAACTGTTGTACGAGTATATATCCAATAAATACATTTTAACGTTGTAACTCATACTGCAATTTATATTATCTGCAATCATAATTTTTGCAAAGTGAACATTTATAGAGCTGTTGCGAACTGTCAACTGGCGCGTTAAATTATAACAATAAATAAATTTTAGCAAAATTTTTTTACATGTATACAGGGTGTTCGCGGGAACCGAGTGATCATTGCTAACTTTGTTATTATTGGAGCTAGAAGATCGGTTAAATGGACAAAGTATCAGTATTTTTTCCGAGATGAATAATGGCGGTGTCAAAAAAACAATTGAATGTCAAATTTCAGAGATATATTGAAATATAACATTTTTTAAAATGGAACACCCTGTATATTATTATTGAATTTTGTAGCTGAGAATGTTCTCTTTATAAAAGTGTAATACATTTATGATGGTAAAATTGATAGAAAACAAGTTATAACAAGTATAAAATTAATAGAAAATATCGAAAAATAGTGTGCTATGAAGATTTAATAAAATACAAACAAATGATAAAAAAATTTAAAACAATAATTTCAAATATTTGTGCCTTATTTCGCAGATTTTTAACATTTTTGAGCATTATTTATAAAAAAATATAATTAATTATAATAAATAATTTTTTTCGTTATCAGTTAAAATCAAAAACATTTAAAATTTGCGAACATATGACATAAAAACCTTAAACTATTGTTTTAAATGTTTTAATCAATTGTTCTCAATTTATTAAAACTTCATAGCACACTGATTTTCGATATTTTCTATTAATTTTATACTTGTTATAACTTGTTTTCTATCAATTTTACCATCATATATGTATTACACTTTTTATAAAGAGAACATCCTCAGCTACAAAATTCAATAATAATATACAGGGTGTTCCATTTTAAAAAATGTTATATTTCAATATATCTCTGAAATTTGACATTCAATTGTTTTTTTGACACCGCCATTATTCATCCCGGAAAAAATACTGATACTTTGTCCATTTAACCAATCTTCTAGCTCCAATAATAACAAAGTTAGCAATGATCACTCGGTTCCCGCGAACATCCTGTATATACTCGGAATTTTTTTGTCAGAAAGCTACATCCTTCCAAAGATTTTGTCCTAAATTAGTTTTTATTTAATTATCTTGAGAACCATATGTGATAATCGGTTTAGTATTAATAAGTGTAATTATATTTTCCAGAATCAACATTAACCAACAATTATTATTTAAAGAAACACCAGTCTTAAATCAACCTGTACACGATTGATTGCATTGGACTTTCTTATAAATAATAATAAGAGTAAATATAGTGTATGGGTTTCTAATTTTATTTAAAAATTATTTCTGGCGAACTGATAGAATTAAGAAAAAAATAAATAGAACATAAATTATAGATAATAATATTTTCTACAACTTTTATTTGATATATTTTTCTCTAATTTACACCATTTTAAAAATAATTCAAAAATTGATAAAGTAAATATTCGTTTCCAGTTGAAAGAATTTTTCTTCTGAGACGAAAGTTAATCTTTAATACAGATACACAGATATCATCAAATAGAATGATCGAGAAGGATAATTCCATCAAAATATGGAATGTGACAAAATATAGGTACATATGGCCATGAAAGAAAATAAAAAAATGTCGAACTTTTTCCTCTAAATATTAAAAGATCTTCTGGACTTTCAAGTATAAGGCAGAATAATATAAATATACCAAATGTAACACTCATCATCCGGACCAAAGCTTACACCAAACTGCATCTGTAGATGCATCATCTAATGGTGCATATATGTACACACAGGCGTAATGTATGTTGACGGGTGATGGGGGGTTGGTTATGTACGCAGCTGCAAAGGTTAGTCACGGTTACACCACTGAGCGCTGCGCCACCCCGGGTAATGCAGGTTATTATTTTAATATTTCAGGGGGATTATATGACGCGACTACAGCTTATGTTAATTGTTCCGTAATCGGAACCGAAGCGACGACAACACTTGCAATACACTGATCTGTTTTGTATTGGGTTTGAATGATATATAACTGGTCAGGGTGAAATGTTATAGTTTGAATATAGCCCCCACATCCTATCATGGGTCCTTAGACCGGAATTGTTAGCGGGTCGCCTAAG
Source organism: Sialis lutaria (assembly GCA_949319165.1). Classification (NCBI taxonomy): domain Eukaryota; kingdom Metazoa; phylum Arthropoda; class Insecta; order Megaloptera; family Sialidae; genus Sialis; species Sialis lutaria. The sequence goes on from OX439243.1 coordinate 15,990,329, forward strand.
AGTTTTTTTATCGACTAAGTTTTTGCCAGTAAGTTTGAATGACCTAAGAAAAACAAATAAAGAATTGTTTAAACCACCTTTTTTAGGTCTTTAAATTAAAAATATTTCATAATTACCAATCATTTTTTTTGCTCGCCGCGCTGGACTCTCATCTATCTCGGACAACAAATCTAAAGTCCTGTAAGCTCCCCCTATGCAGGGAGTATGCGTTTAAGATATAACTTAACATCAAAAAAATTATTTTTTGGATTAATTTTTAAATTCGATCAATATTTCGTAGCTTTGAAAATTATATGTAATATTTAGAAATATTAAAGTTATAATATGTTAACAATTTACAAAATACACAAACTTTAAGTCTAAAAAATTTATTTACGACTGTCAAATAAAACACCTAGTGTTTGTGTATTTGTATTGAGATGGATAAAAATTCTAGTAAAGTTGTTGATAGTACAAAACTTGTTCAGTTTATTAACTGTAATATTACTAATTTTAATATTTTTGGACACCACAGAGTTTGTGTATTTTGTTTCCATGGTATAGTTTAATTTATATTAATTTGAAATTATAACAAAAATGCTTGTGTTTGCATTTCTTGTATTCAGTTGTGTTTTATTAAAGTAATTAAAATAGTCGTAGATAAAGTACAGTATACTACTCGCAATAATGGCTATTATTACCTCGGAAATATTTTCTCCCTCGCCGCTATGCGGCTCGGTTCGAAAATTATTCCTCGGTAATAATAGCTATCATTATTGACTCGTGGTATAATATACTATTAAATAACTGTCTCAATTGCCCAATATTGCAAAAAATATGCGTTTAAACAAAAGTATCCAATTATTTGCATTGCATTGCACTATATAAGATGAAGAAAAAGTAAAACGGTTTCTTTCAGACAGTGTCTACGTAAAGACGTCTACGCATAAAGACGCCTTCTGAATCGAGCCCATTGTATATTGTATATGTAACTAACTACTGTCAATTTTTTTTTTAAATGACGTGATTTAGGTTATAATTTCAAATCTATGAAATTCAATAAATGTAACATAAAATTTGAAAAATTAATAAATTTTGGAATAATTCTGACGATTCTGTTATTATTATTTTCCAGACTTTTATAAAAAGAATCATATAACATATATACACTTTATGTTTAGAGTTTCTACATTTTTTATCTCTGGCACGATATACCATACATATATTTTTATAGCTCTGTATTGAATTCGATTTAATAAAGAATCGCGATCGGCTTCAGCTGAATCTGTAATTAGTTGTGGTCCATGGCAGACAATACTTGCTAATAACGCTCAATAGCTTTCATTGGGGGAGGGGGCGGCTGCAATTGCCAGCACCTGCATTCAGCATAACTAATTGAGTACAGTGCGGGTAGAATAGGGCTTATATGTTTTCTATTAATTTTATTATTATTATTCGATGTATAAACAATTTTTTTGATATCACATCATTACAATAATTATTTAAAGAAAACTACCTGTTATTCGGGTTACCTACATATATTATATTTATACATAATGAACATAGCAATAAGTAATAACCTATAGATAATAGCTCTTTGTGTAAAAGCCCAAGTGTAAAATTAGACAGCATTGAAAATATATTAATTTTATAATTTGCGTGTAAATACTTTTCCATTACAATGTTTTTTTTTCTGTTTCTGTGTATTATTGATTACTAATGAAGACATATCAATTAATTTATTTATTATTCATATCAGAAAAACTAAAATACAGTACAATAATTCATTAATTTAGTCTATTTAATACTGTCAAAAGGTTTCTTGGTTTCTGAACATACATTGCCTCTTCTTGCAATGCAAATATTTATATGTACATATGTCAATACCGTATAAAATATGGTTAAATATACTTAACTATATAAGTACTATATTTACATTACAATAACAATTAATTCTAATGTTCTCATTGCAAAACTATTGAAACAAACTTCATTTACTTCAATTCTTTTTAAATCTGATAAGAAACACATTAGAAGTAATGTTCATTATTATATAACATATGTAACAGAAAGATCGTTTCTATTATATTAAAACGATGAAATAGAAATTCAATATGTGAGTTTAATGAATAAAAAAACAGACTTATGTGTATAAATAGGTAGGTATATAAATAATTAAATAAAACACAACAGAATTTTAAATATAAGGTGAAATTTATTTCATCTATTAAATTGCTGTACATAGATCTGTATAAATTAAACATAACAAAATAACAGTTATTAATAATAATTATCTTTATAAATAATTTAGTGTACCACAATTTGTATAATTTATTGCACATGAAAGTTAGTAACTGGGTATAACGCATACCTATCACTTTTAGTTTCAAAGCCTCGCTGTGTTCATATCTCATCCGTATCTTCAACTGAAAAATAAAATATATAGGTACAGATAATGTATGTTGTAAATTTAAAGATTTTATAGATACATGTAATAAAATATGTAGTTTTTAACAATTTTGTTTGTATCAAGTGGAATTTTTATTTTATTGTTATTAGGTGAACCTTTAATTCAATAATAATACTTTTCTAATCCTTTATTATAAAATAAAGCAAACGTTTGTACCTATACATTGACAGTAGGAACGCGTTGCGATAGTCAAGAGATTTATGTCCGGTATTATAAAGGACCTAGTAAATTTGCAAGCTTGCAAGCACTCTCAAATGGGGTATCAAACTTATATGACAGTTCTCTTGAAGTTTTTGACAGATAGTTTCATACATAGGAAGTAAAAAAAGGTATGTAATGTATATTTACTAATCTTGCGTAAAAAATGGTGAAAACCAACTTACTGTGCCTGCAACTATCTATGAAAAACTCAAAGAGAACTGTCATATAAGTTTAATATCTCTTTTGAGACTGTTTGCAAGCTTGCAAATTTGCTAGGTCCTTTATAATACTGGACATTAGACAGAATAAATAAAAATGTCTTTAATTATATATACAATTTTTAACTTATTTCCTTCACTTTGGGGCTTAGGCAGTTGTGTAACGCGTCACTTAGTTTATAATTTTTGTGTGCTTATCTATCTATTTTACTCATAAGAACGTGGAAATATTTTTGAAGAAGGGCCAAATTATATTATTGATTTATTTTATATTACTTCATATTAAATTAATTATGGTAATCTCAATCAGTTGAGCTCGCGCAATTCCATGAGGGTGAAAATTACACAAATTACTCTTGGTTGCTTTTATCATGAAAAAATAGATTTATGAAATGTTTGGTTAAAATTATTATTTTACAATCTTTAATACGTTCCAATTTCCATTTATTAAAAAAAATTAGGTAAAAAGAGTTTAAAGGTGTAAATACTAAATCTCACCTGTTGTTTTACCCAAACCGAACAGATCGTCATCGGCCTCCTCCTCACTGGGCTCGTGCGGCCCAGCATCGTTGTTACCCAGCGCCCGGTATAGCTCATTGCGCGTCTCCAGCACCTCCCGTACTATGTCCGCTAGTACATCTCGGCTGCTAACCATACTCTCCATTTCGTGCGATACCTCCTTCATCAGCCACGGCATGAATTCTTCATCAACATCTGCATAACAAAAAAAATTCAACATCAATTTTGTAAAAAAAAACACAACCAAGAAAACACAGTTAAATATTATTATTATTATTAATATACATCTTTACAGAATAATGATTTCAAAATGTTTTCAGGGGAGAATTGTTATTAGATAGACAAGGAATTGTTATGCTCCTGATGAGGACTTCTTCTCGAAACACGTGTCGAGTGACATAATATTTGTGGTAAAGGTGCAATTTTAGTTTAAATGATATAATAAAATAGTATCTCGAAGGCGCATAAAAAATTTCAATTTAATTACTTTATCATTCTAATCATCAAATATAAATATTTTTATTAGGAAAAGCTGTAAATTAAGTTATTTTTGGATTTATTTATCGATATTTTAATAACTAGGTCAAAAGTTAGACAGGAAAATGGTGAAAAAACGTGAAAATAAATTAATCTAACATTTCTCTTATCACAATTATCAGTAATAGGTATAACACTATAAAAACTACACATTACAAAATAAATTATACCTATAAACAAATATAATGAAGTTACATTATTTTTCTTCGAAGATAATTATATTTTTTAAAGTGAATTGATGCTATAAATATATCAATTGTGTCAACAAATACAACAATGTAGTTTGCGTGACTGCTCTACTTATTTTTACACGTCATCTATATGCAGTTTATACAGTATCTGTGTATTTTTCTAGAAAAAAAGATACGAAAAAAAAATACGAACATATTTTTCCCATAGTTTAATGAAAACGAATGCAAAAAATAAAAAAAACAATGTTCATGTTCTTCAGTTTCATATAAAATATTAATTTTATGTGAATATATTAGTAAAATACATTTTATGCATTATTATAATACAGAGAATCAAAACTTTCTTCAATACAATCAAACAAATATGACTTTTTAAGGGGTTAGGTGTAGTCAGAATTTTCAAGAAATCGATTTTCTTTTTTTTGCATTTTTGGAAGCTGCTACAACGGCAGAAGAACTATTTTATGGCCCATTGATAGATGACTAGGTGTAAGTAATTTAGTGATGAGCAAAATCAGTCTTGGTCTTGAGTCTTGGTCTTGGTCTTGTAAAATTTCAAGACCAAGACCAAGACCAAGACTAGAGCAAAAAACCAAGACCAAGACCAAGACCAAGACTCAATGAACAAGACTAAAACCAAGACTAAGAGAACAAGACCAAGAGTCTTGACAAGAGTCTTGACAAGAGTCTTGGTTTTTTTATCGTAAAAAACAAGCATTACAAAATACTATGGGGGTGGGGGTTATATGGAAAAAAAACATCTTACTTATAAGCTGAGATATTTACGATTTTAATATTATAATTGCGAAAGTGGATCTGTCTCTGTCTGTTTGCTATTTTTTCATTGCTAAACCGCTGAACCGATTTTGATGAAATTTTGCAGGGATATAGCTTACACCCTGAGAAAGGACATAGGCTACTTCGAATCCCAAAAATTCATCCCCTAAGAAATTGCAAGGGGGTGGAAATATTTGAATGGGAAATATTTCACCCCCTATCACATATTAAGGGTTGTAATTATTTTCATTCGATCCGGCGGGAAAAATACTACGGGAGTGGGGAATTCTAAGGGGGAAAACAACCCCCTATCTCTCATAGGAACCGAGATATTTACGATTTTGTAAAATAAATGGAAACCAAAACAATAGAAAAAATATATATTTCACCCCCTTTCACATATGAAAGGTTGTAATAAGTTTCATTCGATCTGGCGGGAAAAATACCATGGGGGTGGGGGTTATAAGGAAAAAAACAACAACTTATCTAACTTATAAGCCGAGATATTTAAGATTTTAATATCATAAATGCGAAAGTGGATCTGGCTCTCTGTCTGTTGGCTATTTTTTCACTGCTAAACCGCTGAACCGATTTTGATGAAATTTGGCAGGGATATAGCTTACACCCTGAGAAAGGACATAGACTACTTCGAATCCCAAAAATTCATCCCCTTAGAAATTGCAAGGGGGTGGAAATATTTGTATGGGAAATATTTCACCCCCTGTCACATATTAAGGGTTGTAATTATTTTCATCCGATCCGGCGGGAAAAATACTACGGAAGTGGGGGATTCTAAGGGGGAAAACAACCCCCTATCTCTCATAGGAACCGAGATATTTACGATTTTGTAAAATGAATGGAAACCAAAACAATAGAAAAAATATATATTTCACCCCCTTTCATATATGAAAGGTTATAATAAGTTTCATTCGATCTGGCGGGAAAAATACCATGGGGGTGGGGGTTCCAAGGAAAAAAAACAACAACTTATCTAACTTATAAGCCGAGATAAATTGATAAATGCGAAAGTGGATCTGGCTCTCTGTCTGTTTGCTATTTTTTCACTGCTAAACCGCTGAACCGATTTTGATGAAATTTTGCAGGGATATAGCTTACACCCTGAGAAAGGGCATAGGCTACTTCGAATCCCAAAAATTCATCCCCTAAGAAATTGCAAGGGGGTGGAAATATTTGTATGGGAAATATTTCACCCCCTGTCACATATTAAGGGTTGTAATTATTTTCATCCGATCCGGCGGGAAAAATACTACGGGAGTGGGGGATTCTAAGGGGGAAAACAACCCCCTATCTCTCATAGGAACCGAGATATTTACGATTTTGTAAAATGAATGGAAACCAAAACAATAGAAAAAATATATATTTCACCCCCTTTCATATATGAAAGGTTATAATAAGTTTCATTCGATCTGGCGGGAAAAATACCATGGGGGTGGGGGTTCCAAGGAAAAAAAACAACAACTTATCTAACTTATAAGCCGAGATAAATTGATAAATGCGAAAGTGGATCTGGCTCTCTGTCTGTTTGCTATTTTTTCACTGCTAAACCGCTGAACCGATTTTGATGAAATTTTGCAGGGATATAGCTTACACCCTGAGAAAGGACATAGGCTACTTCGAATCCCAAAAATTCATCCCCTAAGAAATTGCAAGGGGGTGGAAATATTTGTATGGGAAATATTTCACCCCCTGTCACATATTAAGGGTTGTAATTATTTTCATCCGATCCGGCGGGAAAAATACTACGGGAGTGTGGGGTTTTAGGGGGAAAAACAACCTCCTATCTTCCATAGTAACCGAGATATTTACCATTTTGTATAATGATTGTAAACCAAAACAAATGAAAATATATATATTTCACCCCCCTTCACATATGAAGGGTTGTAATAAGTTTCATTCGATCTGGTGAGAAAAATACTATGGGGGTGGGGGTTATATGGAAAAAAACAATACCCTATCTTACTTATAAGCCGAGATATTTAATATTTTAATATTAATGTCTGTTAAACATCAAAATCGGTTCAGCGGTTTAGCAGTGAAAAAATAGCAAACAGACAGAGAGCCAGATCCACTTTCGCATTTATCAATTTATCTCGGCTTATAAGTTAGATAAGTTGTTGTTTTTTTTCCTTGGAACCCCCACCCCCATGGTATTTTTCCCGCCAGATCGAATGAAACTTATTATAACCTTTCATATATGAAAGGGGGTGAAATATATATTTTTTCTATTGTTTTGGTTTCCATTCATTTTACAAAATCGTAAATATCTCGGTTCCTATGAGAGATAGGGGGTTGTTTTCCCCCTTAGAATCCCCCACTCCCGTAGTATTTTTCCCGCCGGATCGGATGAAAATAATTACAACCCTTAATATGTGACAGGGGGTGAAATATTTCCCATACAAATATTTCCACCCCCTTGCAATTTCTTAGGGGATGAATTTTTGGGATTCGAAGTAGCCTATGTCCTTTCTCAGGGTGTAAGCTATATCCCTGCCAAATTTCATCAAAATCGGTTCAGCGGCTTAGCAGTGAAAAAATAGCAAACAGACAGAGAGCCAGATCCACTTTCGCATTTATCAATTTATCTCGTCTTATAAATTAGATAAGTTGTTGTTTTTTTTCCTTGGAACCCCCACCCCCATGGTATTTTTCCCGCCAGATCGAATGAAACTTATTACAACCTTTCATATATGAAAGGGGGTGAAATATATATTTTTTCTATTGTTTTGGTTTCCATTCATTTTACAAAATCGTAAATATCTCGGTTCCTATGAGAGATAGGGGGTTGTTTTCCCCCTTAGAATTCCTCACTCCCGTAGTATTCTTCCCGCCGGATCGAATGAAAATAATTACAACCCTTAATATGTGACAGGGGGTGAAATATTTCCTATACAAATATTTCCACCCCCTTGCAATTTCTTAGGGGATGAATTTATGGGATTCGAAGTATCCTATGTCCTTTCTCAAGGTGTAAGCTATATCCCTGCAAAATTTCATCAAAATCGGTTCAGCGGTTTTGCAGTGAAAAAATAGCAAACAGACAGAGAGCCAGATCCACTTTCGCATTTATCAATTTATCTCGGCTTATAAATTAGATAAGTTGTTATTTTTTTTCCTTGGAACCCCCACCCCCATGGTATTTTTCCCGCCAGATCGAATGAAACTTATTACAACCTTTCATATATGAAAGGGGGTGAAATATATATTTTTTCTATTGTTTTGGTTTCCATTCATTTTACAAAATCGTAAATATCTCGGTTCCTATGAGAGATAGGGGGTTGTTTTCCCCCTTAGAATCCCCCACTCCCGTAGTATTTTTCCCGCCGGATCGAATGAAAATAATTACAACCCTTAATATGTGACAGGGGGTGAAATATTTCCTATACAAATATTTCCACCCCCTTGCAATTTCTTAGGGGATGAATTTTTGGGATTCGAAGTATCCTATGTCCTTTCTCAGGGTGTAAGCTATATCCCTGCAAAATTTCATCAAAATCGGTTCAGCGGTTTTGCAGTGAAAAAATAGCAAACAGACAGAGAGCCAGATCCACTTTCGCATTTATCAATTTATCTCGGCTTATAAGTTAGATAAGTTGTTGTTTTTTTCCTTGGAACCCCCACCCCCATGGTATTTTTCCCGCCAGATCGAATGAAACTTATTACAACCTTTCATATATGAAAGGGGGTGAAATATATATTTTTTCTATTGTTTTGGTTTCCATTCATTTTACAAAATCGTAAATATCTCGGTTCCTATGAGAGATAGGGGGTTGTTTTCCCCCTTAGAATCCCCCACTCCCGTAGTATTTTTCCCGCCGGATCGAATGAAAATAATTACAACCCTTAATATGTGACAGGGGGTGAAATATTTCCCATACAAATATTTCCACCCCCTTGCAATTTCTTAGGGGATGAATTTTTGGGATTCGAAGTATCCTATGTCCTTTCTCAGGGTGTAAGCTATATCCCTGCCAAATTTCATCAAAATCGGTTCAGCGGTTTAGCCGAAAAAAAATAGCATTTTTTACGATAAAAAAACCAAGACTCTTGTCAAGACTCTTGACAAGACCAAGACCAAGACCAAGACATTTATACAAGACCAAGACCAAGACCAAGACATCTTCTAAAAACCAAGACCAAGACCAAGACCAAGACTCAATGAACAAGACTAAAACCAAGACTTGTCTTGGTCTTGGTCTTGGTCTTGGTTTGCTCATCACTAAAGTAATTAAATAATACGTATTACTTTACGTAAATTGAGTGTAAAACTTTAAATGCGTTTTTCTCAAAACTATGTTTTTTGAACTGATGACCACTGTAGCTCGAAAACCGCTCGGTAGATTTTAATGAAATTTATACAGCTTTTTGAAAAACATGAAAAACTAGTGCCTGATCGAAGGATTTTTGTTTTGTTTTTAATTTCGATTTGTTATAAACAATTAACTGTTGGTTTTTTTCCCGAAAATCTAGAAAAAAATTTCCTGAGGCTGCCATTTTGTTAATTTAAGAAAGAAAAAAAAAAGCTTTGATCAGGTACTAGATTATCTATTAATAAAACTAATTTTTTTTGTCCGATTGAATTTGAATGAATCTCCAAGGATAAGTGATGGTCACCGCAAGGGGCTTCGGTTGGAACTGGATCAACAAAAACAGCCATTACTTTTAAAATTATTAATTTTTTTCTCTAAAATTTCTGTCAAGTCAAGTCGAAACCTTATTTAATGATGCTATGTTTTTACTTTTATAAAATACAATAATTTACTGGCAAAAAAAAATTATTTAAAATTGTCATTTTTTCATGTCTCTGACTACACCTAACCCCTTAAGGAGGTTGACACCATAGACTTATAGAATGGACTGAGCCATAGCCTCACAAAATTGACCACTTTTAAGTGACAAAGTGATAAAGTAGCCAATACCTGTCTCTTTTTTGTAGGTCTGTAATAACTGCAAACCTGTGACGTGACCAATTAGAATTCTAGAAAGAGACAGGTATTGGCTACTTTATCGCTTTGTCTCTTCGCCAGTATTTACTTCACAGTTGGATAGGGCTCAGTCCATTCTATAAGTTTATGGTTGACACTATAGGGTTGCGGGACTGGCAATGCGAGGAATGGTGCGGGTAAGCGTCTGTGGATAAGTCTAGAGTGAAGGCAAGGTGTGTATTTCTCTGGAGCATGCTAAATCACATAGATACACCTATCTCTTTTTTCATACACTTATTTTTTAGTTAAAAAAAGTGGTTCCTATTTAAATCATTATGAAAAATTACAGTAATATCTTTGTTAATGAATAAAAAAAATTTGCTCAAATTCTCTGTCACATCACTTTAAAAAGTCATTTCATGTCTTGAAGTTATGCAGTTCTTGTATAAGAATGTATTTATTTATTTAATATCTCTTAAACTATTCTTCTAATGACCTAAAAATTTTGCAAAGAAATTTTTAAATATAAATGTCTTGTTATTTTCAAAGTTTCATCGAAATCTTATTTTCTTATGGCGTCAACCTCTTTAAGTAAATATAGTTTACTGTCAGTGATATTTATTTTATATTTTTTTAGAAATTATTTACTACAGATAACATCTGGATAGCTTCGAAAAATCAGGTCATTTATTGTTAGCTGAATCCTAAATCTATTTCATGTTTTCCCCTGCGTTTAATGACGTATATAAATAATTTTTGTCACGTTTAACATGGTCATGAATCCAAACACTCACCATTTCTAATATTATCAATCAAGAACCCGTCTTCCTTCAGTCCCTCCAGCACGGACGGCAGCAGATCTGCTACATATCCCTGGACCAACACCGACGCAGCCACTCGTTCCTCTGTCTCTTTCTGTACCACGGCGGCCACTTCGTGCTCGGCGAGCAATCTCTCCTTCTCCAACCTGTATCTGCGCTCCTGTTCCTCAAGACGCAGGTTTTCTGCAGTTTCCGCCGCGCGAATCTGCTCGTAACGACGCTGTTGTTCGCGAAGCGCTGCAAGCTCTTCTTCTTCGAGCACCTCGATAAGCGCTTGTTCGATTGTCTTGCCGACAAGTACTTCGAGTATCGGTTGGACTTCGAGATCGAAATCGAATAGCTAGAAAATAATAATTTTATTTAAAAAAATATTTTTTTTTTACAACTTCTGACGATATGGCGCCTCATACAACTAATATTTAATTAAAATATATCACAATATCTGCACGAAGGAGCTGTCAGAAAAAGGTAAAATCCAGCTGATTATGCTATGTTTACACCAAAAAAAAAAACACAACTCAATGTTTTTTAAACAATTCGTATTAAAAAATGTATAGTTTTTGTTGCCATTTTGTTAACAAAAACACTGTGTTGCTCTTTTGTCTTCGTGGTGTAAACACGTCATAAGAAAACCTTAAATATTTTATTTTAAGTTATTTAGGTTTTTATTAATTAAGTTGTAAGTAAATTGATTTTTTGTTTGTTTTTGCTTCTTAATGACTTAAATATTTTATGTAATCTATTATATGTATGTAGTTGTTACAGAAAACATACATTCAATTAATTAATACAATATATGTTTTATTTTATTTACATCCAAAATAATGAAAAAACAATTTTTTATAAAGATTTTTCTCGATCTCGGTTACATGTACCAGACGAGTTTGAGACGAAACTGTCATTTGTAAAATGAAAACCCGAGAAAAGTCTTTAGTTTCAAAAACCGAGACGAGACTTACCTAACCCACTTCTTCTCTCGTCTAGTTAAGAATAATTTTGAAAATAAAAATGTCCTTCAAACGTACCAAAATCCTAAATTACATATAATTCATTTTAAAGTAGTTTTAATAGTATTTTACAAAGTTAAAAAAATGTAATAAACACTGTGGTGGATTTGATATTTTTTGTACTTAACGATAATATAATTGCAGTTACAAATAACAAACATCAATTTTTCTACTATAATATGCAGTGGTAGTTGAACATGAACATAAAAAATACTAATTTTATGTACCTATGTGTATACAGAAATATGAATTTATTCGCAGGGCAAATTATCTATAAAACAGTATCAGTTTTTAAATCGAAAGGTCTCATTGTCAGTTGGAAATCAATTAAATATATTTTTATTGGTGTCCATTTGTAAGAACCAGAATACTAGGATAGGAAAGTGCTTTTTAGAAAATAAAATGAACAGACCAAAGTATCGTTTATTTATTTGTTAAACTAATTATATTATCTGGGTGCACGGTAGTGCACCCCGCCAAGACAGCAATCTGTTTGATTTTTTATTATTAGTATCCACAACTTTAAAAATATCTAGATAGTTAAAAGTCTATTTATAATAAATCACAAATTGAATGCAATTGAGTAGTTATAATTGAAAACTACACAAAACATCACAAAAGAATACTTACATCTCCCGGATAAATCTGGGTACAAGCATCGACTCCGACCTTCGCCGGCACGTAGAACGGCGACACCGGCCTGTCGAGGAACAGGTCGGTCTGAGTGATATTCTCGCAGGTCTCCGGGTGCGCCGTCAACTCCTCGAGGTATTTCTCGGTCTGTACACGCTCGTGTCGGCGGCCGGGTAGCGGGGGCGGCGAACCCAACCGGAGCTTCATCGCGTACGCGGCTCTCGCTCGCGCGCGTCGTCTAGTAGCTTCGCGTTTACGCGCAGCTGCCACTCGAGCCGCTTCGGATTCACCATCAGCACGCTGGAATAGAATAAGTAATGATGTTATTGTAATTTAATGTTTATAAAACTTTTGATCATTCATATTCAATTTTTTTTTGGTATTTGTTACTCAAATTAAAATTGTGAGCTCAGAAAATGAAGGATAAAATATGTTAGATCACAAAAAATAAGCAAAATGATTAATATTGTGAAAACAATATAGGTACACTGGCGTGCAAAAGTCTTTGGACACCTGTGATTTCGAATGTAAATATACAGATTTCAGTCAATAAAAATCCCCAAAATATAGAAAAGAATATGTTTTCTCGTAGCTAAAATAGTAAAAAAAAACAATTTCTCGTTAGCTTGAAAGATACTGTGCGTCAATACTTTCAACTAGAGTAAACCTGACCTTTCAGGCATATAATTCAAAAATTTTCTTTAACATGGAAAATTGTAAATGCTGTATTTTAGATATGCTAGGATTATTACAAAAGTTTTAATTAAGTACTCTTATCAACATTTAAGATTTTTAATCAACCATTTTTGCAGTTTAATATTTACAATACGCAAAAAAATGACTTTTGATAAAGACTTTTGCACGGCAGTGTATGTAATTTTTTTGCTTGTTTGTTTTGTGCAGTTAGTCATCCTGGATAAATTAGCATTAGTCAATTAACTATGTACTTATATTATTTAAATTTAAATCTAATAAAATGTTCATTAAATTTTTGTTTGAAATCTTGTACTGTTTTAAAAATATTTAATTGTTCCGGTAATTTTGAATAAACCTGTATATGAATTTACGTAGAAACATTTTTAAGTCAACACCTTATGTAATTAAAACAAACTTTTTGCTAGTAAAAAATGATGGAGAACTACCGATTATTAATATTTCACTGTGGAAAAAATTTTAAAATTCAAAGTACGTTTACAACCATGACAAACAACATAATGAAAATATACAAAACAGCTTTAGATTACATTTTGTCACGCATGTAAAAGTTACAACAAAGTATCGCCAACACTAACATTGAAATTTTCCAAAAGGTAAATGTTCTAATATAAATTACTCAAACTGTATAGAAACATGAAGTGTTTTCTAAATATGGTATTAATATTTTATAAACTTTAAAACTTTAAACACAAAATTATTATAAATAGCATAGGAACCAATTAAATTAAAATAACGATCAGATATAAATATATTTTAGTGCCTTTAAAATAATTTTGTCAATAAAAAAATAAATTGTATTATAATTAATTTTTATGTTTTTTTTTCAGATGGTCTATTTTTTAATTAGGTTAATATAATCACGCTTTTAAATATAAAGATTAAGAAAAATACATGCATGTTCATATCGGTATTATTTTATATATTAATCCACTTATCGGCTATTTTGTGCAGAATGAATTATTATGTTTTGTTTTCATATTGAGTAGAAAAATTAATAGAAGCATAAGTATTGATTTTCATTTATATAATATTCGTATGTACAGGGTTACACATTAGGAGTGGATATCGACATTATTTTCGAAACTATAAAAGTTAGAACAATATTTCAAATCGTAACTACCCTTCAATTAGCATTTGGAAGAATAATAAAAAATCATGCCACCCCCATCCACACTCGCATCACCCACAGGCCTCCCAACTTTGAAATTTCAAATGGAACCCCCCATATTTTATTTCAGAATTTGAAAGATCAATTTTATTAATGAACATTTTACTTCAAACAATTTTTTCTACGATGGACCATTTCGGAAATATTGGGCAATATTTCTATTTTTTTATTGTATAGTATTTTGGTCACATTAGGGTGGATATCGACATTATTTTCGAAACTATAAAAGTTAGAACAATATTTCAAATCGTAACTACCCTTCAATTAGCATTTGGAAGAATAATAAAAAGCCATGCAATCCCCATCCATACTCGCATCGCCTATACGCCTCTCAACAAATTGTAAATAGGAACCCTCATATTTTATTTCAGAATTAGAAGGATCTATTTAATTAATGAACTTTTTACTTCAAGAAATTTTTTCTATGAGGGACCATTTAAGAAATATTGGGCAAAATGTGTATTTTTAAGGGTATAGTATTTTTGTCACATTAAGAGTGGATATCGACTTTAATTTCGGAACTTTAAGAGTTAGGCCCTCCGCACACGAGTCGACTGTTTCGCAACGAGAATCTCAAACCAGTTGCGCAAGCGACCGTTTGGTGACTTTGCACGTATAGTGTAATGGCTCACCGCACACAACGCAACTGAAACAAAACTGATTTGAAATCAGTTTCCAACTAGTCTCATGCGACTGTGCTTGCAGGTCGAATTTCAGTTTCAGTTGCGTGGTTGCATACTGTTTGAATTGTCATTATTGTAAAAGTAAAGTTTATTAACAATTAAAATTATTATTATTCATTGTTGTCACTTATTTACTTCATTCAAAATGAATGAACAGCTAGTGAACATTAAATTCGTGCAGTTTTATATAATTACAACCTATCTGGATATTCGAAAAAAGACAAAACAGAAAAAGCATGGCACCAGATAGCAGCCCAAGTAAACATGACAGGTATATTGTACCTAGATATAAACTTTATATATTAATTATGTAATATAACATATTTAATTTTATTTATAATTATAATTACATACATAATATTATTAAAATATTAAGATTCAGATGCGCTCGTGTGCGGTGCGAGGAAATAAATCGATTGCAAACCAGTTACAAAATAGTCGCTTGTGCAATTGGTTTGAGATTCTCGTTGCGAAACAGTCGACTCGTGTGCGGAGGGCCTTAGAGTAATATTTCGAATTATTACTACCCGACCCCTATTCGCATCGTCCACACAAATAAAAATACTGTTATAATGTCGATGTCCACCCTAATGTGACAAAAATACTATACAATAAAAAAATATAAATATTACCCAATATTTCCGAAATGGTCCATCATAGAAAAAATTGTTTGAAGTAAAATGTTCATTAATAAAATTGATCTTTCAAATTCTGAAATAAAATATGGGGGGTTCTATTTGAAATTTCAAAGTTGGGAGGCCTGTGGGCGATGCGAGTGTGGATGGGGGTGGCATGATTTCTTATTATTCTTCCAAATGCTAATTGAAGGGTAGTTACGATTTGAAATATTGTTCTAACTTTTATAGTTTCGAAAATAAAGTCGATATCCACTCCTAATGTGTAACCCTGTATATGGGTTTTTTTCATGAAAAATAAAAAAAAAATCTAACGATATAGATTCCTATTTCATATTTTACGATGAATTTAACCTGAAATTATAAATTAATAATTAAATAGGTATTCTTTAAAATATTTATAGGTATCATTACATTTTACCAATCAATACATATTTAAGAAGTATATCTAGCATTTTTTTAAATTTTAATTCATTTTTGATTACAGTTTTTTGTTCATAATATCTTTTTAATATCTTCAATAATCAAGAAAACAAACTATCATATAAGTTAATAATTTTAACAAATTATTCTTAAAACAGTACAACCAAAATTATTGCATGCAAGCAAAAAACATACAGAGCATAATTCAATTATCTTTTTTATCTGCATTTAATTTCAAACCATGTTTCGTGTCGAACAAATGATACCAACATAGTTGTTTCAAAGAACTATGATGTTCATTTAACAAAAAACATTGTTAAATTGGTGTTGTGCACAATAGTAAATCAATATTTGTATGAGAATATCATCATTACTATCAACACTATAGCAAGGTCTAAAATACTATATTGAAAGATAGTATTATACTCGTATGGGTACATATTTTAAATTAAAATACAGTAGAAACCGGTTATAACGACATGGAAGGGACCGATCATATTGGTCGTAAAAAGCGGATAGTACCGGTAAAAATGCAGTTATATGGGACTTATTTTGAGTCG
Organism: Sialis lutaria; assembly: GCA_949319165.1. Lineage (NCBI taxonomy): Eukaryota > Metazoa > Arthropoda > Insecta > Megaloptera > Sialidae > Sialis > Sialis lutaria. The sequence goes on from OX439243.1 coordinate 16,006,811, forward strand.
TTAAAACCGATACGTCATATTATAGTACAGTAAAAATAGATAATTTGAACACAAAAATTCATTAATGTTATGAACATCCTAAGATATATAACGTTTTCCTCATATGCGCGAATAAAAATATGTGCATATATCTTTGATTGCTCATAATTTGAATAATAATTGAATTAAAAAAATTTCCAATGAATTTCATAAAGCATCTACCATATCTTATGGATTTATCAATTGAATTTGGTTTTACCTCAACTCAAAGGTTGTCAAAACTTAATGTTAGTTTTTCATAATTATTGTGTTTTTCGTTTACCTTTAAACTGTTATATCTTTTTTAATTTTCAAGTTTTTGTAATTATACTGATACCAATGTAAAGAGAATTTAATTTAGATACGAAAAATATAAATATCCTTTAAAATTGATGGATCAGTGCAATAGTAGTGCGAATTATAAACGGGAACCGAGACAAAAATTGAGTTATCACGCTTCACACATAAACAGGTCAGATTGTAACGGCCGTATCTCGGTCAATTTTTTTTGTATTCGAATAAAATAAAAATCAAATTAAAGGTCTAACGCAGAGCTACAAAAAAAATCTGAAATATTTTTAGTTATTTATGAAAAAACACATTTTCACTCCTTTCAAACTACCCTTGCACTCCTTAGTCGACTACGCTCAACGGTTTCTTAAAGTTTATGTAAAAACTACGTATGTACCAAATTTCGTTGATGAATGAATTTTTGTGTTTATTTTGGAAATTATTGAATATTTTTACTGTACTATTAACTGATATCGTTATAACCGGTTTCTACTGTATTCTAAAGTAAGATATTGATATAAGATAATTTTTTAGTTTAAATGTTTTTCTATAAACAATTACCAAGCATTTTTTATGAGTGACAAAATCCGTAAATAAATCTAGTTTTTCAATGAATTAGCGTGAAAATTTTCATGCAAACTTTACTCGAATGACTCGGCACGACCATGTACTCTATGTAAACTACATTCTCGAGGAAAGCAATCGTCCTTGTCACCCCCGCCCCCTCTGCACCAACCACTGATCAACACACCACAACAAACCCCAATGTTAACACGTAGCCAAAACCCCCTGATAATTCGTGTTTGTTTAGACGAGTGTTTCTTTTACCTATTTCTTTCATCGCCTTGCCCTATATTTTCAATGTGTATGACATTGGAATTCTGATCGATTTGTCATTTTAATGTTCCTTCATCTACATACGACGACGCATGACGTCATTGCTTTGACTGTCTTTATCAGGGGTGGGAAATCTATTGCTCCATTATGAAGATTTATAAGGAAGTGATTGTTTAATCAATAAACGGTGACGTTTTTGTAATTATGAAAGAATGAACCGTAAACACCAAGAAAATATTATGGTATCTGAGGAAAATGTAAAAATAAATGTTGATATGTTTTGTGAAGTTAAAGGAAATTTAAATTTGAAATAAATAAATAAATTTATTGTTAATTAATGTTAAGCAGAGTTTATTTACTGTAGAAAATAAATGAGGATTAGTATAGTCAAATTAAATTTTGAGCGGAATTCTCTGGAAACAGCAAAATTTTTATACTATTATGTAGAGGAGATATTGTAGTTTCACCACCCAAAAGTCCCACGAGCTAAACCTTGTGCTAACTCGGGGAGCCCCATTCAAAGTTGGATTTTGTACAAATATTTGTTCATTTTCTTAGCTCATAAAAATACAGTTATCTCGAGAACCAGAGTAGATATCGAAAAAAGTGTTGCTGTTTTAGAATTGCTATTAAATACTCAACAATATGACTAGATAATATTATACCTATTTTGAAACGTTTCGGTGTCTAGTTCATTTGTTTGTCAAAAATTGCTGTAATTTTATTGTTTTTTCAATTATATACTTTTTCATTACCATATTTAGTATGAAAAGAATTTTTTTTTCTATTTTTTGTAATTTGCATCTTATTCTACGTTTAATTTCCATTAAAAATCGATCATAGATTTTGATCTAAGAAAAATTTGTGCACATGTAAATAAAATATCAAAAAAGTATAATTTAGTTTACAAATTAAATTAATGGTAAATAAACTGTATACGGTTTTTCAAAAACATTTAATAATTCATTAACAAGTCATGTTATCTAGAAAATTTTGGGCATTTTGGAATCGCTATAAAATTTACCTAATATAATGGGTGCACAGAAAAAAATATTTTAACACTGTGAACATATATGGGGCGGTTTTATAGTAAACTGCATAAAAATTATAGTCTACGAACTCAAACATGGCTGTGCTCCTTTAAATAATTCCTAGTACTATGATGTTAGCTACATATATAGTGCCCATATATGTACGTTTATACAAAAAAAAATTCCACGAATAGACCATACAAAAAAAAATTAAAGTCGTTTTAACCTGTGAACTGAAATTTATTTTTTTGTAATTTGGTATAATCATGATATCTACTAAACAAATGAAGATACATGCAAGTACCATCACATCAAAATACGTAAAATTTTATGCACTACAGCTTTTATGAAAAGTATTTTTTGCTCTCTTTATTCTAAATGGTTAATAAATCTAAGCGAAAATTTATTGATGGAGGGGTCAACGAAACATAAGCTAGTTTTGATTTTTTTCTGGCCCAAATATAAATATTTGATAAAAAATAAGTAATACAAATTTTAGAACATAATAATTTGCAAACTCTGTGATAAATTAAATTTCGATAAGATTATATATTACAGAGATATTTAATTTTAAAGCTCTCAAAAAAATTACATTTTACATCAAAATTGTTGTACAGAGTAAGCTATGGAAATTATCTCCGTGTAGAGGAAAACATTGACGAAGTTGAAAATTTGGAAAGATGTTACCAAATATCTATAGTTTATTATAATAAACAATGCTCAGTAATAGAATTTTAAATTCAACCCCTACATTGTAAAAACTACCCTTAGTGTATAACTCTCAAGTTATGTTCTCGATTTTCTTGTAAACGGTCTATCGTACAAAAAAATGTATTGAACTAATTGTGTAGAGAATAAAATTTACAATTGATAACAAAATGCATATTGATTCAGTTCATTGAAATTACGGCGTTATTCAAAGGTTTAAAAATTAGGCCAAAAAATGTATTAAATGTAGGTTATTTCTGAAGCGCACAGACATTATTTTGTCAAACTTTGTAAGTATTAACTACTTACAATATTACACAACCACACCAAACTCCCTATCGATCAATGCAACAGAAAAAAAGTTATAGCCATTTTAATAAAAGAAAACTTAATAAAAATTGTAAATTTTGTAATATTGATATGTTGTTATGGTAAAAATTATCGCTACTTTTTCACGATAACATTAGTCTCTCAAAAATTATTATATTTATTTGAAAATACACAATAATGATGGCTGTAGTTTTGTTTCAATGCTGAGTTATTAACAATTGTGTATGTTACTTTATAGGGGTTTTACAGCTCTTTAAGTCCGCAGAAATGGAAAGTGTTAATTTCAAATTTCAAAATAATAATATTTAAAAAAATGTTTACACCAAAATAAAATATTAAACTAGCACTCTTACATATTTGATAAAGTTATTAGACCCCTTTAGAAAACCCTTGAAAAAACAAAAAACATATAAAAAAATTTGAAACTTTATGGACCAACTTTATATATATCTAATAACTTTATCAAACGTGTTTTTTGAGTTATTTTGACTATACTAGATACTATTTATAGGTAATAGAATTTTTTTTATTTTTATTTTTTTCAAAACTATTTTTGTGATTTAACTATTAGATTCAGAGATATTTCAGGAAAATACATATTTCAGACTTTTTATGAATGAATTTTAGAAACGACTTATTATGCAAAATAAGTGTATAAAATAATTTTATTTTTGATAATATTTTTTTTCATAGAACTGATAAATATTAATCACATTTTTAACAACTTTTATCAAGTGAAAATGTAATTAGTAGAAACAAGTTGTTCCAATTTTTAGGTTATTTAGAATTTTCTAAAAGGATACAGATATTTTCCATTTATTTCAAACATAAATTATTAAAACATATTCCATCGAAAACACACATAAAAACACTATTAAAAACAATAAAGCAAAAAAAAAATCGATGAAGATTTTATCGCTACAGTGAACACAAAACAAATACTTATCATCAACCAATCTACAATATATAATAAACCCCATGCATATACAACATTAAAAACCACAAATAAAAATATTAAAAAAACACACAACATATCCAGTGTAAAATGCAGAATAGCTTAGTACCTTGTTTTTTGTCACAACAAAATAAAGAAACAAATTAAGAAACTTACCGTCGCGGGGGGCTGTGCATAGTTGCTCCCTCTCACCACCCTCTTGTCGTGCATAATGTTGCCGTAGGAGGCCGGGCCATCGCTGTAACAAAACATTTACAGGCTGTATCATCTTACAACTATCATAAATTGTAAATATGCATAATGTAATTAACGAAATCCTTGTAGTGAAATGTTGTTAAGAATATACTAATATGTATTAATTTATATCTTTTCTATTTTATTTTTAAAATTAAATTTGTAAAACACTTTCGGAAACCAAAGTGACTAAATCCACTTTTTTGTAATTTTAATATACAGACATAATATCTGAAAACTTTTAACAAAAATGACCAGATTTTCTGAAGGTGAAATCACTACTTTTTATTTAATGGTGGTATAATTAAATTAAATTAATTGAACCAATAATATTGCCATCCCGGGAAAAAATGATAAGATATAACGAGATATTATAAGATATGTTCGCATCTCGTTATATATGGTAATATCTTAATTTTTGAGCCTAAAATATATCAATTTATATAGATATATCTGATAATATATAGTAATATCTTAATATATATTGGCCCTCAGATCCGAAAATATATTGTTATATATATTGATATATAGTAACATCTTAATATGTATTAGCCCTCAGATCCAAGAATATATTGTTATATATATTTATATATTGATATATCTGCTAATATATTACGATATCTTAAAAATATTATTTTGAAATGAGTTCGCTTAGCTTAGAATATATTGTAATATATTATTATGTATAGATATATCTGCTAATGTATTATTATATCTTAATAAATTTTATTTTTTGAGTTATCATAGCCAAGAATATATTGTAATATATATTAATATATGGACATATCTGATAATATATAATCATATCTTAATATATATCAGCCCTCAGATGCGAAAATATATTGTTATATATATTTATATATTGGTATATCTGCTAATATATTATCATATCTTAAAAAATAAAATTTTTATTTTTTATCTAATAGGTAAACGCCTGGTGGTAAAGTATTTGTAAATAAAGTGGCTGTTACTTTTTTAAATTAATCAATTTATTAAATGATTAACATTTGTTATAACAAAATATTACATTTGACCAATATCAATGGTGTTAGGAATCCGGCAGTAAAAATTTGAGGATTGTAGCAGTTTGTATTAATTTTTTATTCATTAAATGTATATGGTATTGACGCACAAATAGCAGTTCCTAAGCGAAGAACTGCGTTTTTGAAAACAATAGTGATGCTGCTGATGGAAGAAATCTTGTCAAAAGAGCAAAATTAAAAAAATTACCAACAAAAATAAAACTGTTCAATATTCATCTTGCAATAAATCGGACAGCAAAAAATGTTGTGTACTTTTTTAGATTTATTTTAGTTTTTCTTTCTAATCTTTAATTTTTAGTTGGATTATTTAAAAAAAAATTCTTAGTTTCTCAAACCTACCTACATAATATGAATTGGGCAAAAAAATTAATATAATACCTTCAAAATTCCCAAAAACTAGCTTTTTTGTGGTGTATAAAATACACCGCGCGAGTAACTGTGTTACGGTATTCTACGTAGTAATTAAGGGTTAAGAACAAATAAATACTGAATAAAAATCAAAAGGTCGCTGGCCCCACACTTCTTTAGTCTAAATAATCATTACTTGATACTGTAAATCGATAGCACGTATTTATACTAAAACGATTAGGTATCAAATTTTATATTTATATCGCAAAGAATTCTGAAGAAATGGAATAAAAAATTTAAAATACTCTGAAACGGTAAAATCAATAAAAATTTTGACTCGAATATAAGCTAAATTTTTCTCCATTTAACTGTCCACCGCTCCTTCTGAACTGGCATCCCGGGCGGTAGCCCAGTCTCCCTCCCTGATGTTGGCATTGCTATTATACATTAATAAAATAAGCAACGAATTTTAATAATATTAAATTAATAATAATAAATATAAAAAATTCAAATATCAACCATTCTTTTTTCTAAAGTTCATTTGACTTGAATTTAATATTGCACTCGCGTGATTTGTATAGTTTTGTATATATATTCTAATTTCGCGAAATAAGAGAATGTAAATTTTATTTAGAATTGCCCATATACTCAGGAATGATAAAGTTATAACATATATTTTTGTTTTGCCCAAAATTTCAATATAATTTTATAAATTAAGAACAAATCTCTACAAAATTTATATCTTTTAGTTTTACGCTATTTTTAATAGTTTTTGAGATATGTTGTTTTCAAAAAAGTACATTCATCAAATTTTAAAATAGGTAGTGAATATTTTTGGTGAAACTTTTTTTTGAAAATGATGTTCCCACGCATTTATCTTAAAAATTCTACAACTTGTGTTGACAATTTTTATACGAACATTGATGAATACATTTTTGAAATTATAATCACTGAATTCTATGATCACACCAGTCAGGTGTGATAATTTCTCAAAAAATACAATTTTTAGAGATATTAATAGACTAAAATTTAACTTGTAAGAGAAATATAAACTGCGTTACAGCCAAAATCTCAAAATTCGTGTACGCACTTAGAGTGTTAAGCAACAAGGTTGTGCAAATGTTTTGTTACAAGTGTATTAGCTTATATACATTTAATTATTAGATATAGAATTTTATTTTGGTGCTTCTCTTCTCATACCTGTAACATACTCAAAATACAAAAGAAATGTCTTCGTATTATGGCCAGATATGACCCAGGGAACACTGTCGTCCACTGTTTATATAATACAAAGTTTTAACTATAATCGATATTAATTTATTAGAAAATGAGTTATTCATCAAAAAAAACTGATTTATGTAATATAAATGACCATAATTACAACATAGAAACAAACACAATATGAAATCTATTCAAACACGTAAACAAACTGTCAATAGAAATGTAGTTAACAATACAATTAAAATTTTCAATAAAATTCCTAAATCTATAATAGATCCGTCTGTTGAAGAACTGAAAATTACTTTAAAAGAATATATAATAAGTAAATGTTACTACATATGGGTTTTCTTCATTTATATACTATACATACATATATTTCGGATTTATTTAATAGTCACAAGATTTCTATACAGTTTTTGTATATATTTTTGTATTTTATTAATACGGGCCTCAAATATTACTTAATACGCATATGGACTATTTTTTTTAATTGATTAAATAATATTCGAGTATGTTGTATATATGTTATAGCTATAGATACTATGTTCGTAAGAACTGGTGTGACTTGCCTCTCACTAGCAGTGTCATTTCACTTTGAATCAGTATATAAGCAACCAACGAACTGTTTTACATAGGTGCATTCAAGTAAGTCAATACAGACGTAAGTAAATGAAGCTGTTTATATGAATATAATATACCTATGTGACATTTGATTATAGATTCAGTACGAGTTTTCCCTGGTTGGACGATTCTATAGTATTGGGATAAATTATAGATGGATACCCCCCCCCCCCTATGCATATATTATAATATATTTTTAGATATGCCAAGATATACAAATATATTAACATATATGCTAATATATTATTATATATGTCGATATATACTTGTATATTAACAAATATACTAATGTATGTTAATATATTGTAATATATGTCAAGATATGCTTGGAGCCTGAATTTGGCACGATCCAAGAAGACATTAGTATATATTATAATATATAACTATATCTTGCAATATATTACAATAGATTATAATGCGTTCTTGGATCGTGCCAAAATCAGGATCCAAGAATATCTGACCGATTGGATCTTATAATATATGCTAATATCTTATCATTTTTTCCCGGGATCTATACATTTATATCTAGTAGGTACCTACTATAAATGATCAGCTAAAAAATTGTTGCTAGCACTTTTTCTGATAGTTCCCTTCAAGTTTCATTAAGTGTTTGACAAGTTATACCTAACATAACAACTTATAATAAGTTGATGATAATAGATACTATTACAGATTTTAAACCCCGTTGAAAGTGTTTGCTAGCTAGCAAATTTTGTAAGCTCATTTATAATATCGAACATTAGATTTGTATTTTTTTCTGGAAATCAGTACAAAATTCAATATACATTTAAGCCAAATATACTCTACAATTTTTTTTTGCAAGCGGACTTACGAGTAAACAAACTTTAGGTGAAATTTTAATAAACTTTCAGATTTTAATAATATAATTGTAATGTTAGATCGTTAGTCGCTGTGAGCATGCAGTTAAATTTTAATATAATGGAAATTTTTCTTATTATAGTGAAAATTATTATTAATAAAAAAACACTTGAAACCCCTTGATGTAAATATAGTATGTATAAGTATATACTCGCCAAACTATATAGATTCATATCTTTATTATATTTTTATACACACATTACATACATACATATACATACATTATGTAATGAAAACGTCAAATTAGGTACATTATTGATGTGTTTTTTATTCTTGAAAAAAAAATCGGTTATATTTAAAAATATACGTAATCAAATATTCATCAAGGTCTACTTTGTATTCTTCCATGTCTGTTATGTAAAAATTCTGAATAATTATAAATTTTCATTGTATTTCGACTTATATTAGTTCTTCTGCAATTTCCACTAGACCATTCAATCAATCAATTGGTAGAAATCACAGTATGCGACAATATAAGCAACATGCAATGTACCTACATTTACATATAGATATGTATATTGTATTAATAATATTATATGTATTTTATAAATTGATGTGATGTTCATTTTAAACTGATAATTATTTTTAACTCATAATAATCACCGTCTCTCCTTGATTGTGACTATATGTATCAGACTTGCGTGTGTAATGCTATAATATTAATGAAACTAAAGAGATGTACATAAACGTTTATGTTCATATCACATTAATATATAATCATAATCGCCGAGAGCTTTTTTTAATTGCTGTATGCTGTATGTATAATGGTTCTAGGAAAGAAGCCCACAGGAAAAAAGCTCATAGGAAAAATACCCACAGGAAAAAAGCCCACAGGAATAATACCCACAAAAAAAAGCCCACACGGAAAAATGCTCACACGGAAAAATGCTCACACGGAAAAAAGCTCACACGGAAAAAAGCCCACATGGAAAAATGCTCACACAGAAAAATGCTCACACGGAAAAATGCTCACACGGAAAAAAGCTCACACGGAAAAAAGCCCACACGGAAAAATGCTCACACGGAAAAATGCTCACATTAAGAAATAAATAGGATACAGATGTTTAACATATTTCATGTATGTTAGCTACTGTATTGACCTTATATATTTACAATATAAATACCTGTTCAGCTTGTTACATTATCAATCAAATATTCAATCTAAAAATATATTTATTTAATAATTTCCCAGAAAGGATTCAATCTCCGGTTTGTTTATAATCTAACAAAGGCGGAGATTGAATTTTCGTATTTTATACTAGATTAATCCCCTTTCGCCCCAATAGATTGCCCTAACCAAGGTGGAGATTGAATCCCCGTTTCTTATACTAGATTAATCCCCTTTCGCCACAATAGATTGCCCTAACCAAGGCGGAGATTGAATCCCGGTATTTTATACTAGATTAATCCCCTTTCGCCACAATAGATTGCCCTAACCAAGGCGGAGATTGAATCCCCGTATTTTATACTAGATTAATCCCCATTCGCCCGAATATTTTGTTAGCAAAATTAAATATTTGTGATTTTCTATATATTTTTTTTAACATATTTTTGATACCTACTCTATTTTTCAACATTTACCGTGTCTCTTGGTAAAACCTAGGTTTTACCTCAGTTCGGGCTTTTACAGTAACATATATATACATATCTAAAATAAGAATAAATAAAGTTGTGACAGTACAGAAGTTTGGCATATATGAAATCATAAAAAATGACATACAATACAAATAAATAACAATAATGTGCCGTCTTGAATTAGTACATCTGTATCCTATTTATTTATTAATGTGAGCATTTTTCCGTGTGAGCATTTTTCCGTGTGGGCTTTTTTCCGTGTGAGCTTTTTTCCGTGTGAGCATTTTTCCGTGTGAGCATTTTTCCGTGTGGGCTTTTTTCCGTGTGAGCATTTTTCCGTGTTAGCATTTTTCCGTGTGAGCATTTTTCCGCGTGAGCATTTTTCCGTGTGGGCTTTTTTCTGTGGGTATTTTTCCTGTGGGCTTTTTTCCTGTGGGTATTTTTCCTATGGGCTTTTTTCCTGTGGGCTTCTTTCCGGTCACCATGTATAATGTAAATGATATGTTCAATTGGTTATAGTTGCTATAAATGTAAATATAAAATACATATAGGACAAGACGAGACAAAATCGGATCAAAATGATTTGATACTGTTTTTAGCCATTTCTATTTTTAAACGTGATGTTTTACCGTGCGTGTTATATGTACCCTCGCACATTCCTAATGCACTGAAAACAATCGTCGTAAAATTTAGTGCCGGTTAGTGATGCAAGAGGAACAGTCTTGAGTGCACGAAGGAATTTTACAATTAATGTAAAAAAAAACGTTTCTTTTAGTTTCTATAAAAAGCGTATTAGAGGAAGGAATCTTACGAATCCTTACGTAAATGCGTTACTTATGTATTGTTTTTTTTCTTCTAATTAATTATTTTAAAATACGTTGATTGAAACCATTTTCGGCTGTTGTAATTGTTTTTTCGTATATAAAGTCAATTAACATATATTAAATCATACTATACTATACTATACTATACAGGGTGGGGCATTTAAAGTGTTACAGAATTTTATCTCAGAGCCATCGCATATTTGAAAAAAATGTTTAAACCAAAAAATGTTTGGTTGTTAGGAGGTAATTGAATATTAATAATATTTTTTATTTTAGTATGGCCTTCAAGGTTATTTGAAGACCAACATCATTTTTTCAAATAGGAACCTATAGTTTTAATTTAATAATCTTATTCTACGTGAAAAAACACGAATCTTTCATTTAATTTTTTTTTGAACAACTTAAGCTTTACATGATACAAAATAATTTTGAGAATTTGCAAATTCAATAATTTTTTACTCAGAAATCATCAATTTTAGAAAAAAGTACAAAATACAAAAAATGTTTATTTCGTTCAAATAATGGGAGAATTTTTCTAGAATTTTTTTAACTTTTCGTATTTTATTTATTTTTTGCTGAAATAAAATAAATAGAAAAAGTTTAAAAAATTTTAAAACAATTTTTCAAGATTTATTAGATTAAAATAAACATTTTTTTTATTTATACTTTTTTTCTAAAGTTTATGGTTTCTGAGTAAAAAATTATTGAATTTACAAAATCTCGAAATTATTTTGTTAGATATCATGGAAATGTTAGGTTGTACAAAAAAAATTTTTTTTGAATGGAAGATTCGTGTTTGTTTAGGTAGAATAAGATTATTAAATTATAACTATAGGTTCCTATTTAAAAAAATGATGCTGACCTTCAAATATCTTTGAAAGCCACACTAAAATAACAAATAAATGTTACTATTCGATTACCCCTTTAAAACTATACATTTTTTGGTTTGAACATTTTTTTTCAAATATGCGGTGGTTCTGAGATATAAATCTGTAACACTTTAAATGCCCCACCCTGTATGTATATACATACAATATACATATTGCTATAATTTATAGCAAAAGATGTCCTCTTCGAAAGCAAAATCGACGTGTTCGAGCGTTTTTTCAAAATCTTATATTAAATGACCAAAAACGCGGCCGTTTCGTTTTAGTTGGGCCACCCTGTATATAAGTATTATAAAAAAAACACCTATATAAGGAAAGAGGGAGAGGGTCGCGTAATATTTACGGAATCATTCTGATCATTAACAAGTGACGCCAGGATTAATACATTATGTATGTAGACGCACGCATTGTCGACTGTCCTACTGATTCAATTTTAATTGCGATTGTGTCTCACTTGTGTCTGTGCACAACTGTATTGTCGTTACTCGTTTAACTTTTGATTGTCCAACTAAAAATCTAAAGTACGCGCTTAGCCTAAGACTTTAAGTGTTGACTAATGACTTCTTGGAGTGAATGGAATTATTTCTGTCTTTTGATTATTTCGTTGTAGGATAAGAAATTGTATGATATGGTTCATATTATTATTTCATAAAGGTGTATAGACTAAGATCTTATAATAAAATCTATCTTTGGTTACTTTTTTGTCATTGTAGAACAAATTATCTGATTTACCTTTGTCTACCCTACTAATCATTTATTGTATATATGTTTTCACCTTTTTGATGGCTGTTTACACAAATATAAAAATAATATTTATGGCAAGTATATAACTATGGTTCGATTGAACTATAAGTCTACCAAGTTTTATCAAAATATTTGAGATAATACTCGGAACGAGTATTCTTTCTTATCTTAGACGATAATAGGTACTACAAAATTACGAATATTATCGAAACCCCTAATCCGATTAGTATCAAAATCAATAGATCTAGAGTACTCACTGAGACAAACATTTTCCCAAAAAATAATTTAAATTGGTGCATTTTTACAGTAGTATCGTGAACACAAGAAAATTTTACATCCAGACACACAGACACAAACAATATATCTGATAATTATTATTGTCTATAACCTTGTATATATAACTAGCTATTTTGGTGGCAATTTAAATCAAATATACATAATATTATTTTTTCATCATATCAGTAAAAGCTGAGGGAAAATTTTTAGATAAAAAAATCTAACCTTCATACAAAAATTATACTATTCGAAACTATAAATTTAAATCAACTGATTATTATTAAAAAAAAAAAAACAATAATTCAGATAAAATATATTATAAATGGGCGAACGACCTTTCGGAAAACAATCAATACTTAGATGAAATAAATCATCACGAGGACCACTCGGTGGCCGGAAGTGGATCAAGTACGGTCACGCCACTTCCGTGCAGCGCCAAATACAAGGGTTAAAAAATCTATATCACGTGCTTGTATTGTATTAAAACACACTCAAACGTTTCACATCGAATCTATAACTTGTTTAAATATTTATTAGAGCGCGAAAGCATTTTCGCCAATACTTAAAAACCGAAATATAAAAAAAAATATAAGTACCTATATAAATTGCAAAGACACGAGTGTACAATGTACATTTCATAATTAAAATATAATATATACGTAACTAATCTTATTAATATAATTTATATCTGAATCAACATGGAACTTTTGAGCTTTATCCCGCTTTATTCAATTATCATTTCGCGATATTTTTAAGAAATTTCAACGATGGGTAAATAAACAATTAAGTATATTAACTAATTATGATTTAAAGAAAATGTAGAAACATTAATAGACATATGTTTCCTGTACTGAAACATTGTATAAATACTATCTATATGAAGAGCAATAATATACAATTTTTATAAACACATCATATAAATAAAGCAAGCACTGCATGTGTTTTGAAACCAACTATATTTTTCAATTATGTATGTATAGTAGGACGTTAATAGTAAACACTATTTTAAAAATTAATGATCACATTGATTGACGTGCATGCAATTTTTTTATAGTAAATTGCAGTATATATGTATGTAAATATTTTATTACTGTTATTACGTCCCAACTACCGATCGTATATTTATGTTTTTTTAGATTAAATATTATAAACGATATCTATATCATTCAACCATTTATCAACTTACTTTTGTAATTCCCACGAACCGTTCGCCTTTCTTTGAAACTTCATCATACCTGCCACTCCGGACGCTATGAACGCGGCATTGGCAGCTACATTTTTCGCCACAGCTGCTGTATTAGCCGCACGAGGACTGTGTGTTACTGAATGTCCACCGTTCGGCAAATTTCCATTCGGCACCGGCTCACTACCTTCTTTTGCCGGTTCGACAACAATCACCTGGTGCTTATCTTTACTTCGCACCACTTTCGGCTTGCTCGCGTACGCATACAACTTCTTAGCGTTACATATTCTCTGTGTTCTTGCCGCGGCTTCTTCGTCGTCATGTTCAGGTTCGAGTCCCAACCGGGTCGCAACTTCAGGTGGTGGTTTTAGGAATTTGCCGGTTTTCACAACGCATATGAATGGTTTTCTAGGTGTCTCTTCTTGTTCTTGCTGTGGCAGCGGCTTTAGTTTTAATGTTTGAGCTCGTGCTTTTCTTTCTTCTTCACGTTGAAGACGCCTCAGTTTAGTTTCTAAACGTCTTCTGAATTCTGCATCAGCTATGTTTTCCTCTGACACGTATGCTCGTTTATTTGGTCCTTTATTTCTCGGGATGTTACCATACGACGCACTCATGTTATCCTTTCTTAATTCGTTACGTGTAGACATAAACGTATGTCCTTGCGATCGCGTTAGCTGTTTTTGTCTTTGCTCAACGGGCAATAAATTATTATTGTTGTTGTGAGCGTTAATATTATTAGTGCTGTTGTTGTTGTTGTTGTTATTATTATTATTATTATTATTATTATTGTTGATTGCTGTCACTCGTCTTGTAGGATAAACTATCACATTTGGTTTAGAAACTGTACTCGTTGGAAGTGATTGTAATGGTTGCGGAATTTTCTTCGGTAATGTTATAATGTTGCTATCTTCGTCTTCATCGTTAAGTATTGTAAAAGCACTTGTAGTATGAGTGTCATCAACTATGTCCATTGCAGCAGTCTTTTCCGACTGAATGAGAGCCGATATTTGAATCATTTCGATTTGAGTTTTATCTATGAGCACTTACAATAACTAAAGTTCATAATAATGTTTATAACTAATATACTCTACACCCTGGTTGATTCTATGAGGCATTTTTTTATATACATTTAAATCACAGATAAACGTATTTATAATAATGTCCTATATAAAAGTACCTACACGAAAATATCAAATCGATACTACAAACAACAAAAGAAATATCTATTCCTCTTTCTATATATATTTATAGTTTGGATTTTGTTTAAATAATAGAGAACCTTCACTGCACATCAGTCGAATCAATAAAAGTACGTACTACTTGTATTATAGTAGCAACAGCAGTCGCTGGTCGAAAGCGCGTTCCGCAAGTGCGAGGCGTCCATACGCGCGGACGATAGCGTCGCGAGTGGTCAGTGGCGTCGCGGCGCCGGCCATCGCACTGCCCACAAGCACAGTGGTTATTCTCCCACCCCCCCCACCACCACATATACCCGCTACCTGACGTGCACGCACGCAGACCGCAAAACCAAACTCTGTGAATTTGTAATGAGCCGATGTTGTTTATATTTGCCGGCTAGTGTGATGGATTCGCTACGGATGAATCATAAGTCATTAAAAGGGTTTGTGTTAAGAATAATATGTAAGGTGAAGAAGGGTAAATTAAACCGATTTTTGAATAGTTTTTTGGATCTATTTATTTTGTGAAGTATGAAAGAAAAATGAAAAAATATCATAAGACTTTAAACGATCGTTGGACATTAAAAAAAATAAAAACTATAAGATTCACATGTCTCCAATTCTTACCTACTCCACTTTACCTTATTATAAAAACGTAATACATATCAATCATCATTTAAGTAATACGTTGAATGTAATTTCATTACCTAGAAAATTTTTGCAAAGTTCTCCGAAATACATGAAAAAATCTTCAGTCAAATCAGGGGTGGACACTTGGACACTGGGCAGGTTATTTCAACTTATAGCTAAATGAAATATTGTATAGCTTATTCACGAGCCAATAATCTTAATTTTCATTAAATGTTGGATATTTCACTTTCGGCTATCTTCACACTACTAATACATATGTAACTGTATTTGTAATCCCACAAAAGTACAAACTTTTGTATTGTGACAAAATTACTGCACCAATTTACCTGTGAGTGCATTAATTAAAAAAATTATCTTGGTAAATGTTAAAATGTGTTAAATTCTAAAATGGATAAAAAAATCCTTAAATAATTTTTCAGAGACATATACATTATATACGTGAATACATGAAAACGATGAAGACATTCATGTTTTATTTTATTTTGAGTTAATATAGAAACAATATTGTATTCGTTTGAATCTTTTGTTATTTATAATTCTCTGCTTGAGACTTTTTTGAAATTTCAGAATAGTCTGTGTGTGGCCAATAAACAAGTATTAAAAAGAGTTGTTAAACATTTAACGATGTTATAAAATTTAAAAGTACAGGTAATTAAATTGTTCATTATCAATACAATATTTTATTTATGTATAATATTTGTTTTGATCAATTATACATTTATAAGTATTCACATTATTTTATACATACACGCAATGCCTATACTTTTATTATTTTTTTACAAATAGCTTAAAAATATTTAGTTTTTCTCGATGAGCATCAAGGTTTGTAATATAATAGAAAAATAGAAATATTGAGCGATTCGTGAAAATTCTCGAAAAAATGTAAAAACAAAATAAGTGTAAGCCCAAATTTTGAAAATAACTAAAAAAAAGATTGTAAAAAGCTTCATTCGAAATCTTGAAATGAGCGAAGATATCGTCAAAATAAAATCAATAAATTTAAAATTGTAAATATAGAAATGCCAAAATTTATCGGTTTTATTTTGATAATATTTTTTATAAATATGAATCATTTCAGGATTTTTAAAGAGGAGCTTTTTACAGTTTGGTTTAACTTTTAATTTTTTTTATGTTTTCAACAAATTAATCATAAAATGTAACCGATCACATGTCGTCTGTGAGACTACTTCGTTTATACATTTTTAGGAATTTTCAAAATAAATTGGTACTGAAATCTGTAATGCTATTTAGTCTTGTCTTTATTGGACCCCCACCCCCAGCCGATTTACAGATTTTTTTTATAATGAAGAGTTTTAAATAATTTTTTTCTACCCCTAAAACAGACGGCACATCACCGTTAGTGCACTAAAAAATCACGTGATTGGGTAAGAGTTAATGTTGAATTTCCAAGAACCAAAATCTCAAATTACAATATTTCACAAAAAAATCAAATTATATATTATACTACTTCATCAATTTTAATTAATTGCCTGTATATCAACATTAAAATTAGCGGTACTTTAAGAACCGCACGTCACGAGAATGACAAGATATTTTCGCCGACGGCCACCACGAGCGACGTGGCAGCACCAGCAGAATAAATATTTAACTCTCCCCGCCCCACCATTATTTCCGCCGGATCGCGTGACCGCCCGGCCAGCGCAAGACGGTGGCTGATTTGCATATCTGGAGGTCATCTTCAGCCACCACTGGCTACTCCACCAACCCCAAACCTTGCCACCACAGAGTAAGACGATATATACGTGCATGTGCAGGGTTGTTTTAGATTGTTTTTGGAGTTCCTTGATTTGAAACAGTTTTGAAAAATTAATCTAATGCAGTTTAGATTATACATAAAATAAAAAACTATTCTGAGTTTTGAATGCAAATAATTAATAAAATGTTTAAAAGATTCTTTTTTTTAATAAATTCAACTGGGAATAAAATTGATGTTGATTTATTATGATTTGCGACCTTTATGTCGGGTATTATAAATAACTAGCGGAATCCCGCGGCTTCGCTCGCGTAAACTTCGAAACTAATTAGAACGTGATAGTGGATGACATTTTTTTATATTGATTTTTATTCATTACCTATAAAAAATATCTCGGATCTTAGTTAAAAATTGTAAAAACTAACCCCCTATCTACCCTCGCCATTAGGGGTTGAATATCGAATTTTTTTTATTGCAGATTATTTTGCCCGACTCCACCATTATAACGTAAGCAGCTATGCAGATAAACATATCAAAAACACAGACTGTCTGTGCCTACCCCCGCCATTAGGGATTGAATGTCAAAATTTTTGTTTTAATAGATGACTATATAGATGAAAGCAGGTATGCAGATAAACATATCTAAATCCATCCTCGTCCCCGTCCCATGCTATTAGGGCTGGAATATCCAACTTTAATTTTTAATTGAATATTAATTTATCCGAATTTACTTTAATATCATGAACAATTATGAAGATAAATTTATCAAAATTTTACCTCTCCCCCATTCCCATAGGGGTTGAATTTTCCTAACTGATATTTGTCTGTAGAGTACCTACTTGTGCCATGTTTCATTCGGTGAATAAAAAAAAATATTTTACAATTTTTTCCACCCCCCCACCCCCTTTAACCTTAAGGGTTAAATTTTGGAAAATGCTGAAATAATTGTTTCATTATTTATATTGTAGAGTATGTTCGATAAGTTTCAATTAAATGCGAACAAAAAAAATATTTTTTTATATAAATTTTGACACCCTGTTTAACCCCGTAGGGGTTGAATTTCGAAAAATCCTTTCTTAATAGGTGTTTACAACATAAAAGGAAGGCACTTACGAAATTTCACGTTTCTAGATCCAGAGGTTTGGGTTGTACGTTGATATATGAGTGAGTGAGTGAATGGTTAAGGACAAACTCTTTTATAGATATAGATTTGCTCTAGAGGAGAAGCTAATTGTAAGCCAATGCTATCTGCGAGGTGTCAAATCGTTATCAATTTGCTCGGAATTTTAGAGCATAATAATATAAAAGCTTTGCTTTTAGAACGCTGATCTACACATACTTAACGCGTATGCGTCTAAGTCATTCATATAGAACCATGTCAGTGATTAGAAATTTCAGTGGACTGTCATTTGTATAAATTATTTATACTGGACACTTGAGTGTACACAGATTATACCTACATGATTATAGTCTGTTTCTTTAGAAACTTTAAGCTGTAATCTTTATCATGTCCTGTATATATAGCTTTCAATGGTATATACATGAAGCTGTTTATAACATTGATATATTTTTGAATATTCTTTAAAAAAGAAATTAAGAAGAAATGTAAAAAAATTAACCCGATCCCGTTCATATTTGACGTTAAAACGTTTATATGGTACTTGAAAAAGTAATGCGATAAGTTTCTGCGTATTGCGGCTGTCCAATTCGCAGCTTTTCTGTGCACGCAGCGCTTAAATAGCAAATAGGTCAATAATTGTTGCAACAAACTGTTCCACTTGGTATTAAATATTATGGCATAATTAACATAAGACATTATTATAAATTATTACGACATAATAACAACATTAACAATACGTATATTAATTTTATTTTTTCTAATATAGATTTTATACGATAAATATTTATTTGAAAATTAAAAAATAATGTTTACATGGTCGTGATCATAAAATATTAATTTTAATTTTTCTGAATAATTTTGTCAAGGTTACGATCTAACACAATATATCTAACTGACTTCATTATTTATTTTAAATTGTGATTTTTCGAATTATTTTAATCCGTGTGACAGCTTTGCGTTTTAAATTAATTTCTACTTTATTTTTATAACAGTTTTGAAGTTTTTAAAACAAATACGTACATTATATAATATGTTAAATTTAAATTTTATATATACATGCATGCATAGGTGGGCATTAACTCGTTAATCCGTTAATCGTTAATTAACTATGTTAACAAAATGCTTAAAAGATTAACTTTTAAGTTAACTAAAAAAATGTTAACGCTTTTGTTAACTTCCGTTAACTTTAGTCCGTTACATTGGTGTTTTGATGACAAGTACATAAGAAAGTTGTCGAAATAGCAAAAAAAGGTCTCCAAACATTTTGGATGGTTAACTTTTAACGGTTAACTTTAATTTTCGTTAAGTTTAACTTCCGTTAAAATTTCGGAATTTTAACGCTTTAACGATTAACGAAGTTAACTTTTTTATTAACGAATTAACGATTAACGAAGTTAACTTTTCGATTAACTGTGCCCACCTATGAATGCATTTATTATAATATGAGTCATTCATGATTATATCAAAAAAATGTGTAAGTGTTAAATTCAAAATTGTTGGAGTATGGGAAATTCGAGAGGTGGAGAGAAACTTTGAGATGAAAAAAATGATTTATAGTCTGCTTCATTTAAATTTGCAGTGGTTGCCGTGTGATTTGACGGTACCAATCGTGATTTGTACTAATCCGGACATGAAGAGCGATATTTCGAGTAATCTGTGCACTTTTTGATAGAAGCATGAAATTTGGTATGGGTGTATATTAAACCTTCCTCTACAAAACTAGAGACGGCGACATTTCAAAAACGCGTGTGGTCCCCATTTTAGGGGCAAAAATGTCTCCTCGGGTTTAGTTTTTCTTATTTATCTCGCAAATGGTTATTTGTACAAAAAAATAGAGGAGGTCAAAAATAATGAACATTAAATTATAAACAAAAGTTGTTATTATAAATTTTACGATTAGAGTTCACCGTTGCCATTTAAATGGGGGTTAAATTTATGAGAAAATTTTCGCGCGCGGTAAAACTTCTGTTCTTCCTCAAATATCTCGTAAACGGCTTTTCTCATGTGAAAAATGTATATGACAAATATTTAAGAGCAGACAATTTTCTATCAGATATGTAAATCTGCTATACTATAAAATTATTTTTTAATGAATTTTGTTCATTACAAGTAGAATGACATAAATGACAATTTAAGAAAATTAACGATTCTCGTACAATTTTTTTTGTTTTATATAACTAAGCACTTTCAAAGTTATTTAATGGGTATTCTATAATAATTTATAAATATATATTGAAGGAACAAGAGAAAAAATTGTGTTAAATTGGCCTACATTTATCAATATATTAAAAATTAATTATTTGGAAAAAAAAAACTTTTTTTTAATTATAAAGTACATCCTGTATAATGTATTATGTGTATTTATGTTATCAATATTGCAAAACACTAAAATTTTAAATATTTATAGGCGAAAAACATGTTTTTTTTATTATTTTTTGCTGGAAAAACATCTATTAATACTGGTGCTGAATCACTTGATAGCCCCTATTTGATACACAAACCTTCAAGCGCCCAAAACTAGGGATGAATAGATTCGTCATTAAATTTAGAATATAAAACAGTTAACTATTATTTACTAGTGATTATATTTTTTGTGTAATTTGAAGTTGAAATTAACGACAACTAGTCGATAACAGTAAAATTTGTGTCCGATATATTATTTTTTGTTTTAAATCTTGTGAACGGTCAATTGGATGAAACAAATGTATAGGAACTAAATTGTTGACAATGAAATTTTGAATAATATTTTGTTATGTTTCATATGTCAAATACTAAAGTTTCCGAGTAAATAAAGGTCAAAATTACAAATTAATTGATGTATTACGTGGTCGGTGTAAAGCAGGGCATTTTTGCCACACAATATTTTATGACCAGTTTTTTTACAATTAAAAAAAATGTAGAAAATATGATAGAGTGGATATACATCTATCATATATACATTTTACTTTTACAAAAAAAACATGATATTTTTATTGTTTCACATGATTTCTTAGCTTTGCTATTTTGTATGATATTTAAAGTATATATTGTAATTATTACTTTTAATTTTTATTCCGGCCGTTAACAGCGGATGTTTAGGAATTCAAGCTTGCGTTTCATGATAGAAATATACAATTTTATACAGTTGTACATCAAACCCACCTCTACAAAACTAGATGTGACTCCACACTCAAATCTTATGGGGTCCCCTATTTAAAGGTTAACATATCTCCACGAGTTTTGGTTATTTTATTTTATTTTTTGTAAACGGTAGGTACAGTAAATATATACATTTTCATATGTGCATATGATTCGTCCTTTTATAAAAATGTGATATTTTAAATGTGTGATACGATTTTTAATATTATTATTCTGTAAGAAATTTTTTTTCATTTATTATATCATTTTTTGCTTCTGTATACTTAAAATCAATGCATCCAAATGAACGGTCAATTGGATTAATAATTAATGATATTATAAAATATTTATTAGGTATTATACATACAGTTTGTTCTTGATAAAATTAAGTACGGCATTTGTATACGGTTTTGTCGTCACCACTTCTGTCATATAATTTTACCACAAATACTTGTAATTCGTCAATTGCTTCAGTTATATTACCTGACCCTAAAGCAATAATAAATAATAAAAGATGTACTTAATTTTATCACATTTCTATAAAAGGACGAATCATATGCACATATGAATATGTATATATTTACTGTACCGTTTGCAAAAAATAAAATAAAATAACCAAAACTCGTGGAGATATGTTAACCTTTAAATAGGGGACCCCATAAGATTTGAGTGTGGAGTCACATCTAGTTTTGTAGAGGTGGGTTTGATGTACAACTGTATAAAATTGTATATTTCTATCATGAAACGCAAGCTTGAATTCCTAAACATCCGCTGTTAACGGCCGGAATAAAAATTAAAAGTAATAATTACAATATATACTTTAAATATCATACAAAATAGCAAAGCTAAGAAATCATGTGAAACAATAAAAATATCATGTTTTTTTTGTAAAAGTAAAATGTATATATGATAGATGTATATCCACTCTATCATATTTTCTACATTTTTTTTAATTGTAAAAAAACTGGTCATAAAATATTGTGTGGCAAAAATGCCCTGCTTTACACCGACCACGTAATACATCAATTAATTTGTAATTTTGACCTTTATTTACTCGGAAACTTTAGTATTTGACATATGAAACATAACAAAATATTATTCAAAATTTCATTGTCAACAATTTAGTTCCTATACATTTGTTTCATCCAATTGACCGTTCACAAGATTTAAAACAAAAAATAATATATCGGACACAAATTTTACTGTTATCGACTAGTTGTCGTTAATTTCAACTTCAAATTACACAAAAAATATAATCACTAGTAAATAATAGTTAACTGTTTTATATTCTAAATTTAATGACGAATCTATTCATCCCTAGTTTTGGGCGCTTGAAGGTTTGTGTATCAAATAGGGGCTATCAAGTGATTCAGCACCAGTATTAATAGATGTTTTTCCAGCAAAAAAAAATAAAAAAACATGTTTTTCGCCTATAAATATTTAAAATTTTAGTGTTTTGCAATATTGATAACATAAATACACATAATACATTATACAGGATGTACTTTATAATTAAAAAAAAGTTTTTTTTTTCCAAATAATTAATTTTTAATATATTGATAAATGTAGGCCAATTTAACACAATTTTTTCTCTTGTTCCTTCAATATATATTTATAAATTATTATAGAATACCCATTAAATAACTTTGAAAGTGCTTAGTTAAATAAAACAAAAAAAATTGTACGAGAATCGTTAATTTTCTTAAATTGTCATTTATGTCATTCTACACTCGACAAATTAATTAAAGGGACACCTAAAAAATAGCATGTTTTCAAATGCTTGTAACTTGGTCAAAAATTAATTTTTTTCTAAACTTTTTTATTATTAAATTGAGCAAATTTACTCTACTTTATGATGGTCTAATTCGTTCCTCAACATCTTTTAATTTTTTAACTTTTTTATGTAATTATATAAATTAAAAAAAAAACTGCATATTTTGACACTTGATGTAGAGTGCATCTATGTAGAAAATGAAATTTTGAAATAACCTTTTTGTAGAGAATTTTAATACCTTCAAATTTATTATGGTGCGAAAAAAATGTGACAAAAATTCGCAAAAGTATTACAGTTTTAGTGAAAATCAGGAAAAAATAATTCAAATGAATATAGCCGGAGTAATTTTGGTGGTACAGAAAATAAATAAAAATAAAAATGAAGCTCAAAGTATCACCTTTCAGATTATGCAATGTAATGAAAGATTTTTTTATGAATTACAAAAAATATTCAAACTTTAAACATAATAGAAAATATGAGTAATTAGACAGTAAAATTAAAACAAAGAATACATACCCTAAACATTACATTTTAGGTGGCCCGAGCTAGAGGTCTCATTAACAATACATGTTCTTTATAATTCATTTTTATTTTTTTAAATAGGACCATATTACGCGAAGATATTCAACTTTGATGTCTCAACATCAGAAAACCCAAAAAAAATACAAATTGCAAAAATTTTAAATTTTTTTTGTAAAATAAAGCAGGTCATGGAATGTTTACGAAGTCAAAAAATACTTATTTTTACTAAATATTTATTTTTACATGCACAAATGAATGTATACAGTATAAGCACACATATTTAGGTACAATTTTAAAACTATATGGATCATTTTGGGTTATTATTTCAGTAAAATAATGCATTTTTTGACTTCTTAAAATTTTTCATAAGCTGCTTTATTTCGAGAAAAATTTCAATAAATTCCAATTTGTAATTTTTTTGGGTTTTCTGATGTTGAGACATCAAAGTTGAATATCTTCGCGTAATATGGTCCTATTTAAAAAAATAAAAAAAATTATAAAGAACATGTATTGTTAATGAGACCTCTAGCTCGGGCCACCTAAAATGTAATGTTTATGGTATGTATTCTTTGTTTTAATTTTACTGTCTAATTACTCATATTTTCTATTCTGTTTAAAGTTTGAATATTTTTTGTAATTCATAAAAAAATCTTTCATTACATTGCATAATCTGAAAGGTGATACTTTGAGCTTCATTTTTATTTTTATTTATTTTCTGTACCACCAAAATTACTCCGGCTATATTCATTTGAATTATTTTTTCCTGATTTTCACTAAAACTGTAATACTTTTGCGAATTTTTGTCACATTTTTTTCGCACCATAATAAATTTGAAGGTATTAAAATTCTCTACAAAAAGGTTATTTCAAAATTTCATTTTCTACATAGATGCACTCTACATCAAGTGTCAAAATATGCAGTTTTTTTTTTAATTTATATAATTACATAAAAAAGTTAAAAAATTAAAAGATGTTGAGGAACGAATTAGACCATCATAAAGTAGAGTAAATTTGCTCAATTTAATAATAAAAAAGTTTAGAAAAAAATTAATTTTTGACCAAGTTACAAGCATTTGAAAACATGCTATTTTTTAGGTGTCCCCTTAATTAATTTGTCGAGTGTATTTGTAATGAACAAAATTCATTAAAAAATAATTTTATAGTATAGCAGATTTACATATCTGATAGAAAATTGTCTGCTCTTAAATATTTGTCATATACATTTTTCACATGAGAAAAGCCGTTTACGAGATATTTGAGGAAGAACAGAAGTTTTACCGCGCGCGAAAATTTTCTCATAAATTTAACCCCCATTTAAATGGCAACGGTGAACTCTAATCGTAAAATTTATAATAACAACTTTTGTTTATAATTTAATGTTCATTATTTTTGACCTCCTCTATTTTTTTGTACAAATAACCATTTGCGAGATAAATAAGAAAAACTAAACCCGAGGAGACATTTTTGCCCCTAAAATGGGGACCACACGCGTTTTTGAAATGTCGCCGTCTCTAGTTTTGTAGAGGAAGGTTTAATATACACCCATACCAAATTTCATGCTTCTATCAAAAAGTGCAGAGGAAAAGTTCTTAACGTCCGGACTATACCGTCAAATCACCCGGCAACCACTGCAAACTTAAATGAAACAGACTTTAGGAAGATGAACAAACTTGCTATTTTTGGTATTGGAAAACACAAATTATTTTATTTTTTGTCTTGGTTGTAACGTTTGAAGGTGAAATTATTGAAAGTTTCATGTTAAAGGGAAGTAATCATAACAAAATACATAAATACAGTATTAACACTGCATTAGCATACATTAAAAACAACAAAAACTTCTTATGGTTATTTTAACTTATTTTCCTAATAACACATTATGTTCTTTTTCATCATCGCCGATAACCAACCCTGTAATATCCATAATCACCTCTAAAAAAACTGTCAGCTTTTTATAACGTAAACATCTATTCACATGTAATAACCTAACATTGCAATATTATCAAAAAATGTAAAACCATAGTTTATTAACAGAAAAAAAGTACATAAATTACATTGACCGATAAAGATCATTAAAATTTACGTATAGAATGTTTTCTGAGAAATATCCAAACAACCGTGTAAATGACAAGTCTATACGTTTTGTATACGCAAAGAATGAAAAACAAAACGGAAATGTTACACGTCAAGCTCGTTGGCCGGTCATTTCAAGGTCAACGTCGGTAACCGAAGAAGGGTTGGAGGTGCCTTCTCTAACGGCGCAGCAATTTAAAGATAAAGAAATCATTATCATATCCCCCACGTCATTATGGTATTTATTAAACCGAAATAGAATCATTTACATACTCTGCAAAATGCGAATTTTACGTTAAATATTGATTTGAGAAGCTGTCTTATTATTATTATTTTTAAATTGGTAGGCATAAAAAAGTTTCATGTTTTTTAGTAATAAAAATAAATCAATAAACGATATTATAATTATTTTGATGGAGATGCAGAATTATTTTCAACGTCTATTCAAATTTTACCAAAAAACTAATAAAAAACAGCAACATGGTGTTTTTTTTTGACAAAATAGCAACAACTCTTATACATTTTTAAATGTACGAAGTGTTTTACAACACCGCATTGTTTTGCTGTGTTTTTTTTGGTCTAAACACAGCACTAAATATATTAAAGGCACTTTTTAAGTTATGCATTCATAAAAAATAACTTTTTTTGTTGATAATTCGTGATATTAGAAATTTCGTTTTTTTATCGCAGGTGTACCTACTTGACTCCACCTATTTGATATTTATAAGAAGTTAAGTGAGGTACAAAAACACTAATTAAGTTAAAAACAATTAATGAAGTTGTGTTTCTAAACAATTCAATAAAATATTTATAAAGTAAAAACTATTATTTTTATAAGTCTTTCAAAGGGTGATTTCTTTTGAATAGTGATAGAAAGGATACGTACAAAGCTATATAATATTAATAATCGGTTACTTATACTTTACCATATTATATTAATCTACTATAATTATACAAATAAAATATTTTTGGAAGAGAACATTTGTGTTTCTTAAAATATTTTGGTGTTTGTTGAAATTAACTACCTATCGTATAACATATTATTCTTAAAAACATTAAAAAACTAATAATTTAGGATATTTAATATATTTTTGAAATAAAAATTTTGTTTTAATTTTCAACCTTACTTTACAATGTCAGGTTTCACCACTAGAGCTACTATAATTTATCAGAATATTTGTAACAGAAATATTGTTTTACGATTTAAGTATATGCCTTAACATTTTATACATTTATTACTTTTTTATACATACATGAAATGTAATGTATAAATAAAGTATAGTGATCACGAAAAAAATCGAACTCGAGATTTTAACGGAATTACACGTTTTGAGGGTCCCTGAATCATATACAACCATTAACTCAATGACGTCTGTGTGTGTGTCTGTCTGTCTGTGTGTGTGTCTGTGAACGCTCTACAGCCTAAACTGTAATACTTACGAACATGAAATTTTAAACTTAAGGTTCTTGTATGCTCTAGATGTGCACCTCCTATTTTTGAAAACCATCACTAAACCGGAAACGGATGTTTACTGGTGTCAATTTTTGAACTTTTCGAATTATTTTTGAAACGGTGCGCAGTAGAAAAAAATATTTTAGATTAAAGTTGTAGAAGAGACTTTTATCTATAATTTATGTTCTATTCATTTTCCCCCCAAAAAATTGTTTTTCGGAAATAATCGATTTTCTAAAAAAAAATATTTTTTCGATTTATTTTTTAAACGGTAGGTATTAGAAAAAAATGTTTGAGATACAAGTTGTAGAAAATATTATTTTCTATAATTTATGTTCTATTCTTTTTTTTGTATCTTATGAATTAATCAAAAAAAATAATTATTTTAGTTTTAATGGTTTTAATTTAAAAATGATTTGAATAATACAAAAAATCTAGTTATCTATGAAAATTTTAGCATTTATTATTAGAAGTGTCAAAATTGAAATTTAGCAAAATAAATACTTGTTAATACAATAATCACTAATCTTAATTGATTTCGTTTAATATTTAATGTCAATATTAAATAGAATGTATCAATTTCATTCACTGAAAATCATTTTGTAAGTAAAAAATTTTAAAATCAAATATTAAATTATAAAAGTAATCACATATTAATACTTCGGTGTCATGATGTATAAAAAAGTCTCGTGCCTGCCAAGGCAGTTTATTTTTTTAAGGTTTAATAAATGATTAACACTGTCTCAGTATTATTTGTAAATATCTATAATATCTTCAGTTTTTTATACTCTATATTTTTAAATATGCTACAATAAAATATTAGTAAAAAAATAAAATAAAAATATAATCTCATTGAATACCTACAAATCCAAAACATCCATAACATAAAAACTAATTTATTTATTACAATAACTCAAAGTCGATATTAATAACAGTTATTTCCCCACATACATTTGTCAAAGTTTATTAATATTATAACATAATGCGTGGGTATTGAAAACTTTTACAATTATATAAAAATCAATCAGATATTATAATATCCAAATCCGATAAACAACAAATCGTGAGTGTTTTCCAAATGACGTAAATGCGATAGAGTTTCTTATATATAGGTACATAATATAAATATGTATATTGGTGACATGAAAAATAATAAAAAACTTTAAATCTAACACGATATGGCACGTGATTCGGTAAGGTTGGTGACCACCAGCTAGCCAGAAGTCTCTGGTTCAACCCCCTTTTGCGAGCTACAGTCGCCACCCCCGTTTGACCTTCAAGGGCACTGCGGTCGCGGTTCACCAACCTAACTTGTCCGGTGACAAAAACTGTAAAGCTTTTAACGCAGAAGTACTCAAACATAAGAAATTAATTAAAATAGAAAGGATATGAAATTTTATTGCTTGTGTATGTATTTTACTATTAACTGAAAATTATTGAACATTTCGTAAATAATATTTTGTCGTTGAAAAGTCAACAAACATTGTAATAAACATGAAATAACAAAGCTTTCTTCAGTTTATTGAAAAATCAATAAATGCATAACTTAAATTATTCTCTAAAAAGTACTTCAAGAATCTATTCTGGTATCAAAATTAGTCAACAAAAAATAAAGTACGTATACTCTTGAAAATTGCGGCCACACTATTGCTTATACAAGTACTATTTACTTAAAGTAGAAATACGTATACGAAATTCTGCTTGACCCGAAAGTAGTTAATACTTGAAACAATTTTGACGTAGTTTTGAAAGATTTTTTTCCTATTGAAATTAAACCAATTAAGCCTGCAAAACCTTAGTAGGAATCTATCATACATAAGTTATATTTTTACCAATGTTCTAATCATTCAAATTATTTTGTTGTAAGTAATTTACATTTATATGCTAGCGAATTTATTTTTGTCCGGCTTAGAACTTAGAAGTATTGCACACCCCAAGCAGGCTCTGCTTGGAAGTGTGTTCTACTCTCGTCCTAAAAATTTTTTTCGTATATAAATTGATAAAATGAGTATTATATCTTAAATTTCTTCAGTATCTCACTTACATTTTTACATTTTCTGATAGAAAACATTACAGTCTCCATTTTTGCTTAGTTTAATATCGATCGGTTTTAATTTTCTGTTATAAAAATATAAATAGAGTTCAATTTGTCGATTTAATCCGCTTTTTTGATAGAAACGCCGAACTACAGGCTACAATTCGAAATAAATTTACACCAATCCTTTTGAATTCACTTAATCTATTATCAGAATAGAACCCTATTAAAACTCAACAAAATTGGATAACTAGAAGTAACGAAATTTGCAGTTTATTTAAACAAAAATTCATATTTTGACAAGAAATTTTTTTACAAATAGAGTAGTTGCTATTTATAATTTATTAATAGTAGTAGGCGCTATTTCTTCATATGTCACTTCAAATTCCATAATTATTATATTGTGTTAATTAATATATAAATACATGTACATCGATACGTGCTGTATTTTAATTATTTTATTCAAAGCCAATCAATCTTTTTAATCAAGATAAAATCTGGTAAGTTTGCATTTTTAAAACAAATATATTATATACGTCATATAATAACCTATAAACGTTACATTGTTGTTTCATTTTAAATGCTAGACATCAGGTGAACACAGCTGTTATCGCTGCAATATGTGGATGTATTTATCTTTTTAATTATTATTAGATATTAATTAATTTATTTACTTTATACATTTTACAAAAAAAATATGTTATATAAAAATTGTAAATTAAAATGATTGTTGTTTTATTACAATACATCCTAAATTTAAATAAAAAAAGGTAATAATCGATTGATATCAAGATTCATTGTTGATTTTCTAAAAAATCTTAATGAGTGATAAACTTCATATTATATATTTATATAATATTAATTACCTCCAATCTTTTTTTCAAACATCCTTTTAAGTTTCACCAATTATATTGTACCTACCGTATTTATTTGATATTATAAGTTAATACATTTTTTTATGTTTAAGGGGTGTGCATTTTATGGCCTAGCCATAGTATTTTAAGAATAGCTTTATGGTAAAATACCACAAGAAATTCCTAGTTTGTAGATTAAAATGAATGCATTCGCTCAAAAAATAAAACAACCCGTGTAGGAAATTACAAAGGGACTACGGTTGGCCGAAGCTTGCGTCAATGCTAGCCAACAATGGGCCAAGATATAAATGATAACTTCGTTCAAGACTCGGTCAAGGTTTGTCGACCAAGGGTTGTCGTACCAAAGCTGACCCATAGTTGATCCCATCTTGTAAGTAAGAAATGACCGAAGCTCGGTATCTGAAGGTTGGTCTAGACTGGGCCCAATATCAAAGAGATATACTTGGCAATCCAATATTGGAGCAAGTTTTGGCCCATCGTCAAAGTTAGCATTTCTTACTTGATATAAAATAATAAAAATATAAGTAGGTATACCAAATATTTTGTTACCTAACATAAGTTTTAAGTTAAAATGTTTTTTGAAATAAGTTTTCGTTTAATAAATACCTAACTATTTTACTATTTTACTGTTTTATTTTTATTTGTGGTTTGAACTTAAACATCAATTAAACGCATCAAAAGTTTTATTAGATAAATAATTGTTTACTTGCTTTTGCTCAAAAATAGATTTTGTATGGTTTTTTGAGATTAGAAAAAAATCTGACCTGATTCGTAATTCTGACGTTAAATTTGGTTTCAGCGCATCATAATACGATGGTCTGTACAGTGTACACTCGTCTGATACTTTTGTTGTTAGTTATTTTCGGTAATTTATAAACCTTCGGTTAACAAATGGTCTTGGATTTGGAAAGTTATAAATTAAAATATTGTACAGGCCCGGCAGAACAGATAAATTTCTAATGTCTAGTAAAAAAGTGGGGGAAGTTGGAGAGTTTTTTTTTAAATATGGTTTATGAAACATTAAAAATTATCAATAGTTTTACAAATAAAAATTCAAATTAGCTTTTTATTCATAATATCTGACTCAATTATTTAAAACCAAATTGGATGCTGTAAAGGGTTTTTATCTACATTAAGTATATGTGACGACGAAATCATTTTTTCGATAAGGATTAATGATTTGCAGATCATAAATAAGTCCACGTAAAAGGGACCTAAAAAAATTAAATACTTTTCCAATCTCTGGTGGGTAATTCGACACACGCAAATTTTTCGAGTGTCTAGTACGACATACCGAAGCCTAGACTGATGCCGGCCCTGATATTGTAGACATTCAAAATAAACAAATAAATGATAAAACGTTCAAAATAATAAAATATTAAACACGAGCAATAAATGTTTGAGGGTTAAAGGTTTACATGGCATTGACCCTCATTACATATGGATTATATACTTCACGTATTTATAGTCACGGTCGATATCTTGACCGGACAATACAAAGATATAATTCACAGAATCATGATCATTTACATAGCTCTATACAAATTTCTAAATAATCACACCACCACAGGTTGAACGTACTGTTAGATAATTTATAATTTAAACCCGGAATTAAATTAACGATTAATAAATATACTATCGTGTCTCAAGTCTGCAGGAGTTCGGTAATGTAATATGTACGAAAATATAAATTATTCCGAAACAAAAGTACCAGCTATTTAAATGTTTTAAAATACCACAAAAAGAAATATTGATGTTGCGTGATATGTAAAAGAAGAATAAAGCACGGTGTAGATATTTCTATTTATTTAATATCAGTATTTATAAATAAATTTGCAGGATACAAAAAAAATAGATATGTTTTATAATGTATGGTTTTTTTAAATATGATTAAAGAAATTATAAACATAATAATATACCTACCTAAGTTGAAAAAATCTATATATTTTTAATTTAGTAGATAAGCTTAAAAAACACACAACCACACTGGTAGAAAGGATTTCTCAAACCAAGTAAACCTATTTTCTTAAGATAAGTAATAATCTCTTAAACCAACTATAGTATTCTTGAACGAAGGAATAACGTAGTTGGATTAAGAGTATGTTTCTTATATTAAGAAAATATTGTTTTCGTTATATACAAAACAAGGTTTTCTTGGTCCAATACAGTTTTTTTTTCTGTGCAGTATATTGAATATTGAACACAGTAATATAGATAGGTATGTGTAGGCAGGTACATAAAAAGAGTTATATCTTAACGAAATATAAAACTTCCATATGCTTTGAGACTAGCTATAATGCAGTGTTTAGACAAAAAAAAACAAAAAAAAACAAAAAAAACCAACACGGTGTTTTTTTGACATACGAAGTGTTTTAAAAACTCAATATTGCTGTTTTGTCTTTTTTGTCTAAACATGGCATTATAAGTACCTAAATATCAAGGATAGTAAATATACACAGGTTGCCTCATTAGCTTTTGACCAATCAGCTTGAGCTCCCCAGATGATGTGTTACGAGCTACTTTTATATGATTAGACACATCATTCTCCCTCTCCTGATTTTGGCACCCCAGATGACGTATTTTCCTCTCTCGCGTCGAGTAATGAGACTACCTTATACTTTACATACCTTGCCTACTATATTTTTAAGGATTGTCCGGTATACATTAAAATTAATAGTATTATGTAGATATAGTCATATGTAGACCATGGACTGAGCTTCTGATTCGAAAATCAAATCTTCACAAAAAAGAGATATATCATATTGTGGGTTTTCACAGACAAACACTGCAATCTCTATAAAATTTGTTCTTCTTATTTGTGCATGATTTACTTTGTATTAGCGAAATAGTAGATGTCTTTAATACAGCTTTCAACTTTCAATTATATTCACATCGAAAGGATGAATATATAAATAGTATTGAAGAGGTTCACAGAAATTATAAAATAAAAATATATGACATCACAAGAATATATGTTTATAGATGACTTAAATTAGATTTATAACAACTGGAAGTAGTGGCGTTACTTCAAATTTCGAGCCTCCTGCAAATTTTGAACTGGGGACTAAAAAATAAATATACAACGAGTTTAGGCCATGACAAAAAAGAAAAATAAGCTTATTGGATATCTGTCGCATCAGGGCTTAGCTTTTTGCCAGTCCATTTATCCTAATAGGAAGTTAAACTTTCTATAGAACCTACATAAATTCTCCAAATAAAAAAATGCGGGTTAAGATTGTCATTGAGGCTGTCAGATTTTAATGACGATTCACTTACCCGTAACATTGTTGCGATCTGACGAGCTTTCTATTGGTGAAGAGAGCGCGGGGTGAGCTGGCAAAGGTATACGGTGATACCGAGCTGTCGGCGCCGCGCGTCCTCGGCTTGGCGTGAACCTCGAGCAGCGAGCCTGACGGTAGGAACGCGTTAGGACACGACGGACTTGGAGGTGCCGCTGCAGACGAGTGTGGAGGCGTCTTCAGTGTCATCTTACCGTACTTCTGAGCAAGTGCAAATAAATACGATTTAATTAGATAATGAATAAAAAATATTAAAAGAGATCTAATTGATAGCCAAAAATGACCCAAAAATATTTTTTAGTCGTATGTAAAGATAAATAAAAGATATAAAATGTTTTTTTTAAGATATAGCTTCCGAACAAAGCAAGTAAAAGGAAAATGAATAGCAAAAAAAAATACTTTTTCATAAATACAGATAAATTGATACTTTAGCAACGTTTTATTAGACTTTAGAACAGTGTTTCCCAACATTTTTTGTGCTATGCCCCACCTAAGCCTTTCTAAAATTCTTATACCTCCCCCCCAACATGTACATAAAAATTAATATTCAAAAATTAAATGTTCACTAAAGAAACTTGAATGATAGGTTTTAGGAAGAAATCACTTGGAAATTATTGAGCATACACAGTAAAATTTTCAAAACATATAATGAAGAACTGAAATTAAAGTATACAACATAATTTTAATGAAAGATTTTTCTATATTATTTTAATTATTAGTAATTATTTATTATTTGAATTTAGTGAGATCCTTGCGCTTGATGCTTGCTGCAAAGAGATTTTATGTCAGGTTCCTGAGAGCTGCCATACAGTTAACTTAAACTCTTGATGAGTCCATTTTCGAATTGCCCCTTTTAACAATCGAATTGCCCCCCTGTGGGGCGTGGGTCCCACGTTGGGAAACACTGCTTTAGAATAATAGATTCATTTTTTTAAATCAACAAAAAATTAATTAAATAAAGTACTTATGTAATGAAATTTTCATAATAGGTATGCAGTATGCACCTACTAAAAAATAATAAAGTAGTGTATTATTAAACTAACAATAAGAAACCTACCTTGTTATTATTTTAATAATTATGTACCTACTTATAATTAACGCATGCATTTTTATAAAAAAAATCTTCAAAGTTATAAAATTTGAAGATATCAACTTATATTTATGTAGGTCTATATGTTTTTTTTAATAATTGTGAGACCAATCAACTTAAAAAATAAGAATGATGTTGTATAAATTATTAATAATAATATAGTTTAGCTTAATTAAGGTGCATGTATAAATTGAACTACATAAGCAAAAACGAAACTAGTTACGAAGTTACGAGTACATGTGAAAATTACCCCTTTTCTCTTTTATAAATAAAAAAAGGTAAACGTATGTATACACAAAAGCTGAAAATAGTTCATGCAAGTTTATTTTAACAATTTGGCGCCAAAATAGCATTTCATTGAGCTATAAATAAAATCCGAACACTAATTAAATTGTTTGATAAAAAGTTTGAAAAATAAAACGATATGGGGTAATTTGTTTGTTTAGAGGTCAGGGTTACGTTTGTTGTGAAATTCCAAACTTAAAATATAAATATCACAAACGTATTTGCATCCGTTTATTATCCTTCTGACTCGATCTTCGATGTTATTGTCTGCTAAAGATTCACATCTTATATTTTCGTCTTCATCGACACCGTTTTCCATTCATTAGTTATATTATGTTCATTGCTCTCACAATTTTAACTTTTTATTAACACTTAAAAATGTTTACTTACTTTTATAAACTTGATACAAACTTATTGTTTTATTATTAATATTAGTTTATTTTATAACTATGGCACATAACATTAAACGAATTTACTTTACATTCACAATTAAAAATAAATTATCACAGTAATTAATATGTCACTTCACACATTTCGTTTTTTAACCATAGCCTACTTTTTTACCGAATTTGAACTTTTACAGAACTTCAACAAAGGACATTTATTTCGGACATTTGACCACGATGTATGGCAACAATGAAACTGGGGTTTTATTCGTGGTTCGATCATTGTTATGGTTACTGAATAAAAAGACATGTGTATAATTATTTCACACATATATGACCACACGATATATACTGAAAGTTCAATGAATTTAATGTACACGAACCATAATAAGTGCGTATGTTTACAGCAATTATGTTTATAAATGGCGTATAAACATAGTCGGTATTGTCATGGCAACAAACAATAGCGCATATACATAGTTATACATTGCGAGCACGCTACCGCGGTGGACGTTCGATAGGACATTGGCTGTAATACCCATAGAAAGAATATTAAATATTATAGTTTCAGTAGTACAATGATAGATAATTGAGTATATATATCTATATGGCGGGTTTCCTAGCGACAAGTTCTTGACTTGTAGAAAAGTTACATATTTAATGAGATCGATTTTAATGCCTATCAAGTTGTTATTTTTTTTTAACTCTTCGCGTGGACATTCAACTCATACAGTTATATTATCAATTCATCATTAAACATTTTTTGCTATTTAACTTTAATTGAATCCATACTCATATTACAAATGCGAAAGTAACTATGTCTGTCTGTCTGTTTGTTACCTTTCACGGCTAATACGCTGAACCGATCTTGATGAAATTTGGCAAGGAGATAGCTGAGGACGGATACATATTTCTTTTTATCCCGAAACATGATTCGATTTTTAAAAATCTACGCGGATGAAAACGCGGGTATAATCAACTAGTATTTTATAAATTCAATTGAGTGGAGAAAATGCATTATCAAATAAATTAGTTAAGCTTTGTAATTATGATAAAAATGTAAAAAATACCATTTAAAAAATTTAAAGCACTTTACGCTAATCTTATTGGAAATGATATCCGTTAAATGTTCTTTTTCAATGTACGTTCAATCGTTCAATTCTTGATTAAAAATCTCCGTGCGGGGAAAGCTTGAAAATTAATACTTTTCCGGTAAAACCATGAATAAATTAGTATTGTGGCACGGGCGCCCAGGACTTTTGGGTTTGAAATGTTAGGTGTGCACGTTTCAATGTTTTTAATTTATTCGATTTCCACACAAATAAATAAAATGCAAAATTTATCATTTGTTTGCTCATTGCAAAGTAGAGATTTAAATATTTAAAAACGTTTTTTTTATTCAATAGAAAAATCCGGTTATATTTATGACTGCACTAATTTTTTAAATGACTCCAGTCCTGTTAATCGTGTTGAATTTAGAAAAATTCTAGAACAAAACCTTCCTTTCCACATGTAATAAGTAAATTTTATATCTCGAATTTAAATGTACCTAGTGGAAATGTTCACTTTGTTCATTATTTTTCATCCAATATTTTCTTCCACCTGAAATTTTCATATTTCCTCCCTCTCTGGATTCAACTCTGCCAGCTATGAACATACCTATTGCAAAAAGTTTTTTTTTTAATCCTAAACGTTGCTTTAATTTATTTTATGAGTGTAATTCTTAGGCAGAGCCGTACATAGATAATTTGAGGCCCGAGGCGCAAAAATAATAATATACACTGCCGTGCAAAAGTCAAGTTTTGAATATAAATATATCAGTCAATAAAAATCCCCAAAATAGCGAAAAGAATATGTTTAGTAGCAGTCAAAATAGTAAAAAAACAATTTTTCGTTAGCTTGAAAGACACTGTGCATCAATACTTTCAACTTGAGTACCTAAACCTGACCTTTCAGGCATATAATTCAAAAAGACCTTTGCACGGCAGTGTAGGTATAAATTTAAGCAGGCAAGTTGGAGATAGTGTTTTTTTAAGTCAATGCCCATGCCGCGAAGCCCTCTGTCTTCACAAGGCCCCCAGCTATTTCAAGTATTATTCTGTGCTTAGTACTACTTGGGATACTTACTTATATAGTTAATACGGTTTCTATGAAATAATAAAAATGATATTTTAATAAAATATAAATTTATTCGTAACAATAAATGAACAACAATAAAATATACAAGAAATATATTTAATCTTTAAGGAACAATTAAGAAACTATAAACAATATTTTATCATAAATACATGTTCTATTTACAAGGGTGAGATCGATGAGTGAATATATAAACAATAAAAAAATATAGAATTATTAAACTACCACACTCATACCAATAAACCTAAGCACTATTGAAAATCCTATTCAACAAAACCAACATTTTTTGTTGAAAAATCTCACCTTTCTTATAATGTTTTTAATTTTATCCAAATAAACATGAAGAAATATTTTAAATTCATATACTTTATTAACATCAATTATAATTGAGCGCTTTAGAAAACAAAAGTCAATAAAACAAATACTTATTAAACGGAAGATACTAAAAATTTTTACAACTTTATAGCAAATAAATACTCAAATTTGAAAACTAATACAAAATACAAAGCATAATGTTATTTATTATTTCCTCGAATGAATTCGATATCT
Organism: Sialis lutaria; assembly: GCA_949319165.1. NCBI lineage: Eukaryota > Metazoa > Arthropoda > Insecta > Megaloptera > Sialidae > Sialis > Sialis lutaria. Next base: position 16,045,069 of record OX439243.1, read on the forward strand.
GCAGAAAATAGCACTTGTTTGAAGATAAAATATTCCTTAAACATGGTAAAAGTTTACAAATCGATAATGTATTGTAACATAGGTGTCAGGTTTACAATTTGTTGTAATATATCAGGTGTTGAAAATAAAACATTAAATGAATAAAAATTTATAACATTATATTTTCAACACCCAGTACCTATAACTTAACTATAGACTACATATTTTATGACAAGAATATCTTTTTATTATTTAAATAGAGAAACAATCTTCTTCTTTATTATAACCAACTAACTGACTTGGAATATTTAAATCTCGTAACAACATTTCTACTGTACAGTCAATTCCCTTTTCTTGTTTCACTAAAACAACAAGTTGTTGTAAAGCATCTTGACAACATCGTTTCCATTTATTAGTAACTTGCGTTAATTCTTCTAAGTTATGTTTTCTTTTATAAATATCTATCCTTTTCAAATTAACAAGCTTTGCTTCTTTTTCTTTTAGCCGTTTTCTTATTTCTTCTAATTCTCTCTGTAAGTCAACACTTGATAAATTTGTAAAATCGTCTTTTTGGGTATCATGTGCTTTAATTTCTACTATCATAGATTTTGCTCGATTATTAGATCTTATGCAATCGTCAGTATTTATATTTTTAATAGTTATATCACTTTTTGTTTTCTTATTAAATTCATCTGTATGGGGTAGTTTTTTATTAGAGATATTATGTTCTTTATATTCTTTTTTAGTACTGAGATCAGTTGTATCTAATTTCTGTAATGATAAAACTAATTTCCGTTTAGAAATGTCGATTGGTCGTCGCTTCACTTCTGGAGTATTATTAGTTAATGGACTTGAAACTTCTATTTTACGTTTTGAAATTTCTGGAGTGTTACTGATGCTATTATTTGATGAACTTGAACTGTATGTTTTTACTTTAACATTACTATTAGTTGACGGACTTGATATATTTTTCTCTTTTGAAATTACATTACTATTTTTATTATAACTTGTTAACGGACTTGAATTTTCTATGTTTTGTTTTGAAGTATGGAGTTGACATTGCTGAATTGATGATTTCTTAGTAGTTTTATTGGGTATCGGACTTGAAACGTTAGTTGTTACCGGAGACAATTGATTTTCTGGATTTAAAGACAGTGATCTTTTTTTTCTTGTTAAACCAAGTCTTCGGCAAGGAGTCAATAAAGTTTTACTGATACTTCCACTAGTTGGCGTAAATACTGTATTAGATCTTAAAGGTGTAATTTCTGTATTCGAAGTAGGTGTTTTGCTTAAAAATGGTGAAGAAAATTTTCTATTCATTTTATTGTATTCATTGACGTTGTAAGTGGACTTATTTATTTGCTTCAAATATTAGAATCTGAAAATAAACAATGATTAATGGAAAAGACTACATATTTGAAGTTTTATAAAATAAATCTAACCAACAATATTTATATTTCAAAAAACAACATGTATGTACAATGGTTCTTGTTGTGGTAGCACTGTATATTGAATTGTCAATTTGACAGGAAGAAATGACGAAGGGAGAATAATAAAACGTAAAGTAATAATTTTAGGTATTTTATAAATAAACCTTCAGTAGAAACTTTTTTTTATAAGATTAAAAATGAGTGGTCGTGTAAGGGCCCGAGAGAACAAAAGTGGTGAAATAGTAGCTTATAGTGAATCTGCAATTAGAAATAATGCCTCGGTTGTAGAATATTGTAGAACATCAATGGCAGCATTATCAGGAGGAACTGCAGGTTATTATTAAACCCTAACTATTACTGCAAGTTATGAAATGCTTATTTTATAAAATATGAATGTCTTCATCTTTGATTTCAGGTTTATTAGGATTAACTGGTTTTTATGGATTTGGGTTTTATATCTTTGCAGTAGTCGGTCTATTTGCATTGTTAATGATGAAAGCAGGCTCCAGTTGGAAAAGATTCTTCATAACCAGAAGAAGTTTACTAACAAATGGCTTTTTTGGTGGATTATTTACATATATATTGTTCTGGACATTTTTATACGGAATGGTTCATGTTTATTAATACATGTATTTTGTAATTTTCAATATTTGTATATATAAATAAATAATAAAGAATATTTGATTGTTTGAATTGAAACTATTAGAAAGAGTAGAAATTTAATTAAAAATTAATTTAATTATTGTACATAATTGAAAAAATAAAATTATATCCAGTGTATGCAACTTCACTAGTGAAATAACTATGCAATCATGGCTGCTGATGACAGAAATTTTCGATCTGCTTATTATGAAAAAGTTGGTTGTAGAAGTGTTGAAGAAAAGAAATCACTTGAAATATTGTTAAAAGACAGACCATTAGATAAAATAAAATTGAAACAGTTCTGCTTACGTTTTTCAGTACCTGGTATTTATAGAAATATTATATGGAAAATACTCTTAGGTAATTTGACATTTGAAACAATATATTTTGTTGAATTGGCTGCATTGAAAGTTTTCAAATTTGGCGAAAATTTTGATTTTGTTTATTTTTTACAGATGTTTTACCTGTTTATATCGACTCACATAAATTTGTTATGCTTCAAAGACAGCAAGAATACAAAGATTTATTTCACGCTCTAAAAGTTATGCAACTGATAAATGATAATACACCAAAGTCGCATGTTTTTTATTTAATGTGGTGTTTAGAAACTGAAACCTTAAACTATGACTTCCAGATACAAGTAATAGAATTTTCATAGACTTTAAGTAATCATAAATTGTAACGATAAATATATTTTTAGCAGGAGAATGGTTTTTTGAAAATATCACAAACATTATTATATATTTTTGAAGATGATGTAGATGTATATTGGATGACTAAAGGTTTTTATAAATTTGTAAACCAGTATCGTCAAGACATTCCATTATTGATTTCAAGAATATATTATTTATTGGAACGAGAAGATATTGATCTTTATAAACATTTACAAGATATCGGAGCCTTAAAATGTTTACCTTTTGTTGAATGGTTTGAATGTTGTTTTGCTATGGTGTTAAATGAGTCATCATTAGCAAAGTGAGTGAATTAAAATACGGGGTATATTTATTGAAACTACATACTTGTTTATTTTTAGAATTTGGGATAAAGTATGCGGAGGATCGTCGAAAATACTAGTCTTTTTGGGAATTGTTTTGTTGACAGTATTGAGGAGAGTAATTCTTCAGTCAAAAAGCTTTGAAGGAGTATTACAATGCATTAATAATGTAAGTGATTCTTCTTTTTTCTCTTAAATTACAGCTTTTAATTAAATAGGTAATATTTTTGTAGATAACTGAGGAGTGTGCAGAAGTAGTTGTAAATAAAGCCATAGAACTGTGGCAACAGCACGGAGGAGCATTAACGTTACAACCTGATTCGGTTCTAATTTCAAAAGTTGTAAAGTAATTTGACTAATGAAGAAAATCTACTAAATGTTATGAATTTATTTTTCTCATATTGAGAATACTGTATGTGATAAGTGTCAAATATGTGGCATAGTTGTTTTTCCTTCTATAAATTTTTTTATTTTATAGTATTCTATTGTAACATTAATTGAAAAAATGTCTAACCAAAATCTTTGTACAAAATATATTCATATTACAACAGTAGTTTCGTTTTATTGGTATGAATAATGATTATTTATTTATATAGGTTATATTGTATACAAACATAAGTTGGCAGTATAAAATAGCGCTAAATTTGAATTCTTTTAGGGTTGTGTCCATTGTTACAGTATTTGTAAATAAAACATTGTTGAGTAGTGCGACAATCAATTTAGATGCTCCATTATTTGTGACATGGTATCAATGCGTTGTATCTGCAGCAATATGTTTTACAATGAGCAGTTTATCGAAACTATTTCCACATGTTGTTTCATTTCCACAAGGAAATCCGATGAGAAGAGACGTGTTTAAAAAAGTTTGTATACATTTCAATTTTTAATAGGAGAATACAAATTTAATAAATCGTTATTTTTCAGGTAGTTCCATTATCAATATTATTTACATTAATGATAGCTACAAATAATTTATGTTTAAAATATGTAGCTGTTGCGTTTTATTATATTGGACGATCATTGACTACAGTATTTAATGTAATATTTTCTTACATTATTTTGGGGCAAAAAACGTCACTTTCCTGTATTACATGTTGTTTAATAATAATCGGTGGATTTTTATTAGGTGTTGATCAAGAAAATCTTTCTGGTAATTTATAAATTAAATTAGTATTTTTATTAATAAAATTTATTTATCTCTTAATTCTGCTTTTAGGAAGTTTTTCTATAATTGGAACTGTATTTGGAGTTTTGGGATCATTATTTCTTTCATTATATTCTATTTATACAAAACGAGTGCTTCCAGTAGTTCATCAGGAAGTGTGGCTTTTATCATATTATAATAACGTTTATTCGACTGTTATTTTTATCCCATTAATAATTATAAATGGTGAAATACCGGTTATATGGAATTATACAGGGTTAACTAACTCTTATTTTTGGACCATGATGACCATTGGTGGATTTTGTGGATTTGCTATAGGATATGCCACTGCTTGGCAAATACAAGTATGTAGAGTAAAAATTATGAACTTTGGATGATTTGATGTGTAAACTTTTAAATATTTTTGATTCTAAACTTCTTCAGTGGCACTGAATTGATTTCGAGATAAAATTACATCAAAATGGGGAAATGTTTTACAGCGAGTACATATTATTGCTTAGTTATTGTTTATAGGAGGGTGGGGGTATAGGGACGAAAGAAAGTTGAGAACGCCCTAAAGAACTATTATATCAAATAAGAAATTCAGTCAGAATTATTTCAAAATTTTTGTAAATTCTGAAGACTTGGCTTCTAACCTATATTCATAGGTGGGCACAGTTAACCGAAAAGTTAACTTCGTTAATCTTTAAAGCGTTAAAATTTTGAAAGTTAATCGAAAATACCGAAAATGTAACGGAAGTTAAAGTTAATCGTTAAAAGTTAACCATCCAATGTATTTGTCATGAAACAACCAATGTAACGGACTAAAGTTAACGGAAGTTAGTTTTCGTTAATATTTTTTTGAGTTAACTTAAAAGTTAATCCGTTAAGCATTTTGTTAACTTCGTTAATTAACGATTAACGGATTAACGAGTTAATGCCCACCTATGCCTATATTAAATATATTAAAATGATAGTATCATCACAAATATTCTTTATTTTAGGTAACGTCCCCGTTAACACATAACATATCAGGAACTGCAAAAGCTTGTGCCCAGACAGTGCTTGCGACGTACTGGTATAACGAGACCAAAGATTTCCTGTGGTGGTTTTCTAATATTATAGTTTTGGCAGGTAGCGCAGCATATGCTCGAATAAAACAATTAGAAATGCAGGTTTCTTATAATGCTATGCGTAAAGTGTAATCGTGTTCTGTAATTTTATTTAATATTGGTACTGAATTTGTTCCACAGATTGCACCACTATAATAGAAGTTAAATGTCAAAGTATATTTTGACAGTGATCTTTAAGTATATTTGTGATTTTTTATATTAATTATGTGTATATAATTGTAAAACTATAAAAATGAGTACAGTAATAAGAAATATTTTAAAAGTAAACAATGTGTTTAATTCTCATTTAAATTTTCAAAATGTAAGGTTAAGTTCATCCTACAAAGCAGCGGTTTTAAAAACCGTAGGAGAACCATTAGTAATAGAAAAAGTAGAACCCAAAAAGAAATTAGCTAAAGATTCTGTTCGTGTAAAAGTAGAATATTGCAGTGTTAACTCAGTCGATTGCTTAGCGTTTAAAAAAGGTTCTAAAATAGAAACACCGTTCATACCAGGATATGAATTAGCTGGAGAAGTTATAGAAGTCGGATCTGATATTAAATCTGATAAAGTATCTGTTGGAGATCGAATAGCTGGCTTAAGCTTAGATACCTTCTCAGGATTTGCCGAGCAATGCGTTGTAAGTGTTTGAATTTTCCTACATCCAACTAATCAATACTGACTTGAATTTTTGACATCTTAGGTAAACGTAAATGATGTTTGGAAACTACCACCTGGTGTAGAGTCTAAAGATGCTGCAGTATTAATTTGTGGTCACTCGACTGCTGTTTTTGCATTTTCACGACTTCTTCCTTCACCTATATCTAAAGATAGTACAATACTTATTTCATGCGGACCTGCAGGCTTAGGACTGGCTGCTGTAGATATTGCAGCAAATCTCTATAAAGCAAAGGTTTAGAGCGTTTTTATTTTTGTTATAACCGTTATAACCTGTTATAAAATTTATTTAAGGTTATTGGCGTTTGTGATACTGAAGACAGAGCATCATTGGTTAGAGATAAAGGGGCATTCTCAGCACTCAAATTTGAAAAGAAATTAGTAGAATCTGTGTTAGATGCTACAAATAAGAAAGGAGTTGATGTAGCATATGATGCTGTGGGTGGAGAAATGACCAGCGCTATTGAGAATTGGTATGATTTGTAAATCTATATACAGTAGAAATCGGTTATAACGACCTCAAAGGGACCGGTCAAATAAGATCGTAAAAGCCCATAGTCGTAATAATCGGCTAAAATACAATTATATGGGATTCAGTTGGACTTTTATTTTGAGTAATTAAAACCGGTACGTCATATTAACTGGAGTCATTATCACCAGTTTTTACTGTATTTTATAATGGACTAGTAGTTCCCTGTCACTTTGCCCACGTGTTATTTTAAAATCAATGAATGTACACAATGTTGTTGGATATACTTTCCCTTTTTGTCACTCCCTTTTCAATGCAGCAGACAAATGATATGCATGATGTTGTTTAGTTATATTTTTTAATTTTTGAAGTTTAACTTCTTTAGGCACTTTGAGGGTAAAAATTTAGTAATGTAACGGAAATGAAAAGCTATGTAACGAAAATGTAACGAAGCGTTACGCGGTGGAACTAGGTAATTATGGTACATGTCAACAAAACTGTAGAAATTGTGTCTTTTACTTAAATAACACAACTGTAAAGAGTATTGCCTATATAAAAAAAATAACTATTTTTTATCAAGTTAAAATTGAGATTATTCGTAGTAGTTTTTCAATCACGCCAAAGAAGTATAACTTCTAACGCGTGTACATAAGTACACACACTCAATGTTTTTTTCTTTATAATACTTATAACTTATACATGAATATTTTACATGTATTGAATATATTTCATAATAATCTATGAATAGGCTACATGATAAAATACACTATTATTTAATTAAATATTTTCCTTTTAAGTGTTGCACTTCAAGGAAAAATTTTATATGCTGCTCCTCTGCTGAATAATAAAATAGAAACACCTAAATTTAATACAAGTTTAACAATAGTAAGTTTACATGAGTTACGGAACCAGTCTATAAAACTCTACAGACAAGTTGTATCTGATACGATTGAATTAGCTGAACAAGGATTGATCAGTGCTCATATTAGTGCAAAATATCCGTTAGAAAAATTAAACGAAGCGATTAAATATATAGAAGATAGAAAATCTACAGGAAAAGTATTGATCGAAATATCTGATGATTAATTGAATGATGTAAATTAAGGAATGTTATTTATAGAATATTTTTGTTGTGTTAATAAAAAATTTCTGTTATTTACTATGATTTTTATTATTGTATAATATTTATAGTTATATTTATTACTTAAATTTTCCAAATGGTTTCTTATTTATTACACTCAAATCTCTAAACAACGAACATCCTATTAACGTATGCTCCGAGAAATGACTGACCTACAGCTCCATGTAACGACCTTCCCCTATCCCTACCACAATACTATCGTGATTGCTGTATCTCTGCGCAAAATTTAAATTCACCAATTAACGTTAAAGTTGGTACAGTGGTGAGTGCCTTTCTAGCTGACGTTGTTAGGAGATTTTGAATTACCGCTGCCTACGTTGTTCAGAGCGATTCATTACGGCTGTCATTGATAGATGGCAATGTAAATTTTATGAAACAGTGTCTCTATATGAAACTATGGATGCGTTTTAATAATTAACAATTAGGTATATGGGTAGGTATACCATTATTTATATTATATATTAAATATTAATTTATCATATTGAGTTATAGTATGAACGATTTATTTAAATATTTAAAAAATTATAACTAAATAAATAATTCTTTATACTGAAATCTAAAAATAATATGAGAAAGAAAATCAAAACAAACAAATTTATAAAATGAACATTTGAAACGTCGAATTAAATAGAAGATGTAAGCGATATACATACACAATATACTTATGTAACAAAAATAAATCACAGTTTAATGTGTGATATAATGTAATAAATATGCATATCTAAAGAGGCAAGTCGGTATCATAAAACAGCGGCAAGTAGGAGACAGTGTCGCTATCTCTCGGTAGCTAGGCCGAACGCTCCCCGGAGGGACATCTTTCGGCTGAGTGAGGAGCCATTTTGACTGACAGATCCCGCCATGTTCAGATGGAAAGGTCTCCACTTGCATACGAAGCACCTACTTTGTGAACGCTCGAGAGCTATACATAAACGCGAAATCTCTACGGCTCTATTTATACAAAACATGGCTAGATTGTGTCATCCGTACACGCGACTGAATCTCGTTTGTGCGATGCTGCGCAGCTGTCGACATCTTTGTGATATATCGGTAATTAAAACGAATCACATTTTGAATTTTTCATTGTTGAGTTACAGTTTTTAATGAATTTTTAAGACGCATAAATAATATTAACAATGCCTAAACTACAAGTAGATCAAAAATAAATTTCTAGGATCATTATAATACGAAATATGTATTCATGGTTTAGAATTTTATACAGGGCCGTTCATTAATTCAAATCAATGATTGCTTTATTGTTTTTAAATAACAATGTTTGTATTTTTCCCTAAAAGAATCTTGTTCTGGCGCCCGGTTGGTAGCCAACATCCCCCCCCCCCAATTCCGGTACTGATTTTAGAAGATAGCAGCAAAAATAGGAGAAATTGAAGTTTAATTTCAAGTAAATGTTTGATCAGAACATATCTTTTTGGCAAAGCAAAAGTTTGATTATTGCGTTAAGTATTTATGAGATTATAAAGTTTTAAGCAGTAGAGAAAGAGTTATAAAAGTAATTATAGTTATTCATTGGAAAGGTAATTGTGATAATAATATGGGGATAATTACCCATGTCGAATTATCAAGGGAGGCATAAGAACTGTAATATTTCGTATAACGTATGACTTCTTATCCGAAATTGCACCGCCAGTGCAAAAGGCATTAAGCCGTAATAAGATGTTTGAAATATTATTATAATTAGTAAAACATTGTGACATTATTATGGTATCGATTTTTATAGGACAACCAGGTATAGCAATAGCCCTATATGCAAGGGTAGTAATTATTACAATTTACTACCAGACTACTTAAAAAATATAAACGATATAAAATCATTCAAAAATAGTTTAAAAGATTTTTTATGTAAGAAATGCATATACAATTATAAGTTGGAATAATTCATATAGGTATATATATTTTTCTTTTTCTCATGTTTGTTAATTATAATGTGTTATTTACCGTAAAGCATAATTGTTTCTTTATTAATTGTATTGTCTAACTAGAATTCTTTTTGTTTTTTCTAATATATACTTGGATGTTTATGTGAGTATGTACCTCTTTTTTGTAATTTGACGTATTTCATAATGAAATAAATAAAATATTCTATTCTATTCTATTCTATCCACCTTTTTGTCTGTTTGCATCTTATATACTATGCTATAGATATATATGTAAATAAAACTTACCTGTTATATTTCCGGGATGAATTATCGAAGATGTCTATTCTGGAAGTGTGGAAAATATTGACAAAATGAACACGTCATTTAATTATTTTCGTAATTTAGATGTTTTTTTATTATCAATAATGAAACTCCCTAATGTATGAAGTAAGAAAGTCACTGTTTATCGATAATTTAATATTTTCAATACGTACCTACCTATATCTTTTTACAGTAACTTTAACTATGCATTTCCTTAATAATATTTTGCCCGTAACGCAAATCTGTCCGACTACGCAAAAAATGTATTATTTTATCTATAAATACTTTTTATCTAGGTACTTATACTAAATATTAGCTTAAAGATTTAATTTCGATGGTCTTATATGAAAATACTTATAATAATTTACGTTTGGGCATTTTCTGATAAACACTATATCTGATTTAGTTTTCCGTGTTTTTTCGAATAATTTTCATTTTTTCATCTACTATAATTGTCAAATAAAATAAGTAAAATGCCTCAACAAATATTTACAAAAAAATAATTTAATTTCAATATCTAACAGTTTTATAAAGTAGGTATCTATGTACTCCAAATAAAATATAATAGGTATACTGGTATATAGTAAGTATAGCTCTTTAAAAGAGATTAGCAGGTCTCCATAGTGAGTTTGGCCCAGAAAGCGGAAATAAATAAAATAAATGTTTATAGATACCTAGTGTTAAATATGACAAATTTCGGAAAGGCACTGTAATTCTTGTAGAACTCCGGGGTTCAAAAATACGAATCTCTTAAATTTATATGTTTTTGCACATTGTAAATATAAATACGTTATATTGATTTTGAAATATAAAATAAATCCGTAGGTAGTATGTATATTCATTTTTATTGTTGAATTATTAGGTTGATATAACGTCTTGTTTATTCTTGTTTAAATTGGAGTAAATTTCGCTAATCTTCTTTAGAGAAGAGTAGATCCGTTAATCTCTACTTAATATATTTCAGAATCAATCAACGATTTACGACCAAATACACACATTATAAAAAATCAAGCATAAAATCACTTATATTTTCCAAATTCCGTTATTCGGCGGGTTCGGTCGAGTCGCGTGCGGCGTCGCGGCGTTACGGGGGCCGCCGTCCACCCCCCTCCCCCAAGGATGGGGGGATGAGAGGGCACGCGGTGGCACGTCGGGCTTGTGCAACAGGTGGCTCGTAAAGCAGATATTCGCATATCACAAGTCCACGCGCCGGATTGATAGACTGAAAGCTGAGCTTTAAGCGCGCCGCCGACGAAAGCTCTGCCGACATGCGAGCTTTCGCATGGTTTGCCGCGAGTATTTGTCAATTTGCCTCTGTGTGTATGAATATGTTACTTTCACGCCTGGTGGCTTGCCAATAGTGTGGATATGTGTTTATTTCTGGTTGTCACTCTAGTCTTGACATATCTTTTGAAATACAATTGTATTTACATGTGTTTTTCAGATATTTAACTAACTAATTTCGCGAAACAAGTGAAGTCGAGTAAATATTTAAATATGAGGTGCAATACATATATCAATGAATTATTGAACGAATAAGTGTTAGATAGCAAACGTTAAAAAACGATACATTTTTTAAAGACGAGGTAAAGATGATATCAACAGTCACTTCGAGAGTCTCGGTTTTAAAAGATAGCTAACAATAAGTACCTTTACCTATTTAAATTTTAAATATGATTCAAGGTAGTAAATAAACAATATTAATAATATGTTTGAACTCTTTGAACGAAGAGAATGTTGTTTTGTAATAAGTATAAAATTGAATTTTTTGTACAAAAAATGAGAATTTCGGTTGTAAAATCCGAGACCGAGATAAAACTGTGACTTATAAATCTGAAATGAGACGATATTTATTATCTACCTGTTAAAAAATTACTCATGTCATATATTGTTCACTTACAATAATTTTTATTTATCAGATTGACATTATTTTTAAACTGGACTTTGCTATAGTGATAATATTTTATTTCTAATTATCAAAATGTATTTATAGTTAATCGAATTTTCCGCGGTTAAAAAATACGATATTAATTTTATCAATTATTATTTATAATATCCGAATGTAATGCATACATATGTATTTATGTGTTTACAACTAACGTGCATATGTTTACATACGTAATAAAATTGCGACCTTCTGCAGATTTTTATGTATTTTTTGTTATTATTTTTATCTAAATTTCAAAATTTATTTGTATAGCAAATTAATATAATTTTAATTTTATTTTTTCTTCAACCATGTTTACCCGCATAGCTGACGAATTTCAGAAAAAATATTTTATACCAATAAAAAATACTGTTCCATATATAGTAACAGTTAAATGCTATTTAATAAATATTCATAAAATGTAATACAGCGAGAGCAAAGCCGCAAGGGAGTTACTATAGTTAGTCATATTATAGTTATATTGACTTTGATCGTTTGTAATAATATTACTTAAATGAATACGTAAGAGAACAGATAAACAATCTGAATCATAAAACGATCATTCGCATATGTAGCCGTACTGCAGATTCTAATTCCCGTACAATAAATGCAAAGTTATTGTCGGTACATGTATAGTTTGTTTGCTGTACAGATAGAATTAAAGAAATGTCTATGCAGAAATGTCTCTGGAAAGTAAACAGCGGGCGAATACGTGCTATGGAAACAATTAAAACCCTGCTAGGATCCGTCTGAGAATTACAATCGGTAGAGACGATCCCATGCATACTGCTCTCTTTAAAAACGGTCTAATTTGTCGCTTGGCATCGCAATGAAATGATATTATATACATTACTTACGTGCTGTTTTATATTGTAATCATACCTATTGCTTTTATTTTTTACTTACAATTGGTTTATATTTAATTAGAGGATATAAATTAACGATTTTTGAAATATTTCATACTAATTTATAATGTGTAGGTGGACTTTGTCTATATTATACATATATATCAAAAATTTTAATCTTTAAAATGTATTTTTATTTATTTTTTTTAATTTTTTCTTGCAGTATCTTTGTCCCTTCATTGTTTTGACAATGTATATTATTTTTATAAACTATAAATATAATAATATACATAATTTGTTATAATATGATTGACGAAAATAAATTTTATCTCAAGAAATGGAGATTTGAATAACGCATACATATTGTTTTGTGAGCCCACAGCAGGATAGCTTTTTTATTTTCAAATAGTTATTTATTTTAATTTTTTAATTTAAACCTAAACCCGAACCTAAACCTGAAAAAATAACGGGTTTTGAACCCAAATACTTTGCACCGTGCTGAACCTTAACCTAAACTCGAACCGAAAATTATTATTGAACCATGAATTGAATTGAATTTCGTAAGAGGGGTGGAGCCGAGGCTCCGGCACTTAGGCCACTAGGGCCCATTGTGCTCCCCTGGGTTTCTAAGACTCGTTGAAGAGGTCCGTTGCTTCAGCGAAGCATAGGATCCTTTTCCTCGACATGTCCTGAATGTCTTTTGACTCGAGAAAAGGGGAGCCAAGGTATTGGCTCCTTAGTGCTGCAAGTGCTATGCAGTCACATAGGATGTGTTCTGAGGTTTCTTCCTCTGTGTGGCATTTCCTGCACTGTGGGTTAGGCGCTATGCCTATAGTGTGGAGATGACTGTTCATGTACCCGTGGCCTGTTAGGAGGCCCGTTACGATTCTGAGTTGTCTTCTGCTTAAGTTCAGAAGATATTCTGTTGTCTTAGGCGAGTAGTCCTTAATGAAGGATCTTGCTTGTCTAGGCTTTTGTCTAGAGGTCCAAGATTGCTGGAACCGCTCAATGGCGCAGTTCCAGATCTCGTGCCTCACGTTTTTTGGGGATATTCCGAAGGCTGGTTCTGGACCTGTTAAAGGTTCGCACGCTCCAGCTACCGCTAGAGCGTCAGCTTCTTCATTTCCCTTGATTCCACTATGGCCTGGAACCCATAGGATCTTCACATAGTTCTCAGCTGAGAGTTTAGTGAGTTTTTGTCGACATTCCTCGACCAATCGTGACCCTATCTTGTGAGAGAGTAGGGCCATTATGGCAGCTTGGCTGTCGGAACAAATGTAGATATGTCTACTTTTGTATCCTCGTTTGAGGTTTTCTTCTACGCAGGCCATTATCGCATAGATTTCTGCCTGGAAGACTGTGGGAAATTTACCCAGGGCAAATTTGAGTTTGACCCTGGGTTTTTCTCCGTACACTCCAGCTCCAGTACCTTCCCTGTTCCGCGACCCATCTGTATACCAGACGAGGCCATTATTATTGAACCATAAATTAATTCCAGTTCAAGTCGCTGGTCAAAAACTTAAATTAAGTTAAATTAAATCGAGAAAATCAATGTTTTTTGTAAATAAAATAAGTTTAAGAACTAAACAAAAATCAATAATAATTTATCGGTTATAATAATGTCGAGTTAATCTATCCTTTCGCCTTGAAAAACTGTAATTAAGTAAAATTTAAATAAAAAGGAGTTACTTACTTTGATTTATGAACGTTTTGATATACTTCTTATACATTACCTATATATATTCTATGTTCTTCAAATAATGTAAAAAAGCAAATAATGATTATGAAAAAAACACTTTCTCATTGTGTAAGATAGGTAGGTACCTAAGCTAATATGTTAGCTAGAAACTGGGAGAATGTAATATCTGTTTTTGACTAGAAAACATTTATTATGCGTTGCGTTTTAAAATTGAATGAATAACACTTGATAGTTAAACAAATTTAAAGATTTTATAAACAAAACATATCAGATGAAGATTAATAACGTTGTACAGAGAAGTAATAAATCGAAATATGTACGTAAATTTTTTAAATCATATCTCCATAAAACCCAATTAATTTTTTTATATTTATTGATAGTGCAACACATGATGTAGGTGGAATACGGATGAATTTGTTTTCATATGTATTAAAAAAAATTAATTAAAAAAAGTTTATTCAATTTTTTCAGTATACGACTCTGTATTTTATTATTATTTTCTATCATGAAATGAAATATGATGGAAAACAGTTATTTTTTTCTTCATAAACTGATTTTCTACATTGATTGAAAATGTTTAAACGATGTTGATTTACGACAGCACTGAAATTACATTTTGTAAATTAATCTTCACGTGTCGACAAATTGCAACTCACACTGGTAAAACCGCTATCATATTGCTGTTTTTTCATTTTTTTTAATGTTATTATTTTAGTAGTAGTTATGTTGAAGTGCATAAGCTTATATATTTAAAGTTAATGTTTTTTGAAATTTTTGGAAAGTAAAGTAATGTCTCTGTATATGTTTGTTTTATTTTTGAATTTACTAGGGCGAAATCAGTTCAATTTGTCAAAAACATTTTTTTAGTTGTTCAGAAAAACATTTCAAGCAAAAAGTTCATATAAACATGTGTTCGGAAACTATAAGTGAGGGAGCTACAGACTCTCAAAGATTTTGTCTAAAATTAGTTTTTATCTAATATTTTGAGAACCCATTGTGATACAGTAATTTTTAATACCCGGTTTAGTATTAGTACGTGTTATCGATTTCCAGTATCAACTAATGATTATTTAGATCAGGGATGTATGAGACAAGTAGGTCCTTTGATTTTTATTTAGTATTATTCTTAAATCTTTTAATGTTTGGTACTTTTATAAGGTCATATGACACAAAGTACATAGAAATATACTTTGTTAATTTGTCATAAGATCAACCGTTTACGAGAAATACGGTAGTAATAAGATATTATTGGAGAATTTGAGAGTTAAGTTTTTCTCCATGCAGCCGTCTGCCGCCCTTTCTGAACTAACACTCCGGTCGGTCACACAGTTTCCTTATCTAAATCCGGCATTTCTGTTATATTATACATTAACAAAATAAGCAACGAATTTTAATAAATATACAAATTTCAAACATCAACCATTCTTTTTTCCAAAGCTTACTTGACTTGAATTTAATATTACACTCGAGTATTGTTTTGGTTGACGTCTCGATTACAAACATATTTTAGTTTTTCATGGCAATTGCGATTTTTATTCAACAATGAATAAAATACGTTGTATCTTTGTCATGACTTGTTTTATTATCGAAGATATGAAAAGCTTTACGATTATAGGTATTTAAATGGAAAAAAACGTCCTTTGATTTCTAAAATTTCACTCGATCTTACCGTTTCAGGTCAAGATAAACACATTTTATAAACGTTTTAGTAATTATACGTGTTTATACTAAACTGATTATAAAATTTCATAACTATCACAATGGCTTCTTAGTTAAAATATTAAATAAAAAGTAATTTTAGGCTAAAATTTTGGGGAACTGTAGCTCCTTCATGAAGAATTTTTACATGTTTGTATGAACTTTTTTTCTTGAATTTTTTTTCTCAATTAACTGTTCAAGTTTGTTCCACCTGATATGACTCACCCTGTATAGTGGCCAACTTAGGAAGAAATGTTAGCTATGCACTTATCTTCCCCTAAAAAAAATCATAGGTGCAACTGAATGACCTTTTTTCTTCGTTGTCAGTTCAATTTTATGCCCTCGTGAAGCTTGTAAAGATCTTTTTTTAGTTCTTATGACACGTTCTTAATCTTCATCAAGTTCCTCTACTTCATTTTGGTAACATACTACCTTGCAGAATATATATTTGCTAGTTATTTTAAAATATTAATTTCGTATTATTTATTAAACCTTCTGCTTTATTACGTTTATTTTGTAGTTTACCTCTGACAGAACCTAATACTCATTACATTTTTACGAAATATTTCAAAGGTCTAAACAAAAGAAGGGAATCACTGCATTTTTTGGAAATGGTATAGTTAGTATATGTATAATCAGTAGCCAGATTCAATATTGTCTAGTATGACGGGAATATAACGGATGAAGTTATTGGTTCCAAGTTGTTATACTTATCACAAAAATGTTTTTCTTAAAAAGGTGTACAAAATTCAGTAGGTATAGGTTTTTAACCTTCTGATTTGAGTTAAAGGGGGTTTACGTGTTATCAACAATATATGCATACGAATGAAGATATCTATGTATACGTAATATACAAATGATAGATAGCATTATCAGAAGTGACGTACCTATATCTGATAACGTTATCTCGTTATAACGTAATTATAAAAAAAATTTATTGCGAAAATTTTCTTATTTTGTTTTATTGACTAAGAGCATGTCTATTAATTTAGTAAAATTCTTATTTTGATGATTCTGTTGAGGTTTTTTGGGAACGTTATTACTAAACTTATGTATTTTAAATAAAAATCGTGATTAAATATTTAGATAGACTTTTGTACACTGAATCATAGGTCAAATGGATGTAATATGTAGTACATAGTATCCGGTTTCGTGGTATGATGTTGAAATAATTATATAAATACTTTTATTTATTTATGTTAGATTGATGAATTTGCTAATTTTAAAATAAATATTAACTTAAGTATTGATGTCATAATGAATGGTTATTTTATTTTGAAATCTTTAGATTAACAATTGTCAAAATGATTTCGTTTGATATATTTAAAACTGAAGTATCAGGAACTTTGTGAGTCATTTTGTGGGCATCCTTATACGGGAATAAAATCTATTTTACTTAAACCGTTGACATTAATTTCTTGCGAAAAATAAATTATTTTTCGATTATTATAACTTATATGTATACTGAAATTGTTGTAATAAGGATTGGATTATTATTTTCGAGTAATTGAGTTTTATAATACATTTGTACATATTTTTAAATTTTAATTTTTTTTTATAATTCATAGATATGTTCTTTGTCCAGGTTTAAGTATATGGGTATTTTTTTACGTAAGGTAACTTAAAGAGTAAGTAGTGACGATAATAGTAAATCAAGTCGGAAATTTGTTAGCCGCCAGTGCGCTTTTCTTGCATATGCTACCTAAACCGTTAAATATTGAACAATTTAATGTAGTAAAGAACTGTGAAGAATTAAAAAATATATATTTTTCAACTATATTTTTCAAAAATCTTAAACAATAATTCCGTACTATACGCGAGTGAAGCTGCGGGCACAGCTAGTATTTTATATAGAATAAATATTTAAAAAACTAGGCAAATATTGTCACAGTTACGTGTCTTATACAAAGTTTCATTCTCATTATTAGAAATGTATAAATCAATGAATAATTTTTTTTGAAATTTTTTCAATATACAATATATTTTTATAATTAATTCAATGTACTTCTTGTTTCTAATACCAGGGATTAGATGTATAAAGTATAGTGCATCTCATGAAAGTATTGAGCACAGTCGAGATGTAGGTACATTGAGGGGGCTTGGGACAGGGAGAAGTCGACTGATTCACGGGCGCCAAGTGACGTAGCTCCATCAGTTTCCTGCGACCATTTCTATGCAAATCTTCACGCCATCACACTCTTGCACCTATCTCGAGGGTTTTGTGTAACTGTCGTTGCTTTCTTATATACAACGAAAATAGTTGGTTCTAACATACAGGGCTGGTGTTAAGTGTTAAACTTTATTTATTTAAAAATTTATTTTGCATTGACAATTTAATGATTTCGATGTCAGTATTATAAGTTCTACTTTGTACTTTTTTCAATACATTATAGATTTATTAAAGATAACAGTTTTGAAGTACAGATAATTTATCAATGATGAAATTAAATTTACAGTAACTTATAAACGATTTCAATACATTACTTCTACATCAAGGAAAATTATAAGTCATGCGATATGTGTATGAAATCATTGAGTCAGTTAACAGAAAAAATCGAATTTAATTGATAATAGATTATAGATTATTAAGTACAAGAAAAAGTTAAGTCTCGTATAAAATTTACATATACAAAATATACATACATAGTAATTATATGTGTATAAATTATGTGTATTATATATTTGAATAATTTAATTAAATATGTACATACTCTAGTTCTTACAATAGGTATGATCTTTGATTCTAATAACAATATGAATACATTTAAATCTGGGTAATAATCTATGACAAATAGGTACCTATATCCGTTTTGCCTAGGTATAGGTAAATACATATAGAATCTAGATAGAATAAGAACATTTTTTTAAATTTTCTTTATTTGACAAAAAATGGAACCCCGAATAACGCTTTACTGCGTAGAAAACATGTACATAATCTATGCTAAAATTGTTTAGACAATAGGTACTATTACGGATAAATAATAAGAGTTAAGGCAACAACAAAATAAATAATAAATGTTTTGGTTGTATACATATTTTTATTAAGATTATATTAGGTGTAGTCTACATGAGAAATGGGTTTTTTCTACTATAAACTACATGCTATTAGTACAGAGTGGGCCAACTTGGACTGACTGATTTAAAATGCATATAACTATCGTATTTAAAAAAAAGTGTTTCTTTTTTTCTGCAGATTATAAAGAATTTTATAAAATTTTATAATGTCTTCATACTCATTCCAAAAACTTTGTCAAAATTGTTGAATTTTATTTTGTTTTCGGACGATCTATTGTTACAACATAAAGAATATATCGTAAATATTTTAATACTGCAACAGCTTCAAGTGCAAACATGATAACAAACTTAATAACCCAATTTGAGGAGCTGGGTGCAGTATGTGATGTGCCACGAACAAATGTTAATTGACCTGTTCGAAATGAACAAGCCGTGGAGGCTGTACGCGAAAGTGTTAACGATGATCCATTTGTCGACGTGCTACTCAACTGGGTATCTCGCCAACAATGCATTTTGAAACTTGACCTGAAGTTCAGAATAATCCTGGCATATGGCTTCAGCAAGATGGAGCTACAGTTCATACTGCGAGAGCGATAATGGCGATCCTTCGAGAACTTTTCGATAACCGAATAATTTCAAAAAAATTCAAATTTCGCTTGGCCGCCTTATTCCTCAGATTTGACGGCCCCTGATTTTTTGTGTGGAGTTTCTTGAAAGAACGAGTTTACGTGAACAAACCACAAAACATTCGGGAACTAAAGCAGAATATTCGAACAGAAATTGAAAATTTTGAGCCAGAAACGTTGCACACCGTAATGCAAAATGCTTAAAAAGAGTCATTAACTGCCAACAAGAAAATGGAAGTTATTTAAGGGATATTATTTATCACAATTAGATTTTTAAAAATTTAATAAATTACACTTTCATTTAAAAAAAAACGTAACAAAAATAATTAAAATACGAAAGTTATATGCATTTTAAATCAGTCAGTCCAAGTTGGCCCACCCTGTAGATAAAATGATATTACAAAATTATTCTGTGATTGAAATCAGTAGGTAGGTTCCTATTATATCCTTGTAGAACCTATATGAGTAGTCAATGTAATTCTTGGAATTCAATATAGGCGCCTAGCCTGTAAGATATACTTTACTGATTTTGTTTGCAATTAAAAAGCATTTGTCATTGCAAATAATAAAAGAGCGCTCTTTCCTTATTTTAATTACAAACATCCGTGGTTCTAAGAAACTGTCCTAACATTCTCACAGTATAGAATTTATTGTTTATTTATTTTTCCACATTTTGACGTTACTATTGTTTTATGAGCGCGGAGTATTGCGTAAATCGGTAAATTGATGATAAAAAGACCGCTTCCTGAACGTTTTGTATCAGTCATTTAACGAACTCGAAATGAAACTGTTCGTTTATTTGTCAGCATGTATTTTATTATTATCGTATACGATTTTTGCACATGGTTACTTAGGTATTCTAGATAACCCTTGTGCTAAAAGAAACTCGCTTGGATATTGTTTAAAATATTGTAAGTTAATTAGTTTGAATTTTATTTCTTTTAATTATAAATATACATTAAATCTACAATATATATTTATTCATTAATCAGTGTATACCTATTCTATACTGCGTGAAAAATTAATTAATTAATATTAAAAATATATTTTATTACCTACAATTGAAGATTTTTTTATTTACTTAACTATACATTTTTAAAGTAATTTGATTTATTATTTTAAATTTTAATTATTTTGTGCATTATTTCATTAAACCATTTTTAATTCGAGCATTGTAACTATTAAGTAAAATGTTTATATCTACTCTTAAACAATTTTTAACATTTGTTTTTAAAACTCAACAATTTATAAAAACGGCTTACATTTTTTTTAGAAAGTCTATTACATAGGTATTTCGATTTTTGAATAAGAAAACACTGTTTCTATATTTATATACAATATAAAAAAAGATTTTATAAATATGAACAATAATGTGATAAATAAATAATATAATTTAATAACCTTATTATTTGTTTACAATATTATATTTGTATACATATAAATTTTTGGGCGGATATACGATTATTATCAGCTGTTATTACATAAATCTATGACTGTACCTATACATCTACTGTCCATATACATACATATGTGCACCTGTACTTATTAATATACAGGGTGATTCAGCACTGTCGTGCCAAACTTGAACACTAGATTGAAAAAAATATTTTAAGCAAAAAACTCCCAATAAACATGTGTCCGGAAATTATTCCTTAGGGAACTATAGGCTTCCAAAGATTTTACTAAAAATGAGTTTTAATTTAATATCTAGAGAACCCTTCGTGATAGAATTATGAAATTTAGTAATTGGTTTAGTAATAATATGTGTTATTGATTTCTAATATTAACCAATTATATTTTAGGCCAGGGCTGTATGGGGCCAGTGGGCCCATCGATTTTGATCTAGTAATTGTTTGTTCCTTAATTTTTTTCCTGAGTTGGTACTTTTATAAGATTATATGACACAAAATACACAAAAACATACTTTGCTTGTTTATCATAGGATGAACCGTTTTCGAGAAATATCGATGGAAAAGAAAGCATGCAGAATTAACCTTAATACGGATGCTTGAAATTATAAAAAATAAATTTATATTCTTTTTCTATGATTAAAGGTAAGAATAAAGATTATATAAATAAACCTCCTAATATGAATCCTCTAAGATCTATAGCCAGTTCTATTACTGTTACATGTACTTTATTAACATGACTAAAAAACAAACTAAAAATGGCTATTTGTTGATATGGATGCATTTTTGGAAGTATATTTATATTAACTTTTTGTCTTATTTTTTATCATGAAATAAGAATATAAATTTATTTTTTATAATTTCAAGCATCCGTATTAAGGTTAATTCTGCATGCTTTCTTTTCCATCGATATTTCTCGAAAACGGTTCATCCTATGATAAACAAGCAAAGTATGTTTTTGTGTATTTCGTATCATATAATTTTATAAAAGTACCAACTCAGGAAAAAAATTAAGGAACAAACAATTACTAGATCAAAATCGATGGGCCCACTAGCCCCATACAGCCCTGGCCTAAAATATAATTGGTTAATATTAGAAATCAATAACACATATTATTACTAAACCAAATACTAAATTTCACAATTCTATCACGAAGGGTTCTCTAGATATTAAATTAAAACTCATTTTTAGTAAAATCTTTGGAAGCCTGTAGTTCCCTAAGGAATAATTTCCGGACACATGTTTATTGGGAGTTTTTTGCTTAAAATATTTTTTTCAATCTAGTGTTCAAGTTTGGCAAGACAGTGCTGAATCACCCTGTATAATAATTTTTATTTTCTTACAGATAATGACAGTTATAAAGATAAGAGATGTGTTCTTTATAGTCGATCTGGAAATTGTGTAAAAATAATTAATAAAAATTCTGATATTAAACATTAATTATTATCATGAAGATTGAAGAAAGAAGAATATATGTATTTGTATAAATACCTGCACAAGTATTATAATTGTATTTGATATATTGTCAAACATGTTCTGTAGGAAATAAATTATTGTTATTTATTAATAAATGTTAAATTTGTTATTGTTTTATATTAGTAATTTCGACTTAACAATAATAAAGTTAAAATAAACATGTAAAATTATTTATTTAAATAAAAATATATTATTTTTATACTCATTTTTTAATTATTATTAGAGTAATATTACGATGAACAAAAATTGATAACATTAAGTTCTTTAGGACAAATTATTATAAGTAGGTACTAAATTAATGGAAATAATATCGGTACATGCCTATGCAACTGGCTGCTCTATAAACGTAGGTTAATGATATTAACATCATAACGAACAGAAGTATATTTGTATATACATTTTTACTAGAAAATATCAGTTGTAAATATTCCTTAATACGAGCCTGTAATTATTATATATTCCAGAATCTTTATAAGATTAGGGCCTTATGCTTTCTACCACTGAGTCATTTGTTTAGTAGTTTTCGTGTTAAGTCAGAACAAACAAATAATAAACGATAAGCGATGTATAGACTCAAAAAAGAACAATATTACAGACGACTCCAGGACAATTCGGCATAGTGATCGTGTAATAATATCTAGAAAAAAAATCATTAATTAATTTACATATTACATCACATAAAAATAATTATTAATTTTAAGCCCCCTGTACAAACAATGTCTATATTGATTATTGTAACATTTTAGAATCCGTTAAGAAAATATTGAAAAAGTTATTTATCTTAAATAGAAAATATACTAAACTATTTAAAATAAATAAATTCAATAGTTTAAATAACCCCCGCGTTTGATTAGTAACAAAAGAACATTTTGGTATAAAATCTAACCCACCAATAGAGCTTTCTACAACATCACTCCGGAATAACTTACACAGTAAACGAGGTACGCGTGTGTTTGAGATTCGACCGACAAAACGTCTATAAATCGTGTCTTTAATTAACCCCCGCCCTTCCCTCCACCCCGTGTCACATCATGCGACCTGACAGTCTTATGACAATTTACTACTCGCTCGCTACCCTGACTGACGGACAGCTATGCATTCAAATAGCTTACTTTGCCGCTGCGTCGATACAAACAACCGATGCTCTGACGTAGAAGTGTCCCCTTCTCTTCATCCCTATCGTCATTTCATCCCCTAGGTCGTATTCAACCCTGTACACGTCTCGGTGACAAAAGGGATGTAGGTTCTTTAGTATGTAGGGAATGTTAATTTGTAGTTAATTCTATTTTGACTTTCTTATGTGGCTTGCTTAATGAATGTTTATTAATTATTAGTGAATATTTAATTTTAAATAAAAAGGCAGTATATATGTTACCGGCAAAGTATGTAATTCAGGCATTCTATATAATTTCTAGGAATTCTATACAATGCCTAACGATTTCAGGCAAAGTATGAAATAATTTTTATTTATTGTTATAATAAATAAAATAAAATATTAGTTCATACGAATATTAAGTATATGATTTAAAATTGTTAAAATAAAAAACATACAAAAATATTAGATATTATTTAGTCATTTAATAACATATTAGGCCAGTATTGAGTAAGATAAATAATCAGTATTTTAGTATTTTATTACATAAAGTAAGCCAATATCTGTGTCTGAACCCAAATTGGTTGGTTTCTAGTTTATACAAATCCTAAAAAAATGTATATAATTAAATTCATTTCATACATTGCCTGGTGATTTTTAGGCATTCTATAGAATATCTAGGAATTCTATACTATGCCGGATTTCGTAAATTGCCGGTAATATATATATGTATGTAACTTTACGTATTGAATATAATTTTATTTTTTACTGTTATGTATATTTATATAATTAATTCTTGGATTCTGGGTAATACCTTTTAGATGTTTTATCACAGTGAATTAAAATGTTACGTATCACACCTTATAATTTTCATGGCTTATTTATTATTTTTATAATATCAGTATCTTTTTGTAAATAAATTTTAAAGGGAAATAGAAAATATAAAATATGTATTTTTAAATACTTCTTAATAAAACATATTCAATTTTTCAAAATTAAGTAATTTTTATGAATGTATATCTGTCAAAATAAAAAATAAATTTAATAAAAGTTTTAAGCTTGCGCATTAGAATAGTGAAAAAGATCTTAGAAATGTCGAGATAAAAAAATATTTTTAAATTAGCTTATTTTAACTATACTACTTCTAAACCTGGATAAAACGTAAAGGAATATTCATCATCAATCTTAATTTTTTCTATAGGTACTATAGAATATTTTTTTATATAAAAAATCAAATTTTTACAAAAATCTTCAAAATAAAAATTTACATAAAACTATATTATTTTTAAACAGAAGAAGTTGTGAAATTTGTAGATATCTAAACCACAGCACAGGTCGCTCCAGTTGGCGTAATTTAATTAACTGATAAGAATAAATTTACTTGATTTTGTTTTGCAAAAACTTTTATTATTTGTACGTATATATGTATACATAAAATACATATATTTAAAACTCTATTTGAAAATATGTCTGGAATTGGCCAGTCGCTATTTATAAATTCTGGACACACAAAGATGTAACTATTATGTATGGAGAGAGATTTATAAAAACAATTTTCAACATTGTTGGGGGTATTTGTATAATAAAGTCTTATTGCAAACAGGGCTTTGTTATAATTTTATTACAATTTTTTTGATTAAGAATATCATTAACAGTAAGTCTAATTTTAAAGTATCGGTATAGTCAGATCCGGATTTACCATGCAGGCAGTGTAGGTACGTGCCTAGAGCGGCAAAAATTTAGGGGCGACAAATTTTAGCGAAAAAAAAAGTATTTTCACACTTTCGTTTTAATAATTGATAAAATTTTTACATGAAAACCTAAAAAAAGATCTTTGATATGAAAAACCTTTACTTTTTTATTTTTATTCAATCAAAAAGGGTGGCAGTTTTCGTAACTGCCTAGGGCGGCAAATTTCAAAATCCGGCCCTGAGTATAGTATCAGTGTACATTTCTTTATAATAATATTTGATATATTGACAAAAAAGAATATTTTAATTTAATTATTCGACGTTATTTATTTATAAAATAAAAATAGTAATATTTGATGTTACATCAAGAACTTGTAACCTATTTATGGTTTTACATAACTTATTCAGAGTTGTGTATGTATGTATTTAAGTACTTTACCAATCACAGTCCTTGTACTTGTACCTAGTGAATACAATACCGGACCAAAATCGTAATACCGGTATTACGGTATTTTTTTATGTCAAAACCGGGATACCGGTATTAATACCGGTATTTAAAAAAAATTAAAGATAATATATCTACATATATACAATTATAATAAATGTAAAAAATAAATATATAAAGTTACATTTGCATTTTTTATTAATAAAAAAATAAAAACAATTAAATAAGTATAATAATAAAGTTTAATTCTGTTGAAAATAAATGTAAATATTATAAAATTTTATAAATAAAAAAAAAATTGTAGTTTATTTTAAAGTGAGTCATTAAGAAGAAATTATACATGTGTAGAAAATTTCATAAATATCAGACAACTTTGTAAAAATTGATTTTTTTAAGTACCTTCATATGTATGATATTATAAAATCTTTATGTACCTATACAATATTGAATTTAAACAGTTCACAACGACTTTGATAAAAAAATAATTAATTTAATTAATATTGAATTTTAATATTTTTCTTATACCTTCATTAAAAAAATAATTTCGATATTGTTGTAAGTTGCCATTGGTATATTTTTAAATTACTGAAGAATATTATTTTTTTCGATAAAGTTTTGTTATACATACATATATATATTATTATAGTATACATAGAACATTCAATTTTGTTTTGTTATTACAACTATTCATGGATCAATCCAGGAATCGTAAGTAGAACTGGGGGGAATCATAATTTTTGAGTGGAGAGCTAAATCCCCGTAAATCCGTTACTACACGTATCGTGAATTATTTAAGGCAAAAATTAAAAATAATAAATATTTCATATATTTATTATGAATTATGTATATTATAGCTTTAAATCCATTGACATGACTGGACTGATTATAAGTCAAACATGATGGCTAAAATTGAATATTTCCTAATAACCGAAACAGGTTGTGCGCCTGCGTCAACTGACATTCAAAATTCAAATTTATCAATTTTTTTCGTTAAATATACAAATAAAACCATACAATAATACCAAATCAGTGCTTTAACCCCAAACATACTTATGTACCTGGATAAATAGTTATCAAAGATTTAAATAATTTAAAATTAATTAAAATGAACTATAATTTTTAAAATAGGCGCGCAATTGTTTGTTGCAAACTAATTTTAGAAGGCATATAAAATAATTAGCTCTAAAATCTAAAAAGTTTTACATTTAATTCTGAGCGAGACCGTTACTGCAATGATGTATAACATATTTTTCCGAAATATGATCTAGGTGCATGTATAATATTAATAATATAAATATATTATCAAAAAAAAGTTTGGTTATATTTAACAGATTAATGGCAGTTATCAGATGTACTCGTTTTAAAATTCTTAATTTGTATGTTTTAATTTTTTTTAATACCGAAAATATACCGAAATACCGGTATAATTCGACTCAATACCGGTATCGTAATACCGGAGAAAATTGACCGGTATCCCGGTTTTCGGTATTTCGGGATACCGGTATTGTATTCACTACTTGTACCTACTTAATATTAAAAAAGTATTATGTTCATTTTGATTATTGAATATCTCGATCGTGATTAATTTTTAAAATAGCTAACGAAAAAAATGTACCCAATTTCCTCGACTGACCATTTTACAGAGTTACCGATCTTGTTTTCCGAAATGCTCACATATAAACACGTAACAGCAACCACAATATACCTTCACCACAAAATCTCCTCTGATGATTGAAAACAAGAAATTACCCCACCCTGTCCCACATGGCCTATCCCATTACAAAAGGTATATACGCTACATAGTCCGACCACAAAAAATACGAAGTAATCGAAGCAAGCGGCGACTGAGACGTGACGTCACCAAATCCGAAACGGCGGCGTAATCCGCGTCGGCGGTGGATTGAAGTGTATATGAGAGCGAATAGGGGCACGTCTCATACGGATGGACCATATGTCCAGTCTGAAATGAGACTTTATTATCGAGCCGCAATATCCAACCGACGCTTTCATTGTTTTATCATCATTCTGTACCGTCTAGTTTGAAACCGTATCGCTAATGCAGAGCAGAATTGTTTCTACCTTATACCATGATTGCATGCATGTACTGCAATATGAACATGTTGTATTTTGTAATTTGTAAGAGTCGTAAAGGTTTTTTCTTGTTATTATATGTTTTTTTTTATCGTAGTGTATATTTAATATGAATTTTGAATGTGTATGTATACGATAAAATGAAAATGAGATTAATGTATGAGCTAAGCTCTCAACTACTTAACGAAAGTAATGTTATGTTTTATAAAAAATGCATACCAATTTTACAATAATTGCATTTTTGAAAATCTTTTTAATTTAGTCTCAACATTTTTTGTATTATAACGTGAAGTTTCTTCTTATTTTTAAATATAATAAAACATATTTTTTTATATAATTTCTTGAAATTTATAAAATAAAATTTAAATTTAAAATTAACATATATAGTCCAGGAAAAATAGACGTACAACAAGGAAAAAATTTGTAACAGTATAAATAACTCTTTATAATTCTTGAAAGGTTTCTCCTACATAAAAACCCATGGGTTCGTTTTTGTAATAAATTATCTCAGCTACAAATTAGTACGATACATTTTTTTCGAAAAGGTCACCGTTTTCATGATATTTGAAAAATACTGTTTTCGTGAACTTTGACCCCACAAAATTGACACTTGCACACGTCAAATCGATGAGGAACTTTCACACATTATTAAGTACCTTTATACTTATATGTATGTATGCAAAAATTTAACCTGTTACAGATTTTGTCCGATCTTCTATATTTTTATGTCTATTTTTCCTGGACTATATAACAGGAATCTTTGAAGAGTATTTTGTTTCCACTGCAATATGTGACGAAACATTATTTGAGATAATAATGAAAATAATTTGGCTTAGAATTAGTAATCAAATATCAAAGTTTTTTCTTTAACTTTATATCTAAACATTTTAATTCTTAGTCAATTATATAAAATTCTCATATCTAAAATATATACCACAAGATACTTTGCTGTAATAAATGAACAAATAATAATTTTTGATAAATCTAATAAAATTTGTTAAATACAATCAACATTTTTCCATAAAATACATATATAACAACTAAAAGTTAAAATAAATTTCCAACACAAGACAAAAATTTATGAACTACATCGAGCAATTTTTTACATCAAATTTTTTGTAAAATTGTAATAATTTAACATGGTGTCACTTTTATTCCGAGCATTTGTTTATCGCCATACAGAACTGCACCAGCGTCAATATATTTCTTTGTTTAACGTAATTCCTTCAAAGCACAAATCGATCTTACGCCGAGTTAACTGGGAATGGCATCAGAACGTAAGTAGAGAAAAAACATCCATAAAAGTCAGTTGGGCGGAATGAACGACAATAAACTATACAAATAAATCACGGACGGGAGCCATTCTGTACTGATTCGTCGGCGCGATTATCGCGTGAAATGCGTTTTCTTAGTCTCCCGGCTTTAGTGACTGAATATATATACACGGATAAACCCCAGCGCTACTCACTTAGCGTGCATTGCAGGGCTGTACTTGCAATGTATAACATTCATGGTAATGATCACTGAGGAAATGTACACATCAGGCATGAGTTTCATAATCAGCTATTCACATGATTACTACCGCACTTACGTTAGATTGTCTTTGGTGACTGGATATAAGTCGTGTCTTTCAGATATTTATTGTATGTTACTGTAGATTTATTAAAGATTATAAGGGTCATCGTATAAGTAGATTAAACTTTTGCACTATATGCATGTTTCTGTATCTTTTTACAAAAATTATATTAATTCTAATATTTAGGGAATAGAGGAAAAAAATATTTAGGCCAAGACAATCCTTCTTAATATAAGAATATACTTTTAGTACAACTATATTATTGCTTCTCTTTAATGCCATATTGGCGGATTCTCTGATTATAACAATATTTTGAGAATATATTGTGAAATGTTAAAAAAAACATTATGTACTTATAGAAAACTCTGTGGCGTGTTTCAGTAGCAGTAGCACCCCGTTTTAATAAACATATAATAATTTATTTGTTTTTATGATCTTGAATATTCTAGAATATTTGTCATAAAATTTCACCATCACGTGCTGGTGGGTTTTGAAAAACGAATCAATATTTAAAAGAAACGATAAAATATTTGAACGAAACAAAAAGTGATGCGATAAGAATAATTTAAAAATGTAAACTAATTTTTTTTTGTAAAGTAATTCAAGTAAAGTCATCACCATATTCATACTGATACTTTTTTTTCCACGGCAACTTCATTAATGTTGGATATCTTGAGCAGCAGATATTAAATATAACGTAAATGAAAACACACGCCCGATCAAAGTTTTCTTAACAAGACATTAATGAATATCCAAAGAGCAATATATTAAAACTTTTTTGTGTTCTTTGTCGATAATTGAAGCCGTATCTACCTTGTGCCGCGCACCCTTTCGCACAGAAGAGAGCTAATTCTCAGTGAAGCAATTAAAACGAAGTATATTTTAAAGAAGCGCAGTTTCCATAAATTGTTATCACCCAAGAGAGCAGTATCGCTCGCTTCCCGCGCGCCTGTCTATTCAAATCCATAAAATAAAAGTAATTTATACAAAAGTTACTTATTCTTATTAACTGACTTTATCTTCGCAACACACCAGAGCCAGCGTACATTACTTGACAGCTACGTCAATTTGCATCCGAAATTATTGCTCTAATTGTGAAAATTTCTCGCATGAATATTTATGTACGATACAGATTATACATACATTAATTTCGTTTTCATATTTGCAGATATTTCACTTCTCTCACGTTATTAATGTTAGTTTTAATATTTTAAGTATTTTAATTATACTTTTGTACCCACATATAATACTATATTAATATTTTACTTATATGAACCTATATATTATTAATTAACATACATTAAAACTTTATACAATTATTTTGCTCAACAATTAATTATTTGTGTATAAAAAAAGTAAGTTTCAAATATATAATTTTGACGGTAAAATGAAGGAAATATAAATATTGCCTTCAAAAAAAGATCTAAATATTAATACTGATACAAAATAAATAAATTGTAACAATTATTTCATAAGTATAATAGAAATTTTATAGATGCATATATGTATAGAAAATTACAAGAATTATAATTAATTATTGAGAGAGCACAGTATACAATGAAAAGAACAGAAGCTCGCTTGTGTTAGCTAATATAATTTTATCTATTAGCCGAATTCAAATTCTGCGCAAACAGAGAATTTAAGATAGTCACATAATTGAAATCTGTAATTTATAACCCATGGCTAACGACTGTCTGTAGAGTAAGTATGTGAAACTTGTTCCTACACATACACACTCTAACATGGCCGGCAAATCTTATCCGCTCTCGAAGACATTCATGTGAACTAATAGTTGGAATAATATCCATTGGAATCGCTGTTTGGATATGAATTATGACCGCAAAGTCTTATACATTTCCACCAAATCGCTTTATTTGTATATTATAGTTGCCCGAAGCCCATAACGGCGAACAATTATTAGCACTAACTTGGTTTGGAACTTAAGTCGCGCGGTGGCAGGGGGTACGCGAGGGGGGCACTCGCTGTGACGTCATAAATAATGAAAATGTTCGTCCCCACACCCATAGTATATCTGTGTGTAGATATTCCAGTACAGTTTCAAACACCGATGCAGTATAACTGCCTGAAACCGTGAATTTACCTCCAAGTCATGTGGTTCACTTAAATCCGAAGTTTATTGCATGCTTCGATGCTCCCACGATTTTCTGTCGCATATAATATGATTTTCTGTACGTTGTTTATGCAAGATGTATGCGATGTTGATGTTCGATGCTACGATTCTCGATGTGATTTTTTAATGTCTGATTTATGTGGGTTTTTGTAACTTGTTATATTCAATTGCATTTCAAATGAATATTTTATTAGCGTTGGTTTGTATTCTGAAGTAAACGAAGCAAACATAAGTATTATTCTATTTACTAAAAAATTTACAATAGGCTATTTGACACTATTGATAATAATAAATTCTAAAATATTGTAAGAAGAATAGTATACTTATATTGTATGTTATTATAATTTATAATATACCTAATTTAAAATTGTTATTTTTAACCTGTAGGTTTTATATTAAATTATAATATAAAATATTAGCGTTTTTTTGTTATTGGTTTGGAAAACGAAACGAAGGAAATATATTTTATTTATATACGAATAATTTGCAATGTATTTTTTTAGTGAAATATTCTATAGTATTGTTTTCTATACTTTTAATTTCTGAACATTTTCGGTGTAATAAGTGTAATTACCATTAATAATACCACGGGTTATAGCTCTTCGACTCATATTAAAACTTATATTAAATAATAGAGTTTTGATGACTAGTTATTTTTAAGTTACAGCGTGCATTTAAAACTGAAGGTAACGTAATTATGGGGTATGACTCTATAAAATATTTTATTATCGCGATTTAATATGTACATATGTAGATAATATAAACTAGACGAAACCGTCTAGCTTCTTATCTACTTTTATTTGATTATAATTATTAAGAAAACTACAAATATTGTTTAAGCTTAATTTCATATTGTATTCATATGCAAAAATGGTACAAAGGTAATTTAATGTAATATTAGATACATTTCTTGTTGATGTTTTGGCAAACTCAGATACTTTTTCTTCATCTTAAAACTCTCGAGCTTAGGCAAAAAATCAAAATAAAGTTCTTATAAATAATATAATTAATTATTTACAACAATATAAACACGAGACAAAATATTTGTATGCATTTGAAATAACATTGAATTCCTTATGTACCGAAGTTAACTTCTATATCTTGAATGTGTATTCAACAAATATAGTAATTAAGTAATTAAGGACTTTTACGAAGCCAAAACCAAGATGGCTTCCAATATCGATAGCATCGTATTTCTAATGTAAATAATGTCTTTAATCAAGATATTGGTATTAAAAAAAAACACTTTAATTACGTACAGAGACTTATGGATCATCCGTAGAGTAATCTGTAGCGGCACAGCGCTCATGTGTTCAACTAGAGTTGCAGATTTGCACAGCAAGATTTAGGGTCGCTTTAAACGGCGTTATACCTCGCCGTGGAGGTGGAGGTGGTGCGAGATCCATGCCAGCTCTGAAGAAGCGATATCGTCTCTTCACGGTTACACACCGCACACTCGCGACTTGCTTGTCCCCGGATTGTGCGGCGTTAAGAATCCGCGAGCTGAATCGTTATTCAGGCATATATTTTGGTTAGTTAATATTTTTTTAAATGAACTTATAGGAAAGTAAATGCGGTATTTATTTTGTTAATCAGATATCAAAAAATATTTACATTTATATTTATTTTATTTATCAAAATTACAATATATTTTTGGAAAGATTTGATTTTTAATTTTAACAAAAAGTAGACCAGAGGTCCGAAACCTATAACGTTCTTCTATATTTAGTGCAGTTTTTTGTAATAGTATTGTTAATAATATCACTATTAATAAATATGTATATGAAATCAAATTAATTTTAACTTCCGTGTTTTGAAATAAATGGAAGTAGGTACCTATTGTAATACCGTCGAAAAACCGTGTCCGAGATAAAAGCAGATTTTGATTGTTCTAACTTCAAAACGTAAAGAAAAGTTAATTTCCGTATTGTGGCTGTACGTGTGTCTGAGTGTCTGTCTGTTTTTGTGTCGGGATGTAGAATTGTCTTTCATTTACGATAACTACTGTGGAAATGCACCGATTTAAATTATTTTGGAGAAAATATTTATCTTAGCTGGTACCGTAGAATAGATTAAAAAGGATAATATTTGTAAAAGTATTTTTGTAATTACTTTTTTATACATACATGAAATGTAATGTATAAATAAAGTATAGTGATCACGAAAAAAATCGAACTCGAGATTTTAACGGAATTACACGTTTTGAGCGTCCCTGAATCATATACAACCATTAACTCAATGACGTCTGTGTGTGTGTGTCTGTCTGTCTGTCTGTGTGTCTGTGAACGCTCTACAGCCAAAACTGTAATACTTACGAACGTGGAATTTTAAACTTAAGGTTCTTGTATACTCTAGATGTGCACCTCCTATTTTTGAAAAACATCACTAAACCGGAAACGGATGTTTACTGATGTCAATTTTTGAACTTTTCGAATTATTTTTGAAACGGTGCGCAGTAGAAAAAAATATTTCAGATTAAAGTTGTAGAGGGGACTTTTATCTATAATTTATGTTCTATTCATTTTCCCCCCCAAATTTTTTTTAGGAAATAATCGATTTTCTAAAAAAATTAAATTTTTAGATTTATTTTTTAAACGGTAGGTATTAGAAAAAATGTTTGAGATACAAGTTGTAGAGAATACTATTTTCTATAATTTATATTCTAATAATTTTTCCCAAAAAAAAATTGTGGAAGAAAACAATCATTTTTTCTAAATTATATTTCAAATGGTTCATACCAGAAAAAAATGTTTATAACGAAAGTTGTAGAGAACGTTATTTTCTTTAATTTATGTTCTATTCTTTTTTTTGTATCTTTTATGAATTAACCAAAAAAATAATAATTTTAGTTTTAATTCAAAAATAATTTTAATAATCTAGTTATCTGTGACAATGGAGGAATTTATTATACAACTGTCAAAATTGAAGTCTATGAAAATAAAAACATAAGTATTCAATAATTAATAACCCTAATTGGTTTTATTATTAAAATAGTATTATTAAAATTATAATGTATCCATTTCATTCACTGAAAATCATTTTGTAAGTAAAATATTTAAAAATCAAATGTTAAAAAATAAAATTAACCATATTATCAATACTTCGGTATCATGATGTATAAAAAAGTTTAGTGCCGACCAAGGCAGTTTATTTTTTTCTCGAAGTGGGTTTTCATCATCTTTTGAATGTATGCAATCTTTATATTTATAGATAATTGTAACGTACCTACGCATAATTTTTTCATTAATAAAATAATAGTCTATTTGTTCGAAAAAGTTTTTTATTCCTAGTTTAGATTTTAAAGATTCAATAAAGTTCTTCTGAATTTTATTCTCTGTCAAATGTATTTTCCACAGAGATATCATCAACGTATGTGTACAATGCAGTATAGACAATTGAATTTAAAGTAGTATTCAGTATTATCTAATTAATAAAAGCAATGTATGTAGACAGAAGACAATGTTATCAGAAAACCCACACCGAACTCGTTTCTATTACAGTCCTCTGTACAAACGTGGTGTCTTTGTTAACCCCTTTGCACCACGGTGGGGGTTAAGCAGCGATGTGGCCACCCTAATATTCACGCAAATAAATTATTAGTTTAATGAGCAGGGCAATTATTGCTACAAGTTTCGCAGTCTTACACTCCATGAA
Organism: Sialis lutaria; assembly: GCA_949319165.1. NCBI lineage: Eukaryota > Metazoa > Arthropoda > Insecta > Megaloptera > Sialidae > Sialis > Sialis lutaria. The sequence continues at coordinate 16,080,230 of OX439243.1, forward strand.
ATCATATTTCTCCGAAATTCCTTGATATGCGACCGATCCAGCCAGGGATGTGCTCGACGGTAAATATTTGATAGAGATCTGTTTCCAGGCGGATTATAATATTAAGTGCCATTAAGGGAAGATTAACATGATCGGTTATGGTTCATTTATAATCACACTATAATATAAACGTGCAATATATATATATGTATGTATGTATATATGTCCGGACGAAACTATAGCTTTATAGACTCTGGATCCACCGGGCCGATTTTGATAATTTTTTTTTCGTCATGTAGCTTGACTCTTTTTCCAGTCAATAGGCTAGATTTCATTTCTTAGTTATGAAAGGTCTCTGAGTTGTGATTTTTTTCCGAAAAAGTACATCGAAATTTTACTGAAAAAACGATGAATTAGCTGGTTCGAGCATCGGCTTTTGTTTTTCAGACAGTGTGACGGTCGTTTGAAAAATACTATTTTTACGATAATTTGCTAAATTACAAGATATCACTGTTGTATTTTGTTTATATCTGCCAAAATATGACATTTATAAAGAAGAAAACACATGGATTTTTATTGACATTTTCATAAAAAACACACTGATAAATTACTTGATTAATTTTAAAATGTTGGATTTGTGAATCAATTTTAATTTCTACGTAAAATAGATTTTGATTGAAATTGTTAAACGATGAAATTATAAACAGCTGTTTTTTATCTTATTAACGTCAGGAGCGTGTAAAGAAATGTTATTTTGTACATTTTGATTAAATTGCTTTTAAATTAAATTTTAAACAAAATTGATTGGTACTTTGATGTAATTAGTATAATTATCTATAGATAATATTAAAAAGTTTTTGTTAACTATAATGTCAGGAGCGGCGAATTAAAAAATATTTAAAATCTTTTTTTCTAATTAGTTTATATAGAAATTTCGTAACGTTTGTAAAAACTTTAGATTTTTTTTGAACTGTTTAAAAATTATAAATTTCAGAAAAATATGTACATTATAATATAGGTCAGTAGCGTCTCTAAAAAAATTATTTAATGAATTATTATTTTTTTGGAAGTTTTGAGACTGATATATTAATAAATTTTTTTTTAATAATAATTAAGTCAGGGGCGTCGCATAAAAATAATTAAAATTGAAATTTTTAAAAAGTGACGTAGACAAATTTTTTAAAATGTTAGATTTGTGAATCAATTATAATTTCTACATAAAATAGATTTTGAATGAAATTGTTAAACGATGAAATTATAAACATCTGTTTTTTATCTTATATACGTCAGGAGCGTGTAAAGAAATGTTATTTTGTACATTTTGATTAAATTGCTTATAAATTAAATTTTAACCAAAATTGATTGGTAATTTGATATAATTAGTATAATTATCTATAGATAATATTAAAAAGTTTTTGTTAACTATAATGCCAGGAGCGGCGAATTAAAAAATATTTAAAATCTTTTTTTTCTAATTAGTTTATATAGAAATTTCGTAACATTTGTAAAAACTTTAGATTTTTTTTGAATTGTTCAAAAATTAGAAATTTCAGAAAAATATGTAAATTATAATATAGGTCAGTAGCGTCTCTAAAAAAATTATTTAATGAATTATTATTTTTTTGGAAGTTTTGTGAGACTGATATCAATAAAAATTTTTTAATAATAATTAAGTCAGGGGCGTCGCATAAAAATAATTAAAATTGAATTTTTTTAAAAGTGACGTAGACAAATTCATTTTAATTGAAAGTGAACAAAAATTAAAAACTTCAGGAATATATAAAAATAAAAAGTAAAAAAACTTATATTAACCATTTTTTTATACAAATAACGTACTCTATGAATATGAAAAACATGTGTAAATTTTAATTATAATAAATGTTTTCAATTATCATTTTTAGGTTTATAATATAATATACTTATGCATACGAGGGTCGCATGCATAAGTATATGCGACCCGAGTACATTTGAGGTTGGGTAATTTGTAGATGTAATATTACTAAAAATTGTAATAATGATATGTGATTATCACCGCCAATTAGAGAAAAAAAATGAGTATCCGCAAAAAGAATGGAAAATTATTATAATATACACATACGAGGGTCGCAGACCCGAGTAAATTTGTAATTAGGTAATGTATACATGTAAGATTACTGAAAATTTTAATATTGATTATCTCCGCCAAATTCAAAAATTAACTATCAAAAAATAGTGGTAAGAGTATGATATATACACATACGAGGGTCGCAGACCCGAGTAAATTTGTGAAAAAAATATGGCGTGAAAGGGGGTTGGGGCGCGAAGCGCCCAGGGGCACAGCCCCTAGTTAGATATATATATATCGTCGATGCATGCATGTATCATACATATGTATATACATATTCATGTCAGATAATATTATTATTTTTAGGATATCGATATATACATTCATGATTATTATTAGATTGAATATTGGTTATATTGTTTTTAAAAAAATTGTTAGTTCTAAACTTGTTATTTCTTCGTTTTTGAGTATAGCATTTATATTTAATAATTAAATAAGATAACTATCAAATTAGAATTTTATATACATACTACAGATAGCCAATAAAATTTTCGATACGATTTAGTTTTTTCTTAAAAATTTGACGCAATCTCCATCTCCTGAATTTTGTTCCACATTATATACTTAAAATATATATAGGTACTTATAGAAATGTGTTATTTATTTTAAAATATTTTTAAAAATATTTTTTATTCAAAATTCTTTGCGATCGACCGAATTTAAAGCCGCAACTGATTATTTTATTTAGCTACCCATTTTATACACAATTATCTGTTATAGAATAATACTTGTTCACCTTCGATTTTGAAAATTTCTGTCGATTACATTGTGTTCGTTATTAAAAATTTGTCTAAATAGGAATATCGGAAAATTATGTCTATGAATTTTTCAATTTTTAGTTTAAAAATGCTACACAGTTATATTTTCGTTTTAGTAATGAAATGAAAAATGACAATTTTTATTTTATTCGAAAATTTTAATAATCTCACTGCACCTCTATACCAAGTGTGGCGTATGAGTCTCAAAGCACCGCTGTACACAGTTAAGGAAACCCTGTATACACTGCCGAGCAAAAGTTTTTGGACACTCATTTTATGCGTAGTGGAAATATAAAACTGCAAAAATGGTTAATAAAAAATCTTAAATGTTGATAAGAGTACTTAATTACAACTTTTGTAATAATCCTAGCATATCTAAAATACAGCATTTACAATTTTCCATGTTAAGGAAAAATTTTGAATTATATGTCTGAAATGTCAAGTTTATTAAAATTGAAAGTATTGACGCACAGTGTCTTTCAAGCTAACGAGAAATTGTTTTTTTACTATTTTGACTGCGAGTAAACATATTCTTTTCGCTATTTTGGGGATTTTTATTGACTGAAATCTGTATATTTACATTCGAAATCACAGGTGTACAAAGACTTTTGCACGGCAGTTATTATAAAAATTAATTTATTAAAAATAAATTTGTTAAAATGAGTCAAATGTAATACTTAAATAAATAAACTCGAACAAGAACTATTTTGCAATACAAAACTTGCTAAGGGTAAACCAAAATCATCATGTCGCAGTTTGCGTCATCGATACGGGGTAGGATTAGAGTTAATCTCAACCAGTGTTATCAATCAGCTTTTGGGACCGTTAGTGTCTGTGTGGTGGCAGCTCTACCTCCGGTAATTGCTAACGGGGATCATGGTCATAACTACACACGGCCTATCCACTGTCACTCGTACATCCATCGTGTCCATTATGATTGTTATTAATACGGTGACATGTGTTAATAATGTTTTGTGGAAGGGTGTACGATTGTTGTTATGTTTAGTCAGATTTGTATCGGGGTGTTGGTTTTTCAAATTTATTGTTGTTAATGTATCGTTTAAAATTTAATTCTTAATCTGTATTGAGAAATCTATTATTGTTCTAAGAAGTATAAATACAAAGGTTATTAAGAATTATTTATTTAGATTTTTAAACTGTTAACAAATGCTTCTTTTATGTACATAAAAAGTAAATAGCATAAAGAAAAAGGCATTATATGGCAAGAGATGATTCTTTTTAACTATACAAAAAATATATGGGATAAATTATTGAAAAATAATTTTCAAAGCTGATAAATGTATTATTAAGGCGGCTATTACACTATCAAAGAAATGTGATCAAATTTCTTTGATCAAAGAAATATGACAGTGTAATACGTCAACTTTTATAATATTTACGTAATATTTACCTTCATAATATTTCTTTTATCATAGATAATGACAGTTTCTTATATTTGATCAAAGTTTTTTGATGGATAAATCAAAATGGCGACTGAAAAGTGTTCGTGGACGGTTTTGGTTACGAAATTACCTATAATTTAATATATGATCAAATCTTTGTCAAAGATTTTTGACATATTTATTTGATAGTGTAATAGCCGCCTTCACACAAAAAACTGAGGAACCTAAAAAATTAAGTTTTAAAAGTCATATGTTTAAATTAGAAGATTGTTTGAATGTACAAAATTGAGTTTTTTTTCGAGACGAGACTTACCTAGGTCTTGTTTGAAGCCCTATAAAGATATAATTTATATAATGTTAGTTCAGTGCGATGAATAACAATTTTATAATAAACAGTAGGTAGGTATATTAAACAGAAGAAAAACAGATAAATTTGAGAACCTACACGAGTAACTATAAGGAAATAATACGTTATTGTGTAACGTCAAAAAACAATTTCGCACTGAAAGATTTACTCAACGTAAAAAACGATGGTAAATATGAATCCGGCACAAATCGTAGTAAAAGTGTACACCTTCGGAAATGATTTGCACTGTAGCAATCTCGTATATAATATTTTATACAACGTTCCATGAGATCTTTCATACATTCCTGCAAACTTCATGGGAGAAATTCAAATCTTCTCGAAGTATTCCTAAATCTGTCGAAGGCCGGGTACTCTTTTTGACAGCAGGCAGTATTTTAGAAGTGTTTCTCAATATTTTTATCTACATCGTCTCGTTCGCAGTTCTACTTAAATGTTCCATTCATCCTTCGTTATCGGTATCTGGGGCATGATAAAACAGGGGTTTACAATTTTTTCTGGTGAACGACGTAGTTAAGAATCTGAGTTATGAATATGTATTTAAAAATATGTCATGACTGAATCGTTCTGTAATGTATTTATTGGATTCGTATTTTAGTGCGATATGATATGGCATCCATTTCCGTTATTTATGTGCATACATATTGATTATTGGCTTTTATTGAAATGCTATAAATATTTAAATAAATTTATTCCAGTTATATCTTTTCAAATAATTTGTTGAAAAGTAACAACTATGAGCGGACAAAATAAATTGATTTTGTCCCAGAAAAAAATAGATGAAATCAATAAAAATTTTCCTCTTTTATAGAAAAAAACCTGCTGTACGAGCCTAATATAATGGCTATTATATTTCGAAATATCTTAACATTTAATAGAAATACGTCAAAGACAAAAATAAATGATTTTTTACAATATTATATTTTTTATATAAAAGGTCATTACAATTATCATTGTAAGTTCAACCAGCTTCAAGCTTAACGAGATGAGGCCTTGGCGATACTTTTTTAATTTTTATGAGACAAAACTGAGACGATATGATCTTAAAATTAAATCTAGTTGAGATAATTCAACATGATTTTGAACATTAATTAAAAATTAGAAATCACACGAGACAACTATTACAATATTGATCTAAAACAGTTAAATAAAATATAAAGAAATAAATTTAAAATAATGAGTAACAGAAGAATAAATGTTATACGGATGGTTTCGTTCAACGTCGCTTATCTTCGGGGAGAACGACAACTCTTTGACGTTACAGACACACACACACACACACCCTCATCCTACCCGACACACACACATAAACGACTGACTCTTGCGTCATGTACGCCCATTAAGTTTTAAATTAAATTGTAATCGTGATTTGTAGTGTCTATATCATATCTTTTGTAATTATTATATTTTGTAGCGTGAATTACGGCCTGTGTAAAATGATTTACATGCGGGGTTTAATGTAGTTAGAATTAATGATAAATGTGTACGTGGAATAGAAAGTAAATTAATTTGTGGTTAAAAGAGACATTTTCGTACGAATTCATCGTCGGAATATGGTCTTAAAACATGAAATGGTTATTTATAATGATATTAATTTTGCCAATGACAATTTAAGAAATATAAACGAGTTACGAACGGTATAATATTTACTATTCCTGTGCTCATTAATAATTATATTGTACATTGTTTCTTTTTTGTATTTTCAGAGTTGAAAGAGAATGTACAAAATTAGTATTAAGCTGAAACTGAAGTATGATTTGCTGATCAAAAGTTCTCATGGGCACAATGTCTGAAACTGGCCATTTTAAAAATTATTCAAGGTCAAAGGTTATGAATTCAAATACATTTTTTTCAATATATAAAGAACAATCCATCCTGAGAATTGAATAACATTTCTACTACCACTGCTGTAATAAAGGTACGTGCATATTTGATTTACACTCATAAAGGTTTGGCCAAAGCCATTTGCTACATCACACGAGAGGGGGTAAAGGAGATGAGTTTGTTGGCGTCCATCTGAACTAACGTCCGGAGCGTAATTAGCTATCGAGATGCGAATCAGCGCCGTATATAACGGCTAAGACCATATTCTGTCTGCTTTAATTGCCTCGGCGTCACTGCAGTTTTCTGTACGATATGTGTACAAGTGTTTTTTACCGCCCTCGTTTGTTTTACCTTTGCAGCATTCTAGATTAAAGTGTGCTGAATTTATTCGATGGTTTAATATGTAGATTGAATTAATGAATGTTTTAGGTGTAGGTAATGGGGTTTTTAATGCTAGTTTATTTGTTTTGTAAAATAATATGATGCATGTACCTAAATCTTTTGGTAGATTAATTAAAACTATCATATGGTTTATATTAATATATTGCAAGGTAAGATTTGGACGCTAGTCTTAAATTAAGGGCAATATACATAAGCCGAGCTTCGAAAGATGAGCTATTTTTCGGAACCGAAAAGAATTATCAATGTTTTTTTTGCATTGCTTTTAAAGGCCGATATGAATGTATTTTAGGAATACTCTATTACGCTGTGTTTACACCGAAGAAATAAAACAGCAACATCGTGTCTTTTTTACAAAAGTGCAAGAAACCCCATACATTTTTAAATACGAAGTGTTTCAAAACACCGTGTTGCTGTTTTGTCTTTTTCGGTGTAAACACCGCATTACTTTTACACATAGTATCGCTAAAAAGTTTACTTTTGGTTGAATATAATTTGAATCGAACGTTTTGTATTTTCAAAATATGAGAACCCTAGCGGACATTATCTAATAATTATTAATTACGAGTAAAGTTTTGTTAATATGTATAATCAGTTATAAAAAATATCAGATGTTGTCTATAAACTATTTCACGCTGTTTTAAAAACTAGAACCAAGTTTAATTAGGTATAGAGGCAACAAAAATTATCCCAAAGCAAAATTTTTAATTTTTAAATTAATATTATTTTCATCAAAAGAGTTTTTAGCTTAGATATCATATACTAAATTATGTTACATATTGTATCATTAACGAGCAAAAAAGATCATTAACATCTAGTTCAATTGTACAGTGTACTTTACATTTCCCCGTTAGTACGTTGAATCATAACATTTCATTAAAAATACCTAACAATAACACTTTCAACAAAATCTCTCCCACTAAATAGTTATTACAACTTGTAAAAGTTTTCATCCCCGGTATACTTATACACACACAACGCAAAAATAAATACTCCAAGGAATAAACTATACACTAACGCACAGTGACGAGGCTAGCGACTTTATCTGAGTATTTTAGTCAAAATTAATAGCGCGTTGTACAATCTGCAAGCGTCCCTCATTGACCGGGTGTGTGTAGGCTAAATGAACACACGGTTAGACACCGTATCGGTTTTATGACGTCCATCTTGTAATCTGGCTTGTATAACGGCCGGTCATCCTCGACAACGTGCCTGCGTCCACTTATATCGCTTTGGAACATAAACGTGCCTAATATGTTACAGCGATTCTCAAACAACTGCGTTCAGTAAAGGTTAAAGTTGTGTTCGTAGATTGTTTTGAAGTGTATTCAGTACTGATGTCATTATTTTGGATGTCTGAAGAATCATATTATAATTAATATGTTTCAAATTGCTCTTTGCATTAAAAGTCGTTTAGTAAGATGTAGTTGTTACGTTGGTTATTATGTTACTTTGATATTTTATGAGAATAATATAAACTGTGTGCCATCTATTATTAAAATCAAGCTTCCTATTTTTAACAGTCGGATTTTAGGTTATTAAGATAACTTGATGTTTACAGCATTTTCTTATGTCTCGCCTATTAAAAAAATTGCTTCAGTTCAAAGAGATTTTATGTTATACAGTGTGTTAAGTAAGAGCATGTATTACTCACAGTCGGTAAGTTATACAAACCTAAATCTTTTTTCATCATGTTCAGAAAACTCCCGCCTATTGCGTTTTGGAGAAAAAATTTCAGTCTATGTTGGTTTTTTGTCAGAAAAAACACAGAAACCGCGATGTGAGTGATCTAAAAGGATCAAAAATGTCTTATGCAGTGGCGGCCAAGTATATTAAAAAGTCGAATGCATTTGTTTAGATGTGGGTGAATCGATTTAAAGAGTCGAAAAATGACTTTCCAGATCGTGTTTCAATAGGGAAAGTGACCAAAAAGGAGAAAAAACTGATCGTGACATTGTTTCCAAAAGATCGACATGAACTGAAATTTTTCATCATGCGCAATAGGTTGAAGTTTCTTACCGACTGAGAGTAATGCCGTACACACTTTTACTTAACACACTGTATGTACAGTGTACAGTCAGTTTAAAATGTTTAATTCATATTATGTGATGAAAAAAGACCATAGTATAATGGGGAAACATATATGACAATGGATAATTGACATAATTCATTAATTGATTGTAGTTTGCTTTGATAATTAAATTTTCCGTCCATTGATTAGAATTTCCATTACCAAACAAATCCAGCTATTCGACTAGCATAAATACATGCATGTATCTATAATAGCATACAAACAGTACACACCGATAGTGCGGTTGTTCGACACTTGTAGTTCTCGTAGTGGCCGCCACCATTTGAGCGTCGTCGCATCTCGAGTGGCGACATCTGTGTGGAGTCGCCGGCACGCCGCCGCTGGGCCGCTCGTCTTGTGTTTACGACCTGTCCCACACTTGTATTAACACATCTCCGCCATGTTATAACTGCTTCCGCACATATTGCACGCCCGTTTTTTGGTGTGTAACAATTTGTTCACTGTACAACACAGACGTTATTCGCTGCCGACAAATTAAGACTTGGAAACTAGTTTTGCTGTTTCGGCCTGATGAAATTTTTTAAATAGGAAATAATACCATGTGGAATAGGTGATGGCGGTGTGTTATAGCGATAAAAAGTTATTGAAATATAAGTTGGGAATGGATATTATTTAGTCCTATTTGTTGTTTAATTAAATACAATTCGTACGTAATACATGGTTATGTACGAGTTTTCATTACTTCAAGATTTCACAACATTCATATGTTCAAACTCGTTTAGTTTTATATGAAGAACTTACTTATTGCTAAACCAACCAAGTCCATTTTGTTTTGATTGGGTACCAAATAATGAGTTTTCAGTAAAACTACATTCTTTCATATTTTTAACACTGGTTGACTATTAGACTTACTTATATTAACTTCTGAATGATTGATATATGAAATAACTATAATTTCCCTGCGCCTTCACCAACGTGTATTAAATCAGTGAATGTCCGCGTAATTGGCTTCTTGGAAAAAACCACATGTTTAATTACATCAATATTACGATTAGTTTTTGAATTATTATATACAGGGTGGGGCATTTAAAGTGTTACAGAATTTTATCTCAGAGCCATCGCAAATTTGAAAAAAAAATTAAACCAAAAAATGTTTGGTTGTTAGGGGGTAATCGAATATTAATAATATTTTTTATTTTAGTATGGCCTTCAAGGTTATTTGAAGACCAACATCATTTTTTCAAATAGGAACATATAGTTTTAATTTAATAATCTTATTCTACGCGAAAAAAACACAAATCTTTCATTGAAAATTTTTTTTGAACAACTTAAGCTTTACATGATATCTAACAAAATAATTTTGAGAATTTGCAAATTCAAAAATTTTTTACTCAGAAATCATCAATTTTAGAAAAAAAATACAAAATACAAAAAATGTTTATTTCGTTCTAATAAAACTTGGAGAATTTTTCTATATTTTTTTTTAACATTTTGTATTTTTTTTTGGCTGAAATAAATTAATAGAAAATGTTTTAAAATTTTTAAAATAATTTTTCAAGATTTGTTGGACCAAAATAAACATGTTTTTTATTTATACTTTTTTTCTAAAGTTTATGGTTTCTGAGTAAAAAATTCTTTAAAGTCCAAAATTTCGAAATTATTTTGTTAGATATCTTGGAAATCATAGGTTGTTCAAAAAAAATTTTGAATGGAAGATTCGTGTTTATTCACGTAGAATAAGATTATTAAATAAAAACTATAGGTTCCTGTTTAAAAAAATGATGCTGACCTTCAAATATCCTTGAAGGCCACACTATAATAACAAATAAATATTACTATTCGATTACCCCTTCAAAACCATACATTTTTTGGTTTGAACATTTTTTTCAAATATGCGGTGGTTCTGAGATAAAAATCTGTAACACTTTAAATGCCCCACTCTGATATGTAATTAATAATTGTTTTATAATATTATTCTGAATAAGTCAGTTATCATATATAACATTTAATTAATTAAGTGTTTTAGTATCTCAAATAGTGGAACTCCTAGTGGAGAGTCGTATGACTTTAGCTATTGAAAATACGATTTTTTTATTTAATACCTTTTTCTAAACTTATATTATTGGAAATCTACTAATGAAGTTAAAATTTTATGATCTACATTGCATATGTGTACATTTAATGCTGAATACAATTAATTAATTAATAATAATAATTTAATGTTGAGTCTGCAGTTTGAGAACTATTTTATGTAAAAAATAAGTTAATATTTATTTTTAGTTTTGTATATTGTATAAAAACGGAAAAAGGGTATGGAATACATATTTTTCAAGAAATGAATTTGATTGCAATGTTGAGTTGCATACACACGGTAAGAGGACGATTTTGAAATAAAAAAATAAATAAATCACTTTATAAAAACGTTTACTTTTAAATAATAGTTTAACAAGTATCATTCAAAATCTGCATATCATTTATTTCATATTTTATGAAACATTGATCAAACATATTAAAACAAACATTCATATGCATATACAAACAATTGATTTTATTAGAAAATCTTCCATTTCAGTGTACACATGATTTATTTTATATCCATTATAAATTTCAATAATATAGAGAAATGTGCGCTAACAAACGCGATATTTACAAAATAATGAAACTATTCACAAACACATTACAACAGCAAGACGGTGTATACAATAGAAGGGGGAGATACATACATAAATTTATAATATGGAAGCACTTACACAGTAAAACAATGCAAAACATATACTAGCAATATTAAACCTTTCGCAAATATCATAAATCAAGATTGGTCAGGATTTGGCCGTTCCGAGTAGTGCGAGAATGAAAGGGTTGCTATCATATTTGTCCCGGTCTCTGTATCCAGAAATACACGGCCACAGTCTAACACTGCTTTATATAATAACCTCCATACAATAACACATAAGACCGTGTTTCTCAGATACAAATAAAATCGACGTTTTAAAAAATATTTGAATATCTGAAACAACCAGCACAGTCTAAGCTCAAATAATTGAATGCGATATGTACGATTGTGTATCAGAATGTGAAACTATGTTATAGTTAATATAGCCCACTTGGGATCTGAGATATCGCGCGCTTCTCATTGTGAGTCCGAGGCTGAAGGGTGGCTTAGAATTAAGGGAAGGGGTTGATACACTTGTGTGTATGTAATTATAAGCTTCTAACACATTATACCTCGCTATGACATCATTGTAAAATATGGCTTCAGATAACTTCAATCACAACATTTGCTTCGCGTAATACGGGGTTTGTTGTTTATCATTTATGAAAACACTGTTTAAATTTGTTGGTTAATCACATGTGTGTATGTATGTGTGTTTGTTTGTTTGTTTTAATGGTCTTTTATGTATTTCTGCGCTGATCGTTCGTATATTACTACGCATTTAATTTTGTTGAATTTTTTTTTGTTTTAAAACTATTTATCAGTTTGGAATATTATTTTTTTGTTAAGGCAAATAAGTAGGGTTGCAAACGAAACGAGGGTGAGGTAAGTTTCGTCTCGGTTTTTGGAACTGAAATATTGTCACAGTCTGGAATTTTAAGGTAACAATTTAGTCTCGATTTCGTCTCGTGAAAATTGAAGCCATATAGTCTCGGTCTCGTTTTGATTACGTTTCGTATATGTCTCGTACACGTGACAGAGACATTGACGAAATCAAGATCGAGACTGAAAAAATTACGTTCTTGTGTGATTTTTTTTTGTAAAATATATATTGTAAAATATAATGAGTATTTTATACTTTGCTTTAATGAACCATTTGAAGATCTATATTAAATAGTAAATATTTACTTTTAATAATCTTTTTCATCTCGTCAAAATTTAAGGCGGTTTCGACTTCCCCGAATTTAAGATATATGTATATGTATAATTAACTAAAAGTAGGTACAGTAGAACCTCGTAAGTACGTGTTCGAAAAGAGTGGGAAGAAAACACTTACTAACGAGAAAAACGTATAAATGAAATATTTTAACATGGGGTCTTATGAAAGAATGTTGAGACCTAAAAAACTTACTATGGTGAAAAACGTAAGTTTTCACTGTATTTGGAATGCTTAGGTATCTATATAATTTTTTTTGAAAACAGTGTTTCATATTTAAATTTTGATATCTTGATGAGTCAATTAAAATTTAACATTTAGCTTGGGTTGCACAAAGCAATATTAATCACGATTTGTTAATCAGTTGTTATAAAAGCATTATTACGTCAATTCTAAAAAACAATCACGGTTATGATACATATTATAAGGTATAAAATTATCATATTTAGTGAATTGTCCATTTACAAATTGAGATTAAGTTTAGAATTAACATTAACTATGGATTGAAAACAACTGATTAACTAATCGTGGTTAATTTTGCTTTATGCAATCCAAGGATGTACTTGTATATTAACTACGACTTTTTAATTTTTACAAATTTCAACTTAATAAATATTGATTTATACTGTAGGATATTAACATTTAATAGATATGTACATAACATTATGCTATTTTGCGAACATATTTTTTTTAAAAAGGCATTATTTTCCGGTAACTGAAAACCGAACTTTTTTTCCGGGGACTTGATAAGGCTAATCTTTACAGCGCTTTATACACACTCACACACACACTCCCGCCATAAATAATCGGAACTCAATAAAAAAAACCCAATGAATCAGTCTCCGCTTCGTATGGCTTTGCGTCAGCATCGACGGTCGTAACTCAACAGTTGCATTCCGCGCCATAAAAGCCATAAACCAATCAAAATGCATGATGAATAACGTGGCATAAATAAAGTAAATGGCGGTCGGAATCGGCATGAGTTATTATTGCATCTATCAACACGGTAACTAAATAGCAATGTATGACGTGTGTATGTGTGTATGCAGGTCCAGTTATAGAGGGATACAGTGGAGTTGGGTGGTGGGTCAGTAAAGCTATTTGGACCGGACCCTAGTTAGGTATGGAGCCTGAAAAAATAGTTATTATTTAAAAATTTTATTTCAAATAAATGTATGGTTGATATAACAATCATTCAGAACTCAAGATGATTAAGTCTATTTAATCTACAGTTGAAAACATACTATATGTAATGAAGAAGGTGACCTACAAACTACTTTTTACATTTATAATTTTTTGTATTCTGTAGAATGAAATTTGGTAAATCGATTAAAAGTGAACTGATTGATAGTAGCTAACTTTTCGAGCTGTTGTCCACGTTGTCTTGTTTTCAAACTTGACGTTCTGAAGAAGACTCCGATATGAGAGTCGAAACGTCAAGTTTGAAAACAAGACAACGTGGACAACAACCCGAAAAGTTAGCTACTATGGACAACGGCCACGAAAGCCTACAGAAGAAAAATGAACTGATTGATAACTGAGGCTTATATAGGTATTAATTTGTTTAGTTAATATATCCTTCAAAAATATTTAAAAATGTACTTATTTAAAAAAATAAAGATACATGATTTACATATTAAAGAATTTGATGTTTTCGTTCTAAAAAATTTTAATTGAAAATGGCAAAAAGTTCATATATATCAACTATTACTTCATTCTATATACATATGACGTGTCTTGAAAGTTGATTTTGATATTTTTATTATATTATTACTTTCTTAATATTATGCACCCATGACAGCTTTTGTTTATATAAAATAGGCCAGTCATAAGGAGAAAAAAGTGGTAAACCTCGGAATGAAAGATAACAAGCTACAAACTTGTGAATATATTTGTTTTGACATTTTATAAGTTGGCTAAAATGTCACATAGATTCTCGTGTACGCAAGTCAAGATATTCAAGGTCAAAAGTCACGAAAAACGGTTTTTTGTAAATATCTCGTTTCTTTTGCTCTAAAGGACATTTTGAGTTATTAGAGAAGTTGTAGAACATAAAATTCTCTACAAATTTGGTAATAAGCAATATTTTATACATTTAACCGTTCTTGAGATAAAGCGCAAAGAGCGGAGAGCACTTACAATTAGCCGTATATAATATGATATAAATAAAGCTAGGTTAATTGTAGAATCTAATACACAGTACGATTTATAAATTTAATTATTTACTAAAATGTCAAAGCAAAAATATTTACAAGTTTTTAGCTTATTATCTTTCATTCCGAGGTTAAATCTTTATTTTACTAGCTTAAAAGCGATTTTGGAAATGTATAAACTAAATATCATTAAAGATACTTATAAATAATCAGGATAGGGATTACTAAAGAAATACTACAAAAATTTAAAATGTCATTACCACTCAAAACTATGCGGCCCTGTTGGACATCCACATACATAATTATACACGTGTATTTGTAAATGTTCCCCCATAACCTCCCACACTATGCGGTTAACGACGTGCCACCGATGGACGCAGGTAACCATTACACTATGGTTATTATTACCCACTATGCGTGTATGTGTGTGTGTGTGTGTGTGGGTGAGTATTATTGCTCTCTGCATCCGTGATTGATTGTCGATTGGGGTCCGAACACTTGATTGTTTATTGTGTCGCTGAAACATCATCCTACATGATCCCGGTATAAACTACTCAATGCATGTATGTATACTGAATGCTACTTGATTTCAGTTACAAATATTAAAATATTAGTATTGTACATTTTGCTTAAGCCTAATAAACAATGCATGTTCCAATGCTTTATGTCGGGTATTATAAAGAATTTGCTCGAGAGTAAAAGCTAAGTTAACACTATCTGCGAGGTGTCAAATCGTTATGAATGAATTTTCTCAGGATTCTAAAACAATGGTAATTATGCATTTTATGAGGTACAATTGTTACCACTGCTTTTTTAAATTTCTACATATAGTCCAAGAAGTGAGCGCCGAAATTTGCAACTATTCAGTAAAAGTTGATTTTTTGATATTAGGTACGTCACATTTGTGGTGTAGATGTACTGCCGTCAGTCAGCTAGTATCTTTAGCGTTTGGCGCGGGGGTGGTTTTAACTTTGTAAAAAAACTATACACGTTGCAACTACCTCCTTAAATCTGAAAATTTATTTGTAAGCAATAGGTATACTAAGTAAAAACCCTTTTTATCAGTCAGTCATCAAAATCTTGCAACCGGGCGCGTCAGCAGCGCGTTTAACTCGTAAAAAATCTATACATCGTGAAAGTACTTTCTAAAATATGAAATTCGGTATAAGAGATAGGAATATTATTATTATGAAAAAAAAAATAGTCAGTTTGAATTTTACCTTAACAAATGCCGTCAGCAGCTGATTTACCACCCCCGCGT
This sequence comes from Sialis lutaria, assembly GCA_949319165.1. Lineage (NCBI taxonomy): Eukaryota > Metazoa > Arthropoda > Insecta > Megaloptera > Sialidae > Sialis > Sialis lutaria. Next base: position 16,096,376 of record OX439243.1, read on the forward strand.
CAAGCGCTAACGAAACTAGCTGACTGACGGCAGTTTGTATATCTGCACCACAAATGTGACGTAATATCAAAAAATCACCTTTTAGAAAGTAGTTGCAAATTCTGAGGCTCATCTCCCCGACTATTAATGCGTACGTATCAAGGTTAAGTTGAGATAAGAGATTTCGGTCTATATACACTCAGCACTCTGTTATACGACCATTCACTACACGACCGCTCCGTTATACAATGTACCGACAGTTCTAACCAACGTCCTTCCCCCATCCCCACCATAATACCACCGTGACTGCTATATTTCTGCGCGTTTAAATTCACCAATCAACGTTAAAGTCTAGCCGTCGTATAGTGGAATTTTTTAATTACCGATGCCGTCGTATAGCAGTGTACATGTAATTTTTGTAATCAGTGAATAGTTACTGACAATCAGTGACTTTTCACTGAATTTAGTTACTTTGGCAACTGAGTGACGTATTTAAGAGAACATTGAATATAAAATTATCAATTGAGACTGTATAATTTTAAATTAAAAACAAATCACAACAAGATAGAATCCCATGTTATTGTAGATGGTTTGTATACTGTATATCTAAAACTTAATTTAAATGAATACATTCGGAACAAAGTCCTCACAATAAAACTAGTCAAAGTTCCAACAACAACAACAATTGCAATTCACGTCACACGACATTTGACAATAGATAAATTTAAAACAGTTGATAATTGAGTCGGGGATCCAGGCCATCTTTGTGATGAAGTTGGACGATAAACAATGTTCTTGCGCTATTGGCGGAGACATGCTTTTACATATCTGGCGACAGCGGGCAATGTTTTTGCTCGCTCCTTCAAGTGCTAATGGGTGAAGTGGTTGCTAATAAGATTTGCGATGCTGGACACCGCCTTTGCGTTGTTGAGTGCCCCTGACAGCTTTATATTATGTTGCTTTCAACTCATATCTCACGCCTGCCTCAAATATAAATTATGCTCCAGAACAATAAAGCTAGAGCAATTGTTTTTTACGATCCTGTTCTATTTATGTAATTATTGGATTTGGTCAGTCACAACTCTTTTATAAATTGATAAATTTATTTACATAAATACGTACATTGCACATACATACAGTTGATATATTTAAAAGGAATTTAAATTATTATTTATATAGAACTATTATATATTTTGTAGCTGGAATAAAAAAAGTTTTAATATTTGAAACTTCTTAACTGTGAGTACCTAATATTCTACTTTTATTATAATAGGTAGGCATTTTTTCCAAATTATTGAAAAACTTTTTTTCAATTATTATTTTTTTAATATCAATTAAGAACTAAATTTCAAAGCGGAATTACATATTATATGATGTAGGTTTATTCTTAACCCTTTGTAGCCTCATATGACATTTCTGTAACAAACCTCAATAATCCCGCTAATATACGTACTAAATATATTTAGTTCATTCAAATATGTGTAATACTACTGAATAACTTAGTATCAAGTAAAATTCACAGATGGCATAACCTCTTGACTTACGTATTATTACGTAACTATTGGCAGTAAGGCAGGGTCAGATCGGCTACTGGCCGATTTGGGTAGAAAAAATATTATGTTGTAAGTTTCCCCAGTGTACTGGCGTTTCACAAACAATTTGCTACAATAAACAAAATAATTGTTTCAAATGCTGCCATACCACATACATACGTGTTTTTTACGATTAACTCACAGTAATGTCACTCCCAAAAAAGTCAAATAAATAGTTAATAATAAATATTTTTAAAGGACCCCGCACATTCCTTATGGCAACTGGCTTTCCGTGAAATTCGCTAAATTTTTGGTATGTTGTAGCTTATGTGATGCTGATCAAAAGCTCTCACAGGCACAACATCGAAAAATGAGCCGTTTCGGCGATAAAAATTTTTGAAGATGAAAAATTGAAATTAAATTTTTATTTAAGTTTTAGATCTTTTAACATTTTTAAAGTTATAAATAACTCACATTTATAAAATATTATTACTAGTTTACATAAATACCTTAGTGGAATTTATTTTTATTATTTAGTTAAAATAATTGATGATTTGAACAGCATTTATTTTTTTGTCATCAAAATCTATATTATTTCATTTAAGTTTGCAGTGGATGTTATGTGATTTGATCAGCAACCACTGCAAACTTAAATGAAACAAAATATAAATCTTAATTTTTCAGGGGGTATATCAATTTTGTTGTTTACACATTTTAGTAAAAAAATTAATAATTACATTTTTCATCATTGTAAAATCATTAATAACAACTAACCTCTGAAATAGCATTAGTGAAAAACTAGAATAGCCAAAAAAGCATTAAAACAATAAAACAAGATAAAAAAATTAATTTTTTTAGCATGAAAAATTTATATCGCCGAAACTGCTCATTTTTCGAGGTTGTGCCTGTGATAGCTTTTGATCAGCATCACATAAACTACAACATACCAAAAATTTAGCGATTTTCACGGAAAGCCAGTTCCCATAAGGAATGTGCGGGGTCCTTTCTGTAAAATACGTGTTTTTTATTATAGGTACTTAAACTGGTCTCATTATCAACATAATTTAATTTTTTAAGATGTTGAGCTACAAAGGGTTAATATTACATTTCAGTTCAATGGAATATTTGAAATTAGATTCAATGCATGTTTTTTCTTTATGTAATTTACATCGTAGCATTATCTATGTGGGTAGATGAAATATTAATAATACCTAAATATTAAAACTAATTTCAATTTTCTACTCATATATTACACCGCATTTTGTTACAAAAGAAATACCACAGAAGACACAATAAAATATATGAGAGTATGAGTTTATAATTGCTGACATCTTTATCCACAGAGAGACTGTGTTATGACTATTGCAGTCTTGGAGATCAAGAGTGTGTATGTCCTGGCCGCCGTTACTGTCTACTTGTCTCATGTCCTTACATACCTGCAGGACACCCTTGTTAATTCTAATTAATATTATATGAAAGTTCCTTAATGGAATGTTTGTTGTGTAAAATGTACCATAACAACGGTTGATTGTTTAGTTATCTGTTTTGGTCATTTTAGAAGAAATGTTTGTGTCTGAAAATAAAGGGAACTTGTACACTAACTAAATTAGATTTTACTCAGCGAGGATTAAAATTATGTAGTAGGTAGCTGATTTCAAAGTGTTGATGTGGTGGTAACAAAGATGGAGTGAGGTATTGTAGTGCTTTTGGTAGAATGATGTTTATGGGAGATAATTATAGTAAGAGTTATGGCACTCTAAATCGATTTTTGATTGATTGTAGTATCCAAATCTCATTCACCACCATTTTTATTTTATTTTATCAACAGATATCATTAATTATAGGTACATCTTTCGTATTATTACATTATGTACAATTTTATTTTTTTTAAAGTTTTCATAAAAATAATAGAATTTTAAAAATAAATGACATCTAATATAATTATAGTAAATGGTGGAGGTGGAATAATATACTAAAAAATAAACATTTTGAGTTGAAAAAAGGTATTTTATTCAATCCCGGTAAGAATTTTATTACTTTTGCAAAAATTTTGATATAACTAAAACCTTCGTTTATCAAATAAAAAATAAATTAATTATACAGGGTGAGTCATATCAGATGGAACAAACTTGAACAGTTGATTGAGAAAAATATTTCAAGCAAAAAAGTTCTTATGAACATGTGTCCGGAAACTCTTCGTGAGGGAACGACAGATTTTTGTCTAAAATTAGTTTTTATTTAAATATTTTGGATTCCATTGCGATACAGTAATTAAATTTGATACGCAGTTTAGCATTAACATATGTTATCAATTTTCAGTATCTCCTAATGATTGATAAATTTTAATATAAAAATTTAAAACATCGACCATTCTTTTTTCCAAAGCTTACTTGACTTGAATTTAATATTGCACTCGAGTGAACGTTCTAGTTTTGGCTGACAAACATATTTTAGTTTTTCATGTTAATTTTGATTTTTATTCATTAATGAATAAAATGCGTTGTATCTTTGTTATGAGTTGTTTTATTATCGAAGATACGAGAAGTTTTGCCATCGTATTTAAAAAAAATGTTCTCAGATTTCTAAAATTTCACTCGATCGTTATAATCTACATAATATATATCAAAATACATTGTGGTCAGTCATCAGAATATCGATTACTAATCGACATATAATAAAATTAATTTACATATAACTCGATGGTCTTATAGATTGTAACATGGAAACGGTAAAAATGTGATTTATCAGACGGGCGTTTTGGAAGTTTTTGGTTTGATATGACTTAAAACCATCGAATTAAATAAAAAATACAAAACTATTATTGTTAGCAAACACGAAATACCGAATGATTTTGTCTTAATTTTTTTTCTTAATACTAAATTTAGTAAAATGACTATTAAAATTTGTTTATTTTAATAGTAAAAAGAAGACTGTCTTTAACTAGCATATAAACTGTTTATTTTTCAAAATATTAATATGATTTTCATTACTTTTCAAAATATCAGTTCATATCCGCATACCTAAATCTATAGATTGTTATACACATATTAATTAATAAACACATAATAGCAGTCAGAAATCATATATAATCAAGACAGAATAGAGACGAAATCAGTTTGAATTATAATACAACGTCACGTAGAGTACAATGCACAGGTTGTAACAAGTACACACAGTAAGTCGGTTCCGAACCTCACTTCTCCCACCCTGCGGTATGTAGCTACGCGCGCATAATTTGATTCGTCGTTCATGTGTCATGTGACGTCCTCAGTAAACTCGATCATATCACTAGATGTCACTATGCGTACGTATTGTACACTTCAGGATGTCCAATATGATGTGTATCTAATTTTGTTATAACAAACAACTAATTTTGTTATTTAATTTCATTAAGTATTTAATTTTAACTAGATATGAAAATGACAATAAATGTTGTGGTATTATTGGATTAGTTTTATTTTAAAATTATATATGAGCTGCATTATATAATAAAAGCAACCATCAGTCACTACGTTACTGAAAGAGTGTATAGACTAATAAAAGACACAAAAATCTTCTGAACTGAAAGTGGGAAAGATCTAGCATCCCAAATAGCTGAAACTTTAATCTAGGACCTTATGAATGATGCTCACTTTGTCTACTTTAAGGTACGTTAGAGTTATAGAGATAATAGTTTAATATTTAATAAGTATTGTAAACGTTTCACCGCTCATTTCAGTGGAAATATTGAGGGTTTTTAAATATATTTAATTCGATTAAAAGTATTTTAAGTTCAATTAAATTTTGATATCTTAGCGAATTAGCGATAATAGTCAACTCCTTGATTATTTTTCTAAAAAATAAAATTATTGTTAATTGTAAATCAAAATTGGTCTAGCTCTAAACCAAAGTCTTTTTACAGGGTATCATATTTTGTTATATTGTTTATGTATTTGGTGTGTGTAGCTAAAATTCATTGACAACTTTACATAGCTGTCAATCGTATTGAAAATACCTCGTAGAGTGGTTTAACAATAGTTAGTATTTCATTTAAAACTTAATATTCTATCTCTTGCTAAAATATGCATTTTCAACTTTTAATGTTTTGAAGATTATTATTACTTTAGATTTCAAGATATATACATAGAAAAAAAACTCGATCTTATTTAAAATTTGAGATGGAAAAATGCTTAATAAATTTATCTTGTTAATATAACAATATTTCCTCAATATAATGATAAAAAGTTCTTATTGAGGATATTTCATTCATTTGAAAAATATATCTTCATAGGTATTTATCTAAAAAATATTTTCATTCGTCAAATTAATAAATAATTTATTACACCAACTCTAAGCTCTCAAATAGATTAAACATAATGGTTGTATTAATAAATATTTATCAGCGTGAATATTTTTTACACCACCCAACTAGTGAAAGTGCAATATTCGATATGGTAAATTCAGTGATGTCATTTACAAAGTATTTTTTTGTATTTAAAATATATGTTTTCAATACGAAACAAAATTTTCATCGTGATAAGAACATTGTTAGTAACAATATACATTTTTCAATAAGATAAACGTGGATATTTCCATATTGGTAAAAAATTATCATATTAACAAACAACCTCTATCAGAGCCAAATCGATCACGGATTTTTTACATTGATCACATTTTTTAACACATTATTTTTTTCTATGTAGGTTATAATAACATGTGGAAGTTAAGTCTCAATTTAATATATTATTATGTGTAGATTGGTCACCCTTGTGACAAATCCTTACTTGTTATGTCACAAACATTTCTGTTGGTTGAGACATTACCATACATACCACTGGACGTCACTGGTAATTTGTCCTTTGTACTAACACTGACAACTTCAGTATCAATACTGACTGATTGCTTATAAAACTGTACAGATTTTCTACATAAACGTATGTATACATATGTAGGTATTACACCTTATTTATCTTACAATAAGATATTCAAAACTATATATATATATATATATATATATATATATAGTTTATATATATATATATATATATATATATATATATATATATATATATATATATATATATATATATATATATATAATAGTTGATATTTTAGGGAATAATTGGTCAAAACAAAATCTTGTATTTATATTTATTTATTATATGACATGTTTCGGCCAATTGGCCTTCTTCAGATTGTGGTACATTCGTATTATATAGTATAATCTATAAATTAGAAAAGATATGGTAAAAATCTAATACAATTACAATTTTTAAAAAGCAATTACACTATTTTTTGTTAAACTATTATTTTAAAAGCTTAAAAGTATGGTTAAGTTAATCATTAAGATAAATTTAAAAGATACTCACAATTTTAGCATATCAAAGTATTATACAATAGCGTTATACTTATTATAATAAAAGCAACATAAAACATTATAAATAGTTAAAATTAGTTTTATAAAATATAAAATATGATTCATTTAGCAAAATGAAAGTCAATTGAAAACACATGTTTCAGTAATTGATAAAGTTAAAGTAACAAGTATAAACATATAAATTATTACATAGATGAATACAAAAAGATAGTAATATAAGAACCATAGACTGTATGTTATATTTATGAAAACAAGAAACTGTTATAACATTTAATAATTAAAAATAACTAATAAATAAAGTAACCAATTTATAAGAGATAAAAAACAGAAAAAGGATTAAGTATAAACAATATATTGAATTAAGATAATTTAACTTAATTTAACTAGTACAAACCATATTACAATTTAGGATTGAAAAAAGAGATAAAGAGATAAAATATAGTTAACAGTAAAACTAGGTAAATAGAAAAGAAAAATTTTATGAAATTTACAAATAAAATTAAAAATTAAAATAAGTATAGTATTCGTTTAAAGTCAAAAAACATGAAAAACTAAATTTAAAATATAAATAAAAAACCAAAACAAATAGCAAAAATTATTTTATTATATTATTATAAGTTTGTTGAATGTATTCGATATTGGTTCTATTATTAATGGCATTGTCATTTTTAATTATATGTATTGCCTCTGATACTAATCTCTGTTTTAACTTTTTTTGGATATCGTAAATTTTTGGGTTATCAAAATTAAAATCATGTCCTGTATTATTTTGATAACCCAAAAATTTACGATATCCAAAAAAAGTTAAAACAGAGATTAGTATCAGAGGCAATACATATAATTAAAAATGACAATGCCATTAATAATAGAACCAATATCGAATACATTCAACAAACTTATAATAATATAATAAAATAATTTTTGCTATTTGTTTTGGTTTTTTATTTATATTTTAAATTTAGTTTTTCATGTTTTTTGACTTTAAACGAATACTATACTTATTTTAATTTTTAATTTTATTTGTAAATTTCATAAAATTTTTCTTTTCTATTTACCTAGTTTTACTGTTAACTATATTTTATCTCTTTATCTCTTTTTTCAATCCTAAATTGTAATATGGTTTGTACTAGTTAAATTAAGTTAAATTATCTTAATTCAATATATTGTTTATACTTAATCCTTTTTCTGTTTTTTATCTCTTATAAATTGGTTACTTTATTTATTAGTTATTTTTAATTATTAAATGTTATAACAGTTTCTTGTTTTCATAAATATAACATACAGTCTATGGTTCTTATATTACTATCTTTTTGTATTCATCTATGTAATAATTTATATGTTTATACTTGTTACTTTAACTGTATCAATTACTGAAACATGTGTTTTCAATTGACTTTCATTTTGCTAAATGAATCATATTTTATATTTTATAAAACTAATTTTAACTATTTATAATGTTTTATGTTGCTTTTATTATAATAAGTATAACGCTATTGTATAATACTTTGATATGCTAAAATTGTGAGTATCTTTTAAATTTATCTTAATGATTAACTTAACCATACTTTTAAGCTTTTAAAATAATAGTTTAACAAAAAATAGTGTAATTGCTTTTTAAAAATTGTAATTGTATTAGATTTTTACCATATCTTTTCTAATTTATAGATTATACTATATAATACGAATGTACCACAATCTGAAGAAGGCCAATTGGCCGAAACATGTCATACAATAAATAAATATAAATACAAGATTTTGTTTTGACCAATTATTCCCTAAAATATCAACTATAATACAACAGGATGGTCATCTATACAAATTCAAATATATATATATATATATATATATATATATATATATATATATATATATATATATATATATATATATATATATATATATATATATATATATATATATAAACGTTGTACGCCCGAAATGGATAAAGGACGCAGATTACTCCGGAAATCTAAGAAGACGACATATATATAATATATATATATATATATATATATATATATATATATATATATATATATATATATATATATATATATATATATCTAATACTGACGAATAATACTTCTATATAATTATTAAAAAAATATTTTTTAGTGTTACTTATAATTTTTATCATGTATATTATTTAAATTTTAAAGTTTTATATCAATAGAAACAGGCATAACTATATATAAAAATGGTCATACTTTCTATAATAAATAAGATTAGGTACTGTCAATGTATTTTGCCGCAAAAAAATCAAAATTCAGTTCAAATAATAATTATTGTAGTAACACACACTGACACAGAATCGGCAAGTGCAGCAGTAAATTTTCCGGAGGCCGTTAGGTGAGAGGTGCGCAGTACAGCAACACGTTATACATATTAATTCGCGAGGCCGTCACAAATGACGCGTGGGTCGCCCTTTGTGCAAGTTTTCTTTAACGCTCTTCTCTTTTTTTTCGGCGTACAGACCCGACGAGTGTCGTCTACGTTTATCGCTCCCTCATTTCATTTTTGAATATCTTTTCGTAACACTTATATCGTTGAACTATAGATCTCAACAAGCGTAATAGATCGCTGAAAAATGTTTGTTTTTTAAATTTATGTTTGTATTCAAAATCAAATTTTTTATATAATGTAAGTAAGTCAAGCAACTAAAATCTTTGCTAAATGGCTCTTAAATTATTTAAATTAATAAATTAAATTTGTTTTGTACAGAAAAAATATATTTCATTATTAATTTAATGTGCCATATTGCTTCTTCACAATATCGAAACTTTTTTTTATATTGATAACTTTAAAATTGTTGTCTCTCTGTTTATTTACTCTGACATAAATACTACTGAACCGATTTTAATGGGATTCACTATTAGAAAGTTTGAAACTTCAGAATAAGTTAAGGTTATGTAATAATTGGTTTATGATATTTTTTAATAAAATATTGTATATAAAATTCTAAATACAAAATTAAGGTAGTTGATGTAAATAACCAACTAATTATATTAAAAAAATAGTCCAGGAATGTTTACCAATATTTTTACTAATTAAACATTTTTAACTTCCAGTGCCGGGTTTACCCTATGTTATGCCCTAATCACTAATCATGTAAAGGCGCCCCTTTTTTTTAATCGTTAAAATTCTGAAGACCTTTTTTTTTATTTTTTTAGTCGTTAAAATTCTGAAGACCTTTTTTAAATTTTTTTAGTCGTTAAAATTCTGAAGACCTTTTTTTTAGTAGGTACTTAAAATTCTGAAGACCTTTCTTTCTAGTACTTAAAATTTTCTGAAGACCTTTTTTTTTGTCCTCAGCAAAATTTTTCATTCCCATTTCTCCAAATTTTACGCTGATGCCCCCACATGGTGCCCCTAATGGTCGGGTGCCCTAAGCAGTTGCTACTTTTAATTATTGGTAAATCCGGCACTGTTAACTGCAATGTGAGTTACAAAGATATAAGATAAACTGAAGATAAGTTTTGTTTTTTGTAAAAGAGGACATAAAACTACAAAATTAAATAATTGTTGTATACATATATGTACAAAAATAGTGTAAAAGAATTATACATATAAAAATATGAAGGTGTGTATAATAAAATTTTTGTCGTGGCTTAAAATGCTATCTGTATATTATATCTGTTAATCTAGTATACGCGTATACATTTTTGGTCGGAGCGATTTCTTTAAAAGTTTTGCGCGGCAACTTGTAAAACTGTTTTATAATTAACGCGTTCGCAAGTTTCCTATGCAAACTGAGATCATGAAATTAAATACGGAATTAGTCAGGAAGAGGAGGCCGCTTCACAGAAAAACGAACTCATAAAAAATACACAAGTGCAGGTAAAAATTATCATCGCCTGCGAGAAAATGCAAATCTTGAGTAAGTAATCTTTAGCTTGGAAAACTGCTGAAAATGATAATCTCTACTATATGGTAATTTTTTGTGTGATGAATACGACGGTGGCGCCGCGTGCGGCCGATGCACAAATTACTCACTCATTATCAGCATCACACACTCTAATCTGAAAATAATTACGTTAAACAACTTGTGGCGGGAAAAAAACTAGCGCATCATTTTTACATTCGTAATTTCTAATTAATTAAACGTTGTCTGAGCTTCGCGTTTATTTGTCACTGTTTAATTTTTAACAAATAAAGATGTTATTAATGTTCTATAATTTTTATTTTGAATTTTAGTTATGAAATATTGGTTCAGAAGTTCTCAACCAACAATTTATAGGTTCGAAGTAAAAATAGGTACGTAATAGATTGAGAAATATTGAAATTAGATAAAATAGTTACAAGCTTAGCTCATCTGATAGTTTAAAGAATTGAGATGTATATATAGTTCTTATAATTAGCATTCAAATATATGTACATAAATAATATTACATACATTAAATATAGGAATTATGTTGTATTGATATCATTTCTATCATTAATAAAGTCAATCTAACACTTATAATAAATTCGCGCTCTTTTATTATTTTTAGTGACCCAGATTCGTACCACATACACCGAACAACGTATTTTATGAATTTTTAGAACAAATTCAATATTTGTATGGTATTCAATAAAAATGAACATAAAAAAGAGAAAAGAAAACAATAAGTATACCGTCATAAGTTGTCACCAATGTGGCACGTCTCTCAATTATATCGTGGGATGGACGTACGACTATTCTGTGCCGAGTCCGTTCAGTTATTGTGTTTCACGAACCGCGTCCTGCTTCCCATTCCCCAACTTCCCCCTTCGTACGGGCGCCCGCCGCCCCGCAGTAATAAAACGGATCCATACATCAAACATATAACTTCTTCTTCTGACAGTTATCATTGGCATCTTGGATATTGGCTTTCTGCAGCAGACGGACAACCTACACAAGCTATATTTCAACGCAAAAAAAGACATTTCAAGTCGAAGAGTAAACGGAACTTTGGCTATAATTTAAAATAATTGCCGAACGCTTGTCTAACTTGTGTCAGTCATCAATCTAGCGGGATTGGTAGTGATGGCCGCTGGTTATGGCCCATCCCCACTCCCTGCCGTTTGCTACTAGTGTGTAGCTCCCCACTCCACTTACCTTGTACCTCCACCATCGTTCCCACGACGACCGTAACCCGCGTGGACTGACAACTGCCAATATTGAAGTTTCTGAATAGTTTCAAAGAGAGATATTTTTAGTTAGTCAATGGCTGTGTATGGAATATGGTTTGGAACAGGGTAGCATTTAATGATTATATTTGATATTTTTATTTTATTATTTATGGAATTGTTTTTCAGTTTTTGTATATTTATGCTTATATATCAGTAAGATGATTTGAATAAAGTATAAATAAAGCTTATATTAATAAGAACTTGTTGACTCAGGGCTAAGCCAAATAATAGAAAATGGGCATTAAGAGAAATGTTTATGGCAAAAATAATAATTTGGTAACTTCATATTTTCAATGTTCTCACTATAATAAAAGCGATTTGTCTTAAAACTTTTCATTAAAATTTGTTTCAATACATATCAACTGTGTTTTATGTGATTTTTGATATAAAATATCTATCACGTAAATACAGTTCCTTTATTACTATGATCAGTTTTTAAAGATTTAAAAAATTAAATAAAATCTGAAAACCGTACCTGCACGTCGAGTATAGCGAAGTATATGAGATGCAACGTTAGAGAAACATAAAGAAAATTTAGTACAGCCGTAGCGAGTCTGTGAAATGACTTGGCCAACTCGGACAGTAATGATTATTGTTTATTTGATTGAGCAAAGAAACTTACCACGAGTTTAAGCAAACAGTGGATCGCACCTCCTCCCGCTCGTATAGGTACTGCGCATTGCAGAATTGAGATTACGTTAATGTTAAGATATATCTTATTGCACGCTCACATTATATTGGTACATAATATTTATTTTTAAATTGTAATAAAACGTGATATATCAATAAGTTATTATTTTTCGGTTTATAGATATGTTACACTAGCTTTCCGCTCGCGGCTTCATTCGCGTTGTATTCATTTATTATGAATATTGATATTATTTATAAAATCGCACCTAAAACAGGCATGAATATAGGCTTATACGAACTTTCTGTTCATGCCTGCTACGAGTGGTAATTTTGAAACGTGAATTTTTAGAAGTATTTTCCTTTTAATGCGAAAGCATCCACAAAGAAGAGACTATCCGAAATTCAACCCCTAAAAAGGAGGAGGGGGAAAGAATGTTAAACTGTTATATTTTTATGCTTTTATCTGCATAGATACTTAGGCAAAATATTCTTCTATTCAAATAAAAATATATGTACAGTGGTCCCTCGCATAACGAACATAATTCGTTCCAGGAGCAAGTTCGTTATGCGAAAAGTTCGTTATGTGAAACGCGTTTTCCCGTAACAATACATGTTAAAATTTTTAATTCGTTCTGTAGCATAAAATATGGTATTGTAACATAAAAAAGATTGTACACACGTTGTTTATTTTTTAGTCAGACTCAAATTTAGGAGAGTCTACCGAGGCTTGCAGGGTGAAATCATCACACACAAAATTACATTTATTAAAACAAACACGTGTGTGAGTAAAGCGCAGAAAAGAACGACTGACGCGTGTTGATGCAGTTCATGCAAGTTTGAGCATCGACTGCGTGCGACCTTAGGAGCGATACGTAGGAGCGTTCGGGTGGCAAAATGAAATACGATGCAGTTCGTTGTGCGAAACAAAGTTCGTTGTGTGAGTCGCGTAATGAACGAACAGAAAATTCGTTGTGCGCAGCGTTCGTTATGCGAGGCGTTCGTTGTGCGAGGTATCACTGTATATTCTGTATATGTATAATAGGGATAATTTTTTTAGACTGATAGTAGAAATGAAATTAGTTATAAATTATAACTAGCTGTCGGATCCAATTTTACCCGGGGATATAAAATTAAACTATATAACGTATAATGCTGTGGGGTGCGATCCTTTAGGTCCACACAATCAACTTGGTATGACTAAAAATACTTGAATACTGATTACTTATTGTTTCCATAATTAATATTACTATGTTATAGTTTGTAAATATTTTTTTTAATATGTATATGAAAAATTTTAATGGAATTTATCAGAAATAAAACTCACCCTTTGTATTATGAATATTAGTTTTCTAATATCCTAATAATGTCAATAATATAATGCACATTTTTAGAAAAACTAATCTGACAGTTTGAATTTTGAATTGTGTTGTTTCCAAGGCAACATGAATTATAATTTTTAGATGTATTTATTAGTATGAAATTCAAATTTTGATGGTGGTTTTCATCCCTTTAATGGCTGTTTGGACCCATATAAAAAATAAATACTGAAATACACGTTTCATTATTAGTATTGTATAGTATTTATTCTAAGTTCCGACTAAATTCGACCAAGAAAAAAAATAAAAATGAAAAAAAAAAACACCCTTTTTACCCCCGTAGGGGTTGAATTTCGAAAAATCCTTTCTTTCAGATCATATTCACGTCAAGACGCTTCGATTAGCACCCCAACGAAGTCAATAGCATTTTTTGTTCGCGAGATTTCGTCCCGGAAAAAAATGACACGTACGTACGTACGTACATACGTACTTACGTACGTACATACACACACACACACACACACATACATTTTTCTAAAAATAGTGTCAATATACTCTAATGCCCTTGAAACATGAAAATATGTTAAAATTTTTGATTTCGATTTTCGGACCAATTACAATAACTCCCTATTGGGAAGTTAAAAATACGGGTGGGCTGCTTATACGTAATAAAGTTAGTAAGAAATAATAAAAATCATAGAAATTATAAGTATGCATATACAATATACATACATAAATAGTTATAAAATGAAATAATACTTATAAAATGCAATATTAACAATAATACGATTGTAACGTAGCCACGAGATTTCTGTATACGATAATGTACAATAAATTAATTCTGTTTTGACAGTTCTGCCTTCATTTCCATGAAAAGTTTTGATTGCGCGCTCCAAATTATTTATTATTATGCGAGTTTTTTCAGTTTTTGTTCGAGTCGAGCGTACATTTTGAAATGATGCCACCATCAAAGTGACAAGTGACGATCTGGGAAATTTGCACAAGGAAGCAATTGTCTTGTTTGCTTTGCGATGTTCACCCGCACGGAAATTTTTATACTTGAAATATATTTTGAAAGTATACGGCGTATATTTTTTTATAAATTTTGTATACGGCAAGTATAAAAAATAAATTTTACATAATTCTCGTATACGACAATTATAAATAAAGTATACGGCGTATACGTAGAATGTACGGAGCGTATATCTCATTTATATTTGGCACATATAATTGAAATACTTTCCAAGTATACATTTTAAATGTATTTAACAAATATATTTAAAATATACTTTGAATATATCTCAATATGAAATTTGTATATACGCTTGGAAATTATATTTTTATGTGCGAAAAAAATATGTTTTCTGTATATTTAACATATACTTTAGGGCACTTTTTTTATACTTGTTGAGTATATTTTTTAATTGTTTTTCTACACATATTTGATGTATACATCAAATATCATACCTATATACTTTTCAAGTATATTTTTTATACTTTCTGTAACAATATTCCTCGTATATTTAATAAACATTTTTATGTTCATACAGGGTGGGCCAAGTAAAACGAAACGGGCGCGGTTTTGGTCATTTAAAATAAGATTTTGAGAAAAAGCTCGAACACGTCGATTTTGCTTTCAAGGGGGACATCTTTTGCTATGAAATTTTTGCAAAAATCTTTTCAACCCTAAGCGCTACGAGCGCAACCCTTAAAATTTTAAATAGCATGATAGGGCAAGTGATACCTCATTTGAAGGGTTTTTTCATTCTGAATACGGTGCTGTTTGATTTTTTCAAATCTGTTTAGTTTTAGTTAAGTTATTGACATTTTGAATTCCATAAATGCAATGATTTTCTAATCAAAAAACAAAAATTTACAACTAAAATTCAAAACAAAGTAGGTTTATTTTCTTATCAAATAATTCAAAAACATCCAATTTGGACATTTATTGAATTAATTAAAAAATAAAAATAAAAATTATTAAAAAAAAATTTATCTATATCCAAAATTTTAATTAATTCAATAAATGCCCAAACTGGATGTTTTTGAACTATTTGATAATAAAATAAACCTATTTTGTTTTAAATTTTAGTTGTAAATATTTGTTTTTTGATCAGAAAATCATTGCATTTATGGAATTCAAAATGTCAATAACTTGACTAAAACTAAACAGATTCGAAAAAATCAAATAGCACCGTATTCAGAATGAAAAAACCTTTCAAATGAGGTATCACTTACCCTATCATGCTATTTAAAATTTTAAGGGTTGCGCTCATAGCGCTGAGGGTTGAAAAGATTCTTGCAAAAATTTTATACCAAAAGATGTCCCCCTTGAAAGCAAAATCGACGTGTTCGAGCTTTTTTTCAAAATCTTATTTTAAATGACCAAAACCGCGCCCGTTTCGTTTTACTTGGCCCACCCTGTATATCTACTTATTTTTATTCCGTCCGTCGAAAAATATACTGAAATAAAGTTTTAAATATACCGCCAAAAAAGTACATATAAAAGAAAAAGAATAAGAACTTATGTGTAGGAAGACGTCAGCTGACGTACTAATGCTTTGATTATGTATGCCGAATTAAGGCGTAAATTGTTAGTATTTGTAAGAAATAAAGTTAATTAAGTGAAAATAAAGATATTTGGTGTGTTTTTATATTAAAATTCAGAATTGGGATACATTTAATTCAACGAAAAAGAGACATAAATAGTGAATAGTGCAGCTAAACGAAACACCAATGAGTTGTGTTTTAGAGCATTAATCTAGTCAATGTAGTGTTTTTTTATCGTAAAAAAACCAAGCATTACGGTTGTGACAGCAATGAGACTGTCAGACACACTATAGGGAAATGTTTTGAGCATCACAGCAAAAGCAGGTAATTGTTTCTGCGTATGATCTACTCACGGATATAACCAAATTAAATTAAACAGTTATTTATAGTTGAACCACTGAACCGATCTCGATGAAATTTGGCAGGAAGATAGCTTACATCCTGAGAAAGGGCGTAGGCACTTCGAATCTAAAAAATTCATACCCTAAGAAATTGCAAGGGGGTGGAAATATTTGTATGAGAAATATTTCACCCCCTGTCACATATTAAGGGTTGTAATTATTTTCATTCGATCCGGCGGGAAAAATACTACGGAAGTGTGGGATTTTAGGGGGAAAAACAACCCCCTATCTCCCATAGGAACCGAGATATTTACGATTTTGTAAAATGAATGAAAACCAAAACAAAAAATATATAATATATTTCACCCCCTTGCACATATAAAAGGTTGCGTAATGAGTTTTATTCGATCTGGCGGGAAAATACCACGGGGTAGGGTTTATAGGAGAGAAACAACAACCTCATATGTGGAAGGGGGTGAAATATATTTATATTTTTTTTGTTTTGGTTTTCATTCATTTTACAAAATCGTAAATATCTCGGTTCCTATGGGAGATAGGGGGTTGTTTTTCCCCCTAAAACTCCTCACTCCCGTAGTATTTTTCCCGCCGGATCGAATGAAAATAATTACAACCCTTAATATGTGACAGGGGGTGAAATATTTCTCATACAAATATTTCCACCCCCTTGCAATTTCTTAGGGGATGAATTTTTTAGATTCTAAGTAGCCTACGCCCTTTCTCAGGATGTAAGCTATCTTCCTGCCAAATTTCATCGAGATCGGTTCAGTGGTTCAACTCTAAATAACTGTTCAATAAATTAAAATTTGGTTATATCCGTAAGTAGATCATACGCAGAAACAATTACCTGCTTTTGCTGTGATGCTCAAAACATTTCCCTATAGTGTGTCTGACAGTCTCATTGCTGTCACAACCGTAATGCTTGGTTTTTTACGATAAAAAAACACTGCATTGACTAGATTAATGTTCCAAAACAATACTCATTGGTGTTTCGTTTTCTCCGTGTACATAAAATATTTTGAGTTGGACGAGGACAATATAACGTAAAGCGAAAGAGTGTGATAGATAAACGCTATAATACAATTGTGAAATTTTGGGCTTCAAAAACTGTAAATTTCTATTCAATTGCACTGAGAAATTGCAATCGAGTAAAAACTGAAATTGAAGTAAGTAAAAATATCTGTTTACTTAAAACTTAAAACAACAAAGTTCTTTTGATAGTCGAATTTATCAATTACTTTTTTTTTAGGACCCACAAAAAGACAATAATACAAAAAGAGCAGCAATTCAGAAAATAAACAAGATTCTTCATAAATTATTTCTTATTTTAAACACATTTTGTTTTTAGTAAAAAATATTCATTTATATATTCTCAATAAATATTTAATGATCTCAACTCTGGTAATTATTTCTAACTATATTTTCGTATCCTACGATAATATCACGTATGAAAATCTAAATTTAATATATTCGATATTATACGCAGGTCCTGAGAGAGCTGCCACGGGGCCCGGGCCATATGGCTTTCCTAGCCTCCCTCTATCAGGGCCTGACTAAAAGGTTATATGTCGAATGTACGTTAAATATATGATTAATATATTTAAAAGTATAATTTTTATATACGTAAATATGTATATAAAAACTATACGTATAAATATATTTTACGTATATTTAAAATATATATATGATAGATATACGTACAGCGGCAAAATCCATACATTTGCGTATACGCCAAATGCATGGATTGTACGTATATGCTGTACGTATAGCCATCAGATATATTTTAAATATACGTAAAATATATTTATACGTATACTTTTTATATACGTAAGTATCAAATATGTATATAAATATTATACGTACAAATATATTTTACGTATATTTAAAGTATATATAACGGATACGTACAGCGGCAAAATCCATACATTTCCATATACGAAAATATATAATCGGCGTATACTTTGACGTATGATTTGACGTATATTCCACGTATAAATATTTCCGTGCGGGCAGATGCTGTTGTTGTAGGTTATGGCAATCAAAACGTAAATTTACTATTCTTTCTATCCAAGTATACGTAGATATTTATTTTAGCGTCATATTTATTTTTCTATAATTTTGAAAATATTACATTATATTAGTTCTTTGATCTATTTTGTGTAAGGCAGCATCTATTGATTATGTAAGAATTACTTTCGAAGTTTTCCTTTTTTCCCCTTCTCTCATGTAAGTAGCCCGTAATTTTTTACGGACCTCCTCTTCTTCGAAGCCTAACGTAATTAATAGATGCACCCTAAATGTTTTTATGGATTTTTTAAAACAAAAATGGATAAAAAATATATAGGTATAGTATAATTTATCTTAATGAGAATTACAATGATTTAATTTTTAAATAATTTTGACTCCTCTCTCATCTTATATGAGGCCGTAAGTATTAGGTAACCCCCTTCGTTTCTTACGTAGCATAGTTCATAGATTCAAAAAATTTAAATTAATTAATAAAAAAAAACTTTGCCAGTAACTTTTTGGATATATTTTTTTGATGTTTCAAACTGGGAAAAATGATAAAAAAGTAATAAATTAAAAATAATCTTTTTTTGCAAAATATTCTCTTTTCTTCAATAACAAGACCTTAAAAATGATAAAGAAAAAATCATCATAGGAAATATCATCCTATAAAATAGATGGCGCGTATTCTGGATCACTCTGTATACTAATATTTAATGTATAATTTAATACATATATGTGTATCAATCATAACTTCAACATTCCATAAGTATTTTTCACAGCATCACATTCCTGATCCCACGATGCAAATATAAACATATGAGCATTGCACAAGATGCAGTATTCACTTACTATTGGGACGACACGATGGTGGCGGTGCCGGGTACTGTGTAAACAAATCACCGCAATTGATCAGCGATCAGCCGGCACATAAATTGCAATCAGACATCGGCCCAAATGGACTGTGATGTGAGAAATGTTCCCGCGGCGATGTATAGCGCACTCGAAATTCTACAGTTTACGATCTGGATTAAAAAGAACAATATGGATGATTTTTATCCGGTGAATCTGGAAAGAGAATTTATTATGTATTTACTAAGGAATGCTATGAGTGTATTACATTTTTTTATATTAATCTGTTTGTCTCTTCATCAGTTCTTGTAGTAGATATAGTCTTATAGTAATAAATGCAGGGTCCAATGGTTAATTAAAATAACATTGTCATTATAATATCCAATTTCCGCTAAGAAGGTACATATTTGAAATAAATAATTTTACTTTTTCTGAAAATTGCTTGTTTGATAGTTTGAAATTAAATTGATATTTATTTTATAATTTGACGAGTAGTCCAAGAGGTGAGCGCCAAAATTTGCAACTACTTTCTAAAATCTGAAAATTTATTTGTAAGCAGTATACTAACAATAAGTAAGAACTCCTTTTATCATAGGCAGTCATCAAAATTTTGTAACCGGGCGCGTCAGCAGCGCGTTTGACTCATAAAAAATCTATACATCGTGAAAGTACTTTCTAAATTATGAAAGTCGGTATAAAAGTTAAGAATATTATTATTATTAAAAAAAATAGTCAGTCCGAATTTTACCTTAACAAATGCCGTCAGCAACCGATACACTACCCCCACGCCAAACGATAACGAAACTAGCTGACTGACGGCAGGCTGTATATCTACACCACCAATGTGACGTAATATCAAAAAAATCAGCTTTTAGAAAGTAGTTACAAATTTTGGCGCTCACCTCCCCGACTGAAGGACTTACTTAAAAATTTTTAAACTTTATTTTAATTTGAAAATATTATATTTTTATATCCTTCTTATGATGTCGCCTTTCTTGATCACCAGAAGGCAACTCTTATTTCGTTCGGTAAAACGCATAAGATGACAAGCTGCATATGAATATAAATGTCATACAGCGCAAAGGCGCAAATAAAAGGTTAACGTAATCGTATTGACTTGTGGATGACACAAATATGAATAAGTATAACATTATCTACATTAATTATATATTTTAACAAATATTAAAATAATAAAAGCAACCTAAGCCATAGTTACATATATTAAGTTTCATAAACACAAAGACAATAACAATTAAAATATATTACACACACCACACAAAATTAAATAATATAATTTACAGTAAATTAAGAAACAAAACATCAATAATAACAACCTACAAACAACACATTTTCACGTAATGAGAAACTGAAAAGGGGTAAACGGGAAGAAATATTAAAACACAACAGTGACGACAACGGTCGTTTATCCGAGATGTAACAGTACCGATGTGCTTGCCCCTCTCCTGCCTACTTTCCCCACTCCCTGGCACGTCACGCGACCTCGCAGCGCGCTTAGATCCGCTCACTCTAATAGCCGCCGTAATGTAAGTCAACAATATGTGAGCGTGAATATTGTTGTAACTTATGGATTTAATAATTGGCTCGTTATTGTACACCGCCTGTATCGTTGTCGGTAGCTTCTGCTACCAATGCTGTGAAGTCTTCCTTCCACGCTTTTGTTTTATTTATATCGTACGATCTTCCTACATGTTGTAATGAATTTTTTCACCCGGGTTGGTGTTATGTAAAATGATTGTTCTTTTTTACTTTTTGGAATATGCGTTGATTATTAAATTTTAATTAAATGAAATTCACTAGCATGGTCTTCTGAAAAAGTGAAAATATAAAAATTATTCGAAAATATATTTATAAAGTTTGACAAAATTTTAGTATTGTTAATTGTTATAATACCTACATTCAGTAGGTATATTTATTCTGCATAAAATGTTCTTAATAACCTAACATATTCCTACTTAATTACTGATCAATGATTACTGGTTCAAATAATAATAAATATAATCAATATACAATTTTAACGTGGAAGATACAACAACAGAAAATACAAAGTCTGGCCTCAGCCTTCGGCTACAAATTATATATCTTTATCAAAGCTTATTTATCATTTTAATTGTTTCGAGGGATCTCTTTTTAAACAGTATTTTTGTGAATAAAAATATCCGTGCAAATTCCGCGATAAGTAAATTAAAAAATTAAAGTAAAAAATCTACCATTTATGCCACGGGACTTTCTTATAGGTACGCTTTATTGAGTCCACAGTGTACGAGTTTCTAATTACCTATATACAAAATATTTCTGGCTTATTATTAGTAATAAAAAATAGAAAAAAATGAATACGATTATTCTAAAGCTCACTCGAGAATACATATGTCGATTAGAGTTTTTCGTTCGAGATTTTAATTCTCGCATGCCCAGAAGCAGTCGAGATTTTTCAGTCGACATTTCTAGAAAATTAGTCGCATCGAGATTCGAGCATATGGTTATACAATCGAGATTCTAGTAAATAACTTAGTGACTTTTAGTTTTAGTTTAGTAATCTCGAATGAGAAAAAGTCGAACGAACTCAAGAATAGGGGCCCAGTTTTTTTTTGTAATTCACACCGTTTAAAAATATTTAGAAAAAAATAAAAAACTGACAAGAATGAACATCCGTTTCTGGCTGTAAAATCGTATAGGAGTTTTTATTAAAATTCCACCCTTCTGTGTTTGTAATTTTTGAGTTCTAATATCTAATGGTGAACAGATCGACACACATATATCATATGTTTCTACCAAAATCTGGAATGCGAAAACAATTAGCTTTACTATAATATGTATTTTTTACATATGCCTGCATAAGAAAGTAAAATGTAGTATCTATTATTATAGATAATATAATTTTTTTTATCATATGCTTTTTGATTGAATAATAAATACAAATTAAATATAAAGCAATATAACGAAAGACTATACTGTACTGTACATTGTACAAATGTACATATTATCATTTTTTCTACAGTTATATGCTCTTTTACCATCTACAAAATCGTTCCCCTGAGGCTTTAAAATTCCTCATCGGCCAGAAGTAAACAACGTCGTATTTCCCCAAACATATTGTTTTATTCATTACTTACAACTTCATTAATACAAATACGAGCAAAATTACTACGACGCAATTAGAATAAAAACTGTCAACCCTGCATGATTAGGTGCACATGCATAACTAAAATATGATCCATTCTATACAGACACAAGTATAAAGGTGTAATCATACCATACAGGGACGTATTTTCTAAGGAAATTATTTCATTAACAACTTTTGAAATTATTTATTTTAATTTTCTTGATCGATGTTACAATAAGATATGAAAACATAATAAAATTATTTAATTTATTAATGGATACTTTCGATTCTATCGTACGTCTAGAATAAACTAAATAAATCTTGTCTATATAGTTTTATTTGCTATTCAATAATATTAAATTAAATGAAGACCACATTGTCAAAACTTAAAGGGAAATTGATTAAGAGTAAAATAAAAAATGTAATAAAATTATTACTTATAGCTTAGCAAGCATGTATTTCAAAATCAGTAAATGTTTACACGACCGACTGAAAACAGCACCATCCATTCATGTTTTTGCTAAGCTCTTTGGCGGAGTAGCATAATATCTATATAGATAAAAATAATTCTAAGGTTTTAGGCTTTTTAAAAATAAAAGTCTCATCAAAATCAATTAAAAGTGCTTTAATTAATTTAGAATAAATAAATAGTGATCTAAACATCATAAGTTTTACAGATAGATTCTACAAATTTATATGTTACCCGCAAAGTATGTAATTCAGGCATTCTATAGATTTCCTAGGAATTCTATACAATGCCTAACGACTTCAGGCAAAGTATGAAATAATTGTTTAGTATAAATTTATTACATACTTTGCCTAGGCATTCTATAGGATACCTAGGAATTCTATAGAACGCCAAGATGTTAGGAAATGTATTAAATAAAATACAAAATGGTGTTATTAAAGCAAATACACATTAGTTAATTAAACAATAGGCATTGGAACATTTGATATTTATTATAATAAATAAAATAAAATATTAGTTCAAACTAATATTAAGTATATGCTTTAAAATTGTTAAAATAAAAATCATAGAAATATTAGATATTATTTAGTCATTTAATAACGTATTAGTCCAGACGCGTATTTAATAACATAAATAATTTAGTATTGGCGGTAATCTGCAAACCTTCAGCTATCGAGAATGATTAAATATTTTTTTACTATATGTATATTTGCATCTGAAGAATTTTAGTATTATATTACATAAAGTAAGTCAACATCTGTGCCTGAGCCAAAATTGGTTCGTTCACCTTATTTATGTTTGTATTTTATACATTACCAACTAGCAGGTTTTCTATACAATGCCTAGGAAATGTGTATAATTAAATTTATTTCATACACTGCCTAGTGATTTTAGGCATTCTTTAGAATACCTAGGAATTCTATACATTGCCGGTAACATATATATTAAGTGTTTAATTATTTATGTTCTCATCATTTGTTCGCAATTATTTTATAAAATAATGCTAAAATATATCACCATATTTTAATAGCACAAAAATACAATTGATTCTATTTTCTTTGCAAGTAACTTCTGCATTACACTAGGGAGTAGATTATACCAATAAAATATCGACTTTCTATCTTCTAGCTCCAACGAACGCAAAAACGATAAAAATACTATCAATATATTTATTTGCATTTTCATGTTAAAATTTTGTACATAATGTCCAGCAAGTGTTAGTTCGGGAAACAGCTTCCAAGTCCATCCCTGTTTTACGTATAGGCCATAACAGCGTTCCACACATCTAAATTTTTGAATCATGGACTAATTTAGCCGTTGTAAATACGAGAACACAAATCGCTGCAGTTACACGCGAGTAACAGCCGGGGCATTACGTTATGGTGACAGCGAGGTGCTTATTTGCAAGTGTTCTGCAATTTATACGACCCTATACACTCGATGGGCCCGGAGTTCGGAAACACCTCTCATCTCCCGCGTGCTTGTTTATTAGCACCTATATGTTGGTGTCTGACGCACGTGCCGCTGTTGTTAGGGTAATCGTATTTAATTGGTGATGATTAGTTACTTGATCAATAAGGTATATGCTGTCTAATCGTACGAGCCGATGTGCCCGTGCGGTTTGTGTCGAATTGGTTATTAGTTAGGTTTTCTTGCTATGTTATGTGAATTTAGTGTTGTGTGTATAATGTATTAAATGTCATTCATATATCTATTAATTTGATTAGAAGTCAACTTGTCTACATGCTTGTATATTTATTTTATTTTAAACATATTTTAATTTCTGGTACTTATATCTACATATATAAGTATACTGAATTTTGTTTTCTCGGCTGGATCACGTCTATTACTAATCAATATAATATAAATACATTTCGTTGGTGAGAGCCAACACATCGCCTACGTTATATACGGGACGTACCGCGTGAAGCAGGTCAGAACAAAAAGGGCGAATAAAAATACTTTTTTACGTTTAAATAGACTGCACAAAATTTTCATTATTCTGGCCCAAATTTTGACCCTTTATAATGATTCATAAAAAACGCCTATCGCCATTTGAAAACTTTCTCCTTATAGTTTAAGCCCTTTCTGGCTCACGCGGAGCGTCCCTTATGCATATAACAAATTTTGAACAAATATATGTTTTAGACTTTTATGTAGACCTAATTAAATCCTACATAAGTTCCATATATGATTTTGATATATCTATTCATATATCACTGATTGCTCAGCCAGGTGTGGTTAATGAGTTTCCTTTGTACAACATTTTATTTCACTGATTAGCTCCTTATGAGATAGTGAGATTAAACATTATTACTCCTTAGGTTCTAAAATTTACATAAGTAAAAGAGTTCTTCAAGTCATCGGACCAGTGGTTTTTGAGATCAAACTAATAATCTCTACTCATAAATTATACAGTCAACACATTAATTAAGGAGCACCTAAAAATAGCCTGTTTTCAAATATTTGTAATTTGGTCAAAATATACTTTTTTCAAAAATTTTTTATTCGTCAATGGAGAAAATTTACCCATTTCAAGGTATTGAAATTCTCTACAAAAAGGTTATTTTAAAATTTCATTTTCTACATAAATGCATTCCGCATCAAGTTTCAAAATATTCAGTTTTATTTTCAAAATTTATATAATTACATAAAAAAGTTAAAAAATGAAAAGATGTTGAGGAACGAATTAGACCACCATAAAGAAGAGTAAATTTTCTCAATTGAAGAATAAAAAAGTTTTGAAAAAAGTAAATTTTTGACCAAGTTACAAGCATTTGAAAACAGGCTATTTTTTAGGTGTCCCCTTAATTAATGTGTTGAGTATAGAATTCAAAAATTCCCATATAAATGTTATTTCTGGCTTTTAAATAAATAATGTGTATGTCAATTAAGTATAGCAATATTGCAAACATATTTATTATTTTTTTTAGTTATAATAGATATTAGAATAATTTAAGTTATTTAAAAAAATATTAATAATGATTTATCTTGCTTTTTCTGGAGTAAGTACAAGTTTTGGTTGTTCAAAATTCTACTGACAAAGCTGTTAGGTTAGTATATAAATAAACTAGTACAATTTTTTAGTACCTATACACAATATTATAAGTAGATATACCTAAAATCTAACCAAAATATTGTAACACAAACTAGACGATGAATTGTTTTTCTTTTTAATTAAAAAATGCTAGTGTTTGTGTTTAAATTTCGCCGGATAATTTTCCAGAAGTAACGGATATTAAAGGCATATAATAGTCCCTTCTCATTCATAACTTCAGTTTATTAAGCATTAAGATAATGTAGAAACTGTTTGTATGTACGACAGATATTTAAGATGGCTGTTACATTAATTGCCCAAAAATATGATAATTGTTTTATTTCACAATGTAAACATTCGCATTCTACAATTATGAATATTCATCCCATCTGCAAGCTACTCATATATACCAATGCTCGTTGTAGGGCTGGACAAAATGTGTATACTTGCATATATACATACATTCAGATGTCAATTTGATTAATTCCACGTTTTGTTGATTTTAATAACACAGATTGAGACTTAAGAGTTAAGAAGTAGATAATTAAGGGGTTAGGTGTAGTCAGAATTTTCAAGAAATCGATTTTATTTTTTTTGCATTTTTGGAAGCTGCTACAACGGCAGAAGAACTATTATATGGCCCATTGATAGATGACTCGGTGTAAGTAATTAAATAATACGTATTACCTTACGTAAATTGAGTGTAAAACTTTAAATGCGTTTTTCTCAAAACTATGTTTTTTGAACTGGTGACCACTGTAACTCGAAAACCGCTCGGTAGATTTTAATGAAATTTATACAGCTTTTTGAAAACATAAAAACTAGTGCCTGATCGAAGGATTTTTGTTTTGTTTTTGATTTCGATTTGTTATAAACAATTAACTGTTGGTTTTTTCCCGAAAATCTGGAAAAAAATTTCCTGAGGCTGCCATTTTGTTAATTTAAGAAAGAAAAAAAAAGCTTCGATCAGGCACTAGATTATCTATTAAAAAAACTAGTTTTTTTTGTCCGATTGAATTTGAATGGATCTCCAAGGATAAGTGATGGTCACCGCAAGGAGCTTCGGTTGGAACTGGATCAACACAAACAGCCATTACTTTTAAAATTATTAATTTTTTTTCTAAAATTTCTGTCAAGTCAAGTCAAAACCTTATTTAATGATGCTATGTTTTTACTTTTATAAAATAAAATAATTTACTGGCTAAAAAAATTATTTAAAATTGTCATTTTTTCATGTCTCTGACTACACCTAACCCCTTAAGTTAGAAATAAATACTATAAACAAAAATAAATATAAATACTAGGTATAACATAAGTTTTCGTAGGATTTATGAGATAATTATCTATGTTTATTAAAAAAAAATGTTTTTATTGTTTGTTCATTTTATGGAGTTAATTGTTTTGAATTATGAATTCCTAGTTTCAAAAAAAAATTTTATTATTAATTATTTTGTAAGAAAATATAAAGATGTAAATCATGAAATAATGTCGTTTATTAATATTTTAACGTGTTTAAAAAAAATGACTTTTTATCCTATGTTTATTTTAGTCACTTATTTGAAATTTAAAATATACCTACCTATGTAACATAATTTGTACTATATATTTTCAGGAGAAATTTAAATAAATTATTAGATGAAGATATGTGAATTATATAAAAAAAAAATATAGTTCAATAATGGTACGTTTTCGTAGGTACCTACTGAAATAATTTTATAATAATCTAAATATTTAGAAATCATCAACAAATTAAAGATTTGTGCACGACAAAATTGTATATGTGCATTTACCAATACCCAAGAGACTTTGCGCCATCCCTGTTGAATCATTCTAGCAATGAAGTACAGGAGACATTAGCAGTTATGTGCCTGGATAACAAGCAGTGATGATTATATGCTTACTTTAATGTGTTATTTACGGTTATTTCATTGCAAATAAACTTTTTGTTTATAATTTTATAGCAGAAGCGATGATTATTGCATTTCTGAATAATCTTTAACGAAAATTTAAATTCGCTTGCAGACTGTAAAAGTATTCAACATTTTAGTTAACTGTTTGTTACACTGGTTAATACCCAGTTCAATTATATCATTATATTTACTACATGGGTATAGTTTCAGTTATAGTACAGTGATGGTAATGATTTTACAACTGCATTATTTAGATACATGTTATGTAGATATTATTCTTTTAAAATATTTCTTAGATCATAATCATTATCCAATAATACAAGGTCTGTTTGACAGCTCACTTGCTTTATACTGTGACGTCATCAACACTAAATTTGTCTAATAAGGAATTTGTGAAAAACGAAATATAAATAAAAAAACGATAAATACAGTTTACATAATATTTTTTTTTAATTTTATTCTTTGATTTTTTCATTTTTTATAAATTTATTCAAACTTCTAATTATGAAAAACATCCTACATCTAAAAAATAATGTTTTTACATTAAGTGGAATATACTTTATCACTTGCATTTACGTGAAATTTTAAATAATCACATTGTGATTTGATTCCTGTAGTATTTATAGAAATAAAAATAAAAATACCTCTAGCTTTAATCCACTTTTTTTTATTTCGGGATTTTTTGAAAAACGAAAAAATTTAATATTTGTATTATCTGTCTGTTTCCAGTTGAAACAATTTTTTACAACACAGTACCGCATTTATTCATAACCAATATAATGTCAACAGTGTCTATTTCACTTCACACTTCTATTTTCTTCAATTCTAAATTTAATAATTCAAACTTTATATGTAAAATGTCAATTTTTAATTTGTAAATTTTTGGCAGATCTACTACGTCATCAACACTATATGCAATAATGGCGGCTGTCAAAATAATCGTAGCAGACCTTGTATTATTGGATCATAGCCCGCACGGAAATTTTTATACTTGAAATATATTTTTAAAATATACGGCGTATATTTTTTTATAAATTTTGTATACGGCAAGTATAAAAAATAAATTTTACATAATTCTCGTATACGACAATTATAAATAAAGTATACGGCGTATACGTAGAATGTACGGAGCGTATATCTCATTTATATTTGGCACATATAATTGAAATACTTTCCAAGTATACATTTTAAATATATTTAACAAATATATTTAAAATATACTTTGAATATATCTCAATATGAAATTTGTATATACGCTTGGAAATTATATTTTTATGTGCGAAAAAAATATGTTTTCTGTATATTTAGCATATACTTTAGGGCACTTTTTTTATACTTGTTGAGTATATTTTTTAATTGTTTTTCTACACATATTTGATGTATACATCAAATATCATACCTATATACTTTTCAAGTATATTTTTTTTATACTTTCTGTAACAATATTCCTCGTATATTTAATAAACATTTTTATGTTCATACAGGGTGGGCCAAGTAAAACGAAACGGGCGCGGTTTTGGTCATTTAAAATAAGATTTTGAGAAAAAGCTCGAACACGTCGATTTTGCTTTCAAGGGGGACATCTTTTGCTATGAAATTTTTGCAAAAATCTTTTCAACCCTAAGCGCTACGAGCGCAACCCTTAAAATTTTAAATAGCATGATAGGGCAAGTGATACCTCATTTGAAAGGTTTTTTCATTCTGAATACGGTGCTGTTTGATTTTTTCAAATCTGTTTAGTTTTAGTTAAGTTATTGACATTTTGAATTCCATAAATGCAATTATTTTCTAATCAAAAAACAAAAATTTACAACTAAAATTCAAAACAAAGTAGGTTTATTTTCTTATCAAATAATTCAAAAACATCCAATTTGGACATTTATTGAATTAATTAAAAAATAAAAATAAAAATTATTAAAAAAAATTTATCTATATCCAAAATTTTAATTAATTCAATAAATGTCCAAACTGGATGTTTTTGAACTATTTGATAATAAAATAAATCTATTTTGTTTTAAATTTTAGTTGTAAATATTTGTTTTTTGATCAGAAAATCACTACATTTATGGAATTCAAAATGTCAATAACTTGACTAAAACTAAACAGATTTGAAAAAATCAAAAAGCACCGTATTCAGAATGAAAAAACCTTTCAAATGAGGTAACACTTACCCTATCATGCTATTTAAAATTTTAAGGGTTGCGCTCATAGCGCTGAGGGTTGAAAAGATTCTTGCAAAAATTTTATACCAAAAGATGTCCCCCTTGAAAGCAAAATCGACGTGTTCGAGCTTTTTTTCAAAATCTTATTTTAAATGACCAAAACCGCGCCCGTTTCGTTTTACTTGGCCCACCCTGTATATCTACTTATTTTTATTCCGTCCGTCGATTAATATACTGAAATAAAGTTTTAAATATACCGCCAAAAAAGTACATATAAAAGAAAAAGAATAAGAACTTATGTGTAGGAAGACGTCAGCTGACGTACTAATGCTTTGATTATGTATGCCGAATTAAGGCGTAAATTGTTAGTATTTGTAAGAAATAAAGTTAATTAAGTGAAAATAAAGATATTTGGTGTGTTTTTATATTAAAATTCAGAATTGGGATAAATTTAAATCAACGAAAAAGAGACATAAATGTGAATGGTGCAGCTACACGGAGAAAACGAAACACCAATGAGTTGTGTTTTGGAGCATTAATCTAGTCAATGTAGTGTTTTTTTATCGTAAAAAACCAAGCATTACGGTTGTGACAGCAATGAGACTGTCAGACACACAATAGGGAAATGTTTTGAGCATCACAGCAAAAGCAGGTAATTGTTTCTGCGTATGATCTACTCACGGATATAACCAAATTAAATTAAACAGTTATTTATAGTTGAACCACTGAACGGATCTCGATGAAATTTGGCAGGAAGATAGCTTACATCCTGAGAAAGGGCGTAGGCTACTTCGAATCTAAAAATTCATCCCCTAAGAAATTGCAAGGGGGTGGAAATATTTGTATGAGAAATATTTCCCCCCCCTGTCACATATTAAGGGTTGTAATTATTTTCATTCGATCCGGCGGGAAAAATACTACGGGAGTGAGGGGTTTTAGGGGGAAAAACAACCCCCTATCTCCCATAGGAACCGAGATATTTACGATTTTGTAAAATGAATGAAAACCAAAACAAAAAATATATAATATATTTCACCCCTTGCACATATAAAAGGTTGTGTAATGAGTTTTATTCGATCTGGCGGGAAAATACAACGGGGTAGGGTTTATAGGGGAGAAACAACAACCTCATATGTGGAAGGGGGTGAAATATATTTATATTTTTTTTGTTTTGGTTTTCATTCATTTTACAAAATCGTAAATATCTCGGTTCCTATGGGAGTTAGGGGGTTGTTTTTCCCCTTAAACTCCTCACTCCCGTAGTATTTTTCCCGCCGGATCGAATGAAAATAATTACAACCCTTAATATGTGACAGGGGGTGAAATATTTCTCATACAAATATTTCCACCCCCTTGCAATTTCTTAGGGGATGAATTTTTTAGATTCTAAGTAGCCTACGCCCTTTCTCAGGATGTAAGCTATCTTCCTGCCAAATTTCATCGAGATCGGTTCAGTGGTTCAACTCTAAATAACTGTTTAATTTAATTTGGTTATATCCGTGAGTAGATCATACGCAGAAACAATTACCTGCTTTTGCTGTGATGCTCAAAACATTTCCCTATAGTGTGTCTGACAGTCTCATTGCTGTCACAACCGTAATGCTTGGTTTTTTACGATAAAAAAACACTACATTGACTAGATTAACGTTCCAAAACAATACTCATTGGTGTTTCGTTTTCTCCGTGTACATAAAATATTTTGAGTTGGACGAGGACAATATAACGTAATGCGAAAGAGTGTGATAGATAAACGCTATAATACAATTGTGAAATTTTGGGCTTTAAAAACTGTAAATTTCTATTCAATTGCACTGAGAAATTGCAATCGAGTAAAAACTGAAATTGAAGTAAGTAAAAATATCTGTTTACTTAAAACTTAAAACAACAAAGTTCTTTTGATAGTCGAATTTATCAATTACTTTTTTTTTAGGACCCACAAAAAGACAATAATACAAAAAGAGCAGCAATTCAGAAAATAAACAAGATTCTTCATAAATTATTTCTTATTTTAAACACATTTTGTTTTTAGTATAAAATATTCATTTATATATTCTCAATAAATATTTAATGATCTCAACTCTGGTAATTATTTCTAACTATATTTTCGTATCCTACAATAATATCACGTATGAAAATCTAAATTTAATATATTCGATATTATACGAAGGTCCTGAGAGAGCTGCCACGGGGCCCGGGCCATATGGCTTTCCTAGCCTCCCTCTATCAGGGCCTGACTAAAAGGTTATATGTCGAATGTACGTTAAATATATGATTAATATATTTAAAAGTATAATTTTTATATACGTAAATATGTATATAAAAACTATACGTATAAATATATTTTACGTATATTTAAAATATATATATGATAGATATACGTACAGCGGCAAAATCCATACATTTGCGTATACGCCAAATGCATGGATTGTACGTATATGCTGTACGTATAGCCATCAGATATATTTTAAATATACGTAAAATATATTTATACGTATACTTTTTATATACGTAAGTATCAAATATGTATATAAATATTATACGTACAAATATATTTTACGTATATTTAAAGTATATATAACGGATACGTACAGCGGCAAAATCCATACATTTCCATATACGAAAATATATAATCGGCGTATACTTTGACGTATGATTTGACGTATATTTCACGTATAAATATTTCCGTGCGGGAGATCATAATTTAATAATTTATTATATATTTCTTTGCAATTATAAAAATTGGACAAACACAAAACGAAGTATAGAACAAAATTATTGTTTAATAAAAACACTGTAAGTAAAAGATATAATATCGTTTCACGAAATGTTAATAATAGTTGTGTTTGTGGTTTTGGGATGTTGAGAAGAGGGAGGGGTTGGTGGTGCTGACGAACAGAAGAGAAGAGAAGCACAGCGGCAAAACGGCGTGTGATTTTTGTAGCATTTGTTGCTTAGTACAGGACAGATTTATCTGCGGAACGTTCTGACGACTACTGCATGGTGGAAGATTCACGGCTGTAAAGAGGCGTAGCAAAACCTTATTGCTTTTATGAATCTCTCGCGGTGACGTGCTCGGGCTGTCTATCTGCTCATTGACGCCCTCTATCCGCTCAACTGCTAACTGAACGTCAAAATATCCACTTATATCATTTTTATTTTTCGCACCGTTGTGCCGAGGTAAATTGCCAGATATAAAACGAACGCAGACATTTCAAATATATCTTATCATTTTTATCTAAAAGATATATGTGTTCTTAAACTTTGCTGGAAAGATCTTTCAGCGGAGTTTTGAACGAGGGATATAAATATATTTGAATGTTTATGATTCTCTTCGCGCGGCTTTTTATAACGCCAGAGTTTTTATATTAAAATTTACTCTCATCATAACGTGGAAGCATTTTTCACATGCCCTGTAATTATTTTTTATTTTGAAATGTTTTATATATTTTATGTTTATCTGTCATAACTATGCAAATGGTTCTTTATTTGAACCTTTCTCTCCTTCGTGAATGCGAATCATTTAATTTTCTTTATGAATATTTTAAATAAAATTTTATATTTTACTTAAGAGATATTTGTAATCAATGTGAAGGAAGTTCAATAAATAATAATGTCTCAACATTTTTATAATAGCTATTATTAATAATTTTTATACGAAATATAGAATTTTATAACCTTACTGATTATCTGTCATATCTGCGACGTGTTGGCATATTATTAAATATTTAAGTCACAATTAATATCAAAGTTTTCCTTTTTTATTTGTGTTTGCGTTCATGAACTAATCCTAACATTTAAAATAAATTTTTTATCAAAAATAAAAAATGAACCTTTAAGTGGTTACATACAGTTAGAATTAAAATTTTTTTTTTTTAATTTCATTTTCGTAATGTACATACACTCATCGCTTGAATTCACAACGTTGTTGGTAATTGAACCGCTTGAATTGACAACGTCGCGAGGGGTCCCCACCACCGTGCCGACCTTAACGTTGATTGGTGAATTTAAATTACGCGCAGAGATAGCAATCACGGTAGTATTATGGAGGGGATTGGAGAAGGTTGGCAAATCGCGCGTTTGACCCGTTACGAAATCAAGCGGTTACGAAATCTAAGGTTACGAAATCGAGAGATGAGTGTATATTTAAATACACACACAGAAAATTTCAAGTCAATCCGGCGATTATATTCGAAGTTACACGCATATTTGTAAAGACGTCTCAGAGCGTTTGAAAGTAGGAGGCCGGAGTTAAGGAGTTATATACAGTTAAAATTTTCAAAAAATCGATTTTTTTATTTCATTTTCGTAATGTACATATATTTAAATACACACACAAAAAATTTCAAGTCAATCCGGCGATTATTTTCGAAGTAACACGCATATTTGTAAAGATGTCTCAGAGCGTTTAAATGTAGGAGGTCGGAACGGCGCGGCAGCGCGTTTTTCTCAAATCTATGTTTTTAAAGTCGGTGACCACTATTCCTCGGAGACGGTTGAACCGATCAATCTCAAATTTTTACACAAGTTTCTTAAGAATATTTTTTAGTAATTAATCGAAGGTTTTATCCCACCGATAAAGGTCAAATTTTTGTCGAAAATCGATTTTTTTTTGAGAAGCCGCCATTTTGTCAAAAAATTTTATTTTGCTTATTCCTTCGATTAAATACAAGATTATACATTACTTTAAAGAAATCCGTTTGGGTTTCTTATTTTAAAAGATGCAGCCCAGAGATATCGTGGTCACCGCAAGGTGCCTTTTTTGAGAAGACCTCCTGGAGAACAGCTGTAGCTGCTTTCGAAATTATTATTTTTAGAAATAATAATTTTGTTAAAATACAATTGAAAGTTACCATAATATGTGTACAAATTTTTATATTGATAAATTATAAAAGTCTTCTCTTAAAAAATTATTGAAAAAACACTTTGTTTGGCCTTCTAACTGTATGTAACCCCTTAAGTTTTAATATTCCGTATAATATTTACATATATAAATGAAATACCTACAAAAACATTAAGCTAACATAATTTAGGTAAATTTGTCATAAAATTTATATAAACAAGACATTAAAATATTTCAAGAGCAGATATCTACCAAACATAATATTTCAACACAATTGTCAAGAAATTTGAAACGCAAACCTTACCGGGGGCGGTGTACCTTTGAGGGACGGAAGGACAAGTAGTAAAGGATTGTGGGAGGGGGTTTTGAAATGGTGCTCTGTCACACTAACGGACAATGTAATTGCCCTGGGATTTCAATTAACTGCGGCAACAAATCAAACAGATTTAACTTGCGCACTGTTCCTCATAAACCCGGGCTCTTTGGATCTACGTAACGCACGTGAATTTTAATGAAAATAAAATTGTTGTAGGTGCGAGAGTTCTTTATGTTTTGCTGATTTATTTTATTTTTCATAATTAATACGGACTTGCAGGAAATGAAGGACTGGTAGTGTGATTTAAAGTATGTTATTAAAGGTAAGCTCATTTGGAAAAAGTGTTTTTGTGAATTTTTGTATTTGAAATTTATTGAGTTTGCTAACCTCATTTTTAAACTTGCTTAAAAATGTTTGTAGTAAAATTAAAAAATATTTTATTCAACGCTATGTAATTTTTTAATAGTAGATAAAAAAATGGAATTTTTCTTAATCCATGAATGTAGTTATATAAAGAATGAAGCCCTGAGTGATTAACTCTTCAACGTACTGTCCAAACTATGGACTTTGAAATTATAGGGTATGTATCTTACTTATTTTAATAGATTTTTGTATAATTTTGTGGAAAAAAGTAGATAAATCTCAAAAAAACATTTTGAAACTAAAACATTACGCTTGTAAGTGAATTAAGATTTTTTGTCTAGCCCTATGCATCTGGACAATATTTTTTTTTTTTTTCACTTTTTACAAGCTTTTAGGCTTTCATTTTTTGTTTGCTTTATTTTAATCCTAAGTATCCAATTAGTCTATGAATTGAATGAATTTTCAATTTGTGTATTAGGAAGTAGAGATTTCAAACTTTTACATATACATAGACACTAGATTTAAATTAGCTAACTTTTACTATTTGCTAGTTAGTTAATTAGCTAGTTACAAATTTATTTCAGATAAGACATACAACGATGTGGTGAAAAGGTCAATACATAAGAATATAATACACTGGTAGAAAGGATTTCTCAAACCAAGTAAACCTTGTTTTGTATATAACGAAAACAATATTTTCTTAAGATAAGCAATAATCTCTTAAACCAACTATAGTATTCTTGAACGAATGAATAACGTAGTTGGATTAAGAGTATGTTTCTTTTATTAAGAAAATATTGTTTTCGTTATATACAAAACAAGGTTTTCTTGGTCCAATACAATTTTTTTTCTGTATATAAATAAAATAAAGTAAAAGAGTATAAAAATATGACTAAAATAAAATTATAGTTTATAAAATCTCTCAATAAATAAAACCCAAATTAATGGAATAGATATAGTTATTTGATAAAGTTTTTTGCGGAATAAAAATATTCACTACTTAAATAATTCTTGTAAGCTTTTTTAAAAGTATGTATAGGTTTAGTTTGGTTAAATATCTTGGTATCGAGTTAAAAATTTTCATTAACTGATTAACAGTGCCCTTGTGTATTATGTGAGAGGAGTTTGTATAGGGATATATGTATGTATAATCATTGATTATCATTATCATTGATATGAAAAATATCTTAAAAAAATAAAGCTGCTGGATATGTAAAACGAAAGAATAACATTCTTATATATCTTCGAATGAAGAAAGAAATATAAAAATTGCCTGATTCTTCGTTGTTGCTACACTTGTATATAATGATTTTTGTAGCTAAAACTTCTGTATAAATAACTATTACTTAGTTAAAATAAAAGTTAACAACCATATCCCCATATAAATTAGCAATCATTTGAAGATCTCTTTCGGAAGAATGCAATTTAATGTTCGTCTTGGATAGCTATAAAACGCAAATATTTACATAAAATAAAAAAAACAATTACTTTGATGAAAAATTTTAATTGCGTACACTCATTTAACTTGAAGGAAAACAGATTACGAATCAGTCAAGCAAAAAATCATTCTGTATACTACTTCACAATAGCCATAGATTTGGTACGATCATTAAGGGGTAGGGGTGGAGTTATGAAAGGGTTAAAACGTAAAGAAAATGTGCATATTCATTCATTTAACTATCCTCGCTTTCGGATATTAAGTTTATCCATAAATTTGATTCAGCTGTGGTGAAGCAAACTGAGAAAATTACGACTATAGCCAAAGTGAGTTCTAATCAGAAGTGGTATGGGGTAGGTAAGAAATGGAGGAGCGTCTTTTGATGCAATTAAACATGATTTGTTCCGGCTCATTTGCACCCGTGTTCTCGAGGTTTCAACAAACTAGGGTTGGAGAGACGTTTGTGTTCAAATTATACAAAAATTAATTTCGTTTCATTTGTTTATTCGATTTAGTTGAAATCTAGATGATATTTTAAATACCCATGTTTTAATTTTTGATTTTTCAAATGAAATTACGCAGTCTGCACTCAGAAGCCAGGTTATGTTTTTATTATTAATAAATATAAGAGAAAAATTAAACTGAATGTTATATATTTCTTATAGTAATTATTAATTTTTTTTTAAACAAATGAGGAGCTAATTATAGAAACAATTATGTCCAATCATTAGTCTGAAAGTTTTTAAACAAACTAGAGATTGGCATTGGCATATCTAGTACTTTTAAGACAGTAAATATTATTAATTTATTCATACATTTATTATTGCTATTTTTACCTGATTTTTATAATAAAATGAAAGAATTCTAAATAAAATTCAAAGTTTAAAAAACATACCAAAAAAAGTTATGATTTAAATTCAATTTAAATTTATTTATGTTTACCAAATCTCAAGTGACCTCAATACAATGTATTCCGGCTTATTCGTTCGTCAAGACCTGATCGGTCCATTAACAACTTCCCAATCCATCTTGTGTTGCCATCAACCTCCCGAATACACACACAGACATGACACAAAGAGCACAAAAATACTTGTTTTTTATACCTATACTGAGCTTTCGGACAAGAAACTGTTCTGCCGACAAATACTCTTAAAAAAATATTTTTTTTATACATATAACAAAATTATTAATTTTATAAAAATTTAAAAATACTTATGGCCGATCTCACCACTTAAACTTAGTGATTATAGAATACATAAAAATTTAAAATTGTTGCACCAGCGTTTTATGTGATCCTTAAGTCGTTAAGTATCGCCTAAATTTAGGTCGTACTCAAAGTGATACTTTAGTTTCACTTAACCTTAAAATTGTACACATACAGGTATATAACATAATTCATATGTTCATTATCAGAAAAATTTTGAAAATTTGTATCATCGCTAAAAAATGAATATTGCGAACTTTTAAATAGTAATACATGATTAAGTTAGTGAACATAGTTCGTTGATGGTTTTATAAGTGAAAATAAACGTTTTAGTTTTTGAACTATTCAGTAGTATTCAAATGATTGAGTATATAATTAATTAAAACAATCTCCAAACGTAACAGAGTTTCAAATTTTTTGCACAACAAAACTAATCAGATACCTGAATAAACGTGAAACAAATAAATTTCCCCGCCAAAAACTTGGTAATTAAAAACACCTACGTAGTGTCTGTTTTCCAGCCCTAGGTCTTAGTCGGTTCTCTCTAAAACAACTCGCCGATGACGAATGGCCGTTTCATCCACCAACACAAAGGGTTATCGGGACACAGCCCGCCGCTATATTGTTAAATTAGTTCCACGATCTCCCATTCCACATCGCGTCGGACTCCAGTTCAATTCATTCGGAATAATTATTGAAATTGCGAGAAATTGTCTTTTAAACAGAAGATAATATATATGATGAATTATGGATGGTATTGTCTAACGGTTATAACACCACTGTACACTTATAGGTGCCGTGATTTGTGACTAAATTTTGTGGGGGTGTATTCTGGGAAGTGATTGGGTGATG
Organism: Sialis lutaria; assembly: GCA_949319165.1. Taxonomy (NCBI): domain Eukaryota; kingdom Metazoa; phylum Arthropoda; class Insecta; order Megaloptera; family Sialidae; genus Sialis; species Sialis lutaria. The sequence goes on from OX439243.1 coordinate 16,135,820, forward strand.
TTATTTTATAGGGTTTTCATAAATAAACGTGGGGGATGATATATGGCGTATGAATATCTTTGCAGAGATGTTTGATTTTCAATTAATTATTTATTATAGAAATTTATGGCGTGAGATGTAATTTTAGATTATTATTAAAAGTTTTTTAACATCAATACTGATATAATGGAAATTTTTTGGGTAAACAAATTTATACATAGGAAATATAAAACATTTTGTCCTCGAATAATTGTCTATCCGTCTGTTTGTTTTTTTCGACTTAACATTAAACTACTGAACTGATATGAAAATTGATTTGCAGCACGCCCGTATTATGAAAAATTTACAAATAATATTTTCTGATAAATTTTTGTAAAAAAAATTGACCCACTATCAATGCGGCCGTTTTAAGACCAGTTACACGAGTATTTACCAATTTGAAATACATGCTTGCGAAGTAAAAAAAGTTATATATCTAAACAACATTGAAATACCCGGATTTATTAAAAGAAATATTTTTTTTATATTCAGTTGTGTTGTAGAAGAATATGATAAATTGATAAATAAAAAAAACTAGGTTGTCTAAACACTAAACACCAAAAAATTTAATGAGCAAAAATATAGAGCGAGCTTTCGATTCACGGAATCATCTTCAGGCTATTATATTGTTGAGATAACGACATTGTTCTCGCATTATCACTTTTAATAGCTTGAAGATGATTCTGTGAATCAAAAGCTCGCTCTATATTTTTGCTCATTAAATTTTTTGACGTTTAACCAATCTAGTTGTTTTTATTTATTATATTTTAACGTCACTACTAGTATATTATAGAAGAATATGTATATTTTTATATTTTTATGAAAACTGGTTCTAAATTCAGCCAAATGTCTTTAGGAAATAGTTAAAAAATGCACTGTTTAATGGATTTCAGGGATATAATCCAAATCTGATTTTAATTAATTATATGATTAAAAAATGCAAACTAAAAAAGATTTTGATTGGTGTCTCAAACTTGGAAGGACTTATAAATATTCTTGTAGTTTAGGGCTCACAAAGTTCATAAGACGGCACTGTGAATCACGTATAATATCAATAATGTATTGTACTACATCACATTACCGATCAATTTATTATGACCACTTTTCAATCACAATAAATTTAAAATTCCGAACACACGAGTATATTAATTCTGATCGATTCCGTCTGCAGATAGCCAAAGACATGACAACCTCATCAGCTACAGCAGCGTCGGTAGCCGCATGTGTGCGGTCTCCTCTCGTATCGCCGTGCAATATACATAAAGCTTTATTACAACCACTTTAGTCCAGTGTGGAAATACGTATTTCGTTTGCCTTCCACAATAATCATCACTTTCAGTTCCGGTTCAACTGTACGACGCAATATTATACGTATAATAGTGTATACGTCTCACCTGAAAAATAACGCGAGAGAGACAGTCTGTACACGAATACGTTATAATGTGTATTTCTGTCTTTGTTTAACAGAGGATGTTTATCAGAATTGTCGCGTAATACAACTCGATTGTTTTTCGATTGCTGTGTAGTGAGAAGTGAGCGATTAAGAGTATATTGAACGTTGAGCGTTATTTATATGGACCATGTCTGTATAGCTGTTGATATTTAATAAAGTACTATAGCTTATGGATATTTGCTGTTAGAACCGTAATGGAAATATGGCTTTGTTAATAAAATCTAATGTTTCATACTTATTTTCTCTTTTTATTTACGTATTTAATAGTAATCGAAAAGTTTCTATCCGAACGGATTCTGGTGGTAGGGGTTGAGGAATATTAAATGAAACTGTATAGTTTCAGAAACGTATATGTTTATAAAAATAACATACGAGATACTAACAGAGAAAATATATTGTACATATTTGTGAGTAAAATAAAAAAAAAGTTATAACTAGGATTTATTTAATTTTTAATATTTTGTGTATAATTTTTTTAAGAGTAACAACGAAGAATAAAAAGCAATGTAAATATAATTTTTCAATGAAAATTGGATCTATACTATAATATATATTTAATATGTATTATGTATTCACATATCTCATGAATAATATTGCAGTGATGAATAATTTCCTAATACGTATACAATGTATATTAATGAGTTTATAAAAACTATGCAAGAATATATCATAAATATATTTACTCGTATGTAAATAAATAATTTACGTTGTTTTTCTTCGAGTGTTATGATTTCTCCTCTTTCCTAATTTCATGTACATATATCAAATGATTCTCGTATTTATGTCCCTTTAGAAAATATTTATATTGTCTTCCAACGTATATCTTCTTCCGAATGTAAGCGTAACGCGAATTTACTGAAACAAAAAAGGTATTAATATCGTATATAATTTATGATATTATACAAAGTTGCAAGATCCTTTTTTTAACGGATATTAGAAACATAAAATTATCATATTCATACAGAATTTCCGTCGGGAACAGCAAAAACCGCAAAACGCGATCCGATTTGCATTAAAACAAAGGTTATATTTCAATGATACAAGTGTAAGACACAAAAATCATAAATAAATACTCTCTCGCGAATGTTGCTCGTGTAACAATAGCCCATGAATCAAACTGGAATTCAGGCTTAGGAGCGGTGAAATAGATGTGTACTTGGCTGGATTAAAACCCAACATATTGAAATATTTTTGTTTGCAACCCCCTCGGAGATAATATTCTGGTGTGCCTTGAACAATACTCGCGCGAAATAATGTAATGCGTCGCTGCCTTTCTGCCTTTAATTCACTGGCGACGCTTGCCTCGGCCGACGCCATCAAACGTACACAGGAAGGTTTGTAATTTGCTTTATTTAACACTATTTTAGCCATAATAATATATCACAAGCTATATTCAAATATAAAGGATATTTCTAATTTTGGAAATTTAATTTCTCTTTAATGATTCTGTGAGTTTTATATATATATATATATATATATATATATATATATATATATATATATATATATATATATATATATATATATATATATATATATATATATATATATATATATGTATCCGTCTATGTATTTTTAAGTTAAATTTGAAATAATAATAACTTAAAATAAATGTAGTTAAACACCCATTTTTATCAAATAAGCCGGAGGTAACTAACTTTGTTGAAAAAAGGGCCACACAAATAATTTTTAATATTTCTACATTAGTTCGCCAAAAAAAATTAGATAAGTATATTTTACTATCAAAAAATTACATATACAAGGAACGTTTTGGTTCACAGAATAAAATTTAAGGTAAAAAATAGTAAATAAAACAATAATGAATCAGTATAGATAAGACTATCGTAGGCCATATCCTGCCCATAGTTTAAAGTAAGCTGTAAATATCAATCATATATTTATCAATTCAATAAATATGTTTTTCAGTAGCTAGAATGACCAATTTCGACACTTATATTAAAGAAAGTTTTCTTAACTATATACTTTTGTTCAAACATTAAAACACTTTGGCTCGAATAAAATTAAAAAGAAAAATTGCATTCTTTTTCATGCATAATTTAAAAAATGTCAAGGACTTCATGTCCACCTATACGTAGGTAACATTTAACGTAGAGTATTACGGTAGCCGGGTGACCGGTCCGCATTTACTAAGCGGTCGAATATATCAAGGTGTCGTAGGTGAACTGACATCTAAAATTATATATTCCATTGTTGGTTTAAATGAATCTTTGGCCGGCCGCTGTAAATATCTTTACGTACACGTGTAATGAAAGTGCGCTGAGGTACGTTCAGTCTGTGTGTGTGTGTGTGTCTGTATGGGCTGATTTACACACTCATGTTATCCGGTTAAATAAAAAGTCGCAGAATTTAATTTATTTAATTAATGTATAAATTTAATTTAAATAATAGAAATAAATTCTAATAGATCTGTTTTTATTTACTTATTGTCAATCGAGATAATGATCAAAACGACGTTTTATTTTTATTTATCGACGAGCATTAGCACTTGGTTTCAGTACACAGAAAAAAAACTGTATTGGACCAAGAAAACCTTGTTTTGTATATGTATAACGAAAACAATATTTTCTTAATATAAGAAATATACTCTTAATCCAACTACGTTATTCCTTCGTTCAATAATACTATAGTTGGTTTAAGAGATTATTACTTATCTTAAGAAAATATTGTTTTCGTTATATTATACAAAACAAGGTTTACTTGGTTTGAGAAATCCTTTCTACCAGTGTAGGTAACAAAAGTTATATAAAACTCTTTTGCAATTATATTATTGATTTGACTAATTAAAACAATGAATGAGAATTTAAATTATTATTTGAATTGTCAACAGGGGCGTCCGTAAAATGATTGTTAGGGTAATGAAAAATGTTGTAAAAAATTAAATAATCGAATTTTTTTTTTTAGAATTATGGTAACCTTACCTAATCAGGTTAGGTTACCATAATAACGTGCGAGCTGTTTTAGCTCTTCAGACATAAAATATTTTATATTCAATATTCTCCACATTTTACAATAACAAGACCAAAAAAAAGGTCTATTTTATTTTATAAAATTTAATGTTAATAATGGCTAGTAAACAGATGATTTACAACTTTGAATATTTTTTAGATAATAGAAATGATCAACGATAAAATAATATGTCTAGTTTTAATAAAATCTAAACTAAACGTTGTGGCAATCAACTACATATATATTCAACGATTCGAGGCATACTTTGGACTTGCCTAGATCAAGTAACTCTTATCTACACACATTCGCATGTGTAAATCCGCCCCACACGCGCGCTTATGGCTCGTAATTGCATCCAGTAAAATTTATGCCATGCGGCGAAAATTCCCAACTGCCGCCGTTGAAAAATATTTACAAGGATTTAACGCGCTCAGTCTTTTTAGTTTATTGATGTGATTTATGTAGTCTGTTGTCGCAAGGACTTCTCTCGTTATCTAATGTTTAATTATTAAATACTTTTATTTTGTTAGCGCGCAAATGATGTCCAGCTTTGCGAAATTTACGATCTTTTAGTTTATTAAAGCCGTTTATTATTTTATTGTTATTTAAACAATTTATGTATGTAGGGTGTAAGGGATAGTGACTATGAACCTAATCAACTCATATTCTAAGTAACAACATAGATAATAGTGTAAACATATTTTTATATTATAGCAAAGGTTAGTAAATACATAGGTTGTACCATAACTTTGGTGGGGTGAGGCATGAGAGGAGAGACCGCGTCATCATGAGGAATCCTCAAAAAAAGTTTGACAACTATTTTTACTATATAAAGGTTCCTCAGGATGACGCGTTTCCCGCGGCCGCTGATTGGTCAAAAAATATGGTACAACCTGTTCATTTACTAACCTTGGATTATAGCAACAATATAAAATGTCACTCATAGACATTTGACAACCATCTTTAAAATAACATACCTATCTGTAGTTATACGTAAGCGTTAGGAAAAATTAATTTTTTAATCGAATCTATATTCTATATCTATAAAAGAGTTTGTCCTTAACCACTCACTCACTCACACATTCACTCACTCACTCATATATCAACGTACAGCCCAAACCCCTGGACCTAAAAAAGTGATATTTCGTAGGTGCTTTCCTTTTACGATGTAAGCACCCACTAAGAAAGGATTTTTCGAAATTTAACCCGTACGGGGTTAAAACAGGGTGTCAAAATTTATATATATATATATATATATATATATATATATATATATATATATATATATATATATATATATATATATGTCCAGAGCATAGTTTGAGACCCCCCCTTTTTTCAAACGTATAACATGTAAAATTAATTTCTAAATCTGAAATAGTTGCCTATTTTTTTCAAAATCCAAATTTCAGGTGTTAAAATCATTTTTTGTACACAACGTTTAATACGAGGACTCATCAATGAAACGTATTTTTTAAGGACACGTCCTCGAAGTATACATAAAATATATTATACGACAAAATATAACTTTTGTATTCTTTGAGGACATACACAGTGGCGTAGCGTTGTACTTGATGACTTTTTTTTTCATCAACATACGATTTTGCACTCTCTTTGAATCTCTGTTTCCTTTTTTTTTACTCCACATCTCGCTTTTTAATCGTAGTAATGCTATTCGGACCCATTTTGCAGGTGTTAGAACTATTTTTTTCTACCCAACGTTTATTTCATCAATGCAACGTATTTTTAAGGACACGTCCTCCAACTATACATAAAATATATTAAACGAAAATCGGAGTGGGATGTTCCCAAATAATATATCTATGCATGTTTTCAAATATTATTATTTCCAAAAACATAATGTACGATTATAATTTTTTTTAGGAAAAATCATATTTATGTACGTATGTTATCCATTTGTAAAAGTCAGCAACTTACATGGATTTTCAAGTGACAAGGTTGTAATTTTTCCAAGATACAGAGATCAGAAAATAAACGATATATTTAACAAGTAGCAGTTGATTTAATATTGTTATTAATATCTAATATCTAATTAAGTTATTTCAGATCAATATCAAGTTTAAATGAAATATAAAAGAAAAATAAAGAATTTTAATAATAACATTTTTAAATTCCGCGCTACATTTTATGCGCACGCGTATAAATCACCTGTCGTATTATGGTACAAATAACGTTATTGTATTTAATGTGACCGTATTTTGATACATAAAAAGCCTAAATTAAAAGAATTAAACATATTAAAATTATCTAAACACTATGTTTAGTTACACACTAATATCTATCTAGTCCTATAGTGTATTATTCAAGAACAAGTCCTCAAAAAATACATTTTGTTGATGATGTCCCCGAAGTATACGTTAAGTAGAAAAATAATTTAACAATCAAAATATTATAGCATTATTTAAATATTAATCATAATTGATGTGAGCTAGACATCAAAAAATATATTTATGTATGTTTCCAAATATTATTATTTCCAAAAACATAATGTACATTTATAAAAAATTTTGGGAAAAATCATTTTTATGTATGTTATCCGTTTGTAAATGTAAACAACTTACATGGATTTTCAAGTGACAAGGTTGTAATTTTTCCAAGAAACAGAGATCAGAAAATAAACGATATATTTAACAAGTAGTTGTTGATTTATTATTGTTAAGACTTACTAATATCAAATAAAGTAATTTCAGATCAATATCAAGTTTAAATGAAATATAAAAGAAAAATAAAGAATTTTAAGAATAACATTTTTAAATTTCGCGCTACATTTTATGCGCATGCGTATAAATCACCTGTCATATTATGGTACAAATGCCGTTATGGTACTTAATATGATCGTATTTTGATACATAAAAAACCTAAATTAAAAGAATTAAACATACTAAAATAATAATTATCTATACAATATGTTTAGTTATACGCTAATATCTATCTAGTGTATAAATCAAGAACAAGTCCTCAAAAAATACATTTCGTTAATGATTATAATGATGTCCCCGATATATACATTAAGTAGAAAAAATAATTTAACAATCAAAAAATTATAGCATTTTTTAAATATTAATCATAATTGATGTTAGCTAGACACCAAAAATATATTTATGCATGTTTCCAAATATTATTATTTCCAAAAACATAATGTACGATTATACAACTTTTTGGAAAAAATCATATTTATGTATGTTATCCGTATGTAAAGGTGAACAACTTACATGGATTTTCAAGTGACAAGGTTGTAATTTTTCCAAGAAGCAGATATCAAAAAATATATGATATATATTTAACAAGTAACAGTTGATTTATTATTGTTAAGACTTACTCATATCAAATTAAGTAATTTCAGATCAATATCAAGTTTAAATGAAATATAAAAGAAAAATAAAGAAATAAAAAATAACACTTTTAAATTTCGCGCTACATTTTATGCGCACGCATATAAATCACCTGTCATATTATGCAACAAATACCGTTATGGTATTTAATTAGACCGTATTCGTATTTTGATACACAAAAAAACCAAAATTAAATGATTTATACATACTAAAATTATCTATACAATACATATGTTTAGTTATACACTAATATCTATCTAGTGTATAATTCAAGAACAAGTCCTCAAAAAATACATTTCGTTATTGATGTCCCCGATGTATACGTTAAGTAGCTAATTTATTGAATTATACACAAAAAAAGTCAAATAGTAGGTTTAATATTTATAATTTAGTTTTTTTATGTATTATATTTATACTTTGGGGACATCGTTTATACAGTGTCAATAGTGCTTGCCTTCCGTTGACATAAAAATTAAAGATTTTTTACTTTTCAATAATTATTGCAAATATTTCTTAGTACGGTCCTGGCCTAACTATTCATATATTTTTTTGTATTATTTGTTACTATTACAAATCCTGTTGGCTTTTCACTTTTTTGGTAGAATATACTAACAATTTATTTTTTCAGAATACACCCCTGTATTATTATTTATAGAAATAATTTAGGAAACCATAACGCTTGTCTTCCGTTGTCTTGAAAATTAAAGATTTTTATAATTTTTCTATTTCTTAGTACGGCCCTGGCCTAAATATTTATTACAATAATTATTTGGTTAAATTGTTAACACCATAAATCCATTTGGTATTTTAATATTTCTATTAGAAAATAAAGACAATTTTTTTTTTCAGAATACGACCCTGTCCTTATTTTTTATAGAATTAATTTATGAAATTATTAATAAAACTATGATGCTTCTCTTTCGTTGTCTTAAAAATTAAATATTTTTTTATAATTTTTCAAAGTTAGTACGGTCCTGGTCTAAATATTCATTAAAATAATTATTTGGTTTAATACGCATCAGGACTATTTTTTTCTAATTGATAATATACCATAAAAAATATAAAAAATATATAAAAATATAATAAAAATCTGGTACGCCACTGAAAAGTGTACAAAAAACCTCATCGCCTTCATGAAATTGTAATCGTCATAGTAGCGACATCTGTTGGTACAATGTTAGTACTAGAGAGGGACTCAAACTAATCGTTACACATATACGTCAATTGTCCTCAAAGAATGCGTTTAATATAAAGATAGTTTGAGTCCTGTCCCCAAACTATACAAATGTCTTCAAAAAATACGTTGGAACGAAAATCTGTCTTCAAACTATGCTCTGGACATACATATATATATATATATATATATATATATTTAGGGTGGTCCTTATTTTTGAACTTTTGAATTTTGAACTCCGTACCCCCCAAATTTGTTCGTTATCATGAGATTTGAATTCCTGTTAAATTTGGTCATGATCAACCAACCCCTTCCCGTGCCGACTTAGGGTTGAAAAAAGTCCAAATAGGGTAGTTTTATTGTTTTTTGCGTTTAATTAAAAAAATAAAGCAATTAGCATAAATATGTATATAACATTTATTGTAGAGCGTAAAATTGTCTATAAAAAATGTTCTCATAGTATACCACGAATATCGATTATTTTCCATGAAAAATAATAAATTTTATTCGAAAAAAGTTATTTGTTGACGGTAACGTAAATATATGATATGAATGGTAGTCCAGTTAAAGAAGCATTTTGACAAGAAATTTAAAGGGACAAGCAGTGTTATTGTTGATTATTATAGATTCTGGTGCGGAGAATTCGAAAAAAATAACACGGACTAGAAAAAAGTAGTGCAACACCCTTAAAAATGGGGTTGAAGGGTGAAATCCCATTTCCACGTGTATTTTCAATTTATTTCAAAATCTAAAGCGACAATAGTATATTTTTATGGTTGACATTTGTTGGGGACACCGAGATGAATCGATTGAGACCACATGTACTGAATTTGACCCAAAATTACCCCTTCTAAAATGTTTAATATAGGTAAAAATGCTTATTTTTGGTGAAAATAGTTTAAAAATTAATAACATCCGTTAAAATCATCCAAATGACTCGATATTGGTCTCAAATGGTTCCTGAAATTCCATAGAATAATGATCAACTATAATTTAAAAAAATATTAATAGTTTAAACAATGAAAATTGTTAATATTTAAGGGTAAGTGACGTAAATTTTTGAAAAATTGTCATTTTACTAAACTTTAATTAAAAACATAAGGGTTAAATACTTTATTTTGTAAAACTAACGTGAATATCTTCGATTTGTATATACAAACAAAATGAGCCCCTCCCAAAAAATATTTAATCACTTGAACGGATACAATTCCACACAAAAATTCACCGAATTTTTTTGTTTTATTGAAATAAAATATTTTTATGCACTTTCGCATACATTATTGTGCACTCATACGAATCTTTATTAATGCATAAAGTTGTAATTTACGTTAAAGCATACATAAAAGTATGTTTTAATCATAATTTACAGTTTTATTAAAAAAAAGGTATTTTATTTAAATTGTATACAACAAAAATGCGGTGCATTTTAGTGTGGAATTACATCTGTTCATGTGATAAAATTTTTTTTTTTTTGGGGGGGGGGGGTCTTATTTTGTTTGTAATTACAAATCGAAGATATTCTCGTTGATTTTACAAAAAATATTTAACCCTTATGTTTTTAATTAAAGTTTAGTAAAATGACAATTTTTCAAAAATTTACGTCACTTACCCTTAAATATTAACAATTTTCATTGTTTAAACTATTAATATTTTTTTAAATTATAGTTGATCATTATTCTATGGAATTTCAGGAACAATTTGAGACCAATTTCGAGTCATTTGGATGATTTTAACGGATGTTATTAATTTTTAAACTATTTTCACCAAAAATAAGCATTTTTACCTATATTAAACATTTTAGAAGGGGTAATTTTGGGTCAAATTCAGTACATGTGGTCTCAATCGATTCATCTCGGTGTCCCCAACAAATGTCAACCATAAAAATATACTATTGTCGCTTTAGATTTTGAAATAAATTGAAAATACACGATGAAATGGGATTTCACCCTTCAACCCCATTTTTAAGGGTGTTGCACTACTTTTTTCTAGTCCGTGTTATTTTTTTCGAATTCTCCGCACCAGAATCTATAATAATCAACAATAACACTGCTTGTCCCTTTAAATTTCTTGTCAAAATGCTTCTTTAACTGGACTACCATTCATATCATATATTTACGTTACCGTCAACAAATAACTTTTTTCGAATAAAATTTATTATTTTTCATGGAAAATAATCGATATTCGTGGTATACTATGAGAACATTTTTTATAGACAATTTTACGCTCTACAATAAATGTTATATACATATTTATGCTAATTGCTTTATTTTTTTAATTAAACGCAAAAAACAATAAAACTACCCTATTTGGACTTTTTTCAACCCTAAGTCGGCACGGGAAGGGGTTGGTTGATCATGACCAAATTTAACAGGAATTCAAGTCCCATGATAACGAACAAATTTGGGGGGTACGGAGTTTAAAATATCCAAAAAAATTTCCTTCACCTATAAATAAGGACCACCCTAATATATATTTATTTATATATATACAGGGTCCTCCAATAGTGCGTCCGGCATTGTTTTACGCCCAAACTATTGAAGATAGAGAGTTAGGATAAAAATTTTACTATATATATCGACCCTAAAGAATTTCAGGAAAATATTTTCAACCCCCTAAAACCGCTCCTTGGGGGGTAGTTTGGGGGGTACATGCCCGTTTCTCAGTAAAATCAAATGGAATGGTATATCAAAAAGTACATATTTGTAAAGATAATGAAAAAATAAGAAACTTTCGTAAAACAAAAATTTTCATACTTTCAATTGTTTAAAAAATATGGCGACTTGTTATCAAATTTTAGAGTTTTACTCAAAGTGCTCTAATTTCGTTAAATATTTATGGAATTTTATTATTATTTTAAATTTAGAAAGTAGAAATAATGAACTTTGTAAAGATGTATGATTATTTGAGATTTTAATAGTTTAAAGTGTCATACTCGAAATACCAAAAATTGAAAAGTTCAATTAGGGATAATTCGAAATTTTTAAATACAATAGTATATCAATTAGTACTTTTTCTTAATGAAGATATGTAAATAAACAGTTTTTGATAAAAAAAAAAAAAATTAAAAATTTTAATTTTCAGTTTTCAATTTTAAAATTATAATTTTAAATTTTAAATTTTCTTAACAAAAGTTGTTTATTTACATATCCTTTTTAAGAAAAAGTACTAATTGATATACCGCTGTATTTGAAAATTTCGAATTATCCCTAGTTGAACTTTTGAATTTTTGATATATTGCGTATGACACTTTAAACTATCAAAATCACAAATAGTCATACATCTTTAGAAAGTTCATTATTTCTACTTTCTAAATTTGAAAAAATAATAAAATTCCATTAATTTTTAACGAAATTAGAGCACTTTTAGTGCAACTGTAAAATTTGAGAACAAGTCGCCATATTTTTTAAACAATTGAAAGTATGAAAATTTTTGTTTTACGAAAGTTTCTTATTTTTTTATGATCTTTACAAATATGTACTTTTTGATATATCATTCTATTTGATTTAACTGAGAAACGGGTATGTACCCCTCAAACTACCCCCCAAGGAGCGGTTTTAGGGGGTTGAAAATATTTTCATGAAATTCTTTAGGGTCAATATATATAATAATTTTTTTATCCTAAAACTCTACCTTCAATAGTTTGGGCGTAAAACAATGCCGGACACACTATTGGAGGACCCTGTATATATATATATTTTTTTTTTAATTCGCATTTAATTGAAACTTATTGAACATTCTCTACAATATAAATAATGAAACGATTATTTCAGCATTTCCTAAAATTTAACCCCTAAGGAATTAGGGGGGTGAAAAAATTTGTAAAATATTTTTTTTTGTATTCACCGAACGAAACATGGCATAAGTAGGTATTCTACAAGACAAATATCAGTTACGAAAATTCAACCCCTACGGGAATGGGTTGGGGGGGGGGGGGGGTAAAATTTTGATATATTTATCTTCACAACTGTTCATGATATTAAAGTAAATTCGGATAAGTTAATATTCAATTAAAAATGAAAGTTTGTTATTCAAGCCCTAATAGTATGGGATGGGGACGAGGATGGATTTAGATATATATGTTTATCTCCATACCTGTTTTACTTATAAAGTCGGGCAAATTAATCTGCGATAAAAAATTTCGATATTTTACCGTTATGGCAAGGGTATACAGGGGGTTAGTTTTTACAATTTTTAACTAAGATCCGAGATATTTACGTTTTTATAAAAAAAAACTATAAAGGTAATGAATAAAAATCAATATCAAAAATTGTAATATGTCATCCCCTATCACATATGGAGGGTTCTAATTAGTTTCCAATTTTACGCGAGCGAAGCCGCGGGTTTCCGCTAGTACTATATAAATTAACCTCACTGAGAATGTAATTACAAATCTTATGTTTGTTTTAGTTTGTCAAATATTTGGATGTTATAAGAGTTGGTGTTGAGAGCATTGAACAATTTATACAATAATGATTTAATGATAAATATTTTTCTACTCTTCTACCTATTTATATAGACTTCAAAATATAAAAATAATTATTGTAGTTATATTAGGTGAGGCAATTATAAAAATCATATACCATATTTTTCCTTCTCCAATTAATGTTTTTTTTTAGTTTAAATATAAATTAAATACTACTATTACATTATTATTTAATGCTACCTTTAAGTTTACGAAATTTGTTTTTAAATTATGAAAAAATTATACATATTTTAAATATTCTTTTACTTCTTGTAACTTTTGTATGAGTAACTTTATGACCAAATAGTGAGCTGCATTTTAAAGAAGATATTTAACACCAGGAATGAAAAAATTGATGATGTGACTCTATTATCAACAGTCTTAAAAGTATCTACAGTAATTTGATTTGTTTTCTAAAGGCCAGACAAAAATATATAGCTAATTTAAAGAAATTTTTAGAGGAATTCTTTATTATGGTTAGATTAAATGTAAACGAATTAGCTCTATCATTCATTCACTTTTTAACAAAGGATAGCATTTTTACACATTTCGCGTAGAAAATATAATAAATAAATAATTTTAGCGGAAACTTTGATCAGTGCTGACAACTGGGCACTATATTTAGTTCAAAATATCTTCATACATTGACATGATGCATAAAAATTATTAATTATGGATGTAAGATATCTTATACAGAATATTATTATTTCAATTTTATCCTCTATTAATTATTTTCGTATAACAAACTGTTATAAATAATACATATGAAAGTTTGGTAGCCAAAATATTTATTTTGATATTCTATAAGGATAAGCATTTTTTCACAATTTGTTAATATTTTTAATATGTCAGTAAAAAAAATGAATTGCTGTACAACTCTGTAATCATATACCTAGTTGCGTACTTATTTTTCTTCAGTTAGTAATTGCCTTACCCACACAAAAAAAATGTTGGACCAAGAGAATCTTGTTTTGTATATAACGAAAACAATATTTTCTTAATTTAAGAAAAGTACTCTTAATCCAGCTACATTATTTCTTCGTCCTATACCATAGTTTGTTTAAGAATATATTTCTTATCTTAAGAAAATATTGTTTTCGTTATATACAAAACAAGGTTTACTTGGCTCAAGTAAACCTTTCTACTTGTGCATATTGTAAACTGAGAATATTGTATAGAAACTGTTTTATATAAGTGAATGTAAGCTTATATATTTTCGAACGCGTATCAGTTTACGAATATTAAACGTGTTGAATTTAATTTAGCAAATTCTTTCGGTGCGTCGATTGAATGAACGACAGGTCGTTGAGACAATTGTATAATCGCATGTCGGCGTTTGGAATGTAAAATAATGCACGTCATTAACAGTACAGACGTTGGGAAAACGTCTATCCAATAACTTTTCTCGATTTCCTTATAAAATTAATTAGAGCCGTACTGGCGGCTGATTACTATCACCATCAATAAATGTCCAATCAAACTTCTTACCGTTGTTACCTTGCTAATGTCTGACAAAGACAGTGAATGCAAACGATACGAGATGAGTGAAATGGATAGACGACGTGTTTCGTAGAGAGTATGATTTTAGGCATGGTGTTATATAATAAGGTTTACATATACTTATCTTGTAATTTAACAGTATTTTTTTATTGAATTACAACAAACAATTTAACAAGTATTAATCTCATGTCAGTAAAATTTTTGATAAGTAAAATAACACAGATACTTAATAGTTTTGAATGTCCAATTGATTTATATATATAGAGGTTTTCATTATAAAAAAATGTTTGATACTAAAACTAAACCAAAATTATCCTATGAGGTATTTTCAGTGTGATTGACAGCTGTGTTACGTTGTCAATTAAATAGATTTAAATGGATTTTAGTGATTTAGTTTCTGCACAAACCAAATCCATAGACAACATAACACAATTAGGTATCCTATGTAGAGAGCTTTTGGTCGTTATTTATATATCATTCATTTTATTTATAAATAATATTAATGTATAATTAATATGCTCAATAATGATGTGATGACATAAAAAACCTTCAATCATAGTGGGGTACATTTGCATAAAGCAAAATTTTAATAATCACGGATAGTTTATTGTTCTTTTGGTTAAGTTTAGGATTATCTTTAATTATAATTTGAAGACGATTGTTTAACTAATAGTGATTATTGTTACTTCCATTTGGAAGTATTGTAATACCATCGAAAAATTGTGTTCCGAGATAAAATCAGATTCTAATTGTACTAACTTCAAAACATAAAGAAATGTTGTTTTATGCATAGCGGTTGTGCGTTTTTCTGCCTGGCTGTGTGTAGAATTTTCATTCCTTCACGACAGCTACTATAAAAATGTACCTACCTATTTGCATTATTTTTTGGGAAAATGCTTGTCTTTGTGAGTACTCCACATTTATTGATTTTTTAATGCTAATCGGATTAGGGGGTTCAAAAATATTCAAAATTTTGTATATATTATTGTCTAACAAGGGAACATTGCGAAAGTGTATCTCATTAATTTTGAACTCATAGTTCAATCGAACTTCAAAGATATTTATTTATTTATAGATGCCAAAGCAGGCAATCAAAATCACGTTGGAAATAAATAATGTAACTTATTTTAAATATTAGAAAAATATTATGGACCATGGAAGTCATGTGTGGTTCTTCATACCGTTAATTGTTTTATACAACCGATCATAAATGTTTTAAATAAAGAAAATTATAAATTATATAACCGGAAACAGATAGTCCCTTTGTATAGTACCGTGAGTTCGAATGGCTTGATGTAAAGATGTGGAATTAATTCAACAATTAGACAACAAAAATGTCGGTTTGCCGGATAGATAGAAGCGCGTGGCAGTGGCAGTTATTGCCTTTAATTTGCAACTCCTTCCGAGCAAAGGTGAGCCTGGAATGTTAATTAAAATCTTCTTACTCACTCGATACTCGTCTACTTGTCTCTAATTAGTCCACCAATGATAAGCTGTGTCCGCTCGGCGCCTACTTTTATTATTTTATTTTACGCATGCAAAATATTTAAATTAAAGATTTTCTACAAAAGGCAACATTGTGTATACAATATATACGTACGCATATATGAATGTATTACAGTTGATACAATATAAATATGACATTGATTCTAGTATTGTATTTTATATTCACGTTTAATTAATAAATACTAATGAAATATGCCGGCTGTTTAAAATCAATGTCACTTTTAAAAAGAATATAAAAAACAACCACGAGTTAAAAATAAAAAAGTAATGTTTTATTTTGAACAGCCATTATATCGATTTTTTTTGTTATAATTTTATTACGGAAATGCTATTTTTAATTACGCAGATATCATTGCATACAATGTTTGTATAATTTCACAATAATTTAGAATATACTTTTTGTTTTCAATTGCATTTTATTTCAAATAGTACACTAAATAGGTAAATCAAAGAATTTTCGAATAAGTATTTATGTGCCATATTATTTTTAGAATTTCTAATAAAATGTTGATATTTATATAAATAATTTTAGAAATAGAAACATTGGAAACTATAATATATATTTTATAGGTGCATCTTTCCTATATAATAAGTTTGTTACGTATTATAAACCATGAGATTAGTTTTAATTCGTACAATAAAACTCTGCTTTATTTATATTAAAAGAAACAAAAGAACACAAGCAATTTCGTGCACATTCCCTGAAAATAATCAAATATATAAACGCACACGACAGAACAAAAAAAGACAAAAGAAAAGTAAAAGAAAAGCATTACACGGATAGGCCAAAACGCAAAACAAGCGAAACCGCTGACAAACTGTAAAACAAAATTCAGCTCATGACTCAATCATAAATTAACAAAACTAGCCCCATCCTTCCTGCTCCTTCATTATTCTGCATTGGCGCACTTCCTTTCACCTACGGAGTCGCAGCGACTCGTCCGGCCTAGGAATTGCCACAATTTCGAGAGACTCCCGTGTCACGAGGCCGGGCCAGAGGTGACGCGGGAGTGGGGGGACACTTCCGGTCGTCACGTCACGTCCGGATTTGAAGCGCGGACTCCAGAGACCGCTTCTTTTTGTTGCTTTCTTATATTCTATAAGCGATTTTTCTCGAATAATCTCGTAATGGTAATTTCACGCTTGTTTAATAACTATATGTAGCACATAAGAAATTCAAATTATGAATATATGTATACATCTGGTTGGCAAGACTTTTGGTCACTTCAATACACATATAAGAAATATTGGATACCAACGAAAACTCGAACATTAATTGTAGTCCAATTTTATAAAAAATTTTAACGAAAACATATAAAATAATCGCAGTGGCTAATTGTTAATCTTACATTAGCGTAATTGTTTTAAAAAGTTTTGAAAACTACTATTTTTAATGTCGCTTGAATAAACAAAAAATTATCAAGAAAATAAATTTTTTT
The DNA here is from genome assembly GCA_949319165.1 of Sialis lutaria. Lineage (NCBI taxonomy): Eukaryota > Metazoa > Arthropoda > Insecta > Megaloptera > Sialidae > Sialis > Sialis lutaria. The sequence continues at coordinate 16,153,692 of OX439243.1, forward strand.
TAAGTGCCCCTATTTTATCAAAAATCAATTTAAAAAATAAACAGCTATGTACGTTTAACGATACCTACATCCTTTCGCCAACATTTAAATAATTTATTAAATGAATTAAAATAAACCGCAAAAATTATCAATTTAGCGATCCACCACAGTTTCCCATTAAATTTCACACTGATAAACGATAATGTTAGTTAAAGAGATAGTAAGAATGGTACGATAAACATTCATAATTTGAGAAATAATTTTTATTTTTGAAAAAGAGTTACTTTTATAGTAAGATTTGAATGCTGGATATGCAATAATTACATTTTATGTAATGTAAGATGGATCTTTTTTACTTCCTTGTTCGAAGAAATGGAAGTATTGTAATACCGTCAAAAAATCGTGTCAGATAAGAGCAGATTCTGATTGTACTAACTTCAAAACGTAAAGAAAAGTTAATTTCCGCATGGCGGCTGTGCGTGTGTCTGTGTGTCTGGATGTAGAATTTTCTTCCGTTCACGATAACTACTGTAAATATGCACCGATTTGAATTATTTTTGGGGAAAATATTTGTCTCAATGAGTACTCCAGACCTATTGATTTTGGTGCTAATCGGATTAGGGTTTTTGGAAATATTCTAAATTTTGTAGCCATTATCGTCTAAAAAGTAAGTATTACCTCATTAATTTTGATAAGATTTGGTACGTTCGTTCGTTCGATGTAAAATACGCATTATTTTTATATCTAATGATTTTGACATGACTTTTATAATTTAATTATTTATTTTTACAAAAATTAATAATTATGAAATATCTGAACGGAACAATATTGAATGATGTGTATAACGCACACTCATTTTTTATATATAAAACTCACGTGTAGAAATTCACACATTGAGTATTGGCAGTGGCACAATGATATACATAAAAAGTCCATAGATACATGAAAACAGATCGAACAAACGATCGGACACATTTCTCTCTCTGCGGCAAGGATCGCAGCGGGCGAAGTATTTTTTATGGGCGCACCTTAGCGGAATTTATCACTTTTCAAATGCAGCGGCGGCTATCTTTCATCGTCCGCCCGGGGGTGGGCGCCATATTTCCACGGAAAGCACTGTAAGTGATGTCTTTAATCGAAGCAACGGCGTCACAAATCAACCACTCGTTTGACAGTGTCATTAAGAAATGGCGGTTTGTCAGCCATAGCTCATGCGATATGTCGATCGGAAACGACGATTACGTGCTATGGGTCGCGAGACGTCGATACGTGTGCTTGCGTTGCTTTATATATCGATGCCCACTTGATCTCTCTAGTAACAATTGATTGTTTCAAGTTTAAAACGAATATTTATTCACTTGGGGCTTAATATAGTAGTGTAAAAAACGATACTCGTAAATTTTGTCAAGATTTCAAACATTATGGTTTGTGGCGGATGGTTAGTTAGTTATATAATGAGATATGTAATGTAACTATCGATTATATAAATAAAAAATAAACAAAAAAACAAGTCTGATTGTTATTTTCGATATTAATTTTTTCTGCTTTAAAGAACAACCACCTTTTCTACACGATTATGATAATTTTCATGTGCGACCATCTACTTGTTAGACCAAAGTAACAAACCAAGTTTCATTAAAATCGGTTTGGTAGTTCATTAGTAATAAATCTGAAATGGATTTAAGGGGGGAAGACAGATAAACGGAAAGGAAAATGTTTATCTTGTTCTGAAACGGAAATATAAAGAGGAATTTTTGAAATTGGATAACATTTTTTTTCAGAAATGATCACATAGTTTCCCTTATGCTTTGTATATGAGGTCGATGTAAAAAGTATATAAAAATTAACAATTATTGAAAAAAGTTAAGCTAAAAACTAAGACTAACAATAGTACCAAAACTATTAATATTGAAAAAAAGACGTTATAAGTAATATTAAAACAAATATAGACTTTTATTATGTTACTATTTTATTTTACTGTCTACTTTATCAATTATTTTTAAGTTATTTTTAATTCACAGTTAAAAAGAAAAAAATGTCGTCCCAATGATACCAAAATATGACCTATATTACCATTTACAAACAGGTATCATGACGTCATAACTATGTAGTATTGAAAAATAAAAAAAAACAACGAATACCCAAAAATGTACACAAATCGCCCATCCCTTATTTTCAATAAACCCTTACGTACAAATGTATATTCGATCAAATGAAACTTTAATAACAATCACTTTTAGAATTTTTTCTATCATGTAAATAATTTAAAAATTTTAGAAAAAATCGTTGCAATCCATTTTTATTTAATTAGCAAAACGATTTATATTTATTGATTTTCTGTTTTCAATTACATGATTTTGCGAGTAATCGGCTAAAAGGCAGATAATTTATATGTTTTTCTTTATCAGTGAGAAAGCGACACGGTCCAGATCGAATCCACTCGCGTCCCATTACGAGTTGTCAGGAACGTAGATGTAAGGGCCAAATATACGGCCGCAGCGCAGTATCGAATATCATGTTGAGCCATTCGTTGTGGTAAGGGGTTGTAACGGGGTCACATACTACAGAGGGGGAGGGGAGATGGCCGCAACGGCCGTTTATAATGTTGCCGTGACGTGGAGGTGATTCTAGCCGTGATGGACGAGCCAAAACTTGGCGTCAGACCTTTTGCTGATAACTGACGTCAATATTTAACATGATTTCTTGTTTCTTACATTTCGCAATATTAGATACGATAAATCATTTTTATATACCAAGTTGCTACCTACTTCGCAGTCTATGTTCCATAGTCTAGCGTTACTTATGTGCAATGGACTGTGTTGTGCTTTTGTTTTACGTTCAGAATTGTTTATTTTTGTGGAATGAATCAAAACTAGTGCACATTTTGTTATATTAGTACAACCAAACGTTGAGCTACGTATTTTGGAAATGCAGTTGTGGAATTCTTGTACCGTTTTAAATTGCGAGTCTAATGTAAAATATTCTCTGTTCATTTGACGTCGTATTCTTTGACGTTATTTACTGAAATTGAGAAAAGGAAATATATGTAACTTTTTGAGTTCAATGAATCTACGTTCTATAAAATAAGATTGAGACGAAGTGAATTATTTTTTATTGGTATTTGTAATAATTTTAATTAAACTGACGTATTTTATATATAGTAACTCGGTTAGAAACTAAAATAACTAACTCTAATTTTTTGATAAATTTTTAGAGTCGAGGGAATTTGTTGTTATGGATTTTAAATCGCTTTAATAATGGTAGAGATTAAAAATAATATTAAGTTCATATTTAATTTAAATATATTTTTTTTAATTTGAATTATTAGATAATACCATGATAAGTCAATAAATGAAAATAATAGATACAATTCGATTTTTTTCTTTGACTATATAAAAGTATATTATTTTAAAATAATTAAGAGAAAATATAAATTTGTTGTATGTATTGTACGTATGTACCTAAATGTTAATTTATAAAATATCCACAATGCTTGTGCATTAAACTATAACATCAGAGAACGACAACATTATTAAGTGTAAAATATATAGAATATTGATACCCATTTGTCATAAAGATACGCGTTTGAATTTGATTGAAACATAAATAGTTAATTAGTAAGTGATAAGACATCTCCCACTTATATTACACAATGCATAATATCATTTTGAGTTTACATACACATAGGAGTATAAATATTGTGAGGACACGGTTCAAAGTAACAGCGTTCCTGTGACCGGCGCATTAACCGACCGCCGAAAGCACATTACCGGGGCGCGGTACAAACTGCAATAATTATTTAGTTGACCAGCGCGGGGGAGGGGGTGGACATAAATATGTGATGTCGCTGTAATATCATGTGCCAGCTGGACTAAATTGTTACGAATGGCATCGCCCAACAAGGACATTTGCAGCCTCTAACGAACTCGCGGCTTGCGAGTGTGTAAGGTATATGAAGTATAGGCACTGTTGACCGAATACTGGTTGGTCACGCATACTATTTTAAAGTTGTAAAACAAAAAAAGTTAAGTTATGTTTACTTAATATTTACTCTCAATGTTTTGATTAAAATTTAAAGCTCAAAGCTAGAACATGTAGATTATTGAAGTGCAACTTCATTAGCAGTGGTGAATCAGTTTCGAGATCAAATGAAATAAATTCGATAAGTAAAAATGGTTAAAAAAATATTATGACCTGTGGAGGCTCTCAAAATGTAAAATATCATAAAAATTTTGAAGAAAGTAAAAAAGTTTGGGTTTATATACATACGTTTTAATTATCAAAATTGTTTTCAATGCCCAAAATTATGTAATTAAAGTAATCCGGTTAACAATATTTAACTGTTTTGGGCCTGTGCAATAAAACCTGAAACTAATCGAACATTGCAAATTCACGTAATTTTTTTTTTTGAAATTAAATTAAAACTGAATAAAATAAAGGAGTTTCAATTTTATCGTGCAATATTATTTGGAATAGTGATATACTTTTTATAGTAAAGTTATAATATTGAATAATCTTTTTACTATGTATTCTACAATACACAAGGAATTCAAATATGGGTCTTCGTTGTTAAATACATTTAAAAAAATTACATAACAAATAACGATGTTTATCAATCGTTTGTACACTCACATCTTTATTTATTTATTTTTAAATACGTATTGTGGTTTTTTAATATTCATATACAGCCAGTGAAAAACTAAAGATGAAACATTTTTCTCCAAACGAGGATTACCTGAGGGTATGGAAAGTTACCCTGGGGTTATAAGACCGATAGAATCATAGATGTATTCCAGGATTATTCCTCTTGAGTAACAATGCTTGGTGTTTATATTTTAAATAAATTATAAAATAAAACAAAAATCTACATATTTGGAAACGTTTCACTGCACATTGGTTGGTAGTACTGCAAGTAGATACTCATTGGTGTTAGATTTATTCGTAGGAGTTATGTTTGAGTCCACAAATAGCCAGAGGGCGCCACTTGCTGGCACACATGTTTTACAATAAACGCTACAAACAGAGGCTAAAACCTACTAAACGCAATATTTTATTTAAAGAAAAAATCATGCAATCTTGTAGATACTATATTTTAAATTAAAAGTTTACTATTTAAGAATAGATGTATACATAGTCAGTGTCGGCTTTAGGGGGGGGGAGGTGAACCAGGGCAACCGCCCGGGGCCCCAAGCCAACAGGGGCGGCGCGCGGAAGAGGTAACAACGAAATTTTTTTTTTGTTGGGGAGGGCGGCAATGAAAAATTCGCCCGCGGCGCCGGGATTGCAAAGGCCGGCTCTGTAAAAGGTTTTTTATTAAAATTATGTCTTTGGACACGAATTGTTCCTTAAGAATGTCAGACAGTTATTATGATGTTTAAAAAAGATTTTATTTTAATTTTATCGTGGCTGCTTTTGAGTTGATTATCATACTGCGTGCTAATGTTATACCTATGAGTAAACATTTTACAGGGACATGGATGTGGAAATGATTACCTTCAACCGTACTTAGACCAGAAAAAACATCCTGTTTATTTGGCAACATTGCAATAAACTTTATAAATTTTAAAAAACACCGTGCTGCTGGTTTGTATTTTTGGATCAATCACGGCATTAGACGAACACGAAGACCACGGATCATAGATAACACTTTGAAGATGACAGTAGAAATATTACTTAACATTTTTTTAATCACTAGATTGTTCTTAAAAAAACTTGATTAATTACATTAAGTTATTTTTGTAAATTGAATTTATTAAAACAATAATTTTCACGTTTCAAGAATTTTCGGCTCTCTTTTAAGCGTATAATAATCACAATATACTACAAAAAGGTAGTCGAAATAAAACAATAAACCGTAGGTATATTTAATAAAATGCATAATCAAAATGCATTTGATAATTAATATTCATAGAGAGTCAATAATTATTTATAAATACATTTTAAATAAAATCTTTCCATAGTGAAGGGAATTCTTTCTTTTATTACTCCTCACATGAATGCATTTGTATTCCGTGGAGAATTTTCTGACCGATTTCCCGATAGATATAATTTTCTTTGAATCACGTGCAAAACTCGTCATATTCTTTATATGAAATAATGAAATAATTACTTTGCCATTATCTCGAGCTTTCTTTAGCTCCATTGATCAAAAGTCTGGAACAGATTAGTCAAACAAAGAGATCGATCAGGCAATATTTAGCACGTCCCGGCTACGTCCAGCTTTTCATCTCTGGTGCAGTTTCTCTGGAGATTCACTGATTATCTTCAGTCAAGCCGCCAACATTACAAAGCTTGGATTCTCTACTTTACTTTATTTTTGTGTGTTAATTACATATATAGGTACATTGTTGTAATAAGTGATGAGCAAAATGTTAAACAATATATGAATATTATATTATATTAGAAATTTTATATAATAAATATACAAAATAAATTTAAAAAAAATAGTAGAAAATTGTAGAATTGAAATTTTTTTCATTGGTGTTTTTAACAATAACAAATCATCATAATTTAATTTAAATAATTAACAAATTGTAGATTATATATTGGTTTGTAAATAGATAGTTATTGTGTAATTTTTTGCAATAAAAAAATGGAAGAAATTCTGTTAGTCATACTTGAGAAATTCAGCATAAAACTAAAAAAAAGTACGAATTTGGTTTTCGGGCTGTCGTTCACGTTTTCGCGTTTTTTTTTCGACGTTTCGATTCTCAAGTCGATGTCTTTTTCAGCAGTGTTTCTGTAAATGAGTAAAACATACAGCTCGGAAACCATGTTCATAAATATAACAACCACGAAAGCTTACAGAAGAAAAACCTACAAATTTTCTATTATATAAAATCAGATGAGCAAATATTTCTATGAATCTGAAATAATATTCCTATGTATGATCGCACTTAAATTTTTTCGCTCTGATATGTATTAAATAAAATTTTGAGATGTGTATGATAGTTTATCTAGTATGCCTATAAAGTTTTAATTTTTTTAATTTTAATATTAGCAATACCTACCTATTTATTTTTTATTTTTATAGCACTAAAAAACATATTAAAAATATATAAAAATATTTATTTACTAACAAATTTGAAGATAATTACGAAGATGAACAGAAAAATTGTGTATCAGAGTTTGAAATGAGATAAATAATAAAAATATGTCAAATATATTATCAATATACCCATAAGTAAAGACACAAATTTAATATAATTAACAATTCTATTTCTGTATTATATGCAATCGTACGTGCGCATACTTAAATAGATAGATTGAATTATATGTTGGTAATACGATCCCTTAACCTGGCCGATTATAGGAGCGAGCTTTAAAGCTCCGCGCTTTGTACCGCCATTGACAGAAGCTCGTTCTAATAGACTCACTCAATAGTTCATCAAGTTTATATCATCTGTACAAACGCCTTTGTGTTGCTGCGGTATGGAACGTTTTGGTTTTATTATTTACATTGTGACGCCGACTAAAGAATTTTATGTAATTATTGTGAAGAAATTTTCTTCTAGTTATTTCAACTGCAGCTGTTGATGTTACGGCATTTGTGTAGTGGTATAGTATAAAAAAGTATAAGTATAGTACGGTATCTGTACTCCTTTTTTGTTATTGTTATAATAGGGTTATTATAGGTAATATTAAATTATTTTTTAATAAAAATAAAATATGATTTCCAAATGAATAATTATGTTTATAATTATATATACCTATTAGTACAGGCAATGAATGGAATGAAAAAGAACAAATTAGGAGTGCGATGAAATTTGGTACCAATGTAGCATACATTAAAGTACGTCTGTACACAAAAGTCCCCATCTATAGGCCTTGTGGAAATTTTTTTAGAGCCGTTTGAAGTTTAATTTTGTTATTCTTGAATAACTTCAAGACAAATAAAGATACGGAGGCGTGCCTTATATCAAAATTTTTAAAAATGTTTGCATTTCAACAATATTTCAAAATTTATTCCGATGGGTGCACCTAAATTGCTGAAAAGTTGCCGTGAATCCAGAAATTAGGCGCGTTTAATTAAAAAAATATGTTTAAATGGATTTTTGAGCTCCTAAAACTGATAATAGAAATAAATGACCTGTATGAAAGTTATAGAGAATAAAATTTTACATATTTTTATGTAAACTGCAATATTCAAAGTGTGAATATTTATTAGATATTTCTTTTTTTAGGTAGTCGAAAAAACAAAATTAATTTAAAAAATCATATAAATAGTATGCTATGAAAATTAGTATTACATTGAAAATAACACGATATTATAGAAAATTAATGAAAATAAAGGTAAATTATAATTCCAGTACTTCCATAAGACTTTAAATAACATATTATGATTACAATGTACTGAGGTGTACATTGTAGCCCCTCGATTGAAAATTATTGTATGATTTAATAGTTTTAAATATGAATCTTCAAGATATTTGATTTTATCTTTAAAATAACGATATTAGAGTAGAACAAAATCAGAGTGCCGTAAAATTGTGCATATATGTAGTACTTATATTACTTTACATGTGTGAAAAAGTCCTCACGAATTGGGTATGTGGAAAAAAAATTATAGCGATTTTAATGGCGATTTGTTAAATTACAATATATCATAATGTAACTTATTATTACCCGTTTTTTATCTGAATATTTACATACTATGTATCTGTGTATAGCATACATATTATGAACACTTAAATTATGATTATTTAGATATAAATTATTCTTTTTTTAAATCAAACGATTTTCAAGACATAAATTTATTTGTTTAATTCGATTGTATAAAAATATATCATATCATGTATTTTGTACCTGTTTGTAGATATGCTTATAACTTTTCTTTCGGTGTATCAATAAATGGGGACTTTCATACAGACGTGGGAGATATATTAGTGAGTGCATCTGAAAAAGTCCTCAAACATTGGAGCCATAGGAAAAAAGTTACAGTTGTTTTATAACTACATTGTGGTAAATTATGATCTATATAACTTATTTTCAGTAAATTTATTAAGGTATAGGACATAGGTGATTCTACCAAAAAACTGGGACTAAATTTGATTTCTATTTGACTAATGTATCGTTCATATTGAAAGCAGTAATCATTTTTTTTATTTTCTATCGTGACTCTCCATAAAACATTATTTAGTTAAAAAATATATAAATAAATAAATATATTTCATATATATAGAAGTGACCAATTCCAAAAAATTCTCATCGAGAATCCATAAAATATGCTATTCATTATTAATTATGTTTGTGATACTTTCGAATATTTAAAAAAGAAATAGGTATATTATACCTCTTATGTATAAAAGTCTCAAAATTCTGAACAAATTGTAAAATTATTTATTTTTAAAAACTAAAGAATGTTTTATGGAGAGTCCCGATGGAAATTAAAAAAAAAAGCTTTTTTCTTTCAATATGAACGATACATTAGTCAAATAGGAATCAAAATCAGTTCTAATTTTTTGGTAGAATTACCTATATAAATAAATTTACTGTAAATAAGTTATATAGATCATAATTTACCACAATGTAGTTATAAAACAACTGTAACTTTTTTCCTATGGCTCCAATGTTTGAGGACTTTTTCAGATGCACTCACTAATATATCTCCCACGTCTGTATGAAAGTCCCCATTTATTGATACACCGAAAGAAAAGTTATAAGCATATCTACAAACAGGTACAAAATACATGATATGATATATTTTAATACAATCGAATTAAACAAATAAATTTATGTCTTGAAAATCGTTTGATTTAAAAAAGAAAAATTTATATCTAAATAATCATAATTTAAGTGTTCATAATGTGTATGTTATACACAGATACATAGTATGTAAAGATTCAGATAAATAACGGGTAATAATAAGTTACATTATGATATATTGTAATTTAACAAATCGTCATTAAAATCGCTATAATTTTTTTTCCACATACCCAATTCGTGAGGACTTTTTCACACATGTAAAGTAATATAAGTACTACAAATATGCACAATTTTACGGCACTCTGATTTTGTTCTACTCTAATATCGTTATTTTAAAGATAAAATCAAATATCTTGAAGATTCATATTTAAAACTATTAAATCATACAATAATATTCAATCGAGGGGCTACAATGTACACCTCAGTACATTGTAATCATAATATGTTATTTAAAGTCTTATGGAAGTATTGGAATTATAATTTACCTTTATTTTCATTAATTTTCTATAATATCGTGTTATTTTCAATGTAATACTAATTTTCATAGCATACTATTTATATGATTTTTTAAATTAATTTTGTTTTTTTCGACTACCTAAAAAAAGAAATATCTAATAAATATTCACACTTTGAATATTGCAGTTTACATAAAAATATGTAAAATTTTATTCTCTATAACTTTCATACAGGTCATTTATTTCTATTATCAGTTTTAGGAGCTCAAAAATCCATTTAAACATATTTTTTTAATTAAACGCGCCTAATTTCTGGATTCACGGCAACTTTTCAGCAATTTAGGTGCACCCATCGGAATAAATTTTGAAATATTGTTGAAATGCAAACATTTTTAAAAATTTTGATATAAGGCACGCCTCCGTATCTTTATTTGTCTTGAAGTTATTCAAGAATAACAAAATTAAACTTCAAACGGCTCTAAAAATTTTTCCACAAGGCCTATAGATGGGGACTTTTGTGTACAGACGTACTTTAATGTATGCTACATTGGTACCAAATTTCATCGCACTCCTAATTTGTTCCAAGAACAGGGCAATTATTCCATTCATTGCCTGTACTACTATAGATATATAATGCATGCTTTGTTATTTATTTATTATAAGTGGAATTATTTACTATCCAGAAATATCAAGTCAATATTATTGTTAGATTTATTATAGATATCAAATTTCACAGACTCACAAAAAGGTATTGTACGTTTAATCAGATTTTTTTACGTATTTTTGGATACAAAAAATGAATTAATTTGACAATAACAATGGTTGCTAACTCCCAAAATTGGGTTGATTTTGTCATAAAACTGCAAAAAATGGAAAATTAATCGATTATATGATTATTGATTACCGGCATATTTTCTTATTAAAATATATAAACATATAATGAAACTTATAAATTATATTTAAATAGTGTATCAAAAAAACAATACAGGCACGTATTAACATAAATGTACGTTTTATACATATTTTTAAATAAAAATGTATAAAAATGAAAATAATTGATGTTGATGCGATTAAACCATCAGCACTGACGTTTATAAAATTCATACGTATAAAGCCGCGGGAAAATTCTAGTAAGTAATATAATATAGTAATGAAAAGTTAATATACAACATATCGTACGTATGGTTTATAAATCATTACATTTCTATACCTAATTGACGATTTTAATTCATTTAAACTAAACTGACATTTTACGTTGTCAAATGGGATTTTTTGCATGTATAGAAATGATTATTGTGATGGAAAATACATAAATTAATATATTTTAGATTATATTAGTATCATTCTCATCAAGGATGGATATAGCAGCATTTTAACATTAATAGATTAGAGCTATTATACAAGAGGTCATCACAACGATTTAGTTTGGTATTAATATATTACTTATAAAAAATATATTTGGAATATTATGAACTTTTAGTGGTTAGTATTATTAATTAACTCTAACGGATATTAATATAATATATGTATGTTTTTGTAATTTTATTATAATAGATCGAAACCACTTTCGTCGATACATTTTTATTGGGATCTTTATTTTGAAATTAATTTCTATATCGCTATCGATTGCTTTACCTGTATTAGACAACTCTCATTATGAAAGTAATATTTAACCATTTTGTGAATCCCAACCATAGTAGTAATAGTGACCGTTACATAATCTACGAGCGGTATGTGTGTGTTGTACGAAGAGTATTCAGGTTCGGCGGCTGATATTGGACGATCTACTCACGAATATAACTTTGCAGAGTCCAGCAGCCCCTGGGATCGAGTAGATGATAGTACAAAAGGTATCCACTGGCCATGATCGGCGGCGTGCCTAAGCTATGTCATAAACAAAACACAATATCGGCCCGCATCTACTCATAAACTAGAGTGGACTATCCGGGGAATACGGATACACTAAAGGTTTTGCGATTTTCGGGAATACCTGCAATAAATTTATATTAAATATTGTACAATATGGGTGTAGTGAAGTACTGCTTCTGTGCTTTCCAATATGAGTTATGGTAGGGTTTTGCAATAATAGTTTTAGGTAAATACATTGATGGTTATCGGTAGATGGTCACTATGAAATTTAATGTTACTAATTAATATTTATTCTGAATATTAATCGTCTTTTACTTCCTACTCTGGGTAAGGACGGCTCTTAAATTATTTAAATGGATTATGGAGTAATTATTTTATGAAATAATAGTATGTTTGTTACCTTGAATTGTTTTTGTTGACATCTTATATTATGTAACCTATTATATTATAAACAAAATAATAATAATTTTGATAAAATGTGTGATATTTTCTGTAATGGATATGATATTTAAATATTTTTTATTTAAAAATAATACAAGTCGATAAAATTTAATAGTTTTAAAGTTATTTCCGATTTAACTGTAGTATACTATCTGAAATTGATCAATCATTTTTTGTTTGATTTGTTTATATGATTGGTATATTTTATATGATGAAAGCTAGTGATTATAAAAATTAAAAAATAAATAAATTTTAACCAAAAGTTAGTATAAAATATCATAAACATTTAAAACAACACAACTAACAAGAATTATTTTTATAATAGAATAGAAAATTAATATATAATTTGTGTTATACACAGAAAAAAAACTGTATTGGACCAAGAAAACCTTGTTTTGTATATAACGAAAACAATAGTTTCTTAATATAAGAAACATACTCTTAATCCAACTACGTTATTCCTTCGTTCAAGAATACTATAGTTGGTTTAAGAGATTATTACTTATCTTAGAAAATATTGTTTTCGTTATATACAAAATATGGTTTACTTGGTTTGAGAAATCCTTTCTACCAGTATAGCCAAGAAATTTTAATAAATGTTAACATGCAAGGTTTTTTATATTTTTTGTTTTAATTTTCTAAAACGTATTTCAAACTCAATAGTAATAACTTAAACTTAGTATATTAAGAAAACTAAATTGTAGATTCTATCTAAAAATGAGGTTTACTATTCGGACATCTTTCAATCACCAATTACTATACATATATGTAGATGTTAAACATTGAAAACATCTAAGCATCACAACCAATTTACCTCCCAAAGCAATCGGCACCGATTAAAAGTAGCGAGTAGTAAACCAAAGTGCTCAATCAGAATAACAAACATCGTGTTGCATATTCCATCACATTCACACGTCTTCGGTAGGGAATAATTAAAACGGTTAATCCGTTAGACGGCGCTAATCGCGGCAGACGGAGTTGTACCTAGGCGTCTAATTAAAACATGCAATATACATAAATTCAAATCGTTCAAATTACCCAAAGACAAGCCGACAGGTGTATGTGTATATGTGTGGATGCTTATACAGGATGATCTTCTCAACAATTAATGTTTAATTAATTATTATACGTGGTGCTATTCAATTGTTTTAGTGATAAATATTTTAATGCAATACTGAAAATCAGATTTTTATATTTCTTAGAAAAATTTTATTTTCTTATAAACCCTTTTAGAATTTTTAAATAAAGTTGATTTTTGATTTTATGTTTAGATCATTATTTTCCTAAGACATTAATCTTTTATGGATGGGGATTTTTACGTTGAAATCAACCTTTTTTTTAACAAAATTTGTACATAAAATCAATTAATTATTCACGTGGCGTACCTGACTATGTTGCTGGTTGATATATAAAAAAATCAGTTTGGACGATTTGAGGAGTTTCCCTACGTAATTTGATGCGCTGAATATGAAAAAAATATTAAAAAATCTGGGAGAGCAAACTTGACCCTAAAAATCGCAAAGAAGTACTTTTCGCTCTTAGCGTAACCCAGGATCATTAACGTGGATGTGGTGAAAATATGATCTCTTTGGAGTGCCTGATTTTCGTGAGTCCAATTGCCACTCACGTCGAAATACCTGACATTATGGTAATAGTTAATCCTTCACAAGAAAGAAACAACCAAGTGTTAACCTGCTGGTAGGAACTAACGATAATTTCAATTTTCGGCCTTTCATTCACCTTGAAGATGATTTTTGCGAGACGTAATACGGTTTTTTTCGTGTTCAGTGCATCATAAAAAATATGTATGCTAACGGTCGGGTCTAATAATAAAAAAAAATGAAATGCCATTTTTAAGGTAAAGGATGCCTCCTGGATCAGTTTTAATATTTTTTCGTACTCAGCGCATCAAATTACGTAGGGAAACATCAAATATTTTGTGTTCTATGGGGGGGTCGATATTTCGATCACTCCTAGAGAAATCATTGTTTCCATTCAACAGTATTGTTTTAAAGAGATAAAATAAAATAGTTGGATTAATTATATTATAATATTTAAATAGAACTGTCTTCGTTATAAATAAAATAAGGATTTCCTTAACCCTTAACCCAATGTAATATGGCTTACATTAAGAAAATTGTTTTTTTTTTCTGTATACTTATTAAACGAAATATTTCCTATGAAAACTATCACGATTGACGATTTTGGGAGCGCTGATGTATGTTATTATATTAGATAAGTCTCATACGATTATTTGAGTAAGAATGAAGCTATTCATCCTGTACCTGATATATTTACGTCGAGTGGCTAGTTCTTTACTCTAACATCTCGGAATACTGAATGCGATGACAACACAGAGGGATTTGAAGCCATGACCAACTCAAAGGCAGTACCCGCTGGCCGTGCGTTAAGCTGACACGAATTATAACGTGACTTGCGAATTACGTCAGATTAAAACTTACCCTTAACACATGCATACATAAACATTACATACCTACATTGCGTTTTGTTTAGATCATAACTAAACTATAAATGTGTCTACACCACCTATGGTTATATGTGCTTGTTTAAAGTATCATTTGTTTTGACATATTTAAACCAAGGGATATTTGACAATATTTTTAGGCTACCTTTCTACGTAATACATATATACATATTATTTTGAATGCATGTTCAGTACTTACATAACTTCTATTAATTCACTGTGTCAATAGAATAGGTTAAAGGAAAAACAATCAAATAAAAATATAGTATATGCTTATTTTATAGAAGATACTTTCGTACATATAGTGTAAAAGACATTTAATGAATTAATATGATATTTATTTATATTATATTAGGATTTATAAACGAATGTAAAGATAATTAATATAAAAAGGGTTAGAATAATATTTATGCTGTGAAACTTATAACTCGTTGGTGGGCACTTATGAGCCAAAAATGTTATTTTCTGTAGAACAAGATTTCAGAAAAAATATATATTGTGCTAAAATGTGCTACTATATGTCATAACTGGAAAACAATTTGGTCCAAAAGTTCCATAGTTATGTGAGCGTGGGTACTTATTTAATTAAAAATTTTATCTTTTTTCATTGATTATTATTATTTATGATCACATAAAAAATGTTAGTTCAGTTATATAATTTAAAATCAACAAAAAATTAATATTTTGATTTAAGCAATTCAGATATATTTTATATTTTTGTAGGTATTAGCTCCTTAATCTTTATATCCATGCTTTATTTAAAAATTTAATTATTTCCTTTGCAATGATTCTTTCACTAAACGCGCATATTTCCAGAGCTAAATTTAATAGTTGTCTTCCTCTAGGAAATATTTAAAAACACAAAAAAGTTCATAATAATAATGAGTTACATAAAATATATTGCGGTAATTTTTCATTCATTATGAAATAAAAAATAAAATAAATATTTTAAATAAAATGTCATTGCATTCTATATTATACATACCAGTAGTTTTAAAACTTTTTAGAGTTGATATACTAATAAAAACAAAAAAAATCGGTCAACGGTCTAAAAACTAGACTTCTTTAAAAATGCAAAATTCTTCAAATTTAAAAATTCGCGGCACCTTTTTGAGAACAACTATTATATTTCTATTGAGTTTTTTTTTCAAATAAGTTTTAGTTAAAGTACCTTTACCATTATCGATCTATGCTTAGTATTGCTTAGGTATATTATCTGATTATATTAATGGCATTAAATATATTTAAATTTAAATTTACTATATTGTTTACAAGTTGTGTAAAAGGTATGCATATATACCATATACCACCCCTTGAAAAAAGCCATGAATATATGCAGATATAAATCTTATTGTAAAAAAATATCTTTTTGGCATTTATACCAGCACATATGTACATACACAAGCTATTATGATTATTAACAACTCCTGTACACATCATAACTTAACACAAACATTGAATATTAAGAAGAAGACACCCCATATAGCGTCCACACATGTTCCTTAATTACATCATTGCAGTATAGTAATATTAAATACCACCCATAAATACAGTACACCCCGACACGTACGTCTGGTTGCGGTTAATACCAAGTCACAGTGGTACTTCTGCAGATCCGTAAGTCAGCCTTGAGACTTGCAACATTGCATTCTGATTTATAATCCAATGACTGTTCTCCTTAACCAAACTAAACAAAGATAAACGTATGCCTTAATATGCTAATTCCATCACACTGTCTCTTGCTAATGGTGTGATTCGTTTCGGAGTTCATCTTGAACATAATCTTCAAGTCCTGTACCAACCCCTTGTCATGGGGATGAAGCTCTGTGAATATTAGGTAGCTAGATATCAAGACGTACAGATAGTTACGTATAACATGAATAAGTCACCATTACTGTCCCCGTCTTTACCGCACTAATGTGTTATATTAAAATGTCCTCTTAATTTATGGAACGCTGTCGCATTTGTGGGATCTAAGAAGTCTTGTGCAATGGATTGTGTGAAATGTTTGTACGATTAAGGGTTGTATTTTTTTACACAGTTTGTGTTATTTATAGTTATATTTTTAAATTAAGTAATTGTATATGATACGATTTATGTGTATATATTTTTTAAATTAACATTATACGTTATAAGCGAAATAGATTTTTTTAACTCGACATTTTGATGGAAAACACAATTATAACCATCCCTGAATCGATTATGACTTTCCGCTATAATACCCGTGTGTCTGTTGGTTGGTCTGTCTGTAATTCAAAAACAACAAGACATAAAAGAGTGAAATTTTGTATTTAAGATTAATTTTTTTAACCCATTAATTCCCAACGTTGCGTAAACTAAACATTAAAAAAAATTTTTTTTAAATATCTCAGTGATGAAATGATTTTTTTGCTGCTAACATCGTTACACAAACTGTTTTAAACTATTTCACACTAAGTAATAACTTTTGTTTTTCCAACGTTTCGTAGACGCAACATTTTGGTGAAAAAACAAAAAAAAACATGTATTTTTTTAACTTCAAAAACAGTTATTTGAGTATATATTTAGTAGTAAAATGCAGTTAAAACATCAAATAAATTTTATTTTCTACCCTTGGGAATTAATGGGTTAAGGCTGAAAATCTTTTTCTTTTCAAACGATCCTACAATCAAAATTTTTGATTTACTGGTTGAATGTCAAAATATCAAGCATCAAAATACCACAATGAGCGCATAATGTTTGGCCTGGTATTGTTAAGTTCAACGCCGCGCATTGGAATATTTGCTCCCAAAAGTTAGCCAAAAGTCAATGTTTACTCTTTTGTCATTTTTTGTATTTTTCAAAGTATTTTTGAAACGGTGTGAGTAAGAAAAAAGTATTGTCTTATATTGGTAAAGAATATTAATATTATCTACCTATATATTTTTTATGCCTCATTATCTTTTTTATAACATTGTTTTATATAATTAAATATTAATAACTAATAAATCCCACTGCAGCTTTGTTTTCTGTCTTGCTATTTAAAAGTTAGTTTATTAAATTATTTAAATCAATTAATCTGAAACCACATATGTACGAACTTAATATTTTTCATAATATTCTTATCTTCCATACACAAATATTTTTCAGAATATTTCTATTTTCCATATACACACTACATGTTATTCAAAGGTCTATGCTTCTAAGATATTTGTCAATCTGAGTATTTTTGCGATAGTAATAACCCCAATCTAGGTTTATTATTTTACAACTTAGATTTTTGTTGTTACTCATCACGACATCTGAACGGTATACACATGAACATATCATGCACACATTTGCATCCAACACAAACCATTAACAAACGTCCGCGTCGGTTCGGCGACATCCCGTTGATATATTCGCCGCCCACTACCACCGACAACAGCGTCTTGCGGGGCGCATGCAGCAATAATGTGCAGCTTGGACATTTGTCTGCATTGTGGATGGCCCCCGCAGAGCGCCATCAACAATTCAGAGCGCCCCTCGTGAGGACACAACTCCTACTTACCGCAGCCGCTGTAATTACCACCGCAAGCCGAGACGAACATTTCATAATTATTTCCACGGAAATAAGGAAAAAACAAACGGACGTGATTACTGCATATGTGTGTAAGTTTATGTTTGTGTATGTGGACATGTGAGGTGTGCTTTTTTGAATATATTTTTTTATATTATTAAAAATAATAAAATTATTATAATTTGGGAGTTGAGGAAATATTTTTGAGAATGAATTTTTTCATATATTTATTTCAGATAACCGTCGATGTTATTTACTTCAATTATAACAGAAAGGTTTTTAATTTTTTTTTCAAAAATTAAAACAAATAATTTCAGTTACGGAACAATTGGGAGAATTAATGTATAGATTCCATGTAGTAAAATGAGAAATTTCTGAAATATTTCTTAACCAATTATTTTATACTAAAATTATCAAAGCGCTTAAACTATAATTTATTGTCATATTAGTAGCTGAGCCATAGAAATATAAGTAGTATAAATGAATTTGATCTTATTCCTTGCTAGTTTTGTATTGTTTGCTTTAAGGTTATACGTCTAGCATACTGTAAAAAAAGATTGGGTTTCGAAAATTTTTGTTTTTAATTTATATTCAGAACACATGTACTTACCGATATTTAATGGAATATTTTACTTTGTTAATTATTATAAGTAAAAAAGTTTAATTTAATTTGAAAATTGAAATAGACAGAACGATACCTATATAATAATAACATAATTTGCTGTAATGACAAAGCTAGATTTTCATTATTTAGAATAAATTACACGTGAATATATTTGTTTTATAATTTTTATAGTATTTAAAAGGGTTGAAGTTTCGAATAATTAGTTTTTAAAACATCTCTATATAACCAATTGTGTAGAATTCCAATAAATAAAGTACTATCGGCAAGTTCTCTCATTTATCGTGTGTTAAAAACTCTATTTTTTATATCCAAGTACTCAAAAACCATACGTCCAATATTTTTTTAAAATAAAAATTAGTAAAATATACCTACATATGAGTTATCCATAAATAACATATTAAAATTTAGGACTTTTATCTATACATTGCTCTAATGATCGAATAACCTTAAATTAATTGTTAGTTTTACATTTATTTTGAATATATTTATACGAAAATCATAATTATGCATTTTTTAAGTGAACATATTAATATATACTTACATATTAAAATTGTAATTTATTGATGAAATAAAAATTATTTCCATCTTTAAATAGTTCTGTACATGAAAATTTTATACGAGTAGGTAACATTTAGTTACGAAAATCAGTGCATTTTTACTCGATACATCATGCTGTCATTCCAGAGAATCTCTACAATCTTAATCATTAAACTGATTTGATTTAAGTACATTTTAATATTAATACGAACAATGATATCTTCTTAATTAATACTTATCTCATTTAAGTTTTACTATAAAATAAAATTGAAAAATATTGAAATAAATTTTAACAAAAATATTACAAAACTAAATAAGCAGTTACATTAATTTACAATGCAAACTTCATTAACATTCTGACTTGATTCGCATAGATATTTTCAGTCTAATATAGCAGTAGAATTAAAATTAGCACAACGATTAAAAATTCATATCGCAATTTGGTAAGTCCATTTGTTAACATATCCTATAAAATCTGTGAGAAAACATATGGTTACTCTTCAGTAAATATTTGATAATAAACAGCGTACCCTAAAAGCGGACATATTTGCTCACGGTATATGTACACTAAATTCTGTGATATACCTCATAATAACTAATTAAACTTTAATCTGCAAATCTCACATAAGTCGACATGTCAAGTCGGCTAGAGGTCAAACATTGTTGCGGTCAACTGGGCAGGTAAACCGCCACTAAAGGAAGCAAAGCACCCTTCTATCCCATGCCAGATAACTTCTAGACTCCATCTTTCTCTGTCTCTACTGTGATGACGCTCCACTTCTAGGTCTATTATATGTATATGTTTGTATTTGATCTTATTTTTCATAAGTATTTTGTAACTGAAAATGTTAAGACAGTTATAAAAATATATTAATCGATACGCAATTTAAAAAAAGTACTCACCTATTGATTTACAATAGAGTTAATAAATAAGCTATGTAACAGATTAAATACATCATCTAAGGATGTTTGAAATACTAATTATTATATTAATAATTAATATTATTTCGTACCTCTTCTTCTACATATATGAAGGGGATGTACAAATTACACTATTCATATTGATATAGGCACAGTAAAACATTGAATTTATTATTTTTCCTACATACGATCCATTTTTAGGGTTCCGTAGAAAACTAGGAACCCTTATAGTTTCTCCATGTCCGTCCGTCCGTCCGTCCGTCCGTCCGTCCGTCTTCAAAAATTTTGAGATAATAAGATGAAATTTGGTATACGGCCGTAGATTGATGACCCAAAAACAGAAATGAAAATATTTTTGAAAGTAAAATTTTTTTAGACCCCCCTTTCATAAAATGAAAAGTGTTTTCAAAAAAAAAAATTCACCTACACCATTGAGTGGGGTGTCGTTAGAAAGGTCTCCTAAAATGCAACAAAAAATGTAACAGAAATTTTTAATTTTAACCCTTCAATCACGATGTATTTTCTCTCCAAAGTCATTAAAAAAGCGTCCCCCCCCCCTCTATTTTCTAAACTATCAATTTAAAAAATCTGAAAAAATTCCAGAATGTAGCTTTTAATTAGTACTTTCACTGAAAATTATAACGAACATTGTCAAAAATATTTTGGACCCCCCTTTCATAAACTGAAAATTGAACTTACATTTTTTTCCCCACTTACCCTATTGAGTGGGGTGACATTTAATAGGTCTCGTAAAATGCAATAAAAAACGTCAAATGACTTTTTGATTTTAACCCTTCATTCGCGATATATTTGCTTTTTAATGTCGCTGTCAGAGCGTCCCCCCCCCTCTATTTTCTAAACTATCGATTCAAAAAATCTGAAAAAAATTGAGAATGTAGCTTTTAATTAGTACTTTCACTGAAAATTATAACGAACATTGTCAAAAATATTTTGGACCCCCTTTTCATAGATTGAAAAGTGAACTCACATTTTTTTCATTAACCCCATTGAGTGGGGTGTCATTTGATAGGTCTCCTAAAATGCAATAATAAAAGTCAAATGACTTTTTGATTTTAACCCTTCGGTCACGAAAATTTTGAAAAAAACTCTTTTTTTATAAATCGTAGTGGGAATGACTACGGAACCCTATCATGTGCGTGCCCAACAAACACTTGCCCGTTTTATTTATTTTAATATGAAATGGTATTAATTTTTTGTTAAATACAGTGAAAATTTTCAGGACCGTTTTTTTGGATATTATTTCTTACATTATAAATTTTATAAAAAAAACATTAAAATTTTCATCAAATGATGGTCATTTGAGACAAAGATCATGAAGGATAAGAAGGTTTTTCCGCAAAAATATCACTTTTATAAGTAATTATTGAATGGAATTCTCTACCATCACACCATAAAATTATATTTTTTAGTTCCTAAAGTTCATAATATTGCATGGATGAATAATATCTTCTCTATTCTATAAGTTTTAAAGATAAACTTATTGTGAATTTTGATATATTTTTTTTTACAAAAATCCATTACCTATTTGTCATTTTCGGATCCTACAATACTCTGAACGAAATATGAATATATTTATTTTTGAGATCATAATTTTAGCATCTCTTTTACATTGGCCATCATGTTAATTTGGTACTGTATATACGAATGTAGATGCACGGATGTAGGATATATTTTGTCCACAACAATTTACATACGTTTGTAATTCTAAGATCAAAATATACATATATATGATTCAAGTGAGATGAAGGAGATGCAGGTATTCCCTTGTCTGAGTCCGCATTTAATATACACAGCCGGCATCGTCCATTAAACGTGCTAGATTAAACCCTCAACGACTCAGAACAAAAGAGACAGCGAACTTGATGAAAAAAATAAGTTGTACAAACAAAATTACAACATCGGGAGTGGTTGTAATCCGGCGCACAATAATTAGCCACCTTTATTTGTCTAGTAAACAACAACAGAAGACCAACTATTATGCTAATTCCCCGTAGCACCTGCATTGCAGGAATGGCTGCTTGTGACTTTGTGACTTAAGTGTAAGGATTATAACAAGGATTTGGCGACCCCGCGAAGCCCGGCTCAACTACAATCCAGGATCACGCTTCCTCGTCGCGGTTGTCATTTCTTTACTCAACTATTACATCCAGGTGTGCGATGTCAGTGGCGTGCCAAAGACAACTTTTATGGTATTTCTTACCTGCAATAATACGATATTTTTTTAATAAATGCTATTTACGAAAATGAATAAGATTTATATAAATTTTATAATTGGTTAGTGTTATATGTCTCAAATGTATATAATTGGACAGGGCTTAACAAATTTGGTCGTTATTACATTAATTTAAGGCATATATCTTTACTTTTTACTTTTTTACTTTTTTTCAAATGTTCATTTGGTGGTTATTTAATACTATAGTCGGGGAGGTGAGCGCCAAAATTTACAACTACTTTGTAAAAGCTGATTGTTTGATATTACGTCACATTTGTAGTGTATATATATGTACAGCCTGCTGTCAGTCAGTTAGTTTCGTTAGCGTTTGGCGCGGGGGTGGTAAATCAGCTGCTGACGGCATTTGTTAAGGTAAAATTCAGACTGGCTATTTTTTTTAATAATAATAATATTCCTAACTCTTATACCGAATTTCATATTTTAGAAAGTACTTTCACGATGTATAGATTTTTTACGAGTTAAACGCGCTGCTGACGCGCCCGGTTGCATGATTTTGATGACTGACTATGATAAAAGGGGTTTTTTATTAGTATACTGCTTACAAATTAATTTTCAGATTTTAGAAAGTTTTGCAACGTGTATAGTTTCTTTTACAAAGTTAAATCCACCCCCGTGCCAAACGCTAAGGAAACTAGCTGACTGACGGCAGGCTGTATATCTACACCACAAATGTGACGTAATATAAAAAATGAGCTTTTAGAAACTAGTTGCAAATTTTGGTGCTCACCTCTTGGACGACTAGCTGTTACCTGCGTGACTTCGTCCACGTGGTAATACAGATTTCCGTTTTGTTTCAATTTTAGTTTCACATTTACACGCTAGATGTCTACGCCAAAAAAGTATAACCTTTAATGCGTATAAATGTCACAAACCCATTATTTTGTCTAATAAATTTTGCTGGAAACAAAATAATCTATGTCTTTCCTCAGAAATCTCCCTGATTTCACCAAGATCGATTCAACAGTTTAACCGTGAAAAGGTAACTGACAGACAGATAAATACACTATAGCATTTATAATATTATTATCGATGTTATAAGAAATCATCGAATAAAATTAAAATAGAATCTTGCTTTGAAACGTACCTACCTATGTATTTCATTTGATAGTAATATATTAAATATGTCCGTACGCTACTGAGTAGTTACAATATTAACATAATGTATCTCGAATTATAACAACTCTATAATACACGTTTTGCCAAGTTAGTCCACCTTTTTAGTGTGCTGAAGTAATTAAGAAATTACTAGAAGGTACTTTGGTTAATGGATGAATGATGTGTGGATTATTTTAACTGCCACGAGAAATTTCAAACATATCTGTTGTGCTATTACTCCTTGTTAAGTTACCCTTTGCACTTGTTACATAAGTATATAGTTGCAGAAATATGTGCAATATTAATTAGAAGTTTGCTATAGTTAAATTTAAATAAAATCAAGTATGTTACAATTATTGGGTTCGCTAGAATCATGAAGTATAGATTATTATTATTATATTAAAAATTCCAAATTTTTTATTGCCGGCGTCAAAAAATTGAATTATTTGTTGTTTTACATTAATATTTTTTGTTTATTTTTAGAAATTTATGTATGTACCCGGTTTATAAGCCATTCAAAATATTTTTTTTTTAAATAAAAATTGAAAATAATAAACCTGTGATGTTAAATATCCGATTTATATTAAAATAATTTCACACAAAAATATCGAACAGATGTACATTTAAAGGACAATTAATTTATTTATTTTTTGAACCAACAAAAAGAGAAATTGGGTTACTTTGTCAACGCTTTTATTTTAATTTAAAAAAATTGACTAACGTGTCGATATTCGAGTAAAATATTGTACCTGTATGCTTTTAAAACATCAATATATTATTAAATTATAATGTTAAACGTTTTATTAAAAAATCATTTAATGTGCACATAATTTAATTTAGATGAAAAGATAATTAAAGCAAAATAATAGAAATTATAAACAAGCTGAAAATCAAACAGAAACTGATAGCTTTTGCCTTTTTTAATTACATCGTTGTTAGATAATTTGTAATTATATATTTTTAATTAAAATTTGCCTGTATTTTCATTTGCACTTATTGAAAACTGTCAATGAATTAAAATTGATTGATCATTTTAAACGAAATTTTATTCCATACAATACAAAATCTATTGGCTCATAGCTAAATTTTATTGAATATATACTTTGAAAAATTAAATTCGTTTGTTTCATTTTTTATAAAATTAAAAAAAAATTCTGGCTTTGTCATCAAAAACGTATTAAATATACAATAACGACGAGTTATAAAATATTAATTTTGGAAATTGATATAGGTAAAGGAGATATATTGTATATTTTAAAAATATAAAAATGAATTTTGTTAAATTTATTGTGAAACAATTTTGAAACGAAAGATGATAATGTTTGATATATAAAAAAATAACTGTATACTATAAAAATTGGTAAGGTAACGTAGTATTTGATATGGTCATTGTTTCACACAAATGTATCAATTCACTAAGTTCATTTCGAGAAAAAAATATAGATTTGTGATTTTGATAAAGGACCCCGCAGAATCCTTATAGGAAAGGAGTTTCGGTCAAATTCTTTGAAATTTTGAATACTGATAGTCCTTGATGACTAGATGAAATGTGTCAATGGGCACTAAGTCCTAAAAATTCAAACTTTTAAGATATAGCCCACTGAAGTTGGGGATCATGATTGTCTTTAATTTGCAATAAAAAAATTTGTAGAACCTTCGTTTTCGCACAACTTTTTGTATGTGTTCCCAAAGACATCTATAATCGATTGCCACCATAAAAAATTCAACTTTTCAATTCATTGAAAAATGACAAGACTTAAATCTTATTGTTTCGTTTTTTTAATTATAAACAAATCCAATTGTTTTATAATAAAAAAATGGTTTATAATAAAAAAAAACGTAATAATAAGATTTAAGTACTGCCATTGGCTAAAGAATTTAAAAGTTTACTTTTTTATGGTGACAATCGATTATATAAGTCTTTGGGAACACATACAAATAATTGTGCGAAAATTAAGGTTCTACAAACTTTTTTATTGCAAATTAAAGGCGAGCATGATCCTTAACATTAGAGGGCTATATCTTAAAAGTTTGAGTTTTTAGGACTCTACTCATCAAGGACTATCAGTATCCAAAGTTTCAAAGAGTTTGACCAAAACCCCTTTCCCAAAAGGATTCTGCGGGGTCCTTTCCTTTTATAAGAAAAAAAAAGTTATTTGGCGTTTGGTTGGTTAATTAGATACGTATTCCAATAAAATCTGGAAACACTGTTTTTTATTATCATTCTATCAGCAACTGAACCATTAATAGTTTTTCTTTAAAGTATGATTTTTTGTTAAACTACAATTTAATTGAAATTTTATAAACTTTATTTTGCATAAGTCTATATTCGTAATTCAAAAATTGTATTTTGTGGGTTGGTACTTTCGTGCATAACAGTAAGTATTCATATATAAGAAATAAAAGAAAATCTCTATAAAACATATTAATTACCGGAATCCTTAGAAAACTCTTAATTGCTTCTAAAATATATTTAAATCTTCCGTAGCTAATATTCCAACGCAGGTACTTAAAAAATATCTACGTTGTGTTGTTCATTTTAATTGCAGCAGTAAAACAAATTTTATTTAAATTTTCAGATGTAATATTTTCATGTGCTTAAAATAAGATTGCACATTGTTTCGTCTTCCCTTTTAAGGAAATATTCATAATTCATTCACGAAAAGCATAAAAGAATGGAGAGGATACTGAGCACAATTTTTCAGGTTGTTGTTTTTCTACCTTCATACTTACAACAACAAAGGGTATATAAAAATATAGATGCCGGAATAAGATGCAATAAATACATATACATATAGCCAAGCGTATCTCCTTATACCTACATCTTCAGAAATTAAAGAATATTTTAGGTTATATTGTACACCATCTTTTACAACAATACCTGAACATCACAAAACAAGTACACCATTTACAACGTGCAAGAGAGACGAGCTTATATACGTACATGTTTATTCATGTAGTTTGATCTCTTTCTAACAATGCGTTCTACTAACAAGCGCAGATATGCCTGGTAATGTGTAATTCCGGTTGTACGCGGATTTCCCTTGATATGAATAAACGGCCTTCGTCATGTAATACAACTCGAACGAGGTACGTATTTTACAAAGCGAAGATGTCGAAATATAACTGTTCTTCTCGCGAAATCACATCGGAGCATGCAAAATTGCACTCGAGAAGTAGTAATATTTGTGAATCTTAAATTCGCGATTCTTAAACCCGACCCGAGTGTTAGCTCGAGTGAAAATGAACTTAAATTACATTCTGTTTTTATGAATGTAGATTTTTTATTTACATTTGTATATAAATATGCCTCAGTACGACGATTCAGCTTTTTATTTATTTTTTTTTTTCACAAAACTTTTAAAACTTTTTTTTTCATAAATATTAATTTTTATATTATTTCATATTCATTCTTAAAGAATCTATATCTTTCCTTTGATTACCATATTTGAATTATAAACTAGTTTGAACACCACTGTTCTAAAGGGTCCCATATATATTTATCATGTTACAATAGGCATTTGGCCAGTAACAAAGTATCATTGAAATTATGATTTTAAATAATGAAATAAGGTTAAAAAGATTCTAAAAAATGTATTTATTTTTATATTAAAAGCGATATTAATATAATTTTTGTTAAAATAAAAATGCAAAATATAGCAATCCGACATGTAAAATGAAACACCAATCAGAGCGAATGACGTCACGCATCAGTAAACGTCATAAGTGATTGACTTGTATTTTAGACAAATATCAATTCCTCTGACAAGAATATTAGGTACATACCTTATTTAAGAACTTATATACTTTGGAATTAATTTTTAACACACAAAATAGTTAAATTACTGTCTAACTCTGAATGTTTGATTATTGTTGACAAAGAGTGTGAAGTCACAAACCTCGTATGTCACCTGCAAGTGTTTTGGCGACAAATTCAAAATTAGTTTTAAAAGTGTCAGTTTCTGCGATTAAACCTTTATTTTATGCAGAAATAAGTATTTTTTTGAAAATAGGAGAAACGTAAAATCATCATAGAATAGTTTTTTTTTTTAAATTAGTCCACATATTTATTAAAGTAACGTGTAAAAATTACCTAAGAGGTGTGGAAAATCTTAAGTTAAATATTTGAAACAATACAGTAACAAAAGAAAGTTATTTAATAATTAATATTTAAATAAATTGTTAAAAAAGTTACCTCATCAGTCTCATAATTCTCCATCCCACCAGAACCCGAGGGTGTTTACCCGGTTGACTGTAAGTCTAGTCTGATACTGGTTCAAATTTTAAATAACATTATCTGAAACTACAATATCTTTTAACTAGGTTTATATGCGGTTCATTTTGAAGTTTGAGAGCGATATATTCACACAAATATTTCCCTGCAAGTGGACATAGAAGGATACGATAGAGTCGCCATGCCGGAAGCACGTTATCCTCTAACATAATATCATGGGTGTAGTCCACCAGAAGTCAAGGGATATTTCACACAAGAAATATAACTAGTCAGATATCGATAATGCATGCTTCAAACTTGTATGACGTTTGTGCACATATCCATTTTTTTCTGTGTTGATAATTTTATGCTTTATAATATAGAAAAATATTAATGTTCATAATGTATAATATATTATGAATTGATTCACCTTTAAGTTGAGATTTTTATGTTTTTTATCAGATTAAAATAAATTCAGTCAGGTACGTGACGATATTTTGATTATAAAAAATTAACTTTTCAAGCGAAATAAATTAAATATAGGTAAACACCTGTTGATGTCTAAATTTACTGTCAAGATTAAACAATAGGTTAAGAAATAGTTAATTTTAATAATAGATAAATAATAATATGATGAATGTTTTTTTTTGAGAATTTCTTTATTTCACTTAAAATACTTAGAATTTTGTACAATTTTTTTAAATTGGTGTAGTTTTTTCGTTGTGAATTTGAAAGACAATTTTTGAACTTTCCACTTTTGTGAGCGTAACTGTTGGAGGGGTGAAAATTTTTAAATAAAATTTAATGTGAAGTAAGATTAATGAATAATTCACGACTAACAATTAGATAAATATAGGTTTTATCTATTTTGGGGAGTTTTTTATTTTTACTATCGTACGTGTATGATATTTAGTATCAATAATTTTTTTTTATATTTAAGTAACTGACCACTAAGATCAACCTTTTAACCAGCATTGAAAATTAATAAAAAATTCTTTAAAAAGTTGAGCCAGTTAATTATTATCGGTTAAAATAAATTTAATTCTTAAAAAAAAGAAGTAAAATTAGAGTAATTTTAATTATATTATTCTGTATATTTGAAATAAAAAATATAAACCATTGTACCTACATTTAAATATAACAAAAATATTCAATATTTACATAAATCTTATTTCTCCCACTGAAATAAAAAAACGACACAAAAATGTTAATAAAATAAATTCTACAAAATCTAGAATACACATTACACAAATGAAATAAAAACCCTTATTTAATAAACATGACACAAAAAACAATAAAAAAACAGCAAGTACTGTTCTAGACTCGCATTAAAAATTATAATACACACAAGACAGGAAGAGGTCCGTCATGTATCCAAGACAAAACGTAAATATAAAAAAACAAGTGAAATCCGTAGACTTTTGTACATGTGTATATGTGACAGTGGCGGATTGGAGATTATGTGAGATATTTTACTAATTAAATATAATTAAAGTAATTTATATTACCTAAAAGCTACTGTCCACAAAATCAATTTCAATTAATATTATTTGGTATTTGGATTTGACACTTGATGATTATCATTAAAAACCTCAATAGTATTATAATAATATACTAGTTATATTATAAACTAGAAATTCCCTACAGCTTTGCCAACGTTTATTTCAAAATCAAATTCTAACATACATAATAAAATATTATATAAAACAATATTTTCTTAAGATAAGCAATAATCTCTAAAACCAACTATAGTATTCTTGAACGAAGGAATAACGTAGTTGGATTAAGAGTATGTTTCTTATGTTAAGAAAATATTGTTTTGGTTATATTATACAAAACTAGGTTTTCTTGGCCCAATACAGTTTTTTTTCTGTGTACATACACTTTATTTGACAATAGCAATTTTTTAATATGTGCCTGACGTTAACTATACTTACATTTCTATAAAAAAAATTCAATTTGAAAGTTTTTTAATACGTATTTGACCTGATTAAATATCAATTATTATAAAGCTTAAACTAATTTAGGGTCCAAGTCTTTTTATCAGTGAGTATCCCATCAAAATCGGTATAGTTACTTATATTTCTATAAAAAATATTAATTTTAAAGTTTTTTTTTAAATACGTTTTTGACCTGATTAAATATCAATTATTATATAGCTTAAACTAATTTAGGGTCCAAGTCCTTTTATCAGTGAGTATCCGATCAAAATCGGTTCGTTAGTTATTGTGTAAAATATTAATTTAAAAAACAAAACTTTTTATAATACTATTATGCCATATTTTAAGCGAACAAAATAATTCCTTATTTTTCTACAATTTCATACGAATACCATTCAAACTAATTTTAAAATCAACTGAAAAAGTAAAATAAAAATTATAACCAGAAATGGGAGATCAGTCGAAATATCAATTTCATAAAATAATAATATTCATGAAAACAAAAAAATACATATAATTTAATTTACTAAAATTGTTCTGCTTTATGCATTTAAATTCTAAATATCAGTGCCCGCTACTGACATGTGAATCTATCTACATACATACATAGCCCGTGGGGGGAAGTACTCTCCAGTATATCAAAAGCGACGCCATTAAAAGAAGACATTACCGTCTTTCTGTAAAAACAAATTATCAGGCTGTGGCTATGCTGTTTAGGAGCGCTCATCCCCATCCCCTAGCGAGGAGAAACGCCGTCGTTGACACAACTCGAGTGATGTACAACTTTATTGTATATACAGGATGATCCATGTATATCAAATTGATAGATAAATAGTACAGTATTTCATATTTAGTTCCGTTAGAACTTTTCGTTTTATAGACGTACTACAGTGAGAATATTAAAAGGAATATTGATTTATTAAATTTAAATTCTTCTCAAAACAAGTTTGAATTGAAGTAAATCGCATTTTTTGTAGGTATTCTAAAACAATTTGTTAAAAAAAACTTACTTTAAGTTAATTTAGATTTAATTCAATCTATTCAAAACTTAAGAATGTTTAATAAACAGAGAAATAATATTAACTTTGTTTAGGAGATATCTACATTAAAAAAAGACAAACTGAAAACATTTGTGTTGTAACGGTTTTGGGTTCTAATTTCTTTAAATATTCTATTTATCCTTTTATCGGATAGGCAGAATAACCTATAAGTGACTAGAAACGTACACTTCTACAGTTAATAAACTAAATTTAATTATAGCAATAACTCATAACGATGATTTGACAATGGCTTACACTATTTTATCACAACGATTCAAAATATTATAAATTTCTTGTTAAAAACAAATAACAAAATTAATATTACCATAGAATACATCTGAAACATCTACGTTAATATTTAAATATTATTCAAATCATTTAAAACACGTTACTTAAACACTATTAATGGCGAACACTTTTAATAACAATTTTAAACACTATATTATAATAACCAAACACTATTTAATATTACTTATTTCTAGTTGACACTTAAATTTTAACTTTATGAGTCGCTACCACAAAGCCTCACTTTTCTCCTTGGTGTGAATTACAGCACTAAGGAGGATTTGTGCTATTTTACTGATTTGACTAACACTGAACACTTTTCATCTTATGGTGGTACTCTAGGCTCTCTGTGCTAACGACTGACTAGATTTTATTTCACTATTTCTTATTTTCGACGAGTATTGCGTAATGTCCCTTTTTCCAAAATTGTTATCAATAAAACATAAGCAAGGGATTACGCAATATTAATTGCTATCGATTACGATTATTCAAAACAAGAGTTATGAATAACGCTACAGTGTCAAAATAGATAAGAAGTTGATGTTTGCAGTTTTGTAAGGCACTTTTTTAAACCAACTCTGTATATCTTATAGATACTTAGATCCCCATGCCAATATTGCATTTTTTTGGTATTAACTAATATCTAAATAATTAATCCTAATTTAAGGTAGAGGTAAAGTGACGCATATTTATAAAAGTTCAATTATTAATATTTTAGAGTAAATTGTACCCATCTTACTTCATTACTAATAAAATAGAAGCCTGTGAAATAATATCTTCACAACAAAAAAATAGTAAAGACTATTAAGTATGAATATTAATGTACACACACGTCGCTTCATTTACGATTGAACAAAACATTAAAGATTTAATCGCATCTGAATTAAAATTATTAGTCGCAGTTTATGACGTATGAATGTGAATTGTATGTAAAGTTCATGTGTATGAATACATATGATACAAGTTTATTTAGTGATATATAATTCTGTAATCCATTTATGAAACATTCTGTAGGTGGAGCCAGACTCCCGGTGGTATATGCATAATTCGACTATCATTCACTGCAAATTGTCTGAAATTTTCAGTAAGAAACACTGCTGTTCTGGCTACAACTTCCTTACGTTTGAATTTATTGTTTTACTTTTGTCGAATTTTTACAGTTCTGGAATCTCCATTGTATCTTTTAAATGATAATTAATGCCTTCTGCTTGATTTTTTTGTTTCGAATTAGAATATAAATGTCAAAGATATATAACAATTTTTTTTTTGTTTTCTTTGTTCTAACATTTTATATAATTTTTTGAATTTTTTATGTATGTTTTCTTATGCAAAATTTTAAGCTTCAATGGTTATAAAAATTAACGGGGTAATGTAAATCATTGTCCCTGTGGTATATAAAGATACAGAGACTCAAAATATTATATCAATCGTAATGACAAGAAGAAATTTCATATAAAAAAAACATTAACACTGAAAAGTATATAATAATTCAATTTTACAGTTCTGAAGTACATTTTCTTTTCTTTTTTCATTCTTAATAAGTTTTTTTACTCTTTTTGGCTTGGAATCGACTCAAAAAACTAATAAATATTATTAGGTTTTCAGTGTTTTCAAAGATTTTTTTAAGTTTTATTTTTTTATTTTTCCGTTATGAATTATGTACCTATTTCGAAGTTCATGGACAGATTCTGATAAAATATATATGGGACCACCTCGGCAGTATACTCTTTCATAAAAATTGGTGCATATTAGTCGAGGTTATACCCGAGCATACATAAAAATATATGTACAACTGAATTGAGAACTCCCTTCCTTTTTTGAAGTCCATGGTGAGATTCTGATGAAATTTATATGAAACCACCGAGTATACTCTTTCAAACAACCTATACCAAATTAATAAAATAAAACCAATAATTATTATATAAACACAATTATAATAATATACCTGTCAGTAATTACGATTAAAATTTTTGTCATAATTCTTGCAGATATCACAGAACCTAATCTTCCCTCGTCCTTTGCAACTACAACTAGCACAAACTATACGTATGTAGGCGAGCTTTGCGGTCAGCTAGTATCTGTTGGACATGTCCGGCATCAGGCGATAGGCCTGTTAATGACGACTAATAATGACAGTTTGCGGAATCGAACCCACTCCCCCAGATCCGTGAATGTTTAATCTACTGTCAACGCCCGCGGTCAACATTGCTTTCATAAACTATATGTACTAATATTCAGATTATTATGTCAGTTATATTTTTTATTGCAGTTCGTTTGAACATGCTATGACAATAAGCTAATTATAAATGTTTGGTATGTAAATGCATTATGTACCCGATTTGTGATGTTTTTTGTACACGGTGTGATATTTTTTGATTAACACGTTATTTATTAATTGTCAAATGTGTCGGGTATTAAAAAGTGAACTGAATTTTTCAGCTTTAATTTTATATGGGGTTTTGTGATATGCAAATGGATAATTGTTGTAATAATTTGTTTATTATAGCTTAATGTGGTTTTTATAAAATGTAGGTAGATGAAAGTAAATTAAACTATTTAAAGTACAGGATTAGGTATATACTAAAAAAAATTCTGTATATATTTTAATTTATTATAAAATTTAAAAAAATGTATTTTTGTACTTTGAGGAAATATACGTGAATTAAATTAAGTACAATGTTTTTTAAACATTATTATTTAGAAACGAATCTTGGAAAAACTTTATTTAAAACTTTTTTTTACAAACTATTTCAAAAATAATAAAAAAGGTTTGAATAAAATAAAAATTATTCTTTTGTTTATTATAAAAATCAAGTGTTATTAACCATCTGTTTCCGGTTTAGTCACGTTTCAGGAGATGTAACTATATACAGGTTATTATATACAAGATACAATTTTATATTCGAAATTTTCACTGTTTTGGTTGTACAACCCGACAGACATCCATACATAATTATGATAATTTTCTTTTTCATACTTGATTCAAGAACCCTCAAAACATGTAATTCCAATTAAATATCCAAATTGAATTCATCTCTATAAAAGAGAAAGTACAGAAGAAGCCTGGAATTTCGAAAATAATGATTTTGTTAAATATATTAAAAATATCTATACCTATATCTTTCCTTTATTGCCATTTCAGAAGAAATTTACATCCAGCTATGTCCGTTAAAAACAATCGTAAGTATCAATTTATCTAAGCCTCTAACAACACAAAAACAAAATCAAATAAATAAACAGAATCCGAGTGTATGCAAAAAGATACAATATTATTAAAAATAACATGCACAAACCAGACATGATAATATCCGGAAATATAATTTTAAAAATATTGTATATAATGCGAAACAAATGCGTGTTCATACAAATTATTTATTTTACATGATCTAGGCTAATGGTTAAAGCCGCAGTACAGTAATTACCCGGCCGTCCCTATATTCAGCAATATATCAATGATTTAAACGTATAAACTGGAATCGTTGTCGATTGGATGACATTGATAATGGAACCGAATAACAATAATTTAAATATGAAACTAATAATGTCCGGATTTGTATTTAAACAACTGCGTCGATTTGAATAAATAATAGGAAATGAGGTACTCGTAAAATCATTTTATGACGCTCGTTTTCTTTCGCTCTGTTGGTACTTTGTTAATTTTTTTTATATGCATTTGTTTTTGTTGGGGGTTCGTTGTTTAATAGATGCATTTCTCAAAATGTTTTTATAAAAGTATACTTGAAGTTTAATTCATTTGTTTAATGATTATTAATTGTTTTTATCCAAACTTACAAAATAGGTGTACGCTTATTTGGGCATTAGCAAAATTAGTGTAGTACCTTAATTTTTACAAAAATAACTACATATATAGATGCAATAGACAATTTCTCAGAAGAAGGCCCTTACCAGGGATTTTTTTACATTATTTCACCCCCCTCCCCTCCAATATTTATTGCTTAGAATTTTGAAAGAATATATTCGAAATTTAATGTGATGATACAATACTAAAATGAAAAACAGTCAATAACTCGAAAGTTTTCGAGATTTTGATATTCAATTTTGAATAACTGAAAAATCAGCTTTTTCACTAAAAACTTTTTTTATCGTTTCGATTATAAAAAAGTCAACACAGCTATTAAAAAAAATTCTTTCACCACTTTTGCCCCCTCCTCCTGCTGTTCGGAGCCCTGGATAATCTGACTGACCAGACTGGTGATAGTTACGCCAGTGTTCGTATTATTAAAGATGAAATTTTTATTAAAAAATACAAACGTCAATTTTATAATAAATGTGACGCAAAAGAAAACAATAAGAATTAGTAAAAATTTAATAATATTATGAGGTATTAAGTTAAGGCACTCATAGATAATGGTTGGATTTTATTTTTATATCTTATGGGGTGTAAGAACCCCTGGTTAAGAATCTATGGTTTATAGGGTGTATGTGGGAAAAAAATGAATAACGCATTTTTGTTCTGTTTGGTGAGACGTGTAGAAGAATAGAGTATCTGCGGTTGGTTTTTGTTTCCTAGATATGCAAACAGGAAACATGTTTAAAGAATAACTTTTCCGGTGAAAAGTTATAGAGGATTGTTGTAGTTATGTATGTAGTAGCGTCCCAGTAAAATATGAAACGAGGGAAGAATTTTATATATTTTGTAAAAATTATTATTTGACTAGATATCTTTTGAAAAGTTAAATTATTTAATTATAAGTAAAAGCTACTATACATAAATAATTTTTATTTGCTACATTCACGACATTAATGTAAATAATACATTAAAACGCTAGAAAATAAGAGACCAACAAGCTTGCGATACATGTGCAGTAATTATGCATAATATCTCGCATACAACACAGTTTATTATTCCACCCATCGCCTTATTTATGTCCCTTAGCCGGTGTTTAGGTCCACCTGCTACATACCGTCCATCATAGGAGCGAGTGACCGCGTAACCGTTTAGCGACGCCAACGTGCCCCCCACCTGATGCTCTGCACTGACCGCATCTTCGTTGCTGCCTCGACCGCGGTGGGCTCCATTAGAGTCACCACAAGACGGATACGTCGGCTATTAACATGAATTTGTTGTTGGAAACTTCTTAACTGGTGAATAAAACTACTTATCTGCTTGATAATGTTTGATCCTGTCAATGTTTATGAAGGTTTGTGTCAGATTATTGGAAACCAAATTGAATATATTTAGTTATATGTTTTGCCAAAATTTTAATAATTAAATAAGTATCGCATATAAGATTTTTTCTATAATAAATACATGGCTACTGAAAACAGAAAACATTATGGTTTGCTCTACTCTAACAGATACAGTAACAACTTCTATTTTTAAATCGTTTTCCGTTTTATAAATTCTATAACTTTAAAATCCGAAAATGAGGAGTAAGATTTAAATTTTATTGTAAATACAGTATTATATATTTATTTTTCGTAAATTTTTATTTGATTTTTGAATGGATTAATATAGGTACTTATATGTTTTCATGAATAAAGGTTAAAATGATTCTAAAAAATGTATTTATTTTTATATTTAAAGCGAGATTAATATAATTTTTGTTAAAATAAAAATGCAAAATACTAATCCGCCATGTTAAATGGAACACCAATCAGAGCGAATGACGTCACAACCATTAAACGTCAAAAGTTATTGACTTTTATTTTATATAAATATCAATTCCTCTTACAAGATTAATAGGTACATACTTTATTTAAGAATTTATATACTTTGGAATTCATTTTTAACACACAAAATAATTAAATTATTGTTTAACTCTGAATGTTTGATTATTGTTGACAAGGAGTGTGACATAACTACTCTCATATGTCACCTGCGAGCGTTTGGGCGGCAAATTCAACATTAGTTTTAAAATAGTCAATTTTTGCAAATAAACCTTTATTTTCTGCAGAAATAAGTGTTTTTTAGAAATAGGAGACACGTAAGATCACCATTGAATAGTTTTTTTTTTAAATAGTCAACATGCTTAAAAGCCCTACCATATTTTGTGGAAAATATTTTAATTAAAACATTTAATTTGTAGAAAATGTAAATATATGATGTAATTTGCTTGAAACTTTTAAAAATAATACCTTTCGCCTTAAAGCTTACTATTAGCATGGATTCAAAAGAAATATTTTTTAAATGATTAAAAGCCCAATTAAACAGTTAATAATAAAGCATTTAAAAAATAATAAAATGCATTCACTACAAACAAGTAAATCAACTCACACCATAAAAAGCGAGCAATTTAGAATCGGCGGCAATAAATTTGAAAATTTTCATTCTAAATCCGAAATATCGTATAAATTTACTGACAGTCTCACATTATAAAAATATCCAAGCATGCTACGTCTATATTTTACATAACGGCAGTTAAAAATACATTAATACCGATATTGCGAGGATGCTAAAAATTCATTACAAAACAAAACACAGCTACGAAATACGCTTCTATATATCAAGTGAGTCATACAGATCAGATGGTACACAAATATATTTAGAAATAAAGCTTAATATTCAGATAAATTTCCGAGCCAACGTTGAACAAACGGACTGCAATAATTAATCAGCGAGCTATATGAAGCAATTAAGCTCCTTTAATTGTTCTCGTACGATGTTTTATGGCCCTGTTTGGGTACACATAACGGCGAGACGTGCGATCATCCTGGACCGTATTTCTCTTTCGACCATAAGAACCGACTGTTACCGCGCCACGCCGGCCGGACGGGGGCCGCAATTACACCGCGCGCATCTGCCCGAGCCGATAGCTGTTTTATATTCCTACACTTTACACATTACATTATGTTTTATGTGCCATCGACGCGATTGTTGACTTTCATATTTGTATCATACATAAAGACAAAATATATATCTATCTACCTTGTCTACATACATACAGTGTATTCATATTATACTATACTGATATTTGAATTTAAACTTTATTTACATAAACGCAGAATGAAATATTAAAAAAAAATAGGTTTCAGCATAA
The DNA here is from genome assembly GCA_949319165.1 of Sialis lutaria. Lineage (NCBI taxonomy): Eukaryota > Metazoa > Arthropoda > Insecta > Megaloptera > Sialidae > Sialis > Sialis lutaria. The sequence goes on from OX439243.1 coordinate 16,192,054, forward strand.
ATTAAGTATTAACATTTTTTTTATATACATATTCCTATTTCTCAGATTTTTCTCACTATTACATTTGTAGATATGAGGAGGAAACAAAATATTTTTACATTTTACTTAATATTTGTTAAACGAAGATTTATTATGTATTTTATTTTATATTGTCGGAGGTGGTTGCGGTTAGCACCCACAAGCACTGAGGCCATAGGCCCATTATACTAACTCCGCTGCTTGTCCTACTCCCTTAATATCAATCCCGTCCCTTTGATAAAGTTCACGAGTGTTGTCTAAACGAAGATTTAATAATAACAAACAAAACATTTATATATTTAAATTTCTTGAATTATTACCTACTTTCTTACCTACACCCATTTGTCCCCTTAAAAGAGCCAAAAATTTACGTATAGTTTGTCCATCTTACTATATTTATGCCAAATCTGAGATTTTTAGGTTAAACGGTTCAGTAGTTGATTCCATATGTACTCCTTTTTTTGGATTTCAGTACGGAATACTAGAGACATATTTTTCATTACTTCTTTAAAATTACTATCTCAAAAAAAACAATTTGAATTAGAAAGTAGGAATTTGGAAAAAGTGAAAAAATAGGGTTTTATATCTGTAGGCACCTACCTAATATTATAAAAAGTCAACAATATTCTACATGGGCTGCAATTAAATACCTAAAAAAGTAAAACAATATTTTATAATCTACAAAGATTACAAACAAAATCTAAAAAAAAAACATTTTTATATTACATAAAGTTATTGATTATATTTAAATGTCTACTAATTTGTTTGAGGGAAGAGGAGGTGCAATTTTACTTCACTAAAATTGACGTCCACCATTGATTTTTATCTGAAACGTCAAGTATAAAATATACATACACTACCTGTAGGTAGTATATGTATATTTTTACTTTATAATAAAATTATGAAAAATTTGTGTATAAAATGACTGTGATGAACGCCAAATGGAAATTACATTTCCGACATAAACGTTTTAGTTGATTGAATAACAATTAAAATTTTCAATACGCTGGTAAACTGGTCTTAGTAACCGGGGCTTTCATTTTTTTATTCAATTAATATTTTATAAAAGACTTGACATCGTAGAAACAAGAGCTTTCAATCTTGCAGTTCGCGTCAATAACAGGCGATGACTTCAAATGAACTGAGTGGTACTGCGTAAAATATGATACAGATCGTACTTTAGTAAAAATATACAAGATATCAACATTCTATAAATAGAAAGATAAGTTTGATTTTTGTATATTCACCCTCCCTCTACCCTTTTTGAATTTATATCTGGAGAACCCATTCTGATATAGATATGTTTGTTAATCAGTTTTATATTAATTAGTACACCTAATTCTGTTTTTACACAGTAAATACGTTCCAGAAAAAACCGTGTAAAAAAGACATGAAGTACATAGAAAAAAGGGGATTAGTTCCATATCTTTCAACCCTGGAAAAATAGGTAAAATGAAATGTTTCATACAAAAAAAAACTAGAAATTAAATTTTGATGTTGCTTTCATGCACAGTTTATTTCATAAAAATAAAAGGCAATTCAATTCTTAAAGTAAAAGTAATATAAATATAAAATTATCGCAAGTTTAAGAACTGACAATTCGTACAAATTAAACTTAAGCTGCTATGAAAATAAATTAGAAAGGGGAATTCCCTAAATACATATTTTATAAATAACAGATAGAAAAAAATTTCCTAGAAGATTACGGTTAATAAAAATATTTTCTTTAAAATTTAAATCAAATAGCTTTTTTAATCGTGCTTAATCGAATGAAATCGTGTAAAAACGGAATCAATTTTTTTTTAGACCGTGTTAAATCAAAACCATGTAAAAACAGAATTGGGTGTATTATCGATTTTTTTTATCGACCAGTAAAATTGATGGGCCCGTTTAAGTTAAACGGGCTCTTCAATTTAAACGGTTTAACACATGCAACCTTGGACTAGATAATTATTGGTTGACACTGAATCGTATGAATACTAAACCGATTATCAAAAATTTCTGTATTACAATGGGTTCTCCAAGTATTTAATAAAAACTATTTTTACATTTTGTTGAATCATCTATACAGGCTGTTCGCGGGAACCGAGTGATCATTGCTAGCTTGGTTATCATTGGAGTTAGAAGATCGTTTAAATGGGCAAAGTATCAGTATTTTTTTCGTGATGAATAATGGCGGTATCAAAAAAACAATTGAATGTCCAATTTCAGAGATATATTGAAATACAATATTTTTTAAATGGAATACCCTGTATATTATTATTGGATTTCATAGCTGAGAATGTTTTCTTTAAAAAAAGTGTAATGCATGTATGATGGTAAAATTGATAGAAAACAAGTTATAACAAGTATAACATTAATAGAAAATATCGAACAACAGTGTGCTATGAAGATTTAATAAAATGCAAACAAATGATTGAAACATTTAAAACAATAGCTTCAGGTTTTTTATGTCATTGGTTCACAAATTTGTAATGTTTTTGAATTTAATTGATAATGGAAAAAAATATTAATTATATTTTTTATGAATAATACTCAAAAATGTTAAAAATCTGCGAAATAAGGTACAAATACCTGAAATAATTGTTTTAAATTTTTTTAACATTTGTTTGTATTTTATTAAATCTTCATAGCACACTATTTTTCGATATTTTCTATTAATTCCATACATGTTATAACTTGTTTTCCATCAATTTTACCATCATACATGTATTACACATTTATAAAGAAAACATTCTCAGCTATAAAATTCAATAATATTATACAGGCTATTCCATTTAAAAAAAAGTTGTATTTCAATTCATTCACTTTGTCCATATTTAACCGATCTTCTAGCTCCAATAATAACAAAGTTAGCATTTATCACTCGGTTCTTGCGAACACCCTGTATAATTCGATCAAATTGGTTTATATGTGATATTTAGATAAATGTATTACATAGACCTCAAATTTTTAACATCTATGCAAGTACCTATAACTAAAATAATTAACTGTCGATTTTATTATATAAGAAAACAGTATATATTATATTAAGTGTTAAAAGGAACTGAAATAGGGGGAAGATAAAAGTTGAACGAAGTATAATTAATCAAAAAATATATAATAAAGTAAGTCGAGTGAGTGAAGGAAATTTCGTGAGACAGCTATCCATCAAAACGTCAGAGTTAGAGTACGTTAGCCCGTGAGTTATATTACATACACGTCAAAATGACGTACGAAAAAAGAAGTAAACGTTAATACAGTGGACTTTATAGATGTGATGAATCGAGTGCATGCTGTATAAAAAATAAAAATAAAAAGTTAACTTGCGACCGTGACAGGACTCGAACCTGCAATCTTCGGATCCGAAGTCCGACGCCTTATCCATTAGGCCACACGGTCCTTACGGCCTTGGATGATATGTAAGGATATAATGTACCGAAAAAGGATAATTTTATCAATGAACTGATTTCCCGGAATTTTGTTATGAATTTTGAATGGGTATTAGAAATTACTAAAGCTATTTTTAATAATATTTATTAATGAATTAATTTTTGTATGGAATCTGGTAAAAAGGAGTGAATAACTAGTTGAATAAATTGTATTGATTTAATTTAATATAAGTATAAAACTAGTTTTAAAGAATATTTTATTTATATAATTTATATTATTAATAATTAATATATTATTATTAAAATTAAATATGCTTAATTAAATTAATATTATTTTATATTTTCAAACAGCCTTGTAATTTTATTAAATAAACGTTGTTTGCCGTAATTGTTTTGTAACGCCAGAATTTTTTTTTTTGTAAAACACTTTCGAATACAAAAAAAAAATCACCAATAACTCTAAAATCAATATCGATTGTGTAACGTGACAGTAACTAATAACAATAAAAATTATAATTACATTAGGAGTAGGAAAATATTTGTCCGTTAAGGATTAAGACCAGTTTTTGGTTGATAAAAAAATCAATATAGATAATGCCGGTAATGGTATTTTTTTAAAATATTTTCATATATTAGAAATATTAGCAATACAAAAAAAAAACAAAGTGATTAGTCCAGGGTCCTCCCTGGAAACATATAATTATGTCGTTACAATTAATAATTTTAAATTCAAAGAATTTACGCGGGTGAAACTGCGAAAATTTTAAATATCAAAGCATATAGAACGCATTTTAAAAAATCAGATGAAACAAGACTAAGACAACATCCACGATTATTTATGTTTCATTAAAATAAATAAATAATCAATAATTAATAATAAATCGATAATTAAAACAAAAAATATATGATTCGTCATATTTGAAAATTGAATTGATTATTACATAAAAAAAATGGTTTCGTCTTATCTGAGTCTTGGTCAAATGTACGAGACGAACCTGAGACGAGTTGACTTCAATTTTCACGAAACGAGAATCTATCAGAACGAAACAAAAGTTGCTAGACTCTCGTCCGGTCTTGTCTCATATGCAGTCCTAAATTTATATTGTATTACTTTAATGAATTTTGTATTTCAAATTTTAACAATAGGTATATGAACAGTCCTTTTTTGTTACAAATTTCATAATTTAGAATATTCTTATACATTAACCTATTACTTCCCAGTGTCCTATTTATAGGACATCGTTTTTCTAATTTTTTTCTCTGACATAATAAAGTTGTTAATTTTATTTACATTACTTATATGTTTTTTAAATCTCTCTAATTACAATGATTTTTAAAAAGAACTTTAGAGTTCATTCAAAGACAAATTATTATACTTTTAAAATAACCGTGTAAATATTCCAGCTAGTCGACATTTTTTTCACTTATCAAAGTGTTTTTAGTTTGACGAAACTATGGGTATCTAATATTACTTATGAAGGTGTAAATAAAGAATAAAATTATCAATAATTTCAAAAATAAATCTAGATACAGCCTATCGTCGTTAAAAAAAGTAATGTCCTATAATCTAGTCTGCGACTGATATAATTATTATGTCTTTTATTGAATTTATCTTTTTGGTAATATTTTCAACAGGAATTGAGAACTTGATCAAAAAATTCGAAAAAGTAAAAGTCGGGAAATAATGGGTTAAAAAAATATTTGACTTATATTTGACCTACCATAAAAATTCACAAAAAATAACAGTATAACATAAAATATTTCATATCTATTTCATTGCGCTGTAATAGCGTAAGACTGTTGTTTTTAATAATAATTAAAGGAATCCAGTTTGCTTTGGCAATTAATACAACACGCGTCGCGACGGAGAACTGCTGCCGTTTGTACTACGGTGGTCATTACGTGAACCTGTGCGCGAAAGTATGTACTATAGACTTACCCCATATCATGGCGGGGTATTCAAACGACGTGTAAAATGTTCTTCGTTAGATTTTGTTTTATTTGGTCATTTGTTTTTAATTATCAACTACCCTATTTCAATAAATTTGTCTTCGTTTATTTAACAAAAAATAAAGTTAATCCGTACACACAAAAAAAACTGTATTGGACCAAGAAAATCTTGTTTTGTATATAACGAAAACAATATTTTCTTAATGTAAGAAAAGTACTCTTAATCCAACTACATTATTTCTTCGTCCAAGAATACTATAGTTGGTTAAAAAATTTATTTCTTATCTTAAGAAAATATTGTTTTCGTTATATACAAAACAAGGTTTAGTTGGCTCAAGTAAACCTTTCTACCTGTGTATATTAGTTAAAATGATTAACACTGTCAACAGGAATATTTTCAAACTAATTTATATCTATTTATATTATATATATTTTAAATATCCAATTATTTTTTTGGAAATTTTTAACTGACTTCAAAAAAGAGGTTCTCAATTCATCTGTCTATATTTTTTATGTATGTTCGGGCATAACTCTGACAAATATGAAACATACACCAATTTGGACTTTGTTATTTTGTTTTGTTTAAAAGAGGTGGTCTCATATAAATTATATCATAATCTTATCATGTACATCTTAGATACGCCACTGAAAAGGGAAAGAATAAAAAAACAATTTCAGAAAAACGTTAGAAAAAATTAAAAGTATGTAATAATTAAATTTAACTGTTTTTGAAAACAATGTCAAGTCATCAAAAAGCATAAGAAGAATACCGTTTTCAAAATTTTTGTAAATCTGTTGTTTTTTTAAGTTTTTTTTATATAAGTAGATACATATTCGGATTTATTACTGAAAAATTGTACCTGTGTATATATACATTCCTGTAATTGATATTTACAATTAGAATATAATAGGAACGAACTAAATAGAATAATTAGACAATACTAAAGGCTATTCTCGGTTTTAAATATTCCTTTTATAACTGTGCAATGAAAGGCTTAAAACGGGTACGAAGGATGCAAAGAGCTCTGCTTGCTAGGTACTTAGTACTTCCTTCAACAAAATTCAAAACCTATATTTTTTTGGTTATGTAAATATTCAAAAGAATGTGTCTATGCAAAAAAATAAGTCGAAATTACGTTATAACCGTATTAAATAATTTCATGAAATATTTATCGGAATAAAAGCACAAGTTAGTGTCGTGACAGTATTTATTAAATGTCCACTACACAATAAAGACCATAATAACATCGTATATCGTATTGTGCTGGGATCATGTAAAGTATAAAGGCGTGAACTGGCCACGTTGCTCGATACTTACTCTTTATATTGGGGATTACGCGAAACCCCGAGTTTAGTGAATGTTGTAGCCGTGGTATAAACTCTCTACGACTCGCACAATGTAGGTAAGTGTTTTGTGACCTTTACTGATGCTGTTACTGTTTTGTTATTGCAAATGGAAAATGCAGCCGAGGTATACTTAACATCAGATTTATGGATTTTATATTTTTCTTGTTGTAAATATGATGAGAATAGGCTATTTGACAACATTGAAAATATACTACAAATTGTGGTCATCCTATCAGATAATAGCATAAAAGAACATATTTCACTTTATTTTAAAATAAATTATGTATATTTTTTGCAAATTACACGAAAAAAAAATATAATCATTTTTGAAATTTTATCTATGACGGGAACGCTATGTGATTGGTTGCAGCTCTAGTGACGTCACACGCAAGTTGAGTTCGCGTTTTATGCTTTCTGTATATTATATCAAAGTATTATATTCGATTTTTCAGCTATTTTTGAAGCAGTTTTTAGATAAATTTTATTACTAGTGGCATAAATATTCGTTTCGAATTTCAAAATGGAATTAAATTTTGTGCGAGCTGATTATAGCAACCTATCTAAGGTAGACGCTTTTATGGTTGCACTTTTTTTAAGAATAACGCTGATTACTGTGCTGCGGAACTTAAAAATGTGAAAACAGCAGTGTAAGTACCACATAAAACATTTGAAATCCTAAATGCCGCAAGATTAAGCTATATTAAGAGGTTAGGTACCTATTAAAGATGTTGGTTAATACTGAGTGTACCGGTGGCCGCTGTCAGAATTGTCAAAAATCACGTGTATAGTAGTATAGTTATTCAGAAAAGATGTTATTTCGTTTTATAAGAACCGATATTTTTAGCTACTATCTAGTTAAATATTACTTATATCAAAGTGATCTTCACACATAAAAACATTTGTATTCAATAAAATACTCGTTGGATCTTTTCAATTATTGTAACCACATTTTTCGTCTTTTGGGATTCTTTGGAACAGAAACAAACAGTTTGTGTGGACTTTTTATAGACGTATTTATACATTGTGGCACTACACATCATTATACACCATTCTATCCACTAAATTTGAAGATGAAATTCACTTCAGATGCACTATTTTATTAAGGCAATGACTTATTTACTTGCGTGTGACGTCACACGCACCATATGACCAGCGCCATGATAGAAACAGCGTTTCTGACGCAGTTTTGAAAATTTAAACTTTAACATTGATTTTTATTGATAATACAGTAGATCTCCCCGAAATATCAATGTAGTGTGCTTATTATGTAATAAAGAATAATTTAAAAATATTTTCTAAAATTAGTCAAATAGCCTATTTGAAACTATATACATTTTAACTAAATTAGCGCTTATAAAATTGAAAATTTTGAGATACATCAGTTTCATATATCTTAACGAATATTATATTTCAGTTTTTAGCTTTATGCGTTTATTAACCCTTAGTTACTCGCGTGATGGACTGTAACACAGTTACTCGCGCAGTGTATTTTATACACCGCATTATAAAAGCAAGTTTTTGGAAATTTTGAAGGTATTGTATTAATTTTTTTGCCCAATTCATATTATGTGTACTATTTATTTTTGAGAAACTAAGAAAAATTTCTTAAAATTAACACAACTAAAAATTAAGGATAAGAACGAAAAACTAACCAAAATAAATCTAAAAAAGTACACAAAACTGTTCAATATTCATCTTGCAATAAATCGGACAACAAAAATTTGATTTTTGTTGGTAAATTTTGTAATTTTGCTCTTTTGACAATATATCTTCCATCAGCAGCATCGCTAATGTCTTAAAAAACGCGGTTCTTCGCTTAGCATCCTAAGCGAAGAACCGCTATTTGTGCGTTAACACCACCTACATTTAGTAAGTAAAAAATTAATACAAACTGCTACAATCCTCAAATTTTGACTGCCGGATTCATATCACACTCTAGACTCTAGACTGACTAAACAAAGGTTAGATGGGGGTGTAAAGTCCCACAAAAATGTACACATTTAGTAATCGCAGAAAATGCGTTGCTGGTGTACAAAATACAACAGCGCGAGTAATTAAGGGTTAAATACAATCTATCTTTATAAAACTTCAAAATTTGAAAAAAAAAATGATTTTTTTTGTTGCAATTATAAAAATTTTACACGGAGATAAATTCAATGTACCTTACCGTTTTCTATAAATATGACATATTTAAATTCAAACTTCAGTAGACAGAACACAAAAATTACGTTTAATTCGTAGACGGAAAAAATATTGTAATAAAAATTACTATGCTTTATGGTACTGGAAAGACGGTTCAGTATTATGGTAAAAATTGCAATGTTATTATGCAGTATTATGATAAAAATTGCAATGTTCATTAAAATTTTTATTAGAATATTAGTAAAATTGTAGAGATTACAAATTACATTTTACTATAATATTAATAAAAATTTTAATGAACATTGCAATTTTTACCATAATACAGAACCGTCCTTCCAGTACCATAATAACATAGTAATTTTTATTACAATATTTTTTCCGTGTACTAGGTACTGGTTCTATCAATCTCATAGTATTATAAAAATACTATGAGTTTTGGTTATAAATATCAATTCTAATTAACACAAAAATAAAGGTTATAATTATTAAATACATGGTTTAATATTCCACACAGAACTTCTAATAAACAAAAGAAATTATACACCCCAGTATAAATTCAATTTAAATCCGCCTCATAATTTTTACCATACCTTGTAAGCACCGTACATAGAAGTATCATACGTACTACATATTCAGAATTTCTATAGGCGTTGGACATTCTAATATAATATTACGTTACAGAATAATAATTGGTATCGGCCATCCTCTCGCGATTTAATCCCGCCAGGGCTTGGGGAGGGGGGATGGTCACGGTAGGGTGTGTGTGTTTGTCTGTATGTGGATGGGTGAGAGATACAACACGTACCCTGAGAGCCACAGCTTTTTAGAGCGGCGTCGAGAAGAATGGGACCGAGGATTTAGCAATGTAGAGGATATTCTGATGTGGCTTTCTGAATCTTATGAATATGACATGCATGATTTTGTTATATGTGTAGATAATAACAATATTAAATAACAGTTAAGAGTTAATTTTTACTTTATAATATTTACATGAAATGTTATATACCGAGTGGCTCAAATAAAATGAAACTAACGCGCTTTTAGTTATCTAAAATAAGATTTTGAAATAACATCCAATTTGGACATTTATTGAATTAATTAAATTTTTTTGGATGTTGGTAATTTTTTTTTAATTATTTGATAAGAAAATAAGCCTACTTTGTTTTTAATTTTAGTTGTAAATATTTGTTTTTTGATCAGAAAATCATTGCATTTATGGAATTCAAAATGCAAATAATTTGACTAAAATTAAACAGATTTGAAAAAAAAGAATCAAAAAGCATCGTATTTAGAATGAAAAAACCATTTAAATGAGGTATCACTTGCCCTATCACGCTATTTAAAACTTTACGGGTTGTGCTCATATTGCTGAGGATTGAAAAGATTCTTGCAAAAATTTTATAGCAAAAGATGTCCCCCTTGAAAGCAGAATCGACGTGTTCGACCTTTTTAAAAATCTTATTTTAAATTATCAAAAGTGCGCCCGTTTCGTTTTACTTGGGCCACCTTGTATGTATAAAAAAATAGAGATAATCAACCGAAAATCATGTTTTGAGGGTTCTGTCTGACCTAATAGATGCGCACTTCTTATTTTTGAAAAGTATCAATAAACTGGAAATGAATGTTTACTTTAGTAGTCAATTTTTGAAAAATTGTCACATTATTTTGGAAATAAAACTTGCAGAGATATTATATATATTTTTTTCAGAAATTGTTTTATTCCCATATTTGATACGACTGTTGAATTTAAAACATGAAAAAACACTTTTTTTACATTTCTTGTATTTATAAAATTAGGGTTCCAAGTCGAGATGAGGCTTTTTTCGAGACGAGACGAGACAATCTCAAAGTTTGATAAGATGAGACCAAGACGATACCAACTTTATTTATAAATTTCGTTGAGAGTCTCGGTTTAATTATTAAAATTTCGTAAAAATTATTATTATATTTGATCTTACTAAAATATTAAAACTGGAACTAATAAATAAACTTTGATACGAAACTTTGATAAGATGAGACCAAGACGATATCAACTTTATTTAACTAGCTGCCGGATCCAATTTTACCCGGGGATATAAAATTAAACTATATAACGTATAATGCTGTGGGGTGCGATCCTTTAGGTCCACACAATCAACTTCCCAACATGGTATGACTAACAATACTTGAATACTGATTACTTATTGTTTCCATAATTAATATTACTATGTTATAGTTTGTAAATATATTTTTTTAATATGTATATGAAAAATTTTAATGGAATTTATCAGAAATAAAACTCACCCTTTGTATTATGAATATTAGTTTTCTAATATCCTAATAATGTCAATAATATAATGCACATTTTTAGAAAAACTAATCTGACAGTTTGAATTTTGAATTGTGTTGTTTCCAAGGCAACATGAATTTTTATTTATTAGTATGAAATTCAAATTTTTATGGTGGTTTTCATCCCTTTAATGGCTGTTTGGACCCATATAAAAAATAAATACTGAAATACACGTTTCATTATTTGTATTGTATAGTATTTATTCCAAGTTCCGACTAAATTCGATCAAGAAAAAAAATAAAAATGAAAAAAACACCCTTTTTATCCCCCGTAGGGGTTGAATTTCGAAAAATCCTTTCTTTCAGATCATATTCACGTCAAGACGCTTCGATTAGCACCCCAACGAAGTCTATAGCATTTTTTGTTCGCGAGATTTCGTCCCGGAAAAAAATGACACGTACGTACGTACATACGTACGTACATACGTACGTACATACGTACGTACATACGTACGTACATACACACACACACACACACACACACACACACAGACATTTTTCTGAAAATAGTGTCAATATACTCTAATGCTCTTGAAACATGAAAATATGTTAAAATTTTTGATTTCGATTTTCGGACCAATTACAATAACTTCCTATTGGGAAGTTAAAAATGTCGTCGAGAGTTTTGGTTTTAGATAATCAAAATTTCGTAATCATTATTACTATATTTGATCCTACTAATATATTTAAACTGGAACTAATATATAACTGAAAAATGTATTTTTAGTCCTTTAAAATTATTCACTAGTCCGCACCGAGTATATACGTCACAAATCACTTTTACTGGCACCTAGTGTAACGCTAATGCCACAAAATGTCTCAGATCCTCTATATATTGCTGTTGACCGGCCGATTTAATAACCAAAGAGCGCCGAGGATTCTTTACACCCAAACCGCACCGTTATAAATTATGTTGCAATGGCCGAGCGCTTGCGATGTTGACTAATTAAACAAAGCAATACATTGGATTTGATATTTCTGAAGGGAGATTATACACGGTCTTGATGTTTTTGTGCTATCACCATGTTTAATCTCTTACACACAGTCTTGTTATTCGGCTTGATTTATGTTTGTGATTATTGCATACTGGCGCTTCTTGCTTTGTAATTATTTTTATATATGTGTATGTGAAGTATATGTGAGGGTACGTGAAAAGGTTGCGCATATTATTTTTGGATGCAAGTGTATGAATTGGTGTGTATTGCATGAAAAATAAAAATGAATAACTTTTCCAATATTAATAATAAATATAAATGGGATTTATTAACTTCCCAATAGGAAGTTATTGTAATTGGTCCGAAAATCGAAATCAAAAATTTTAACATATTTTCATGTTTCAAGGGCATTAGAGTATATTTACACTATTTTCAGAAAAATGTCTCTGTGTGTGTGTGTGTGTGTGTATGTACGTACGTACGTACGTGTCCTTTTTTTCCGGGACGAAATCTCGCGAACAAAAAATGCTATTGACTTCGTTGGGGTGCTAATCGAAGCGTCTTGACGTGAATATGATCTGAAAGAAAGGATTTTTCGAAATTCAACCCCTACGGGGGTAAAAAGGGTGTTTTTTTCAGATTTATTTTTTTTCTTGGTCGAATTTAGTCGGAACTTAGAATAAATACTATACAATACAAATAATGAAACGTGTATTTCAGTATTTATTTTTTATATGGGTCTAAACAGCCATTAAAGGGATGAAAACCACCATCAAAATTTGAATTTCATACTAATAAATACATCTAATAATTCATGTTGCCTTGGAAACAACACAATTCAAAATTCAAACTGTCAGATTAGTTTTTCTAAAAATGTGCATTATATTATTGACATTATTAGGATATTAGAAAACTAATATTCATAATACAAAGGGTGAGTTTTATTTCTGATAAATTCCATTAAAATTTTTCATATACATATTAAAAAAATATATTTACAAACTATAACATAGTAATATTAATTATGGAAACAATAAGTAATCAGTATTCAAGTATTGTAAGTCATACCATGTTGGGAAGTTGATTGTGTGGACCTAAAGGATCGCACCCCACAGCATTATACGTTATATAGTTTAATTTTATATCCCCGGGTAAAATTGGATCCGGCAGCTAGTTTTTATTAGTGATGTAACGAATGTGTGATTTTAAACATTTGCGAATGCGAATGCGAATGCGAATATTAACTGTCAATATTCGCGAATGCGAATGCGAATGCGAATATTGACTTTTTGTAAAAAAAGCTAAAAAAGCTAAAAAAAAGCTAAAAAAAAGAAAAAAAGGTCTTCTGAATAGGATAGACTAAAAAACGATATTTTTATACACTAAAATGCAAAGTTAACAGATCAATCAATTTTTATACACTAAAATGCAAAATTAACGGATCAATCAATTTTTCAAATATTTTTAGGTGTTTTCAAATAGCTGGATCTCTGCAAAAAATGGTTGTAGAAGAGTTTTAAAAAAACATTTCTAAAGCTTGAACATTCTAGTTTTTGAATCATTTATTGAAAATTTTATTATCCTTCAGGATAACCTTCTTTTTTAAGTTGAAACGCCAAAAAAAAATTTCAAAAAATTATATTTTGAAAAATATGCGATTTTTTAGGTCACTTTCAAACGAATTTTACAATATTAAAATAATTTATTATCAAATAAACAACTAAAGGGCATTAAAGAAAATATTTTCAGCTTTCCAAATCTGCCCTTCAATTTTTTTATGATTATTTGTTCCCTAGTTATAAGCGCTTAATGTTAAACATATGATTTTTGCTTCGATTGCACATAACTTGGTCAAAAAAAATCGTACAGCAATATAAAAAAGTAAATTGAAGAAAAATGTCCGACCTACAGCAGTCATTTTTTTGGTTTGACCAAAAAAAATTTGCATGTACTGTAGAGCCTCTCAAAATTAATATAATTTTTTGAAAAAAATTTTTTTGGCGATTCAACTTAAAAAAGAGGTTATCCTGAAAGATAATAAAATTTTCAATAAATGATTCAAAAACTAGAACGTTCAAGCTTAAGAAATGTTTATTTAAAACTCTTCTACGACCATTTTTCGCAGAGATCCAGCTATTTAAATACAGCTAAAAATATTTGAAAAATTTAGTGATACGTTAATTTTGCATTTTAGTGTATATTAATACATCATAATATATTCGCAAAAATATTCGCAGCTTTACCTGCGAATGCGAATGCGAATACGAATGTTTAAAAATGTGCGAATATTAAGAAAAAAAATACCATCCAAATATCCGATTTTCCGGTGAATTTTCCAAAAAAATTCTTTCATACAAACCTTGTCCTGACAATTACGAACACAACAAAAAAAACAGCCAAATCGGTTGAGTCGTTCTCAAGTGATGATCTTTCATACATGCGGCAATTAATTTTTATTTATACTATAGATTAATCTATGTAACTTTACGCTGTGTCAATCGTTCAGAAGTTAAAGTGACTAACATGAACAGAACACAACTTTATTGTTAAATAAAAGTCGAGTAATAGGCTAGTGCAATTACCTTTTTGAACTCAAAAAAAAATAATAACAGCTTTTAAGGGTTGAAAGTGGGTTTTCGTGATTTTTAGCGAAACATGACCTTTCAGCCAAAAATGTACACCACAAAAGTTGTAGACAATAAAAAAATCTAAAACATTTTAAAAGGTATATTTTAACATAACTTCAAATACATAGGTATCTATTATATCAATAGAACATATTTTAATTTTACAACGACTAGTCGCTGTTTAAATTATTTTATTTATATTTTCGAATAACTTATTTAAATAATATCGACGCCACTTATTTTTTCTGAATATGTTCTATTGATTGTGTTTTTGTGGCTAAAATGGTTACAAAAAATTTTTTATATTGTGTGTTTAATTTGAGTATTATTATTTTATTTTTCGTTAATCTAACAAAACAGCATTTTTCCCCTATAATTTGGAAATAATTTCACGGATATTTTAAATTGTAACTTTAGTAGAAATATTAATATTTAAATTACTGAATAGTATAAGTTTACAAGATATAGTGGCGCATCCATGAAAGCTTGGGGGACTAAACACTAAAAACAATTAAGATAAAATGAAATAAAAGATATAAATGAAAATAATCTATACTATAGACAGTATAAAACATAATCTCCTACCGCGTCTGTCTATCTGTCTGTGCAAAATTTTCACAGTTACTACTAATTAGATCTTATTCCAGTTTTCACTAATGGACGAGAAAGGTTTAAATTTATAATTTGTGTAATTTTCATGAAGTCGAAAAAAATTAATCGTCGGAAAAATATATCCCGTCCGCTGTGTTAATAGTTGTCGATAAGTGAAGACAATGTTTAATTGGTTATTCCAGATTAAATTTATTTTCCAGGAAACATCGGGTTCAATGCGGTACTATAAGTATAGTTACAAAATAAAAATTAAACCTCCCCGTATTTTTTTATGTGCACCGCTGTAAAGGCACAACATTTTTAGATCAAATACTTAACTGAAGGTAGGACATTATAAATATATGTATAGTCATTTTAGGATACATCAGGTTGTTGTATATAATTATCTCTTACATTAACATCAACTGCAAATAATATTCTCCTACAAACTTCCTTATTTCAAATGAAATATGAAACAAACATTACCATAAACTATAACAACTGAGCTTTCCGCTAAATAACGTCGCACGTACATACTTTAGTCCAAAACAAATAATATACAACATAGTATCGTCTTTTATTTCACTGCTAATTTCAAATGAAATAAGATTAATCAATATGCAAAATAATGTCGTAGAATAAATGAGATATGCTGTTGTACGTGACACCAGATTTAAATGTGAGCATTGTCCCCAAAGCCTTATCACAACTCATCCTGGCGACGCAGTCAAGGACTCTCTGTGTGCAGGATCTGGCGCCACGAACTTGATATATGATTGAATACGTTTTGTCTACAAGAAAGAATTACAACGTCGATTAAAAATTCACAATGGTCGCTTCGTCTTATGTGAATAATTTTAATGCTTGTAATATATGATATGTTCGGATGCCAAAGTGAGTAACTACAAAAGAAAGAGTGGGGAGAAATGATGTGTTTATTATTCAAATATATTTATTGAAATTTAAATATGAAAATATTGATATATGTATAGTTATCAATATGTGATATTATTTCAATAGAGTACCTACTGTAATTCATTAGTGATTAGTTTTTTTAATATTTTTTTCCAATGAATGAATCTATATGAATCAATATCTTGAAAAATATTAGTTATTTTGTTCACTTCCTCCAATGGTATAGTTATAATTTATTTTTTTCGACATATTATCACATACACATATGTTGGTTCCTATAATTTATGAAAATGTATTTTTTAGATAACAAAAACATTGAAAATGATTTTTTTTAAATAATTAAAAACACCGCGCTTCGGACAACTTTCCATTTTATAATCACACACATTCATACTCATACACACAGAAACTAACAAAAACACACAAAAACACATACACACATATAGAAAACTTACACATACACACATATAGAAAACTTAACTCAAAGGAAATATTTTATGAATTTTTTTAATGATGGGATATCATGTGAATATTTTTCAATGAATTTATATTCGAATTATATATATGCTTTGCGTATTTATAAATTAAATATTTTTTTAAATAAGATAGATACAAAAAAAATTATGTCCTGAATAATATGAAATTTTATTAACATTCTATTAAAAATGTGCTTCTGTATGGGTCTATGATTCAAGCAGTGTCTGGTACCATTTTTTTACAAAAAAATTCATAATATAATATAATAGTAGCTTAGCACAATATTTAAAAGAGAAATAACAATAAATACCTAAATAAAAAATCCGTCAAATGTATGTAAAATCACGATTCTGATGAATGTCGGTTTATGAATTCAATTTGCCTAAGAGAAGTTTAACATAAATAACAGAAAAACACTACATCTTATGAAAAAATCTGAAGAAAAACTATAAAAAATTATGAGTAATGTGAAAATAAATAAAAAAACTCCCTCAAAATATTGTGATATATTTATGATATTATGAAATAGTTAAATCTTACAAAATACATATTATGTACATGTACACATATTATGTTTTTCTTGAAAAAAAAATTGGGTCCTCGCTACGATATATTGAATAAAAATGTTTATTTTCCATCATTTTCAAATAGATTTTGATATGAAATTATCAGGAAACTCTTATACGATATTTAGACATATTATTAAAAGTGTAAAATATGTGCAAATAGCCATCAAATTTATTCTGATCGGATCGGCATCAAAAAAATACGTTTTTAGTATTGAGGCAGATATTGTGTAAATATAAATTTCAATTCGGTGCATTTTATCAGAAGTTATTGCAAACAAATGAAAACACAGTTGTAGTGTGGAAAATCACTTTTTTACGTTTTCAAAATCTGATCATAGGTACTTCAGACTTGATTTTTCGACCATATCAGTTATAAACCAACTATAAAACGAACATTTTTAAATATCAAGCTAAAAGTTACTATAAGAAAATAAATATTTTTTGATGTGGAAGATATTTTCAGTTACAAAAAACCTATCTATATATCAAGTCCACGTCATGATGTGAAATACTATGAATAACCTTTTTTGTAGAGAATTTTCTAGTCTTTCCATTGTTATTTGACTTTCACTATCGTAAAATCTATAAATACAGAGATATTTACATAAAACAAATTATTAGCACCTTTTGAGGGCTATAAAAAAGTATGCTCATCGATGGGGACTTTTGGCATCTTATGTATAAAGACAAAAAGAAAGTGTATACAAAAATTCAGCTCTATGCGAATTTTTTCCTAGATACAGCTATTTTTCGTCTAAATGCTCTGGACTATTTAGATTATCAATTTATACATCAATTATAGTAGATAAATATACATACTTAAACAGTCTAGAATTTATACATATACATATATATATAATTATTCGGTGAGACCTGACAATATTGTGTCCATGTTCTAATACCAGTAATGATATTGTCATTATGCAGATTTCAGGTTAATATAGTTGCCGGACTAAGTTGATCGGTATATTCCATGCCATTTAGTCTCTAATAGATGTAATGGGTTTATAACTATTGCGAATATTGTTGTATCGTGATTGCCATTTAGACATGTATGCTAAATTTTATGATAGTATACAAACATACATGTGTACATATCAACCCCTACACGCCCACACACACATACATAAACATTTATAGATACTACATCGTTGTTCATTGGATTTAGGTGGAATAATAGGTAGTTATTTATTATTCCAAACGTTTATTAGAAAATTATTAATATGGAATAGATCCTGTCCAATGTTTATTATAATTGTTTTATATTGGATGTGTATTCAGAACGTGTGTTCAGTTATATATTGTTCAATTCATATTTGGGTATGATTTTTGTTTTATATTAATGTTTATTGTAAAAGCTTTGATTAGAATTATTGGCTAAATATTTTACTCCAAACTAACCGACCAATATTCAGCAAAAACTTTGAATAAATGATAGTTATGTACGTCACATTCATTGTGTTTGTTCTGTTCTCGCAATTGTCTTGAATTTAAAAATGGATTTGAGTGTGGAAATATGATTTTTTTGTATTATTATTTTTATTTTTTGGTAAGAAATAAAAGATTACAAGGAAAGTTTGGCAGCAAAAACTGTTTCCACTTGCATCATTTTTATTATTTAGATAAGTTACGTATTTACATACTCTGTTATTCTATTGACAATCTATTTCATTTAATTAAGGCAATATTAAGGATTTTATTTTTATATTTTCTAATATAATCTTTTTAAGGTTTTGTAAATTTTATTTTTATTTATTTGCAGTGAATTGAAAAATAGTTTTTTATAACTTTTTGGCTTCTGGAAAATTAAATGTAGCGAATTCATGTTATGCAGCATTTACACCGAGAAAACAAAACAGAAACACGGTGTTTTATGACCAAAAATCAATAAACCCTATACGATTTTAAATACGAAGTATTTTAAAGACACGATGTTTCTGTTTTGTTTTTTCGGTGTAAACACCGCATTATAAACAAATAAACCGTCCACAGCTCTACAAAAAAAACAACAACTATTTTATATTTTATTGTAAGTTCTAATGACAAAATTACCATTAAAAAATTAATTATGTATACCAGTACCTACATATGTAATGTTATTTTCAAAATAAGGTTTGTCATTGATTACTGTTATAAAATTTAAAAAATATATATATACTAAACTCAAATAAAGACAATAATATAATATAAAAGATTTTCATTTGTCAAAAAAAGTATCATCAAGTGTGTCTATTTACAGTTCGTGTAGGACCTTTCATGTAGGTAGACAACACACATTATTGTTCGGTCGGAGGTAATTCCCGGTGTCCGGTGGGACATTTAGATCAGTGTATAGCGTACTGGCTCGGGGATCAAGCGGTCAGCGCAATAAGCTATCGTCCCATTATTACACAAGGTGTATCTATGGACGCTAAGACATTGGCGTCTCTAGAGAGTACACGAGGTTGTGGACAACTTTATAGTTTGTGTGCTCGTACTGGGTTACTTTTGATATAATTTAAAAAAAGGGGGATTGTTCAGTAATGTTATTGCTTTGTGTATGTAGTAATGATACATTAAATTGTGTTTTTTTATACAAAAAAATATATACAAATTTATTGTTTGAAAAAATAAGATACTTTAGAAAAATGATTTGACTTTTGTCCAGTTTCACAAATGATAGATATCTTACAAATAAATAAATTAAAGGTTTGACCAATCAACTCCCTTAATAGATACCAGTTGCAATTGCTTATTGAAACCGGGCATAGTTTTTTTACCTAACTAAAAAATTATTTTTTATGTATTACTTAATATTTTTTTGATATTGGCCTCTCTTTTATATTTTTTTTTGCTTTACTAATGCTAGATACAGTCAGTAAACTTATTACACATCTTTCTTTCGATGTGGATTACATACAAGAAGAGGAAGTGCCCTGGAGTAATCAGCATAGGTGCGCACAGTTAATCGAAAAGTTAACTTCGTTAATCGTTAATCCGTTAATAAAAAAGTTAACATCGTTAATCGTTAAAGCGTTAAAATTCCGAAAATTTAACGAAAGTTAAAGTTAACCGTCAAAAATAACCATCCAAAATGTTTGAAGACCTTTTTTTTGCTATTTCGACAATTTTCTTATGTACTTGTCATCAAACAACTAATGTAACGGACTAAAGTTAACGGAACTTAAATTTAACGGAAGTTAACAAGAGCGTTAACATTTTTTTGAGTTAACTTAAAAGTTAATCCGTTAAGCATTTTGTTAACTTCGTTAATTAACGATTAACGGATTAACGAGTTAATGCCCACCTATGATAATCAGGTAGTTTTGCAGGATTATTTATTATTTTATTTTTGTACCTTAATATTTAAATATTGAATTTCAGTTAAGTTAATTTTTACTTTCGTAGCCATAAGATGGCATAAAAATATGGGAAATCACAGTATTGTTTATTTTCTATCTGTATTTGTGTGATATGTGAAAGTAAAATAAGATATCGAATATATGTCATTTAATCAAGTAAAAAATAGGTATAAAATATTTTCTCATAAAATATTGAAGCACCAAATATCCAGTAATACAACCCGCACAATACACATGTCAATAGAACATATGTTTAAAATACTCCATGGTGACCAAGTATAAGAAAATATTATCCTATTATTGTTCTCTCCTCGCGAGAATACCACATGTCCACAATCTTTAGCCATCACATAACATTCGATGTATATGGAATAGAGCCTTCAATTCTGTGGACAGCTCATACACTATCACTTACATTATCAAACAGAGAGGGACATACACAATTACATGTGTATCAGTATACCGGTCTCTATCTGGGGTGATATTTGTTGTAATGTTAGTGACTTTCTTTACTCCATAAGGTCAGTCCATACCTTATTGGAAACTAATGCTATGTCCAGCCGGGGACATAATGCTTGTGCCCCCTCGCTCCCACCTAGTCCGTGTCCTGCGGTTCTGTCTCCAGGGGCGCTAAATACTTCCATACAAAGCTAGGGGAAAATTATAACAGATTATAATAGATGTGTGTAGTTTAGGGAAAGTGTCTTGTTTATTGTCCCCTGTAAGGTAAGCATGATTTGTATGAAAAGTGCTGAAAACAGTAAATTTTGATATTTTGAATGTGGTGAGAGATGGTGAAAAATCAATAGTTCTCGAAATAATTTCATAATGAAGGATTTTTTTTGAAAATATAAAAATATATTTTTATTAGTAAATATATTTTTTTATAATATAAATTATAGAATTTTGAAATGTATGGCTAGATACTGAGTGTCGAAAAAAATATTTTAAATAAAAGTTGATATAAAGCTTTGCTTCTGGGAAATAGCAGCGTCGATTTGGTCGTTCGACTAGTCGGGAAATCAAAAGTAATGACCTTTCTTTAAAAATTTTAGAACTTATATTTTTGTTGATGTCAAGTCAAATTCAATAAAATATTTTTTTAAATTATCGATAGCATTTGAAAAATGATTTTTTAATTCGGGTGTAGTACATAATTTTTTTTTCTTCTAAGTTCAGGACGGTTAATGAAATTATACAAAAAATTAAATAATATCTGTTAAATATCATTAAAAAGCTCAAATTTACTTCTTATAGCTTTTAAGTCACTCCAAATTCCCAATTAATTAAAAATACATTAAGTTGGGTATGATTTAGTATATCGTGACATCAGCTACGATTCTATAGTAACAAAAATGCAAGAAAGGTCTATCTAACTATCTTGATTTCTCATAAATTTCTGGACTTATTAAAAAGTTGTTTTCAGGTATGCATGTCTTATTTAAATCCTATAATTTTTATTTGAAACATATATTCAACCACATATATTTTAAAATGGAACCACTGTATTTAAATCTGTGATTTTTTTATGACTATAATTTTGGTTCATGAATATTAAGATAAAAAATTTGTAAAAAAAGTATGGTTATTTCATGAGGTACGATTTCCAGATCTATTTTTATTATAGTTTATTTTATATGCATATTATGTAAAACAAATAGCATGTGTCAAAATTATTTTGACGAATTGTACTATAACATTCTCTTTACATACCATTTTCAGCAACCTGAAAATTTTATCGACGATTTATTCTAAAAGAAATATAAAAATAAATCCAACAGAAAATAGAAAACTAAAACTACCGTTATTTTTTACTTCCTCAGCAGCACCTTCAAAACATATTTTACATATACAGGTACCTATATTTCGACGTAGTTTCTATAAAAAATCAGACAAATTAATATTCAACACCTCATTAACAATAGCGCTCGCGGGAGCTAGAATACGAAAAAAAATCTACATCCAGGGTTGAGCAATAATGTATCATAAAAACTGAAAACGATCTAATTTGCAGAGTACGCTAAACAACGTCATAAAGACGGGCGAGTTAAAACATGACAAGGGCGTCGTTACACGTGAAATACATAGGTCTTCAGTCAGCCAGGCGGCCATCTTATTAGCGGTGAATTGTGTTTAACACATTACCCCCACCAATTAAAACAATCCTGCAATATCAAAACCTAAAAGATACTAATTATAATGCATATGCAATGTAACTACCTCGCTTATGCTGGCTGAGTTCTACAATAATGATACAGGTGTGGTATCATGGGACGAAATGCGGTTAATAAGGAACAGCAGCAGTAGCGCTTGAGTTTATTGCAAACATGCAGGGTGGAAAAAACACAACGTAATCTCGACTATTTGCATAAACTGCATCTTACGTCTGTGGTACAGGTTTATAGTTTGTCTGTACGGAAACGTGAACGCCGTTGCTAGCTGAAATATTACACGTTAGATTCTATGGCAAATATCTTACTTAATGTTACTGCGAGATTATTAAAGTTATTACAGTTAAATCCAGAGGAGATAAGTTTTGATCTATAGTTGTTAAACAGACACAGTAGTGTATATTATTTGTCTGTATATGTACATAAGTATGTTTAAATAGTATTTGTAGGAGTTTTTTTTTTAATTTGTTTATTATATCTGCATTTATAAATTAAACTGTAAATTATTATACGTTTAAAAATTATTTAGATACATTTTTAAGAACTTTTCAATTATTTGTGTGTCTGTCGGTCTGTATAGACACTATAACCTGTAACTTGAAAACGACTATACTTAGGATTAATTTTCATCTGAATTATTTTTGAAACGGTATGATTTAAAAAAAATAATTTGAACATAAGTTGTAAAGAATATTATGGCAGCATTTAAAAAAAATGATTACTTATTAGAACTAAAAAAAGAAAAAAAAATATTGTTTTTATTTTAAGTTTAATATTTCGTTTGATAGATATTTTACGTTGATATAGCAAAGATAATATACAGGGTGAGTCGGGAGGATTCTGTAATATTTCAGGAATGTATTGTACACATGACAATAATAACAAAAAACCCAAATTTTGTTATCCGATTTTCATTTGTTTTTAAGTTATAGCGTAATTAAAAATTAAATAAATTCCGTAATTTTTGAATTACTAATAATGGATAAAGTAGTATGCTATGTCGCAGGCTCGAAAACATGTGATGGGCGGTATCTTTGAACATTTAATATGAGAATTATTAATTTTTAGTAATTATGTATGAAATTTGGTTAATTTTTAATTACGCTATATAACTTAAAAACAAATGAAAATTGGATAGCAAAAATTGGGTTTTTTGTTATTATTTTCACGTGTACAATACATTCCTGGAGTATTATAGATTCATCCCGACTCACCCTGTATAAATAAATTAAGGAAAGGCAATAAATACTTATATTACTTATATTCTCTTTCCCGACGACCTTTAGGTAATTTTGAAATATACGATATTGATTTCATTTTATTTTTAAAGTAGATATGTATATAATTTTTTTGAGGACACAAATGTTTTTTATTTTATTTTTATTTCAATTATTTCATTCGAAAACAAATATTTAACTTGGGTCTGATAGTTTTTATCATATGTAATGTATTTGAATCGTACCATACCAAATAATAATATATACATATTTATTGAAAAATATTATACAATCTATATTTATAAAAGAGTTTGTCCTTAACCACTCACTCACTCACTCACTCACTCATATATCAACGTACAGCCCAAACCCCTGGACCTAGAAACGTGAAATTTCGTAGGTGCCTTCCTTTTATGATGTAAGCACCCACTAAGAAAGGATTTTTCGAAATTCAACCCCTAAGGGGTTAAAACAGGGTGTCAAAATTTATATAAAAAAATATTTTTTTCGTTCGCATTGAATTGAAACTTATCGAACATATTCTATACTATAATGAAACAGTTATTTCAGCATTTCCCAAAATTTAACCCTTAAGGTGCTAAGGGGTTGGAAAAATTTGTAAGATATTTTTTTTTGTATTCACCGAATGAAACATGGCACAAGTAGGCACTCTGCAAGACAAATATCAGTTACGAAAATTCAATCCCTATGAGAATGGGGGGAGGGGGTAAAATTTTGATAAATTTATCTTCATAATTGTGCATGATATTAAAGTAAAATCGGAGAAATTTATATTCAAATAAAATTGAAAGTTCGATATTCAAGCCCTAATAGCATGGGACGGGGACGAAGATGGATTTAGATATGTTTATCTGCATATCTGCTTTACTTATAAAGGTAAATTCGGGCAAAATAACTATCTATTAAAATAAAATAAAATGATATTCAACCCCTAATGGCGGGGGTAGACAGGGTCTGTGTTTTTGATATGTTTATCTGCATAACTGCTTACGTTATAATGGTGACGTACGGGCAAAATAGTCTGCAATAAAAAAAATCGATATTCAACCCCCTAATGGCGAGAGTAAACAGGGGGTTAGTTTTTACAATTTTTAACAAAGATCCGAGATATTTACGTTTTTTATAGGTAGATAATGAATAAAAATCAATATAAAAAATGTTATATGTCATCCCCTATCACGTATGGAAGGTTATAATTAGTTTAGAAGTTTACGCGAGCGAAGCCGCGGGATTCCGCTAGTAAAATATAAAAGAACAAATCACAAGTAGATGAATGGTGATTTAATATAACTATATTTTTATATAATGTGAAATAAAACAGATACAACTAGTTATACAGTACATTTAATAAAAGTTTATTGTAATGATAATAATACTATGTACACATTGTACAAATCTTTAGACATATTTCGTGATTAAACATATACTTTTACAAGTTGAAATACAATTAAGTGTGGGCAAACGGGTGTTCGCTTGGACCGTTGATATTGCACTACAATTCACAATCAACACGTAAGCCCGATAGTCTTTTGTTAATTGAAATATGAAATTATTCATATCTATATAATAACAGTGTCTGGTGCACATTAGTGCTGCAGTATTTCGCTTAAAGCGGCCATCAACGGACGCCATAACAGTTTCTGTTCGTAAGGGTACACTGCAATAAGCTAGGTGTTGTTGCCGAAATAATTAACTTTTATTTCATAACACATTAAGGATGTGTTAAATTTGCTAAGAGTTTCAACACGGGCGATAATAAAGTTTGCAAATAGGCTTTTATACATATGTTAGCAGTTTCATATGTTTTTGTTTTAGATATACTTTTATTGTGTGCGAAGATGGGGGCATAGTTTGTATGTTTTCGTGTGTCTTTTTGTTATTTGTATGTAATTTCATTACTACTGTGTGTGTGTTTTGGGTCACTGAATTTGTTTTCTAGCTTTATTTCTGCATTAAAAAAGTTAATTGTTTCATTAGATTGTATATGTTTTTTTTATTAGGGACTTGTAAGAATATTATAAAGAGTCAAACTATTTATAAAAAGTAGGGTCAATAGATGGTAAAAGTGATATTTGCATTTATAGATCCATAATGACCATTTTCATCATAAAATAAATGCGTGCTTTATTATTTATTTCCAAAAAGTTACTCACTATTACAACAACATACAATTAATGAAACTAATAGTCCAGTAAACGAAGCAGTAAAATATGCCAAAATCCTAACTTTTAGGGGAAAGCAATGTTATGGTTGATTATTATAGATTTGGGTGCGGAGAATTCGAAAAAAAACCGGACTGGCGGAAAGTGGTGCAAATTTACAATTTTATTTGAAAAAATGTAATTTTTTTAAAATTGTAAGCAACAAAATTTCGGTGCATTTCAGTACGCAATTGTATCCGTTCTAGTGACTGAATATTTTTTAGGAGGGGCTCATTTTGTTTGTATGTACAAATCGAAGATATTCCGTTGGTTTTACTAAAAAATATTCAACTTTTATGTTTGAAAATTTAGTAAAAAGGCAGTTTTCTAAAAACTTACGCCACTTACCCATAAAAATGAGTAATTTTCATTGGTTAAACAAATAATATTTTTTAAAAATTATAGTTTATCATTATTTTTTGGAATTTTAGGAACAATTTGAAACCAATTTCAAGTCATTTGAATGATTATAACCAAAGTTATGAATTTTAAAACTATTTTCATCAGAAAGAAGCATTTTTACCTATATTAAACCTTTTAGAAGGAGTAATTTTTTATCAAATTCAGTAAATGTGGTCTCAATCGATTCGTCTCAGTGTCTTCAATAAATATCAATTTTGATATAAATTGAAAATACACTTGGAAACGGAGGTTTCACACTTCAACCCCATTTTTAAAGATGTTGCACCACTTTTCGTCAGTCCGGGTTATTTTTTTCGAATTCTCCGCACCCAAATCTATAATAATCAACAAAACATTGTTTGTCCCTAAAATTTGAGGTCAAAATGCTTCCTTTACTGGACACAGAATATTGAATATTGACTTTTTTACCCTAAAAATATTTTTAATCTCTTCATTATTTTGCACACTGTATGTTTGTGGGTAATAAATTTTTCTTTACGAATTTATAAAAACTTCTACGAATATTATACATCTTTATAGTATAAATATAATTTAATTTGATATAATATTAATAATATATTTTTTGTTTCAATTAAAACATTGAAATGAACACAATTACTCTAATTTCACTATTAAAACTTAAACGTGAAAATGTTCACTTGTTTAAAGTGCGATCGTAAAAAAATATAAATAAAACATACAACAAAACCTAATACAACAACGACGTCTGAGCTTTGTTGAAACATTTAAGCAGAACGCGCAGAAGAAAATGGAATGCGCTCATTACATGGGTGATCTGCGTAGCATTTAGTTCTGACATTTCCAGTATTTATTCGCATAATAATACTTTGCAAGATCGTTAAGAATTATGCTCCTGGCCTCTCCTGCCACACCCCCCTTCACCCCATTCTCACGCCGCCGTCTCGCGGCCCGAACCGAGTCTGATATCGCGGCAACGGCACCAAATAAATTAACTATAAAGATTTATGTAATGGAAAACATATATCATTCGAAAATTACGCCAATTGTTGTAGAATGAGAGAAATGAAATGTAACTGCTTAGTGGTGACAATGACAAATGCATGGAATAGGGCTTATGCGCAAAGACATTTGATCTGTGCGAGACGGGGTTCGATGGAATAATATCGGGGCAATTATTATTAATGTTATCGTTATTATTATTATATTAAAGTTATCAAGTTGGGTGTAATTTTAATGTTAGAGTATATAAACATAGATGTCTTATTATTTCTAAAATATTTGTTTTGTTTATTATATTTTTTATATTATGTATTTTTATTTTCACTAAAAAATTTATCAATTTTTTAATATAAATAATATAATAAATATGTACATCAAGTACGTAAAGTCAAGTCTATATAAAGCAAAATAAATCGTTCAATATTTTATACCAGTGTAGTTATGAAAATCACTTGCAATCATTTTAATGTAAAATAAAAATATTGAGTTTTCATGATGTGATAAAGAACATTTATATTTATAAGAAACATTGCGCAAATTGTTTAAACAATTTAAAAACAATGATAAAGTTTCAATATAAGTATTTTTTACCTTTCACTGCCTACTAAGCATACCTCATAATCTT
Source organism: Sialis lutaria (assembly GCA_949319165.1). Taxonomy (NCBI): domain Eukaryota; kingdom Metazoa; phylum Arthropoda; class Insecta; order Megaloptera; family Sialidae; genus Sialis; species Sialis lutaria. The sequence goes on from OX439243.1 coordinate 16,220,283, forward strand.
TTTGTAGAGCATAAAAAGATGCCCAAGTGCTCACATCAAAATTCGCGAACTCGATAAATATACCGAGCTTCTTGAAATACACAAGTCAAATATTCATCAATAAGTCTGAAAAATCCATGTATCATTTAAATCGTACACTGATTTTTATAATATAAGCTAGAAGCTTTTTTTAAAGGCATAAACTCATGTTTTAGAATATCTGTCAGCAAAAATGCAGAAAATGAAATATATAATGAAGAATTCTGGCCGAGTGGGGTGATAGTAAAAAAGTATATTTTTCGGAGAAGATATTCAGGAAATTTTGATAAATAACAATTCGAATCACAGCAAAAAGGATGCATTTAAAGAAAATAACATCAATAAAGACCTACACACCTTGAACATAGGTCATATAAACATACAAGGGCTTAACGGGAAAGAATCTCAACTAGAATTACTAATAGACGAACAAAATGTTAATATAGACATACTCTGCATAACAGAACACTGGCTCACAGAACAGGAATTAGAGATGATGAATTTGGGAACATATAATGTATCATCAACCTTTTGTCGTTCAACTAAAAAACGAGGAGGAAGCTGTATCATCATAAACAAAAGTAAAAAAGCAAAAAATATCACATATATTGAAAAACTGTCCCAAGAAACAGATTTTGAGTGTAGTGCAGTTCATGTTGAAGATGAAAATTTAGTGATTGTTTGTGTTTACAGATCTCCATTAGGAAATATCAATACATTTTTCTATTGCTTGGCTGAATGTATGGAAATATTGTTTAAACATTTCAAATGTACTACAAACATAGCTATATGTGGAGATTTCAATATCGACATATTAAAAACGAACACCATTGTAAGTACCTTTTCTGAAATAATTGAATCCTTTAATTTCAAAATTTTAATTAATAAGCCAACTAGAATAACGAATACATCAGAAACCTGTATAGATAATTTTTTAGTTAATTTTGAAAATACATCAATACAAATTATAGATAATTCATTATCAGACCACACGTGTCAATTTCTTCAAGTTAGACTTAATAAAAATACGAAAAATTTACATAAAGATAAATATTTTAAGAAACGAATGTTTTCAACAGAAAATATATCGTGTTTTAATTTAGCACTGGGTAATGAAAATTGGAACACAATCGGAAATACACTAGATGTAGATGCATCTTACGATTTGTTTTATCAATCATTTAATCACTATTATAACTTATTTTTCCCATTAAAAAAATACAAACACACAAATTCTCAAAAAAAGCAATGGATTACACCTGAAATAATTGAATTATCAAAAATGAAAAATGATCTGTTCTATATAATCAGATCATGTAAAAACAAATACAAAAACATTGAAATATTAAACAAAAAATATAAAATATTATGTAACCAATTAAAAACACTAATAAAAGAATCTAAAAAATCTCTTAATAGTGATATTATTGAAACATCAAATAATAAATCAAAAGCCGCTTGGTCCATTATAAAGGATAAAACAAATCGTTGCATGCATAACATCAATATTGAAAAGATAGTATATGAGGGTAATATTATAGAAGACAAAAAAGAAATTCCTTATATATTTAATGACTACTTTTTAAATATTGTTAATAAGCTACAACTCAATAAACCTGTATTCGATAACAATTTAAGAAATATAAATAATAGTATTTTTCTAACACCATGTACGGTATCTGAAGTTCTCAATATTTGCAATAGTCTAAAAAATAAAACTAGCGAGGGGTGGGATCAAATATCCCCGAAATTCCTTAAAAGTTGCGCACATGTAATAGCTGAACCACTCAGTATAATCATAAACAAAGTACTCAGTGAAGGTAAATTCCCCAAGTCTCTAAAAAAATCAATTGTCGCACCGATTTTTAAAAGTGGTGACTCTCTAAATGTAAATAACTATAGACCTATATCTATTCTACCAGCCTTTTCAAAAATATTCGAACAAATCATACATACCAGATTAATAACTTTTTTTCAAAATTTTAATATATTGTCAACCCAACAACATGGTTTTATTAAAGATAGGTCCACGGATCAAGCAGTTTTTAAATCACTTTTCGAAATATTAACAGCTTTAAATAAAAACGAGTCAACAATAGCTATGTTTCTAGATTTAAGTAAGGCGTTTGACTGTATTGATAAAGAACTACTACTATATAAATTAAGTCACTATGGCGTCAGAGGAATTGCCTTAAATTTATTACATTCATATCTGACAGATAGAGAACAATGCGTAAAAATAAAATATAATGACGACACTAACTATTCTACATTTAAAACTTCAGTCAGAGGAGTTCCTCAAGGTTCAATTCTGGGACCACTGCTTTTCTTAATTTACATCAACGATCTACCAAAAAATGTCACGGAAAATGTAATATTATACGCAGATGATACATCAGTGTTTTATCATAATTCAAATAACAAAATACTAATAAATACTATAAATAAGTCCATAAAAAATATCCAGTTATGGTTCAACAAAAATTCCTTAAAATTAAACGTAGATAAGACTAAAGCACTACATTTTAAAAATAACTCCCTACAATATCTCAATCTACCGGACTTTGGTATTATCAAGTTAATAAACGAAGTAAAATTCCTAGGAATTATAATAGATAAAAACCTAAATGGAAACCAACACTGCGAATATATTAATAAAAAAATTAACAAATATACATTTTTATTAAGAGCGTTACAAGGTACAGTATCAACAAATGCCCTAATGCAGGTTTATTATGCTTATATCTATTCAAATATTAAATACGGAATATTGTTTTGGGGACATTCTTGCAAAACTGAAAATATTTTAAAGACACAAAAAAGGTGCTTAAGAATTATTAATAATTCGGGTAGTAGGGATCACTGTCGACCTTTATTCAAAAAATTTAAAATACTAACAGTTACTGATGTATATATTACGGAGTGTGCAAAATTTGTTAAATGCAATTTAAATTTATTTGAAAATTATTTCCTAGATCATTCCTACGACACTAGGTTCAAACATAACATGATCCAAGAGCAAACAAAAAAATCTTATATTTACAATGGTGTTGTAAATAATTGTATCAAAATATATAATAAAATACCAGATGAAATCAAAATGTTGCCAGTTAAAATATTCAAAATAAAAATAAAAGAATTTTTACAGGAAAATCCACACTACAATATAACGGAATTTATTCAATAAAGTACATACAAGAAAGCCAAATTACATATAATTACAGAATATTGTCTTATTTTTATTTTATATATATATATATATTTTTCCTTTTCTCTATTTGACACATTTAATGTACTATGTACAATTGCTTAAATAAAGTATTATTATTATTATTATTATACATTTTTTTATTTCTAATGAACGAAAATGTAAAAATTATATATTCCAATTTAATTTTTATAAACTTTATCGTACTTTATCAATTTTAACCCTTAGCTGCCACTGTGGAGTACCAGGCGCCCCACATTGTTTCAACTTCTATGTAAGCTGTTTAAATTTGACAAGGTTTTCAATTTTTTAAATATATTAAATATTGTATATTCTTTTAAATAATCTATTGAAGTGCATTCCGTATCGTTCGAAGATGATAGAGGAATTTTATTTAATTAAAATACTCAATAGCTTACGAATAGTTAGCATTTTGGTGTCTGGGGTACGAGGTAACCCCAGTGTGGTAGGTATGTTATTCTGGAGAAGTGGAGCAGCTAAGGGTTAAAAAAAGTAAAACAAAATATTGTTAGGTAAAAGATGCAAAACTTTAAATAAATATTTCACTTATCAAGTACTCTGTAACCTATACTTAAAATTAGACAAATGTAACTCATATTAAATCTGAATATAATATTATACATTGTAAATATTTACCAAATCTGTATACATAAATTTACATTTTAAAAAGGTGAATATTAGATATAAAAAAACATATATCCACTCTTACAATAACTTAACTTACTATTAAATCCATCATAAGAAACTTATCCTAACTCTACAAATAAAATTCGTAGTACCTACATCACAATCACGTACAACAACAAACAGCAGATCAACGCCGGCCATGGCCGCGACTCCCAGCCTACCGGGATCCCATAAGTAAATTCTGTCGTCGGTAAGACAAGAAGCGGATTTGCTTATAAGTTGTCACGTCCAGAGAGTTTCGCGCTATTGTGCGAGCGCGGGTGGCGCGTGGGAGGGGGGGTATTGTTGTTATGTGTGTTGGTGGTGTTGACAGAAGGGCGGAGTACGTCATCTGACCGGCATTGTCATGGTCCCGATGGACGTCGTTCACAGATAGATAAATGACTTGCGTATAAGAAATTGCTTATTTGGATCTGTGAGGTTTTTATCTATAGGAATACATATACAGTGCGTTCATGATGAAAGGAACAAATTCGTTTAAAATTCAGGGAATTATTTTGTGGAAAAACGCTCGGACCTGTCGATTAGTATTTTTAGTTGCGGATTTTTTGACATAAGAAAATTGTATACAGGGTGTCCCAAGAAGAATCTATGCAGTAACCATTGATTTTTTTAAATGGAACACCCTATATATTATGCCATTTTTGAATTGTACGCTAAATTCTAAACACTTTTGTGCGCATAGCATAGCTCTAAAATTAGCGGTTTTTGGAATAATGACGTTTGAAATGTGTTTCAGGAAGAACATATTTAAGTCATCATTGATTTTTTAATGGAAAATCCTGTATATTATACCATTTTTGAATTTTACGATAAATTCTGTACACTTTTTGTACAACATAGTATAGGTCTAGAATCATCAGTTTTTGAAATAATGACGTTGAAAAATATTATGGTTATTAAATATTTTTACTTTGTGGTAAGATTTAAATAAAAATAATAATTAGTAGAAGTTAATCATGATACAAATTTTTAGACACAATAATTTTATCTATTATTCAGAGAACGAAATCATTGCAATAATTACACAAGGGTCAATCCATATCAAGTGATCCAGTACTGGTTGCTCGACTATTCTAAAAAAAATTGATTTTGGGTTTGCAGTTACCCTAACTTGTTAATAGTTCAATATGACCATAATTTTATTGTTTATTGTTCTCGCGCGGCGTTTGTTCAAATTTTCAAATTTGGTGAATTTTTTGAAAAAAAAAGGGCAGTCTCAGGGTTGAACTTTGGTATGTGAATACAACTAGTACCCATTTTTTTGTCTTGTTGATTCTACCCCTTTTTACAAAAACATCCCCTTTAAAATGGGATTTTTTTTAAAATAAAGCTAAGAATTTAGGCCGATATTTAACCCTTTAGAATTAAATTTAGGTGAAAAAGTGTAGAAAAAATCTTGTAGTCCGTTAATTTCTCAATAAAGTGCTTCTAGTCGCATGTTGATAGGACAAATAGATCCTGAGGTATTTTAATTTCCGCAAACCCTTTAAAGTGCAAAAAAGCTACATTTTGTAAAACAAATATGACTGCCACGCGAAAACAAAAAACAATAAAATTAAAGCTATGATCATTTTGAACTATTAACACATTAGGGTAACAACACAAAAAATCAATTTTTTGAGAATAGTCAAGCAACCATTTAATTCAATTCTAGACTACTTGATATGGACTGACCCACAAACCCAAAAATAGGTCGATCTTGTAAGCACAATAAATCTCGCTTACCTCAAAATTTTTGCTATCGTCAAAAATTGCAAAAATTATATCTGTTTTGAGAGCTTTTAATTCAAGACGAGTTTGAGAAGAGATCGGCTTAAATTTCATCGAGATGGCTTATGTTTTTATTAAACGAGACATTCGATTGTAACATTCGAGACCAAGATGATACTGTCTGTTATTAATTCGAAACGAAACGAGATTAACTTAAATCTATATAGTCAGTTTGTTAGTTAAATGGTTTAACGGAAAATTATGGTTATGACTTTTTGTAAGTTTGCTTTGAAAGTTCCTTTAAGGTATTAAAAAAACTTTTGCTAATAATGAGATGAATCTAATAAAAATGTGTTTATTTTAAAATAATTGAATTATGAAATAAACTTTTTTGTATATCTTCACTCAAAAGTCTTATAGTAATTAATTTTATTTAATATGAATGTGGGTCTAAATTTAATGATAACTAAAAGAAAGAGTTGAACCAACAATATTAAAAAAACTAAATTTAAAAGTATATTTTTAATCTGTTAAAAATGAAGTATTTTAAAAACTTTAAAGACAAATAATCTGTATATTGTCTTGAAGATGCCATTGCAACACCCACATACAAAGTCATGCTCACATATCGGCCGCGGGCCATGGAGAGTGGTGGTGTTAGAAGACGACATGCCAACAAGTACTAATTAGGGATAAGAAACGCTTTACTCTCATCTCCTGTCGCAGCGCTATCTCTGACGAGTCATCTCCAGCTTCCCGGACCGGGCGCGTTGACTGAGTTGTCAGTCAAAGCAAAATAAAGCGCGCGTCGGTTCATCCACCACAAAGACCGTCGTCGGGCTGAAAGGAAATTAATTAGTCAGCGGTAATACAGGGACGGCGGCCGTCACCACCTCCTGCCCGCTCCTCATTCTTTGGTTTTACACTCTGGACCACTTCTTCATCGTCTTCTTTTGCTTCAGAGGTTCTTGAATTGTGTTCGTTGTTTTGTGCAAGGTTTGTTAAACTATTATAGTTCATGTGTGTTAAACTTGGCAAAATCAGTGTCGTGCGTATAAATAATATTTATGTGTTGATTATGGAATACATGTATTTAAAAATTAGAGTAAATCAATGAATTATAAAGAATCTGTTTCTAACAGTTTTCATTTTTTTGTAAAAAAGAAATATTTAATTATTGATTTGTGTTTTCTTTAGTCTATTCACGAACTGGTTTAAAAATTAACAAATTGAATTCTTTATACTAAAAAAGTATCTTCTATAAATGATATAATCCATTGATTTGAAAATATTATTAACATGAGTCCATATACAATGGACTTACTACAAAAGATAAAATATAGGTAGGTTATTATAATTTTTTTAAACGAATTTAATATAAATCATATAAGACAGCTCAAGTTCTGTTATTTGAAAATATAAGCTATTAAAAAAGTGAAAGCTTTTGGCGGAGCTGTCTCGCATTTAGCAATTCTGTCCATTTTAAAATATCATTAATACTACCAAAAAACTTTCATTAACTTATTTTTTATAATTTGTTTTAATAGTTGTGAATAAAATGAAACGGTACAATCATAATGGGTTTGCAAATTTTAGAAAAAATTTGTTTATCGCCAATGTATCAAGTTTTCTGTGCATTTTATAAACTTCTCAAGACTCGGAATAGTGGATATTTCAGAAATGGTTAGTTTTCGGACTGTAGACTGCATATATTCATATTTATAAGTATTATAAGTCTATATAATATTTCATATTTTATACATATTATTTTTCAAATGATTATATCATGTTACTTTCCTAAGTTTGCTAGCAAGCATGAAGCCAGGTTCTACCTTCATGTCAATCCATAAGTTCTTCGGTTGCTGGACTGTTAGCACCATATCCGAAGATTGAATAGAACTAAGCCACTTGACCTAGTGTATAGTGCGTTATGGGTAAAACAGATAACATTGCGCAGGGAAAAGTGTATATATGCATGCATATTTAGGTATGTATTTAGGACATAAATGAATTGACTTTAGCTTATAATATTTAGTTTTAAGATATACAGATTTAACTTATTTAGTCTTCAGACTAATTTTAATTCTATTATTTAAAAAAATATAAATTTACTTATAGTGAAAATTTTTTCTACATTTTTGTAAACGCTGATTTACTCTAATTTGTGCTACCGAGAATTTGCTTCCGACACTCAAAGATATGACACGTCTATCACTTTGAAGATGTTTGTACTTTTTTAATTTGCGTATCCCTCGATTTTTGTTCTCGCTTACCCATGTCGTTCACAGAACTTGCCCTCATAAATTTTGTTTATGAATTTTATTTATTGATATAGTAAATTTTTAATTTCTGGACATGACATTAATTATCGGGATATTTATCACATAGAATCGATATAAGTAATTTTTATTTATTAAATATGAAAAAAAGTAAAGCACAATTTTTTTATACATTTATTGGTATCTATTGAAAATAAAACTGATGAAAAAAATGTGAATTTTATAACTTTCATGTTCTGAAGGGAATGAAAGTATTGTTATACCGTCGAAAAATCGTGTCTGAGATATGGGTAGATTCTGATTGTTGTTTACTCAAAATCTACAATTTCATAGAATTTATATCAAGTATTTACACAAATCATTTTTGGGATCTATTGATCTTCTGTATGCTCTGTTTTTACATTTGTTTAGATTACTTTAGATGTCCACGTCGCGATCGTTTTACAAATAATATTTTGATAGTTATCAGATTTTCTAATTGTTTGTTTGTTTTGACATGACATGAAAATTACTGAACCGATTTTGATGAGACTTTCACTGTTTTAATACATAAAACCCTAGAATAAGTTTAAGTCTAATGATAATTTAATTAAAGCCGGACAATTGGCAGTTTTTATTTTCTAATAAAATTTTAAAAAATACGTCTTAGAAAAGCCCTACAAACACTGAAAAATATACAATAGGTATCTAATAATTAAATTTAAGAGTTTTTGAAGTTTAACGTTTTATTTTCCCCTTTTGAGTGGCGTGTATCTTCAAAGTTCATTATCAAATTCTGATAAAATTTATATGGGACTATCTCAGGAATATGTACCCTTTTAAACAGTTTAAATCGGAGCTATGCCCAAACATACATTAAATATAAAAAAAAATACGGGCAAAGCCGCGGGTAGATTCTAGCAATATAGGTAGTACTATCTTTAACAATATTATATACTACGTAATATTGGAAGGTGTGATTTTGCACTCGATTATATGATGTAAGCTCCCGAAGACGTGAAGCATCGCAGAGAATGAGTGATAAGGTGGTATGTAACGAGGGGCGGGCGGGGGGCAGCGGCGGTGGATGAAGCAACGAGCCATTTGATATTCCTGACAAATGGCGGGAGATTTGCAGCAGCCACGTGGGACACCTCGGGATCAACAAAATAACAGATTGTGATTAATTTTTCTCAGCGACGGATAAGAAAAGATAAAGACAAAAAAGCATTTGATGCGAATGCTAATCACCTTTCATTCTTTTGCTGTCATCGTTGGATATGCTAAAGGCTTTGGCTGCTCCGCCATGTTTGCACGAACTTGTTTTTATTGTGTCTTGTTTAATGAGCACTCGGATTTTTAATATACGACAAACAACATGAATCTACATTATTTATCTCATTTACTATTTTTGTTTAATTTATTTTTAATGCAATGAAATTACGATGGCACGTTTAAAAATTTGCTTGTTTTTTTTTTTTATTTACTGTCGTTTGCGGGGAAATCATGATTTTACATGAATTTTGTAAAAAAATGTAAAAGTGTAAATAAATTTAATTATGTCAAAAAAATATATGCAAATAATGTGATATTTTTTACGATATTGATTTTAGGCAATGCTTTTGCCGGTAACATATATGTATATACCTATCTACATACATATATCATATATAGTTAATAGGTATGTAATACGATAAAAGTATTAATTCATATGTATTTTAGAAATAAAATCTTCTGATTGATATGTAGGTACATTTACGTTGATATAAATTTATTTTTTTCACATTGATTTGTCAGTGTACAGCAAGTGTATTGTATCTCTAATTATAAGTACAATTAAGGTTCTACAAATCGTGGTGAATCGTACTCCACAAGTAAAAATAGTAGGTATATAGTAGGGTTGCCATTAATTTACTTATTTTCGAATTTCTTTAAGGTCACTCCCCAAATTTCTGAAAGGCAAAAAAATAATGTATACAAAATTTTAAAGTGATTGGATATTATTAACACGTGCCACCGAGCGATCAAATATTAACACGTAAAATTCATTTGATTTTTTCAATTTTTCTTTAAACAGCTGTATCATTGTGAAAATTGAATGGATTTTGATGTTCTAAAACGCGTTTTAAAGCTGACATTTTCTAGTTTTTGTAACTTTTATTAGATTTTTTTCATCGCTTCCCATTACTTCTCTGAGAGATTTAAGAAAAAGTGAAAGAAGCCCAAAATTTAATAATTCAGGATAATTCAAAATTGGCATGCCAAACTTCAACTGTAGGTTAAATGAATTATTTTAAACAAAAAACTTTATTTAATAAAAATCACATATGTTTACTCCATCTATGGTTTAAAATAGTTTAAATAGTGGTTTCACTAGAAAAAGACAAAACACAAATATGGTATTTAAAAAAATGCATGCATGTATTAATAGTTGCCATTTCATCAAAAAAAAGTGTTGATGTTATATTTAAAACCACTTGTTTTACTACCTGCTTAATCAATGAATAAAAAATAAGTCAAATAAGACACATATACCTATACTTAAATGTTTAAATGTATACATATGTAGATATATTAAAAATGACAAACAACAACATTGGTGATATAATTTGAGATTTAACGGAATAGAGTTGATTGGATCTTGGAACAAATCACAGCCATAAAAGTGGCCGTCTAATCAGTAAATTGAGTCAGTTGATAGATGCGGGGGCGGAAGACTGTCGCGATGTAAAATATTGGTACACTAGCCTGTGATGAACACCACCACTGTGAAGCGGCTTTAATTAGAGATTGGTTCTTACTTCCTCTCGATATATATTGCGCTCACGGTGCAACAAAGTAGGACTCACGCAAACGGTAATTAACGCGCGAATATGTAGATAATTAAATTCTATTAATTCGTTTATCTATGGTACAAATCACTACAAAAATGATATTTTAGTTAATTATAACAAATTAACATTAAAATTAATTAACATCAGTCTGGAATCGTTAGGCACCTGATGAGGACTTCTTGTCAAGTTGAAACACGCGTGACATAACTTTTGTGGTTAAGGTGCAATTTTAGTTTAAGTTATTAAAAAAGTAGCAGACATTTTAACAATTAAATCGAAGAGAATATTTTATTAGTTTTGTCAATTTTTTTATTTTTAATAATATTTATAAAAATAGAACCACGGTTCAAAAAAATATTTAGTGCAGACTTTATACTCTTCTGTATATTATTTCATACTTCCATTGGTGCGTTACCCTTTTGGCAAATATAGCAATTACTTGTGGAGTCTCCACCAACAATGAGTACTCAAACCAATCCTTTATAAATTCATTATTGTACTTTGATTATCGTAATTTTGAATTTGAATATAGTATCTAATTTTGTTTTGTTTTTCATAATATGCTGAATCCAAGAGGAGGCTAATGTCTTTATTCAACACTGTACATACGGTACCCAAATTTAAATTTGCCTGAAGCACTATTAAGCGCTACTGCATACCTATGTGATCACTAATGCTCACTCAAAAAAAGAATATCTATTAAAAAATGTTTAAATATAAAACTATTCAAAATTGGCTACAAGTATCATATAGTTCCGAATTTATTAATTTTTATTAGTATGAAATTTTGATACCGTCGGATAAATAATTTAAATACGTATGTAATGAAAACGTAACTCACTGCACTTTCGACTAATAAAATTTTTTAATTTTACTGTAAATCCATCAATCGATATCAATAAAACTATTAATTACATAAAGAAAGTTTTATTATCTCCTGTAAAGTAAATAAAATATTTAATACATGACATGATAGTTTATATCTATGATAGCATTAATAATATAATAATATTAGGTATAATAGAAACAATTCTATTAAGAATTAAAGGATTAAATCTATAGGTACACTTTCTTACTGTACAACTCCATGGTTCTGTATGTTTCTTTGACTTTTGGCTGGTCATTCTTGTCTCTTAGTTTATTGCAGGACCTATATTACAGACATACTAGTGTTTAACTTATGTCCAGAATACCATTTACTTGATTGGAAACATAAAGCTTTCATTACTTCTAACTTATGAACAACATATAATAAATTATGTACGATTGGGCATAAATATATATTATTTACAAATATAAATTTCTGTTAAATGCAACGTTGATTTTAGTAAATCTATTTGTTTCAAACTATTTAGCTAGTACTGTAGCGTTATTCATAACTGTTGTTTGGAATAATCGTAATCGATAGCAATTAGTATAGCGTAATCCCTTGCTTATGTTTTATTGATAACAATTTTGGAAAAAGCTACGTTACGCAATACCTACTCGTCGAAAATAAGAAATAGTGAAATAAAATCTAGTCAGTCGTTATATTTACAGAGTGCCTAGAGTACCACCATAAGATGAAAAGTGTTCAGTGTTAGTCAAATCAGTAAAATAGCACAAATCCTCCTTAGTGCTGTAATTCACACCAAGGAGAAAAGTGAGGCTTTGTGGTAGCGACCCATGAAGCTAAAATTTAAGCGTCAACTAGAAATAAGTAATATTAAATAGTGTTTGATCAATATAATATATTGTTTAAATTGTTATTAAAAGTGTTCGCCATTAATAGTGTTTAAGTAACGTGTTTTAAATGATTTGAATGATATTTAAATATTAACGTAGATGTTTCAGATATATTCTATGGTAATATTAATTTTGTTATTTGTTTTTAACAAGAAATTTATAATATGTTGAATCTATGTGATAAAATAGTGTAAGCCATTGTCAAATCATCGTTATGAGTTATTGCTATAATTAAATTTATTTTATTAACTGTAGAAGTGTACGTTTCTAGTCACCTATATGTTATTCTGCCTAGCCGATAAAATGATAAATAGAATGTTGAAAGAAATTAGAACCCAAAATCGTTACAGTACCTACCTAAAAACTATTCCATCGAAAAACATATGATATTTAAAAAATAAACTAAATTTTTGCAAATTTGTAATAACAAAGAGCACAAAACGTTAATATACATATATCTAATAGACATTATATAAAAGTCTAACGATTTTGAGTACCGAATGTTAAAATAATTATAATATACAAAACTTAACTAACTAATTTAAATTCTATTACGACCTTAATAAAACACTCCTGGCTCCCGAGACTGCTGTGATAGATCCATCAGAAAATATAACCTTGTGTCTCCGTCTAACATCCAAAATGCATTTTTCTTTAAATTATAAAAATGCCGACAAAAAAATATTTATTTCCTTATAGGATACTAGCTGCCCCGGCCACGCGTTGCTGTGGTTAACTTTAAATTGTAGGTTATATGAAACGTTTGGAAGTTTGACAAAGCGCCATCTATTGAATACTTACTCAATCCAGTCAATAGATGTCACCATCTGTTAGAATCGTTTGGAGCTAACAGATAATTGAGACCGTCAAATAATAGAAAAATAATTAAAATAATATTGCGATCATAAATTGAGATGTAAGCTATCCTATATCTTAAGTTGGATCAAACTGCACACGGTGTACAAATTTGATTAAAATCGGTTAAGTAGTTTAGGAGTCTATCGCGGAGGAACATGTGACACGTAATTTATATATATTAAGATAAGATAAGATTAAGAAGAAGATATTAAGATAAGATTAAACACCATATGAAAATCACCGCGGAAGCTTTAAAATTATACCCAGAAGCCTAGATGCATACGAAAATTTACTCTAGCCATAGGAGACTTTACAGCCCCCCACCACCTCCCGTAAAAAAGTGGGAACTCTCTTTAAAAAAAGGGGGGGTTGCCCTCCCCATTTCCCAAAGGAGGCTTTACAGTCCCCCACCACCATCACAGTAAAAAAGTGGGAACTCTATTTTAAAAGGGGGGAAGGGGGGGGGGGGCAACCAATTGCGTTAAAGGGTTTTTATGGTTTAATATGTTTGTTTGACACCCACAGATGATAAAAACACAAAGTGCTACTAAATTCACCCTTGCGTTTTTTAGGGAGGGGTTAAACTAGTCACTTTTCAATGTTTTAAGTATAACTCGAAAACTAAGCAGATATTGAAAATTTTACAAGAATGATTTTTTATAGAAAATTAAATTTCCCATCAAAATAGATGATTTAAAAAAATAAAAATAAAAAATTATGCAAGAAATATTTAAAAAACAAATCGAAAAAATATAAAAAAATCACAATTTTTTCAATTTTTTACTAAATTGCTCATAAATTTTTTCTTAGTAAAGATAGGTATAGGACATGCTTTGGAGAAAAAAAAGTAGAGGTCACGCCCGTTAAAATGTTGAGTCGAAAAGTTTTTTTTAATGAAAATTGGCTGAGCTATAGTAATTCAAAGTTCAAAAAACCATTTTTTGTCATTTTTTCTCAAATCGTAACTTAATGGCAATTGATTAGAGGTTTTTGAAAGGAACAATTACGTTAAACGGTTTTTATTGTTTTATATGTTTGTTTGACACCTACAGATGATAAAATCACAAAGTGCTACCGAATTTACCCTTGCGATTTTTAGGAGGGTTCAACTAATCACTTTTTAATGTTTTAAGTATAACTCGAAAACTAAACGGAATTTGACAATTTTACAAGGATAATTCGTAGTTCAAATGGTAATTCGTTAATATGTTTATATACCTGCATCTAGAATATTAATAATTATTTTCTTACCTTATCTAATTTTTATAGTTAATCACTGAAATATGCCTGACTTTTAATAGCTGGATTTAAATGATTTGTATTAAAAATAAAATCAGCTTTAAAATCGATCTGTAAAAATAATGAAGTGCTATTAGTCAAAAAATTAAATAAATGCTATAAAAATATTTATTTTAGAACTCTATATACGATTTAGAAAAAATGTCTAGTGCTTCCAAGTTCCTATACTATACATAATTACATTTTACATCTTCCATATTATAATTTTTAGGCAGTTCAACAATAATTTATTATAATCGACAAAAATAATAGCGAGTGTCCAGCAGACATCAATATTTTACATAAACGATCATGTAAAAATGATTCATGTTACAATATTTCCATGTAAATATACGTACCAGAATCGGAGCTTATGTTTACAAAAGAAAACTTCTGTAAAAGTTTCGCCAAGAAGTTTTACATTGAAAAACTACGCGAGTGAATACAGCGCGTTAGTTCGCAGTATCGCCGTTAGATGTCGACGGTTGCCCGTTGTGGCGTTGATATGTGTTGTGTGGTTAAACATGAGTGCGGCCAAAGGTGATCTCAGATATCAGGCGTACAGAAAACAAGTCGAAAGGCGAGTATTTGCTTTTCACTGTGTAGAAACCATTTACTGACATTGCTTAGTTCTAATAGGAACGCATGAAAAATATAAACAATGTTTTACAAAATAAAATAATAATAATAAAAAATAAATACTTTACTCTATAATTAACGGTTTTAAAAATAGATATACTATTCAAATATTGATCCTCTATTTAAATACTGTTTAAATTATAGCATAAAATTATAGAAAATGATACGACCAACGTTCTTCTTGTTAATATAATTCTAGCACCTCATAAATTAGGCACAATTTGGTCATGATTAATCAATAATTGACCACCATATATAAAATAAAATTTTCAAAATAGCATTTATTTAATATAATATAAAAAACACCTGCTCCTTTAAACACTAATAACATAAGGCAGTTAAAATGATCAATTGGGTACATTTATTAATTTTTAAATAAAAATCCCGTTTAATACCATGATATTCGTATATTGTTTAGACGGAATAATAATGCAAGTATGTATAATTCTCTCATTTATTTTTAATGTCGATCAATTAATGAAAATTATTGATCAATCTTGATCAAATTATCACCAATTTAAAACATAATTTTTAATTTTTTTATTCACTAAATGGATGTGCTAGCAGTTGGGACCTATAGAAACTATGTCCGTGAAGTTATTGAAAATTTCATTTAAAAAAATCTTATCTAATAGGTCAGAAATTGATCATAATATGTCAATTAGTCTTAGTAATTGGTCAGCGATAAGAATTTTTTGAAAAATTTCAGTCATTTAAAATATTTAAATTTAATTTAATTTAAAATTAAATGAAATTGACCAGAACAATCAGCGTTCTAAGCTTGATCACACTTTATTTAATGTTTTAAAGATTTATAAAATATAAATTTAAATTGATTCTCTATTACTTTAATTTTAATTAATTATATTTTATAATACTCAAAAGAGTATAAAAAAAAATAAACGATAACAATATGACCAAATACTACAAACAACACTTCTTCTTTCTTTTCTTGTAGTTCTAGTATGCTTCAAATAATATTATCCATTTTATTAGGAAAGCATAACAAGCAGAATACATTTATTTATATTTAAATTGTATATTTCGAAATTTGAGTTTTGTATTAATATGTGTAAGTACGTATGCATGTGTTGTGTAGAAAACAAACAAAAATGTTATATTTAAATGTGTCTCAAGAACCAAAATGTCAATTTTCTTCTCTTATGTATCTCCAATGTATTAGGAGAACACGCTGCAGTTAGTTGTGTTCAGTGTGCAGTAATGTACGTACATAAGTATATATACTCATTCGTATGTATATATAAATACATTTACGTTTGTTTAGTAAATAATATTATAATACATTCCTCATACATTATGTATTTAAAGTACTAAATAAATTTCGAAAATATATATTTTTAATTATTGGAGTCTACGCAATTTTTAATCTGTGCTTTTCTTTATTTTTTGTTATTTATTTAATATTTGATATATTTTTAAATATCGAAAAAGTTAATAATAATAATAACAATATTCTTCGATAATCGTGATAATATAAATGCATGTTTTATATAACAAAACAAGGGTGAGTGTTCTGTTTCACCCCCGCTTTCCAAATGGAAAGAATACCATTTAATTAATCGATTTAATCAAACTGGTTCTAATTAACGGCTACAGAACACAGTCTACGCTAAAGTCTTGAGGACGCTCTGTCAGCGGTGCTGAGTGTGACACATCCTAGCTAGCTGTGACAGACAGTTGTACAATTTAACCGATGGATCTGAGCAAATTGCTAAAGTTTGTCCACCCGCTGCGACCGGCTGTCTTTTCAAACACAAAATCACTTTATGTATATAAATGCTCTACTAAATCTACATTTCATTCAGTTTGCGTTTTGTATACCTGGAATCAATTAGATTTTGATAATAGTTTAATAAAGTTTATTGTGGTGACATGGGGAGTTGTAGAATGAATTTGAAACAAGTTAATATCGGGGAAAAATTTAATTATTTTTGCTTTTTCGTTCAAAATTATAGCGCAGTGGTCTTAAAACTTTGTTGATTCACGGAACCCTTAGAACTTTAAGTTTTTTCAGCGAACCTCTTCCTACCCTATTTAAAAAAATACTAATAACTTTTTAGTTAATAAACACTAGTGTGAGTGCTTTATGAACTAAAAGAACCGCAAAATCTTGCGGAACACAGTGTGATCATATTTTAGAGGAAAAGATCGTTCTTCAATTTGCAAATTTTCACTTGATCTTAACCCTTAATTATTATTATTGTGTATTTTGTACACCAGCAACGCATTTTCGGCGATTACTAAATGTATACATTTTTTTGTGGGACTATACACCCCATCTAAGCTTTGTTTAGTCACTCTAGAGCAGCGGTTTCCAAACTTTATATAACTACGCCTCCCTTTAAAAAATTAATATCTTGTGCCTCCCCCCCCCTTTATTTTATAAAATTATACAAAAATATTTTAAATATGTATAAAATGTATTTTTTTACGAATAAAATTTATTTTTAATGCGATGTTACTTGTTTATTAGCACAAACTTCATTAAATCTAGGTGTTATTAAGGGGAGTGCTTTCACTGAGAATTTGTTTAAAGTATCGCATGATGATTCTATCAGTTTTGCTTTTTCAATAATAGTTGTCAGTCTAAAACTTCACAGTAACGTCCCTTTCAGTATACAAAAATAATGTTATGTTATAAAAGTTTATTTGTATGTATACTCGTATATTTTTTATTTATATAACTTAATGTGATGTTATGAAAATTAAATTGCTGTTAAACTTTTCGCGCCTCCCTGTGCACTAGTCCGCGCCTCCCAGTTTGGAAACCACTGCTCTAGAGTGTGATAGGAATTCGGCAGTCAAAATTTGAGGATTGTAGCAGTATGTATTATTTTTTTACTTACTAAATGTAGCTGGCGTTAACGCACAAAGAGCAGCTGCCTAAGCGAAGAACCGCGTTTTTGAAGACATTAGCGATACTGCTGATAACATCTTGTCAAAAGAGCAAAACAAAAAAAATTACCAACAAAAACAAATTTTTGTTGTCCGTTTATTGCAAGATGAATTTTGAACAGTTTTGTGTACTTTTTAGATTTATTTTGATTACTTTTTGTTCTTATCCTTAATTTTTAGTTTTGTCAATTTTAAGAAACTTTTTCTTAGTTCCTCAAAAATAAATAGTACCTACATAATATGAATTGAAAATTCCCAAAAACTATCTTTTTATGTGGTGTATAAAATACACCGCGCGAGTAACTACGTTACGGTACATCACGCGAATAACTGATGGTTAATGATTTCAGTTAATCTCAATATTTTATCAGTACCTATTTATTAAAATTCCTTGATAATTAAATATACCTTTGGTGAATTTAGCACGAGGCAAGATGTTTTGTTTAATAGTATTCATTTTAAAGTTAGTAATTATTAAATAACTAAGTGACTATTTTTTAACAATATCGCATAGATAAAATCAGATATTATATAAATATAAATATTTTCATTTATTTGTATGCTTTATTTCTTTATGTAAAAAATAAAATATCTTGTAGATGATAGTTATGAAAAAGACGACAAAAAATGACTATAGTTAGGTATAGTTACTATATTATTTTGAGATAACGTATCAATGAGAAAAGATAAATTATAAATTATAAAATCAAATTATCAATGAGATAAAAAAAATTATAAATTTCAAACAACATATAAAACACCCATTCAAAACAAAAAAATATTAAAATATATTTAAAAAAGCACACTATAATTCAAACATATTTTACTGCAGAGAAACAAGACGTCTGAATACAGGAAATAAGTGTGCGCTTGGACTATAAATCCTAGCGCGTGAAATAAATTATATCGGAGGAAAAAAGGGCCGCATTAAAACGCGAATAATAATTAAGACGATGCAAACGTTTTTACACATAAACGAATATTCTCGTTCGACCGCCCGCCTGCATAGATTTTAAGAAATGTAGTGAAAAAAATATTTGTTAAAAATTATCTTGTAGATTCAAAAAATATGTTTGTGATTACTCTCATGCAGACGTTTTTATCAAAGCGGAGGCAAATTTATGTAAGTTTTCTTTTGTAATTGGAGACATCCTGGAAAATGTTGTACCTTTAATATAGGGGGGGGGGGGATCAAGAACCGGTGATTATTCGATACGTGTTATTTTTTACCATCATATATTAAATCTTTCAATTCTCTTCAAAAGTCATTATTCTATACTTAGAATGGTACATTTGTTGGGAGCAAAAACAATAATGTAAATAACGTAAAATTCATAAAATATTTGTTTAATTGTGGTATATAACCAAATAAATTCTTTTTGGATGTTTATAAATATAAAATCTATGATCTACGTGAATGAAACTTTTCTTAAAGTGGTAAGAAAAGAGTTTTTATTTTTTATTTTTATGTAACTTATAGTTTGGTTAAAAGAACGCAGATAATTCATAAATAAACATTATGTATACGTATATAGATGGATATCATAAGACAAAACAACAGAAAATATCTTCAATTCTAATAAAAAACTTCAGTTAACAACAAAAAGTCCAACCAAATTTATGAAATCGCTGTTACAACAGTAGTAATTTTCAGTATAATAAAAGAATTTCTTATTTATTAATACTATAAGTTATATTTGAAGATTTGTACACATTACCGAATACTTTTATCATCAATTTTAGAAACTCTTTCTCTCTCTATTATACAATATACATACACACAGGATGGTTCTTAAAAAAAAAAGGTTACCCAAATTAATTGTATTTTTAGCAATTTCATGCTCCTATTTTTTATTCTTACTTTTTTACTGTTTCTGTTTATTATGAACTTATTAAGAAAAATAAAAGTTCAAAGTTTATTTTTTGTATGTATTTTTTAAATTGCCATGTTACAAAATGGATACTGTATATAATATCAATCAATATATAGCAACTGAGTGGCAATTGGTATGGAAAACAAAGTAAAATATTGATAAATATATTTAATTCAACAGTTTGACTTATACCTACTATCATTGTTATTTTATAATCAGAGTAGTCGATAAAAGCCAAACGTGTCTGTCTAAAACTGTGCATCCATTTCTTAAGTATATCCAATCTTTGCTGCAAAAAAAATTACAATAGTGCTTCAAAGTAACGTTTCGTTCGTTTCTAAATTGATGCCGGAGTTTGAAAATGTCTGCCGATAAAACTATTGTTATTTTAAATGTTCGAAACCGATCAGGCGGTAAATTTATTTCGCTAAAGAGACGTAAGTTTGAAGCAAATGTCATAATCATGGTATTTGATGGTAATTAAAAAAATATACATAATTGTGAACTTGAAGAGCCGCAATTCGCGCGTATATGTATTTTATATTTTTTTTTTGGTCAAAATAGTTTTTAGATAAGTTTGCAATGTTGTTCAAACAATCGACCACCCTGTGTACGCTAAACATACATCTACACAGACGCATCTAGCTTGTGTAGAGTCCATTCCAAGTAATAAAGCAATTATAAATGACAACGGACCGTGTGATGCGAGGCGGACAGAGCGACGCGACACCGGCGGCAGTAGTGGGAAGTACGCGCGGATCTCAGACGTCAATGTCTTGGTTATAGTGTCAAAATATTTACACTGTCTGTAGCCGATTGTTTCACAAGTGCGATTGTATCAATGCTGGCCATGGATTGCTTATAAACTGTTACAGTAGAGCGTCTATTATCCAAACTTATAGTCAAAATCGAATTAAAAAAAATACCTTTTCTGTATTTTTCTAATATTTTAGCAGTTTTTCTTAAGGCTGTTCATGCCGATTTTTCTGAAACTAAATTCTACGAGATGTCGCCACTGTAGAAAACAAAAATTATTTGCACAAGTCTAGCCCTGAGGGGAAATGGCAGATACAAGTAATTCAGTGACAATTGACGATCGAATGAAAAACGGGATATTCTCGAAATTAAACAGAGATGAAGCTACAAAGGATAGAATTAGTTCTTATGTTTTCAGGCTTACGTTCATTATTTTCAAATGAAAATTGCAGAATTATTATAAAATTAGAAAGCTTAAACAAATATCTATGTCGTGGTATATTTTTTTCTCCGTATTTTCAAGAATTTTTGTTATATAGAGTTTTATCAAATCAAGAAAAAAACACACATTTTCAGATTTTTTTTATTAATATATAAAAAAGTTAAATTGAAAAATTAAGTATGTCATAACATAGAAAAATTAATCTAGTTTATCACTGTATTTTTTCCTAAATGATTTATTAATACTGGTCAGAGCTGAACTTAAAATACAAAACCGTAATTTCTCTATAGTAATTCTTATGGCAATTAAAGGAGTTTGCTTTAGTGAGGAACCTACCTCATTTTATATTTTTATTTTACACATTTTGACTTAATTAATTTAATTTTTCAAATTATTGTTTTCCAATTTATTGAAAAATATATGAAATAGTGAACGTTTTTCTTGGTTTTCTAAAAAGAATTTGCTCATAATTAATTAAGATTAATTTTTAATATTCGCGGCAATTTTTGAAAATACAACAGTACTCTATGTAGTGTATTTTTATTTGAATTTAATCTCGTAGGTATATCATTTTTTTTGGCTTTGATTGAAAAATATGCCATACAGAGATTACCGAAGGATGAGGATGGCACCCTGGGGTAATCAGGGCAGGAGACATTTACGAACCCGGGAATCAAGGGTATGGCCCCCAGGTTTCAAACAATAGGTCCTTAACTCTACTTACAGACTGTAATATACGTGAAGGATGCACGACCAACAACGACCAAAGTTGGTCTCTTTCTCAATCGCACCGCCCGTCAACATGCAAATAGCCTGTATTCCAATGTTTGTACCCCTGGTTGCTTACAATTTTATTTTTCCTTTTTTTAAAAGCTCATATATTGCAAAATAAATGTCAGTGTCTGCTATGGCCATTACGTGTGCAATATTGTACGAAAAACCCGCTTTTTTTTCAATAGAACCTTACGGAAGTCCGCAGTTTTCTTTGTGAAATTTTTACAGGCATTAAAATATCAGAAATAAATAATTAGATTTCTAAGTCTAAGAATAAATTTTATTTCTTATTGTTACTAAATGTTTTACAGCTAAGATATTCGATATTATGTACTTTCCAATCAGCTGTCAAAGCGAAAAAATGTAATTATATTTTAATATTCGTATAATTTAATATTATATGTGGGTGTTTAATGAATTGCTAGAAATAATTGTTATGAGTAAATGAAAATAAAAATAACATCTACCCCCAGCATTATTCTATTATAAATGTTCTAAGCAATTAAAAATAACTTTTTTTCTATTTTTCCTTGAGAAAATTTTCTAGAATATCCACACAAACAATTACACACATAATGTATTAGTCTTTGTTTTGTCACTTGACAGACTTTTTGTGTACACGAATATAAACTGTGGGACTGGCTGAGGAAGACTTAAGGCCGACATCCACATCACTGCGCGCTCTGGAGCGGCGACGGCAAGCTACCGGAAGGAAGACGTCGTAAATAAGTCGTCCGAGAGATCGCGGATGGACCGACGACACTCTGCATCCAAAAACACAGATGTAAAGTGTATATGTGCTGTGCACAAACACATGTGCATTCTTTTACCTACACATGTACAAATACATGTATGTATGTATATATCTACTCTATTTTATTACATACACACTAGGGGTTGCAAACTGGTTAAAACTGAAACAGGTTAACCGGTTTTTTGTTAAAGTTTATCAAACCCGTAAAACCGAGGTTTTCTTGAAAAAAACGAGTAAGTATATTTTTTTATTTTTTCAAGTGATAAATTTATTTTATTTTTCTACTGATGTTGTGAATTGATTTATGGAATTTGAGTATGTAGATTATTACATTAGGTATTTAATTTTATTTAAAATTGGGTTCCTAATTGTATTTACTAGTACCCAAATTAACAAGCATAAATTAATGCATCAGATTTTAATCTTTGAACATAAGTAACATATTGGGTACAATTAACAATAATAATTTTTGTGATATTTTCTCATACAATATTTTTTAGCTACTGTAATCGAAACTTGGTTTCAATCTTCACCATTGGATATGTGGTACTTCAATCTCTAAATCACTTTTAACACTAACTTTTAAACTTAACTAATTTATGAACGATAATTCCCAATTTAAAATTGATTAATCTCAATTTGCAATTGATTAGTCTCAATTTGAACATGAAGAGATATAATTCAATAAATCGTTTTTTTTCAATTATTTATTGTTTTATTTAAATAAATAAAAAAAAAATTCTCATACTTAACTGAAAAAACTGGTTAACCAGTTTTTCACTTTTGAAAAAACCGAAAACCGGTTTTTGAAATTTTATCTGTTTTTTTTTTTGCAAGCCCTAATACATACATGTACCTATACATATTATATATGTGTTAGAATTTGCGGATTATAGAAGTGATTTCTTGTGTTTATGATTATATGGGTTATTTTTGTTTCAATTATAATTTTAGTGTGTACATCGTTATTCTACATACATGAAATCAATTTCGCAAACATTTTATTATATATTTCTACTTATCTATAACAATCTCATAAATACCACAGCAGGACTAATAAATTAATAATATATACAAAACATCTATTTATTTAAACAAACAGGCGTATCTTCAGTTCAAAAATTTCACACACAATAGCAGTGTGGAGAGGTACTTTCTATAGCAATGATAATTTATATTTTTTACTAGAATTTATTATAATTTACGCCCATGCAGAGACATCTGACGGTAAGCGGTGGAAAAGAACTGAGCAGTAGCCGTGAAATAAAATGTATAATGTGAAATAAACATATTCATAAATGGCTCGTAAATCAAAACGATTTATGTGTACTCCATCTGAGAATGTGTGAGGATGGGTTAGAAGTAAAAGGGTTAAACACAACGATGACTAATGTGCTTTGCATTTTTATTTCATTATGTATCAAAATTTATTTGTGTATGAATTCATTTAGTATACTTGCGCTCTTTGAACTCGTCACAAACGGTTTTCAGCGCAGTCTTTTAATTGTCGACGGTTTTTTTTAAAACTTGTGTGTTTTCTTTTAAGATATAAATCAAAGATTTAAATTAGATTATTGCTATGCTTTATTTCGTGTGAATATTCTTTATGTCGTTTAATGAAAAGTCACTAAACAATTAAAGTTTCAATAAATACATTAATTCATTCTATTAATTCCATTCATTAAAGTTTTTCTTATTTTTTATGTGGGGGCTGGTGGTAAAGCTGATTTAGTTACAATTTCCAATATTATACAGGGTGGCCCAAGTAAAACGAAACGGGCGCACTTTTGGTCATTTAAAATAATATTTTGAAAAAAGCTCGAACACGTCGATTTTGCTTTTAAGGGGGACATCTTTTGCTATAAAATTTTTGCATGAATCTTTTCAACCCTCAGCGCTATGAGCACAACCCTTAAAATTTTAAATAGCATGATAGGGCAAGTGATACCTCATTTAAATGGTTTTTTCATTCTAAATATGGTGCTATTTGACTTTTTCAAATCTGTTTAGTTTTAGTTATTTACATTTTGAATTCCATAAATGCAATGATTTTCTGATCAAAAAACAAATATTTACAACTAAAAGTCAAAACAGAGTATGCTTTTTGACTTGCAATTTGTGCATTTAACTAAAACTAAACAGATTTGAAAAATTCAAATAGCACCATATTTAGAATGAAAAAACCTTTCAAATGAGGTATCATGCTATTTAAAATTTTAACGGTTGTGCTCATAACGCTGAGGGTTGAAAAGATTTTTCCAAAAAAATTATAGCAAAAGATGTCCCCCTTGAAAGCAAAATCGACGTGTTCGAGCTTTTTTTCAAAATCTTATTTTAATTGACCAAAAGCGCGCCCGTTTCGTTTTACTTGGGCCATCCTGTATAATAATTACATGGTAAAAAAACGCAAATGTTATATTTATATAGTTATTTTTTATTGAACGTTTACGATATGATACTTATTTTACACAATTTTCGATATAAAGTGAAAAATTCACATTTTATTTTATTAACACAGCGTTTCTCAATCTTTTAGTATTTGCGACCCATTTACAATTACAATTCTCATCCCCCCCTCCCCCCACCCTCTTTTAATAATTTTTACTGATAAATAGATCTCAGTTAAATGTAAAAAAATGCTTAGTGTCAATTTGTAATATTAAACCTTCTTTCGAAAAACTTTGCTCTGAAAAATAGGCCCAAGGGAGTCAGTAATATTTATTAATCTTGTTTTTAATTTAATATTGATAAGTTAATTATTAAATACATTGTGCAGTACTGATACAATCCTACTTATAAGTATATTATACTAGTGTTAATGTAAACGTGTATTTTATTTTTTATTTTTTTTATGTCAGAATGTTTTTTATTGCTTTTCTTTCAGTAAATTAAATAAATTTCTTAATAATATTTTTTTCTCGATATGTTTGCGCCTCCCATCCAGTTTTATCACGCCCCCCTAGGGTGACACGCCCCACAGGTTGAGAATCGCTGTAAATACATTGAATATTAAACAACTAGTGGGGGTAGTAGTTTTGGGTTTAAAAAAACTCAATTTTTACTACTCCTTTTTCACACATTTGCAGAAATGTTGAAAACCAAAAAGAATTATATTACACTGGTAGAAAGGATTTCTCAAACCAAGTAAACCTTGTTTTGTATATATCGAAAACAATATTTTCTTAAGATAAGCAATAATCTCTTAAACCAACTATAGTATTCTTGAACGAAGGAATAACGTAGTTGGATTAAGAGTATGTTTCTTATATTAAGAAAATATTGTTTTCGTTATAAACAAAACAAGATTTTCTTGGTCCAATACAGTTTTTTTTCTGTGTAGTGGAAATGAAGAATTTTTCTAATCTGATTACACTTTCATATAAATATATTTTATTAAAAGATAACGAGATAATTTTGTTGGGCTCATTTAAAATGTCATCATAGGAACATTTTTAAGTACATTAAACATTACCTTAAATAAAAATATGGTTGCATATAATTTGTATAGTTAGACTATAATGAAATAAAAAAAAATAAACTGTCGATAATAATTTATTCTACATCTATTTTCAAAAATAATCTTTAAAAATTCAAAAGAAAAATTAATACTTTAACAACAATATTATAATTGATTTATTTTCTATTAAATCATTTCAAAGTTATATTTAAACATTTTCCCATACTTAAAATTGTCAAAAATACACGAGATGAAATATTTTCGTATTAATTTTAATATTTATTTATAAACTTGCGATCTAGATAAAAACGTGAAGTACAAAAAAATGTTATAAATCGTTCAAACTGTTTCAAGTCGACGGCAAAGGGTTGCAAAAGCAGACGAGCTGTAGGGGTTGTCCGGCCGTACATCATTCACTATCACGACAGCCCGTACAAACTAATTATACACTGGCGACTGAATGCGCCAATAAATAGAAATTTATTATGAAATTATTATCGGAAAAGTTTATAATTTACGACAGTTTTAGATAATAAAACACAAAGCCCGGCATCGCGTCGCATTGTTACACTCGTCCCTCGTTCAACAGTCAAACGTCACATACTGTCGCTCGTCAGAAAAAGATGATCTTATACGATATACGTTATACGAACTATATCTGTCACTTATGCATAAATGTCTAAGTTTGCTTTTGGAATTTTTAATTTTGGTATTTGATAAAGAAAGAGGAAAGTATGTTGGTGGTATATCTGGCGTATACGTTGTCTTTGTTGGATGGTTGTTAATAATTTTTTTCAGGGGTGGAATAATATTATAAGGGTTTTTTAACAGTTGCAGCGTGTTAATTTATATTGCATAAACAATAGTTTGCTCCAGGTTATTGATGCATTTTTGATAGTAAGGAATCTATTAACGATTTTTCATTATTCAATATAGTATATAATTACATACAGTTATAATTAATAATATGTTTCACTATATTATTCTTGTCGTATGCGGTCTACCATCATATTGCTATAAACTATCTCCGGTGGTAAAGCTGAGGGTATTTTAGGTAATAAATAAGACTCAAGCACCTTTAGATCGCATACGAAAAATTATCGTTTTTTTTTTTAGAATATTTTATAATCAGTATTCTTACTGCCTGGATAAAATAATAATAATCTTTGATATTAAGCGTTAATTAAATATTCAGATTTCCGTAGTCTTCAAACTTCGGTCTGTAATTATTTTTGACAGACTTAATCTCAATTTAAAAAATACTGAAAAATGAAAAAAAGTTGGGTGTGTCTCATTCATATAAGCGCACGATTGAAGTGAAACTTCTTCTGTTTTCATTAACCATGTACGTATTATTTTGATGCATAAACCGTATACAAAACACGTAGCTTGCCATCAACTTGAAGTGACATACGTATTCACCCATCTTTCTCTTCGCATATACTCATCGCTCTCTCACGCATACGCACACTCTCCTTAGCGTTTCTTCTTGAAAATCTATTGTATTTTAAAACGTGTCAAATGAGGTCATTTCAGTTTATTAGCTCGCTAAAGAAGTTTCGCTTCAAAAAATTACATTTTATAGGAGTATTTTGAATTGCCATTTGAAATATCAATCATAATTATTCAAACCCCTCCTATACTGGGGTGGGAACGAGTTTTCTATTTTGTATCAAGTATATTTTGACATATTTATACTACGTCGCTCACATGATGTTAATGGCCTTCTTCTGTAAAAGGTTGGTGCGCCCTATGCTACTTTAAAGATATTTGAATTATAATATCCATAATACAAACCACGTTTTATAGAATACCATTTCTAGGTAATCAACACGAATACAGCCCTGTACACAAACTTTATGTGTATATACTGGTATACACATAGATATATACACCGAGCGCACTATGATGTGATCTGTTTTGATGAAATTTCCATTTTGACTATAAGTTATCACAGTTTTTGTTTGGCGGGGAGGTTGGTATTCCTGCATACTAGTGAAATCAATGAACCATAATGACGATCATAAATAAAAGGCAAATAGCGAAATATTGAAGAGAACCAGGATTTTATGCACGCCAGGAAACAATATGATAAAATACGCGATTGCAGAAACTGCATTGAACAGTTAACGGTTTACATTTGCTGAGTGATTTTACATAAACTCCATGGGCGTCATGTATAATAATAGGGGAGATTATTACCTCTTATTCCTAGATTTAGTATTTTTGAAACTATTTCACAAAATTCAAAGTTATAAACTATTTCTAAGTTTCTGTGAATAAGTCGTGCCTTATATATTATTATTATAATACATTTACTCGTAAGTATTATTTAATTAACAAGTTCAATAAAATACTTGATATTTTATAATCTGAAGTGTTTCAATGATGTAATATATGATCAATTGTTAGTACAGGGTTTCGAAATTAACTAGTTGCTAGCACCTTATGCTGGCTTTAAAAAGTATGCTCGCAAGAATCGTAAGGGTTTGTTGGGGACTTTCGATACCTTATTTATGAAAAAATTAAAATATATACAAAAATTCAGTTCCTTGTGAATTTTTCCATAGTGAAACTCTTTATATAGGTTTTATATTTTATTATATTGAAAAAAGTAATAAACAAATATGTAATATATACTTTTTAATACTGAAATATTGATATTTATGATATATTATAAGATAACTTTAATAAGAATGAAACTTCTTAAACCGACCCTTTCTTTTACACGACCATTATTTGATAGAATAATTTTTTTTAAATATAGATGAATAAGAACTCAATTTTTTATTGTATAAACGTCAAAATGGTATTGATGAAAAATTAATACATAAGCTTTTCATACACAGAATCATTGTCAGACTAAAAAAATATAATAATGTCAGGCTAATAAAAATATAACAATTAACATTGATATTAAAAAAACACAGAGGAAAACTATTAAAAAGAAGAAGTTAAGAATAATATATAAAATAAGAAGACCATAAGCAAACAACAGATAAAAATTATGGTAATAGTTTATCAAATAAAAATCTCCATATGTTCCTATTAAGACCACTTTTATAAGCGATGTTTTTTAGTGGTCTTACACAGATAGAAAGGTTTACTTGAGCCCAGTATACCTTGTTTTGTATATAACGAAAACAATATTTTCTTAAGATAAGAAATATATTCTTAAACCAACTATAGTATTCTTGGACGAAGAAATAATGAAGTTGGATTAAGAGTTATTTTCTTATATTAAGAAAATATTGTTTTCGTTATATACAAAGCAAGATTTTCCTGGTCCGATACATTTTTTTGTGTGTAAACAATAAGTTGGTCGAGTTGGAGAAGTATTACTGTATAAAGACTGGGTGTTAGATTTAATTTAATAGATTAAATCATATGTTTTCTCCTCCTTTAAATTATTATCTGGCACCTGTGATGCACTTTGAACAAAAAATACCTCGGACAGAATTAAATTGTTTTTTAAACTGTATAGCATTAATTTCTACGTAGTTTGAATTAAAATCGATGAGGTATTAATGGAAGTTGTCATTTTATGTCACTAAATCTATATGTGTATGTGTATTGATGGTTATTGCGATTTCCTATTGTTATTTATACTATTGGAAAATATTACAAATGTAAATAATTGATTAAATTGTTATTTTGAATAATACACAAGAATAACTGTGTCAGATTTGTTAAATTCATTTCTAGCTATGGTTATAATGGTATAGAAGACGTAACTTAAACACATAAGTCTTGAAATCTATAGCTTTACTGTTCTGTTTTTATGTTTTTTTATAATTTGTGGAATAACATTTAAAACTTTCTACTCAAGTTGATTGATATAAGTACCTATAGACGAAAAATGTAACATGAACGTTAAAAAAATACCATTCGAATTTTTGGAATCAGTGTCATAGGGCAGCATTTCTCAACCTTTTAGTATTTGTGATCCAATCTTCAATCACAATTCTCACCCCCCCCCCCCCCCACCCCACTCTCATACAATAATTTTCCCTGAAAAATAGATATCAGCTAAATATAAAAAAATGCTTAGGGTGTCAATTTCTTATATTAAACCTTCTTTTGAAAAACATTGCTCTGCAAGACAGGCCCAAGGGAGTCACTAATAATTATTAATCTTGTTTTTTTATTTTATAGTTATTAAGTTAATTATTAAATAGATTTTGCAGTACTGATACAATCCTATTAATAAGTGTATTATATCAGTGTAAATGTAAACGTGTATTTTATTGTTTTTCTTTCAGTAAATTAAATAAATTTTTTAATAATATTTTTCTCATTTTTTTCTCGATATGCCCCCCCCCCCCTTCATTCAGTTTTATCACGCCCCCTCCCCCTAGAGGAGCGCGCCCCACAGGTTGAGAAACACTGTCATAGGGTATAAATATCAGGTATCATTCACTTTTAATTAAAACTGCAATGCAAAAACAATAATAATTAATAATAAATCAAACCCATTAAAATAAATTAAGGACTGGTGTAATAAACTTAACATAAAACACCAATATAAACAGGGACATAAAAACGGTGACATAGCAATAATAAAAATATTAACATTAAACAGAGTGATATATTAACAAACACTTCATACACATCTGAGTTGACAATGTAAAGTACAATACACATCACGCATATATCATCTACCACTCCAAAAGTGAAATATTGAAATGATTGTTGTATGAGCATCATATAAGCATGTATGTACGTGCGCGAACGCTACCAACCTCAAAACAAAAAATCCCTGTCATTCAATTGTTGTGCATGTGTTGCCGGTCCGCGAACGAGTGGTACTTCGCCACTGACTGACGTGCGTGCGACAAGTTGGTTAACCGTACATGTATTTTTCATAATTTTGTGCTTAGAATTTAATATTTTATTGATAGATCCTTCTGTCACCGCAAAAGAATACACAAAAAATTATATTTCATTCAAAAATATATTTTTAATATTTGCTTCTTCTATACAATTGATATTAATGACCGGTTAGCCCCGACAGGTCTGGTTAGACAACAATAATAAATAAATACAAATTCACAAATATATAAATAAATAATTAAAGACAGTCTACAAAGTTAAATAACAACGATACTTTTAAAAAACCATAAACATGTAATACACAGTAGGGTGTCCCGAAAAAAAATTTTTTTGTTTTCCTTAACGCAAGACCTCTTGAAATTTGTGTAATTGATCGTAGATTACCAAAATAATTTTAAAAATAAAATTAAACTATATCTTTAGGGTTCTACCGATTTTCAAAGTTTTGAAAATTTGTCATTTTTATGGTAATATTTCGTTATCCTTAATTTCGTCTCCTGAGCTAAATATATAAAAAAAAATTACTTTTGTTCTATTTAGATGTAATAGAACAACGACGTTTCGATTTGTATGCAACAACACGTTACCAGCGACTTCGAATTTGTTAGGTTTCAACCTGCAAATTACCTCAAATTTTATCTTGTTTCGAGGATTTTACTCGCGAGTGTTTTCTTCGTAGCCAAAGTAATTTTTATGCTATAAAAGTACAATTGCGATTATTAAAGTGTTAAAATCGGATTTTGTGAATTTTAAATAATGAATTCGAGGCGTAGTGAGACTAATTGTGCTATATTGGGACCATACAAAGAACTTGACGATCGGCAGCTACCAATTATAAGGGACGCCATTAAATTTATTTTATTTGTCAATAACGAACTGAAATTGAAGTATAATGGCAAAGATCCATCCAATTAAGATATATACGCGATTGTTTATGAAGAGATCAACAATATTTTCGATTCCAATCGTAACTAAGGAACGAGTTATTCAATTACTTAAATCCTATTTTGAAAAGATACCCCAAAATCAAACGAAACGATAGTTTTGAAAACAAACTGAAGTGTTTTTTGGAGTCATCTGAGAAGTTTTTCAATGTTTCTGCTTATAAATGCACTTCGTTTGAATCTTGTTCGTGTTTAAAACCTAAGAAAGTTCCCATCAACAAGATAAGAACTAACACCGGTTGGAAGGGTGGCGTGATTCAATATTTAGAGGAGTATTTGGAGAGACCGTTACAATTGTGTGTTTGTATGCTTCATGCCAATGAGTTACCTCTTCATCATTTATTT
Source organism: Sialis lutaria (assembly GCA_949319165.1). Classification (NCBI taxonomy): domain Eukaryota; kingdom Metazoa; phylum Arthropoda; class Insecta; order Megaloptera; family Sialidae; genus Sialis; species Sialis lutaria. The sequence goes on from OX439243.1 coordinate 16,252,617, forward strand.
TTGACCTTAGATGGTTGCACTTTGGGTCCTAGAGAATATTCCGGACATATTGGCAAACAATTAGCTGATTGCGAAAATAAAATAATAACCCAAGCGCGTGGCTATCCAACACGTGCGGTTCACAATACCACGATGTCTTTTTGTGCGGTGGCTGGTAATTTGTCTGACTTACCGAAAAATGTGGTCGATGAACTAAGTACGGATCAAAAATATCTTTATGAGATATGTCAAGCTGTATCAACTGGTTTTTGTACTCCTGAGCTGGCAAACCGTCAACCTGGAAAAATGATGCGCTCGAGATGGTTTACTTCTGCTAATCGTATACTCAGACTTTACGTAAGTACTCTTAATCCATCAGAAAATTTACAATTGCTTATCAACTACGCGGTTAAAGTATACGCTCCGATTTGGTTCCTAATCAAGCAAAAGACGAATTTTAAGGACGGAGCCAAACATATTTTACAAATGACTATGTACTCTTTTTACCCGAAAATCTGATATCTGTTATGGATTCTGTTAACGAAAGATATGCTTTTTTTGCGCACCCAGAAAACCTACTTGAATGTTGTTTGATGATAGAGACCACATTTGGGAGCTGGCATTGGAAAGAATAATAAAAGCTAGAGAAGCTAAAAGTAGCACTAAACGCAGGATATTTAAACCACCGAAAATTAATTTCTCTGCTAGAGATTACACCGAAATTATTATGTGGCACGAGAGTCAAGTTACAATACCGCCAGTTCATCAACATATTTCTAATGAGGACTTTCCTTGTCACACACAATCTGTGGAAATATGTTTTAAACTGGTAACAGAGGCCTCACAAAGTGTAACTGACGCTACTTCTAGAGATGGCTTCATTAGAACCAGGTTGCAATCTCTAGCAGAAATGCCTTTTGGACACAAAAATAAGTTTAAATTCTAAGTTTTTTTTCATTGATTATAAGCTATATTTTGTTTATTTTGTTTTCTTGTGCTTCTTTCATTAATTTTTATAATAAAATACCTTTTAAACTTGATTTTTGTATTATTTTAGGCATATGGTTTAGGTCTGTAAAAACGTAAAATTTCCAAAACTTCAAAGTGCGGTAGAGCCCTAAAGATGACATGCAATTCTGGTTTTTGTATTTTTTGCGTAATCTGTGTACAATTACACAAATTTTGATACCTCTTGCAATAGTGTAGCTCAAAAAAAAATTTTTTTAATACATTACGGGACACCCTAATACACAGTCGTGGCTGTACGGTGCTCCCCCTAATACCAAAACTTTAATAAAAAAATAACGGTTACAACGTAAAGGGCGTTTGGAAAAGTCTGACCTTGGTTACAACGTCACTTGGCTGTACTTTCTTTTATTTGAGTGTCTCGATGTAAAAAATCTTATTTCATCTAGTAGATTTTATTCTGTATACAAATATTTTCACAATGTTTCAACTTACTGTCTTACTGATAGTTCTACTACATTCTTGTAATTGTAACAATACAATGTATCTATTTATAAATATACTAGCGGAATCCCGCGGCTTCGCTTGCGTAAACCTCGAAACTCATAAGAACTCTCCATACGTGGTAGGGGATGACATATTACATTTTTTTATATTTATTTTTATTCATTACCTATAAAAAAACGTAAATATCTCGGATCTTAGTTAAAAATTGTAAAAACTAACCTCCTGTCTACCCTCACCAATAGGGATTGAATATTGAATTTTTTTATTGCAGATTATTTTGCCCGACTCCACCATTATAACGTAAGCAGCTATGCAGATAAACATATCAAAAACACAAAACCATTCCCATAGGGGTTGAATTTTCATAACTGATATTTGTCTTGTAGAGTACCTTGTTTAAAATTTTCCACCCCCCTAACACCTTAGGGGTAAATTTTGGGAAATGCTGAAATAATTGTTTCATTATTTATATTGTAGAGTATGTTCGATAAGTTTCAATTGAATGCGAACAAAAAAAAATATGTTTTTATATAAACTTTGACACCCTGTTTTAACACCGTAGGAGTTGAATTTCGAAAAATCCTTTCTTAGTGGTGCTTACATCATAAGAGGAAGGTACTTACGAAATTTCACGTTTCTAGGTCTAGGGGTTTGAGCTGCGTACGTTGATATATGAGTGAGTGAGTGAGTGAGTGAGTGAGTGGTTAAGGACAAACTCTTTTATAGATATAGATTTTGATTTATTTAGTGCACACTTACTATAGTTAGGTGAAGTCTGTTGTATGTAAGAATTTATGATATTTAAAATTTAAAAAATATCAATGTGAATAGTTAGAATCCAATTTGACGAACATAATGAATGGCTCTTTGGGCGAAATGACAGAATGTTTATATCACAATTATGAAGTTTTCATTCGCTTTGACAGCATCAATGTTTGGACAGAGGTCACTTGTATTGACGGCCGGTATGGAGGTGGACGATTTGGACATTAAATAGAATTATTACTGGTAATTATGGCTACTCAGTAATACCATTCGTTAATGAACGCAATAAATAATTTATTTACATTACGCCCTATAAACAGGGGTGTTTTTCATATAATCCGCGGTCACCGCGTATGATTTGACGTGAGCTGTGATTGATGTTAATTTGTGCCACTTTATTTTTTAAATTCACTTATATGCTCGTAATTTCAGACCGTTACGCGCTTTAACACGTTGTGAAATTTCATGTGTATTTGTTTTGATGCATTCATTCATTATGGGTATTTGTTTTCATTACAATGAATCAAACATCTTTAATATTTATGTGGATCAGTTTATCTACTATAACACTACACATACTCATATAATGTATTATGTATGTATATATATATGTGTACGTACACGAACATTCACTGCAATGAATATTTAAATATAATAAAAACATTATTAATTACATTATAGCAGCGATTCTTAACCTGTGGGGAGAGCCCCCCTAGGGGGGCGTGATAAAACTGAATGGGGGGCGCGAGCATATCGAGAAAAAAATGAGAAAACATATTATTAAAAAATGTATTTAATTTACTGAAAGAAAAGCTATAACATACATTCTGACATAATAAAAAATAAAAAATAAAATACACGTTTACATTTACACTGATATAATACACTTATAAATAGGAATGTATCAGTACTGCACAATGTATTTAATAATTAACTGATCTAATAATTTAACACAAGATAATTACTAGTGACTCCCCTGCAACACAGGCCTTGCGAAAGAGGGTATAATATTAGAAATTGACACTCTAAGCATTTTTTTTATATTTAGCTGAGATCTATTTTTCAGTGAAAATTTTTGTATGAGGGTAGGTCGAAGGGGGGGGGGGGGCGATGAGAATTGTGATTGAAAATTGGGTCGCAAGTGCTAAAAGGTTGAGAAACGCTGCATTATAGTACTTACACATAGCATGTATCCAATATATCATATTGACAGCATTGGCAGTAGGTACATATCTATATTGACTAGGAACTGATAAAGATTTTTTAATAAAAAAATGAAGAGTAGGTAATTCCTAACTGTAAATATCAGACAAACAATTTTTCTCTTTATTTATGTAAAAAGACCACAGTCGTGTATCTTAAAAAAATATGATCTAAATAAACTAGCAATAATTGTTAATAAAAAAATAATATATTTCAGTAAAATCTAAACCTGTATGGAGTTCGCTGATTCCAATGCCTACTTTTTAATTATTTTTTTTCGATTGAAAATAATTTTAAAAAATTATTTTTTAAATACACAGCGGCGTTCTTTTTACGTCACAGTGAAATATTTATTTTCAATGATACCAAATATAACTTATAGAAAAAGGGTTTATCATGTCTAAATATGTAGTCATGAAGAAAAACAAAAATAATGCTCTTGAAATTTCCATTGAACATTTTTAAGAAATTTGTTTTAATTTTAATTGACAGTAGAATTGCTCCTTTTCTTTACTTCTGACCAACACTGTTGTCTTTTATAATGTGTAAATATGTGATAAAAAATATCAAACTAATTACAGGAACATGTAAGTGTGAGTTTCTTTGGTAAAATTACCATAGGAATATTTAGTTATCACTTGCCACGTGTAAAATATTTCACCCAGTCCAACACCATTGATTGATATCACAGCCCCTATTTATGTTAACTTTAAATTAAACATTTGTCTTCATAATGGAACATGGAAATAATAAATAAATATTGATTGTATTTGTTACAAATATGTACAATAAATATTACTCTGCATGTAACTCTTTTCAATTACGTTATTATCGCAAAACATAATTCATAATCCGTTCTAATAAACTGAAAATAATTTCTGTTCTCGAATGCACAGTAACGAAATTAAAATACATAATTCAAAATTAAAGCACAAAAATGAGTGCAATATTTAAACGGTTCAATTTGTTCCTCAAATTTCGACGAGTCGCATTATGGAATAATTTGGATTTGCATACAAAATAGGTTTAAAGATACTACACAGTAAAATTTAAATTTATGACTACTTTATTCTGTGCTTTCATTTTATAATTGGTAACTGACATTGATATAAATTTAGGGACCGTGACTGAAATTGCTCCATATCTTAAATCTGCCTGTATATCATAGTTTTAATGCGCGCCTCTAGAGCTGCAAGAGAGGTTGAGGGGTAGATCTCCTCATGCTTCGACCACTGCAGGCAAGGATTGCCAACGTAGTTACAACTCATTAGTATATTTAATATCTTTATAATTATATGTATTATTATTTTCATAAATATTTATAATAATGAATGAAACTATGATCCTATAGATCTTCCTTTCTATTGTATACGAGTATATCTAATGTCTCTATTGCAATAATGCAATTGCTTGTTGTTTGGGTAAAATACAAGTCTTGAGGCTTCTATTTTTCGATTTTTTAAATCTACATATGCCGATCGCTGGATTTGAGTGGCCAGTGCTAACTAATTAATATTTGAATGCAAAAATCAGTTAAATGGATAGATAATGTATATAATATAATTTTTGTATTTTCTTAATTTTTCATAATACACTATATTTTGGTAATTTTTACTAATATAAAATTTGTCATAACTTATTTATTCTCAATTTTAACAATATATATTACGTACAATATACACATATTTATAAAAAGCCCATTCTTGGCTTTTTCTATGAATATACAGGTTAAAACAGTTATTTTAAATATACCTATCTCTAAAATTTAACATTAAATTGTTTGTTTTTTCATGCAATGCAACTATTCACTCTGTAACCAATAATCACTTGTTTTTCTTGATAATCCTGTATACATATATAAGAAAAAAAGTCGTATATTTAAGAGTAAATATTTGGAAAGTAAAATTTAACAAAATAATGTGGCACATGAACAATTTTTTTTTGAAGCTAACAAAAAGATAAAAAAAAAACTTTAGTAGCTAACTTTTCGGCCTGTTGTCCACGCTGTCTTGTTTTTAAACTTGACGTTTCGACTCTCATGTCGGAGTCTTCTTCAGAAGTGATTTTGAAACTGAAAAGTTAGCTACTATGGACAACGGCCACGAAAGCCTACAGAAGGGAAAAAAAGATAAGAAACTGTTTATTTAAATTTTTTATACAGACCTATTTCCTAAAAATAAAAAATAAATACAAGTAAGTAAAGTTTAAAAAATAGACATTTTGTGAGATGAATCTGGATACAAATAAAAATAAACAAAATTAAATATGTAAAAGTTAAAAAAATCAGTAATACTACCACAGCGCCAGTTGTACGCACGACTCCATGTTTGTCTATAAATCGTCAGCACCCCTTCCTTTATTGCTTTTATAGTTAAAAAGAGAGAGCTGGTTTCTCTCTCATTTACCCCCACCCTCATTGTCGCTCATCATCTCGTTTCTGGTGCTCGCTGATAATACTAATTATTTGATGAATGGAAAGTGAAAAATATTTATTAATATCTATTAAAACGTATTTTACCTGCATTAAATAACGAATATATACTGTTATCTAAATTAATAATAATGTTTATATATGTATGCTACAATTATATATCGTATTCATTCATATTAAATATTAATTTGTATAAATTTATATATCTAAAAATATTTATGTTTTATAGCATTATATATTTTGGAATATATTACTTCTATGACAATTTAAATTATAATTATATAAACATCTATATTTACTATTTATCCCCCATTGGAGGTTTTTTTTAAATTTAAAATATTCAATATACTGAATTGCACCTCCACCATATGAGAGTAAACGAGTTAAGTATGACTGATGTAGGTACATATTATTAGAAATATTTATTATTTAATAAACTATTTATGCATCTAAATAGACCATATTTATTATTCAACTATTAACGTTTATGTAAATGTATACATTATACTCGTATGTAGAAATTTTATTATTTTCAAATTTAAACTTTATGCAAAACAATTTTGTTTCGTTACTTAGTATTTATGTTTCGGATGAAAAGTAGACATTACTTTTTTATGTATAAATCTATCTTATTTTACGTACCTGCCTTGAATAGTTTCGTATTCTGCGAAGTTCTGTATTTATATATGCATCACAATTAAGAAATTTAAATAAATATATTTTTTTAAAGCAGATATAGAGTAATGAACCAAACATATATGTATGTACATGTGTGTATGTATGTTTACATTGAAGTGAGATACAGGTAGTACCAACAGTTGTAGGAACAGTATGATCAGGACAGAATGAGCACAACGAGAAGCACGCCGTTTGTGATTATAAAGAAGTAAAGCAGATGGCTCTGGCGTTCCATGTCTATTTAAATCCTGAAGGAATTAAAGGATTCGCCGTATACACTTCTCCCTTCAAACTATGTAAGCCTTTATTGCTATAATTTCTGAATAATTTTGTACGGATGAAAATGTATGTAGAAGTTATTCTGACTGACTTGGAATGGGTTGATAATTGCCTTGAAAATAGGTATTACGTAAAGTTGCTTTTGTTGTTTTTGTTTAATTGTTGTATGTTGGTAAGGGTAGTTTTTTGAAGGATATAAAAAATTATATGGGGTTATAAAAATATTTTTCTTTAATTAGAATTTTATTTAATTATTTTTTTAAAATATACCTGCATACATACTAATTACATATTTGGAGAATGAAGAAGATTTAAAGACTTTGTTTATTATCTAATGTAATAATTTGAAATTAACTTTTTTTGTAAGTAATGTTGGTAAAAGTTATATTCAGAAAATTTTAATAAACATTAACAAACAAAAAAATAATATAAATTTTAAAAATTACAGTATAAAATTACTGACAACAAGGCAAAATCCAAATCAAAACTTTTTCATACAACAACACCACATAAACCAAAAAGATATAAAAATAAAGAGCATATGAAAGAAAAACCCGCGATAAGAAAATTAACTTTCGAAAAACAATTTAAAAAGCAAGCACCGCAAGACGCTCAACACCTCAGTTCTCACACACGCGAGTATTTGTACGTGTATGTGTGTGTATGTGTGTTTAGGTGTATGTGTGTGTAACCGACGCGAGAAGTTTGCGCCATCTAATTTTCAGTTAATCTCATAGAAACAAGAATTAACGAGGCCGTTTGTAGCATATGAAGCCTCTCATTTGCAACGGGGCCGCTGTGGAGGTGTGTCTCGGATTTTGCGTTCACCCGCAACGAACTTTCTGTCGTTCACATCATTATGTGTGTACTTCTATCAACATCACGGTGTTGGAGGATGGTACTGCTGTCGATTTTACGTGCTCTTGTTGAAAATGTTCTTGCTTGTATTATACAAATACGGTATTTGTGTTTTAGTTGGTTTGGTAAGGGAGGGTGAAGACATATATGGTGAATTTTTAAATTTGTTATTTGAATTTTTAATGTTACCAAATAATTATTTTGATCTATTATTTACTATTATTTTTGTTTTGACAGATGCACTGGTAAAAAGGATTTTTCAAACCAAGTAAACCTTGTTTTGTATATAATGAAAACAATATTTTCTTAAGATAAGCAATAATCTCTTAAACCAACTATAGTGTTCTTGAACGAAGGAATAACGTAGTTGGATTAAGAGTATGTTTCTTATATTAATAAAATATTGTTTTCGTTATATACAAAACAAGGTTTTCTTGGTCCAATACAGTTTTTTTTCTGTGTGGAGGATTTAGATTTATTATTAAGAACTTTTGCACTAACTTGTAGGTAGAACGAAATAGGTTTGTATAAAATATGCTAATTCCTTTTTAGTGCTAAATAATAATACATTTTGTTTTACAAATATAATCGAAAACTGTAATGAAAAGAAATTACAAAATATAAAATTCACCAATTAAAAAAAATAGTATTTTTATAGTAAAATTATATTAACATGCGTGAAATATACATGTCTACATTTTACGTTACTGAAAATTGAATATAAACAAAATAATTTAATAACAAATATAATAGCAAGTATTAAATAATAATATAATACCTACAACAGAAATGTTGAAATGAATTTATAATAAGTATGATAAAAATGTAATTAACATAAACTATAGTTTGTTCGTTAGACCCATACCACACATTAACGTTGCATTTTAGTTTAAACATTTTTTGCAATTAATAACCGCTTATCTCTGCCCTAGTGTACCTTCCACGTCATTAATAAAACATGTGTACCGTTGTAATCAACACACCTCTAAACATACATAAACAAGCTAAATACTAGTCGAGCACCCTCTATATTATCACCAGCTAATGTGCATATAGTGAGGAACGTTTATATATAAAGTTTCGCGCGTTAAAACGAATACTTAACACACCACCTCCTAAGAGGAGGTTTGAACCCGTAGTGTTGGAAAGAGAAAGGGGGTGGAGGGGGGGGGGTCGGTCGTGCTCCGCACTGGCGGCGGCAATGAAGGCTGTCACGGGAATGATGGACGTCCGAACATAAAACTGACGAGTGACTCATGGCGCCTTCACAAATGGCCCTGCGGAGCATCGTATATCACTTTTATTATACCCATCTTCATTTTCATATTTCATATTTGCATTTTCTGTGCCGTTATAAATCAGAGAGTTTATGGCTAATTAGGCCTTTGTGTGCCGCTGGCCTGCGACGCTTCTGTAGCTGCTGTTTCTGCCGGGAGGGGTGGTGGTCGCGGTCTGGGGTGGGGGTACTACACACTTGCCTTCACACTCTCGCGTGCTAGGGATGAACAGACGGACGAGTGACGCGTCGCCTTATCGGATGGGACGCAGTTGTCATGTACTACGAGGTACCTACATACTTAATGATTATTTTGGTTTACGGGTGGCGGATTTCGAAGGTGAGGTAAAATTGAAATATGCGTGACATTTTTAAAGTTATGATTTTTCATTATGAAATGTAAACGTTGTAATTTTTTGTGGTGTTAATGTATTCTACCATAATTTTAGTATTTTAAGTGTAATGTAACGAAGTACGTACATACATAATACATATATAAAATGTTTTTATTTTTTAACTATAAAATACTGTATATAGTATGTTCTCACTTACTATTTATTAATGTGTAGAAGATTTTTTTAGAAACTGTTTTTTGCATTCTGCCATGAAATTTTTTTACAAATTAGAAGATTAAAAAGGCCTTAAATTTGAAACAGGATGGTTTGTTTGTATGTATCATTTTGAATTTAAAACGACTACCTACATTTTTTTAAATTTTCTTTTTGAAGTAGATAAAACAATTGATGAAAAAAGTGAGATTTAATAATATAATTATGAGATTTTGTTAACTTTGTAATTTGTTTCAAGTGCCAGAGTTGTAATTTGACTATTTTCATCCCTCCAACAGTTGCATTTGCAATCCTACGAAGGTGTAAACTATAAAAGTGTATTTCGAAATTATATGACTTTTATTTACATAATGAACTCAAAAACTGCATCAATCTATTAAAATTTCAGACAAGATTAAAAACTTTTTAGTTGAAAAGAGTTAAAAAGTGCTTAAAAAATGAAAAAAATAGTTTCCAAATGATTCTTTCTTGAGTTATGCCAATAAATCACAATAAGATTACATGTAATTTTTTTGCTGAATCAAATTATATGAATAAATTATGATAGTTAAACTATTGTCGAGGGTTAGATTACGTCAGGGATTCCCAAAGAGCTCCTTGCACGAAATTGTGATATTTACATCAATGAAACTATCAAAAAAATGAAATGGTTGCGTTAAAAATCTAAGAGATAATTCAATCCAATTAATCGATAGAAGTTGCCATTAAAGTAGCCCCTTTGACGGTACATTATTCCATTATATAGATTCTATTACGGATTTGATCGCTTTGGTTTCTGAACCTCTCTATACACAGTACCTAATATAGATATGTATCTGTACATATGTATGTATTTATAACATACGTATAGATTGCATTATCACACATCTATGTTGATGTGTAAGTAATAGACATGCAGCGGTTGCTGTGAATGAATCAGTGTGTTCCGGTTATTGATGGTCTGCGGTTGTCAGCGCCATCTCTCTGTGACGGGCTGTCCGCACGCGGCGACCGCCAGGTGACAGATGTACCGATTATGGACATCGTGACAGACGACACTCCAAATCAAATGTGACGTCACAACTGAACAACTCATATGTATTGAACAGGATTTAGGTGTCGTGTATGTATGTAATTGGGTTTTTGTTTAATTTTTGTTCGTTATACATACCGGATTGGTAAAAAAACTCTGGAATTATTTATTACAGAAACGTTGAAAAAAATCTTAATATTTTTGCTATATAATTTTAGTATTACATATTTAAAATAATTTGTATATGAATAGTTTAGTAGCTCTTTAAGAAAAGGAGGTATATTAAAGACACAGGTATCCAAAGTTAATATGGCAAAAAAAAATATTTTTTAGGCTGTTTTATTTCGAATGATTTCTACCATAAAATTAAAACAAAAGTCATATTTTTGCAGTAGCAGAATAATTAAAATATAATTATGTCCCTCCTCCGTTCTTTGGTGCACGGAGTTAAATTTTTTTATCAAAATAAGTTCATGTTATTTGAAAGGGTAAAATTTGATTATTTCATTTCACAATACTTAACTGCTAACAAAAATTGTTATTTTTTTATTGCGAACTTGTAAAAGGTTAAAAATTATCATATTGCATTTTTGTAGGGAGGTTTTTTTCTTTAAAAAGAAGAGGTATATCAAAGGCACAGGCATCCAAAGTAAATATGGCAATTTTTTTTAAATTTAAGCTGTTTTAGTTTGAATGATTTCTACCCTAAAATTAAAGCAAAAGTCATATGTTTGCAATAGCAGAATAATTAAAATATATGTCCCCCCTCCGTCCTTTGGTGCACAGAGTTAAATTTTTTTTTTATCAAAATAAGTTCATGTTATTTGAAAGGGTAAAATTTTATTATTTCATTTCACAATACTTAACTGCTATTATTTTTTATTGCGAACTTGTGAAAGGTTAAAAATACATCATATTGCATTTTTGTAGAGAGGTTTTTTCTTAAAAAAAAGAGGCATATCAAAGACACAGGCATCCAAGGTAAATATGGCAATTTTTTTTAAATTTAAGCTGTTTTAGTTTGAATGATTTCTATCCTAAAATTAAAGCAAAAGTAATATTTTTGCAATAGCAAAATAATTAAAATATATGTCCTCCTCCGTCCTTTGGTGCGTGGAGTTAATTTTTTTTTATCAAAATAAGTTCATGTTATTTGAAAGGGTAAAATTTGATTTTTTCATTTCACAATACTTAACTGCTAACAAAAATTATTATTTTTTATTGCGAACTTTTAAAAGGTTAAGAAAATCATCATATTGCATTTTTGTAGGGAGGTTTTTTCTTTAAAATGAGTTTATAGATTTTTTTGATATTAAAGTCTGTTTATGGCTTTTTCTACTCAAAATAAACATAAAAGATGATTATTAAATCAAATTGCACGAACCAGACTTATCAACAATGGTACGATTTAAATTTAATTAATATTTATTTTTTTTAATTTATCAAATTAAAATAAACAAAAATTTTAATAAAGCGCGCGATCCGTTCTCTAATTACCATTCATAATATTTATATTTTGTAAACAAAGCACGTCCATTTGAAATGTCAGTAAAGCCTGTGACGTAGACATTATAAAAAGACCATCAGACCACATTCTGTATGTTAAAAGAGACACTGTTATACTCCCTCAAGCTATCCGAAAGAAAAACAAATATATATTATGTTGTAATTTAGGGATCAAGAGAAGTGTCACTTACAGTTCCAGTCTAAAAATTTAACATGGCGAAATGTCAGTGTCAGTAGGCTTGGATCACCTTCACGCCGACCGTACGCGGGATGCTTGCAGGATAACGGACACTCCAAGTGTACGGTTCTTTAAGGTTTAAATATTTTTTGCAATCTGCATTATTTTGTTTTCAGATGTATAAATGGTATGCTTATATTTTTTAGAATTTTTATACCAGATTTATATTTGAGATTATACGGTTTGTAATAGAAATAAATATATTTATTAAAAGAGAATATAAATTACTTAACACAAGAAAATCTTGTTTTGTATATAACGAAAACAATATTTTCTTAATATAAGAAAAGTACTCTTAATCCAACTACATTATTTCTTCGTCCAAGAATACTATGGATGGTTAAAGGATGTATGGCAGGTATCTCATTTCACCGAGAAATGGTTTAAATTTGGAGGAGTTATTCCTTAATAAAACTTAAGTACCCACACAAAATTTCAGAAGGTTCTACTACATAGTTTGAGAGTAATTATTTTTTTAAAATTAATGAAATTAACATGGGCTCTTATGGCAGAATGGTGTATTGACGGTTAAATTTTAATAAAACACATGGTTCAAGCACCGATAAAAATTTGAAATTTTCACAACACGTCACTTATGTACATATTTAGCAACAAGTTTCATAAAAAATTTCATACTCTTTCAGACCTAAATTCCGAAAAAAAAAATTATTGCTGAAAAATATTGAAAAAAAATGGCGTTCTTAAATGTAATGATTTGTTTTATTACATTGTTTTTCATATATTAAAGCATATAAACTACTAATATTATTGTTTTCGTTGCATTTGTATACTCTACGTATGTTCTAAGCAATGTTATTAAATATTATTTGAATTTCTGTCATTTAAGGTCGAAACGCACTAGAGCGGCTCGACGCCTCACTACACTACACTACGCGTCGCAACAAAATATTCTATTTAATGTTTTAAATGAACCTAGTCGCACATGAGCGACACTACGCTGCACGGTGCGTTACGTGCGATTGGTTAAAAAAATGAAGTGTAGTGTAGTGAATAAAATGATTATTTTGTTTTTAAATCTGACAGATAAATTCAGAATAAAATTTTTTCATGTAATCAACACAAATATTAATATTTTGACTAAAATTGTAAAATAATAGTTAAAAAATGGGAAAGAAGGTTTTAAACATAAGTACTAATATTGTTTAAGTAGTTTATAAACGAATTTGACTTTCCTACAAGCATTTAAAGTGAATAATTCATAATTTGATTTTGATCGTCCATTGCATCTAAATTTTCATTATTGTTGACTCAGACTGTACGTACCATACATCCTTATCTTACGAAAATATTGTTTTCATTATATACAAAACAAGGTTTATGAGAAAAAAATTGGCTCTTACAAAGATTACTAGTTAAATTTAGTAAAAAAAATAAGTTAAAATAATATCAAAACTGCAATTAGTTGTTAAAAGTTAGGTAGTCATTCATTTAAAAGAGAACGTGTTTTCATTATCAAAACATACTTGACAAAATTAATTCTTGAACCTAACAATTACACATATCTACATAGAACGTTTGCATGCATATGCGTCCAAAAACAAATAAAAAGCAACAGCCACCTTTGAGATTGGGGACAGACAATACGGGTGACAACGAACACCGCGAAATGCTTGAAACAGGTAATTAACAAGTTTGATGGTTTTGCCCGCGCATGCATGAGTTTAAATTAAAATTGAAATGTTGACCTGAATGGATTCCGCAATCATAAATACTGTACAGAATGTAGATTGTGTTGTTTGTCTCGAGACAAGCGAATTGACAAAAGCGAATCGCTCTAAGCAGTGGTGGCATATTGTGAAATTAATAGAGGTTCATTTTTTAAATTGGTTTCAATATGATCCTTAACAGTGCTGAAATAATAGTAGCGCATATTGAGAATTATTATGCATAAGACCATTCTGATTGATAGATAGTTATTAAAATTTATAAAACTGTTTAATGTGGAATTAGTTACCTTGTCTTCCGAACGATTTTTTTTATGTTTCAACATTAGAATTTCGGAAAATCACTTCTTAGAACTTCCTTGTGTTATAAAAGATAAATGCTTATACATTTCACAATTTTATGTCCAAGGGTTTGGGTTGGGCGTTAATGAGTCAGTCACTAAGACTTATTTTTTTATATACGTATAGATATTGTAGAAAATAATATATAAACGTTTATTTCTACCGTGGAAAATTGCAATTATTAAGGTATGCATCAAATATTGTATTGTTTCTTGTCTCATTTGATTTTATGTAGGGGCCGTCACTGGCTGTATATATACATGACGTCAGGATATAGAAGTAATCTATAGTTTTGAGATAACAAGTAAATATTCTTGAGAGATGGAATCAAGTTTATTATAATGTTCAGAAGTTTCGTGAATTATTATATTCGTTTGTGCATAGATAGCAGCACCAGTCGATATCAACGACGCCGCAAACTTTGGAGGGAGAACAAATAAAATTTGAAATTTAGGATTTGTTTCAAAAGTTCGATCTAGTGATAGATAGTTATGATTGGTATAATTGCTATGTTATGAAAACCCCTTCGACTCCAAGTTTAGTCGAGCGTGAAAAAATATCTAACAGAAGTGTGTGTATTATTTTAAAGTGACAATACTTGATGATAGCGATATTTTTTCTATATTAAATTTGATTTAAAGATTTTTTTCAACATTTAATATTTGAAATATTCTTCGTTCTCTGGATTCTAGATATAAGTGTCTTGTTTTTAATGTTTGAAGAAAGAAAAGTTTTATATAACAAATCGACAACGGTAGATTATTTTATAAAATTAGTGGGTACCTACGTAACTATTTTGAATTTTATATTTTTATAACAACTCAATAAGCTCACATATTAATTAATACATAGTCTAATTAAATGATAGTTTTATTAATTACAATAAATGGAGGATACAAAAAATTATTTTAATTTATTAACAAGGGAATAAAATAACATGTACGATTTGTTTGTCAATTATTAATATAAAGTATAACCTTCTTTATAATAATATTAATTAATTAGTTGATTCTGTGGAACTGTAAATACAATAATTATAAAATAAGTCACAAACCTGACAAATTCTGGAAAAGTAATTTTTATTTCTCCCCCCAACATGATAAAACTTATTAATTAATTTAATTTAAAAATTAAACTATAAAATAACTTTACATCAGGATATTGTGAAGGGATAGAAACCAAGAGAAAATATATAAAAATGATATATTTTTTTATTTTTTAAGATTTATAAATTTGGGGAGTATACATATATATTTTAAAATAGGTTAAATGCCAGATATTATAAAGGAGCTGATAAAATTTGTTACCTAACAGCGGGGTATTAATTTTGTGATACTTCAGTTTATTATAAATTATATCACGATTGGTGACTGACAATACTGTTTGAATAACGTTGGTTTTTACTTATCGTGCGTGCGCGAAACTTGTCAAACACTTCATGAAACTTCAAGGGAACTCTCATATAGATTTAAATCTCCATTTGAAAATACTTGTTAGCTCTTTTATAACACTGGACATAATTGTAATTGTTAATATTGTTATTTAAATTTCTACTAAACGAGTTTATATGGATGGAAATAATAGGAAGCACTTCAATGCAAATTATTTATTATATTATGTGTCATTATGCTTCTCTACAAAAAATAAATAAAATGCAAATAAATGTCTAATAAAATATTTGTTGAATCGATATAGGTATAGGTTCTAAAAATAAACCAAATAATACTAATCAGTATTTTTGTGTGTGCACGTTTGTAATTTTAATTACAGTGACAGTATTATTGAGTGCATACAAAAAGAAGAACAATGCCCGTACATGTGAATTTTTCTACAAGCACTCTATACATAACACAAATAGCTGTAAATCAGGTGCAGCAAAAACAACAACGACACAAGGTGACGCTGAATTTCACTTAAGTCTACACGGATACCTGCGCGCCACAGTGACTGATTTACATGCGTGGCGTTAACGTCGCACGCGCTTTTGTCCGTCCGTCTGTCTGTCCGATCGCAAATCAACCCACGTCGTCTGAGCCTCGGTCCACTCCTGCATGCTGCCTTCGTTCACACTAGACTGATATATTGTTGTAGCAGGTGCGGAGTCAAAAAGTTTTCGAAGGAAATGCTATTTTTATATGTGTAAAATTTACTTAATTGAACTATTCACAAGCCAGAGTGACTAGCTTTAGTAGTTTCCAGAAGCTAAATTTTTATTTATCAAATTTTTGGTTGATGAAACAAAAATTCTAAAAATAACATACCAGAAAAGTAAAGATTAATCTAACCTAAAATTAAAATAATTTTAACCTTCATAAAATAAAAAAGTTCTACATTTCTACATTTTTGTACTATCTTATTGTTATTACATTTTTTGGCCTTTCATTGCTGATTTAGTCAGTACTTACATTATTTTTTGACTTGACTTTCGTTTTAATAGACACTTAAATATTATTTTCAGATTTACATATACAGTAGAAACCGGTTATAACGACATCGCAGGGACCGATCACATTAGTCGTAAAAAGCGGATAGTCGTAATAAATGTAATTATATAGGATTCAGTTGGACTTTTATTTTGAGTCGTTAAAACCGCTACGTCGTATTAACCGATGTCGTTATAACCGGTTTCTACTGTATTTGCTGTTTTTAACTAAAATATTAATTTAAACGATTTTTTCTGCTATGCGCAGTGAAATTTTTTACCAAAAAAAATTTTTTTGACTTAAAAAAAAGTTATTTAGATTTGTGTTGATAATTTAGTAATCACATCGTATGTGATCCAACAAGATTGAATCTCTTTGGTTATCTTAAGATATGGATATTAGTTACAGCAGTATTACAAACAACGGTAGACCACATACGACAAAAATACTGATACAGTATATGTATTTGTATGTATATTATACAATACAATCAATGCTAAAAATATCTTTGAAAAATGAGCACAGGCTAAAAAGTATACATGTAAGAAAATGACGTAATCCGAATAAAAAACAACACTTTATCCGACCCTGAGAATATCACAAATGCATATCATGATGTCCTAATGGGAAAACAAAATAGGATTTTTGGTACAATAAACTATAGACATTAGCTGTATACATGACAGAGAGAAACTTATGCCTCGTCCTGTCGGTAAGACACACAGCAGATACATGTAGAGTCTGGACAGTGGTTTTGTTTTATTTGTTACCCGATGCAGTTAAAGAATCCGTGAATTGATTGCCAGTGCAAATAAAATGCCAACGTTTGAGACATGGAGATGTTTATCAGGAGAACAGAGTTGGCAAAATCTTGCAGGAATTTTACTTTTTTTGTTGTCATGAATACTTATTTTCATTTGTTTTGACTAATCTGATTTGTAGTTTTAATGAAACATTTTTATTTCCATCACAATAGAAACTTATATTTCAGCAATAAAATTTTGATTAATCTTGACTTCTTGGTATAGGTTTTATTTGCTGTGGTTTTATGCCCAACAATCAATAAGTTGTGATTTTCTGTCCTCATTTTCCTCGATTATCTTTGAAAAATCTTGAAAATATGTCGGCATGTTTACGGGGAATCTATATATGGAAATGAAGATTTTCAATGATATTGTCTTATTATAAAAACTTTATAAAAATTACCCAAGCTAATGACAGTCAAAAATAGTAATTTTATTAAGTTAAGAGTTAAGAATAAGACATTAAACAAGTTTTTTGTTATATTCATAAAGCCACTTCTTGAGTATTTTATACTTACTATACATTCTATTCCTGTACACAATTTAAAGTAAAATTTAATTAGTGTATTGTTGTATAATAAATTAAATGAACCGAAATACATAAAAACGTTTTGGAGCTTTCATTTATTAGACGAAACCCCAAAGGTCGGCCAGCTCGCCTGTGATGTTGACAAAAACAAGTTTTGCGTTATATCTGTCTACAATCAGTAAGGTTATCTATGTATTTAAGACCGCGGTATTTCCGTTAATGAATAGCAGTTTGTTGCAGCTGATAGGAGACAATAATTATCACTGAAGTAAATATGTAAATTTATTTTATTATTTTATTGCTATAAAAGTAATTTTTTGATTATTATTTCTTAAATCGATAAAAATTGTAGACCATAATATCGTTTTATCTTATCCATAATTTACATACTAGCGAAAGTAACTCTGTCTGTTTGTTACCTTTTAACGGCTAAATAGATGAACCGATATTGATAAAATCTGGCAAAGAGGTAGCTTGCATCCTGAAAAAGGCCATAGGCTACTTGGTATCTCGAAAACTGATTAGATCAAAAAATATAAATTTTACACGGACAAAATCGCTGTAGCAGATAGTACACTAAAATTTCTTAACTATTACAGAAACAGGGAATGTTGCAAAGGCTATACACATATATGTTCTGCTTACTTTGCTACTAGCTGTGTAAAATAGCATTTTTTCAATGTTAGTATACACGTAGCCGCACGGGATACTTACACTTTTAGCGCTCACAATAATCAGGCATTACGAAAAACTACACCTGACGCAAGTAAAGTGAGCACCCATAGCAGGCATGAACGCAGGATTATATTAATTTTCCGTGTGTGTTATGGGCACCTAAAAGCATACATACTCCAAATTCAGTGCATTATTATTTTTTAACTTGTGTGCATACTTTTTACAAACAGATAATATAAATGCATATACAATTATTATTAACAATTAGTAACATCATAGGAGAACTTAAAGAACACACATGTTATTATTTTAATCATAAATAACCTAAATGAATCTTTATTTGATTTGGATCGTCATAATTAACTACACTGAACTAGATTAACATGCACAAAATATACTACAACACATCCATAAAATGTAACTATTAGGTTATGTGGTTTATTTATCGGTATGTACCGAGTTTTGATCCGATGCAGTCGGTTCGGCAGCTGCTGCACTGTGTGGGCAGTCGGTAAATACGGAATCTATATGCATGTACGTCACTAGTTAATGTCACTTTATGTGTCTGTTGCACGTGGATAATGAAAACCAGATATTTTTACTGTACGAGCATTATAAATCGAATGGATTTAGTACTTACTGTATTTACACACTGTGGTTCTTATCGTGTTGTTGTTGAGAAATAATAGCCAATAATAGAAAATTATTTGTTAAATGGTGTTGAATTAATAATAAATATCTACTTTTGTTTAGATTTCTGAGCAGTTCATGGTACTGAATTATCAAAATCTTCTTGGTACCATCCATGTACATTTCCAAATAGAACAATCAAAATTCACAGCTTTTGCTATTTAACATATGTGCACCAAGCTGTCAACAACAATAAACTGGTAACATAGTTAGAAGAAATCGAGCATAATTCTACAAAATTATTAATCGATTTATTTCTCAAACCATAAAACAACTTCTCCTTGAGTTGATGCCATGTAGTATAGTGTCGCTTATATAATACATATATGTAATCACAAGACATCGAAGTAATGGACATTGATGAGAGAAACCGATTGTGACACAAATACAAAAAAAGTGGCAACACCCATGTGTGGGTTACACGTGTGTGTTGCCGCGCAACCCACTTGACACATCTAAAAAAATATCCTTGTCAGTCGATTTGTGAATTAATCCCGAGTCCAACGAGGTACATGAAGCCATATATGAAAAATTTCCAGGGGTGGGGGGTGTCATGACCGAAAAAATTCCTAAAATAGACTAAACTAGAACCACAGACCTACCATTTATCGAAAACCCGGTGATCAGGGTGCCGAGATCTCACGGTGGAAGACTGACAGACGGACGGGAGGACGGACGGAAAATCGAGCATATACGCGCTACCACTTTGGGGGTTGCGCTAAAAAGCAAGAATTTTGTTCAAAAAAATTTAACCAATTGAAACATTTATTTTTAAACAAGTTTTGAATACCGTTAAAGTTATTTTATTTATGTTTCTTATGATATTTGGTGGTCCTCTTCAGATAGAAATGTGAAGAATACCTAACCAAAGTATGGCGTAGCATTGTACAAAAATGAAAATTCAAGACACATAGGAAATAAGTATATCATACAAAAAGGTTCCACAAAAAGATCAAACAAATTTTTATTCTGTATAGTGTGAACAATATATTCTTGAATTTAAAATAAAAAAAATTATGTTGACTTCTAAACAACTGCTGTTAACTTTGTAAAGTATATTAAAAAATATAAAATATCTTGTATAAATAAATTCTTTAAACCACAAACTGTTTTATTCCATGTATAAATTAATATTATGCTCAATGTGTATTGAAATAATACTCTGTACATGCAATTATAATTTTTGTTATCTGCACTACATAGAGCAAAAAAACAACAGAATGTTATAGTTTAAGGCTATTATAAATAGTAACAAAAATAATGTAATTACAAGCTAAATAATGCATTACCCGGTTGTCGTAGTTCCAGACGCTACTCAATCTCCACAGTCCCAAGCAAGTTACAATGTTTTGCACGTATCTGCACGTATAATTTACTTGTCACTCAAACGTCTGTCTGTCTTGCGCTACATTCGTCTGCAGACACAGTAGCGTATCATCAGGAGGTTACACTAAATCTTTTAGGTGTATCAAATACTTGAAACGTACATACGACATACGTATAAAGATTTAACAAATAAAATATATGAAATTGGTATTAAAAATCAAATAGCAATATATAAAACTAATAGCTTTATTGCCAGGAGTTGCCCGAGCAAATGCCACCGAATCATACTATACATATTTTGTTATAAGCATATGTATATCATCTGATACTTTTGTCATTATATGCGATTTCAATGGAATTTTTATCTAACCTGAGTCAAAATTTTCATTACTGCTTTACCCATGTGGGTGTCGTTTCTATTTTTGTTTACTGTTCATCCGTTTGTTTAGTTAGCGTATAATAATATGTTATTAGAGAAAAGAATTGAATATAAATAGTAAGATAATAATATTCCTTACAATTTTTTATAAAATAAATAATTTAAAAAAAAA
This sequence comes from Sialis lutaria, assembly GCA_949319165.1. Taxonomy (NCBI): domain Eukaryota; kingdom Metazoa; phylum Arthropoda; class Insecta; order Megaloptera; family Sialidae; genus Sialis; species Sialis lutaria. Next base: position 16,273,908 of record OX439243.1, read on the forward strand.
CGAATTAACATTTGTTTTCCGAATAATGACGATTTTTAAATGACACCATATACTAGCCAGTCTCAACCAACAAGCAAAGTTTCATTAAAATCTATTCTACGGTTCAAAGATTCAAGAGACAGTCACGGAACAAAGAATATATGTAGTTTTGATCTGAAACAGAAAGATTGAAATCTAAAAACAAAACTTTTTCTTATTTCAGAAATCTGTTGATTTCTGAAATATTTTCGAATAATACATATTATAGCTTCATACTTTTTTTAAGATATTGGTACGCACGCGCGTGGTAGATACATGCAGATTCTGTCACGGTGCATTTGTGCAGCATTAATTGCACTCTGCGGTGGGTGGGTGTGTACGTGTGTGTGTGTGTGTGTGTTTGGACGTTACAGTGGGATGTGTTTGTGATAGCATGTCAGCCGGATGATGATGGCTGAAGGAGATCAGCAACGACGACGTCGTTGATGCATACCGCATTAAAACGATACCCGCTTGTTTTGTTGTGTTGCGAATTGGGTCATGTGCTGTAAAAACTGTTTCAAGATTAAATATGTATATTATGAAATGTTAATTTTCAGATTTGATGTTTATGATATTATAATTATAATTATAAGTATTTAGCTACATGTATCACTGATTTTATTATACAGTATGTTTCAGAAAAAAGTTCGCCCTGAACGCGCTTAAAGAAGAATAACTTCAAAAGGTATGTGTGTGTGTGTACGTATTCACTATATAAGATGTAACTGACTCTAATATTTATAAGAAAAATAAAAAAAACACATTTTTAACATTCCATTGGTATAAAAATAAATATTTCCAAATGAAACTTGATAACTTTTTTTGAATCCGCAGATTTGAGTTAACTGCATGAAAATATTTTTAATACTCTCACTTTTGGGTATGAACCCTTCTAAACTAGTGTTATTAACCCTTAGCTGCTACACTTCTCCAGAATAACATACCTGCCACCTCGTACCCCAGACACTAAAAAAGTAACTACTCGTAAGCTATTGAATATTTGAATTCAATAAAATTCATCTTCGAACGATACGGAATGCACTCCAATCGGTTACTTAAAAGAATATAGGATATTTAATATATTTAAAAAATTGAAAACTTTGTAAAATTTAAACAGCTTACATTGAAGTTGAAAAAATATGAGGCGCCTGATAATAATAATAATAACTACCCCAATAATAGATACCCCACAATAGCAGCTGAAGGTTAAAATGACATAATCTAAAAAAAAATATTTATTTTTATAAAACCCATTTTTCTAAAATCGAGTGAATTTGTTTAAATACTAGCATTTTTTATAACGCTTATGTTAACAATACTAATTTCTATTAATGACAAACAACGGCGCCGTCAATAACAATATGTTATGACCCATAACCCATCCATAATGTCCAACAATAGCCACATAATAACTGTACAATGTACAATCAAACCACATACACTCAATCTACATGCATTGTCCGACAACATAACTAGACACACAGTGAATATATAAGTTAGCTAGTCAGAGAGATATCTAGGCACCTACTATTATAATTCCAAGGAATGTCTCATATTTGCATATTATCAATTGTCCCTACGGATTGTCCGGCTGTCCTGCGACGTCCCGGGATCCATTATCCTGTCGCAGACGACGTCGACGATGAACCACCACTACGATTGTCCTGCTGGACTTCAACGGAATTACTTGCGGAATATGTCACGCTCACTGGATTTAATTATCCTTGAGTCTGTTTTGATGTCCTTGTCTTAGATTTAAATATGGTAGGTGCTGCTACGAGACGTGATGAAATTGAAACTTAGGTGCTGATTTAAATTAATTTCTAGGGGTGCCTTTGTGTATGAAGCTTGCGATTTGTATAAGGTATGTAGATTTAAACCATTTATTTATATAGTGATTGTTTATGTCTACATAGTGTAGATACTTATTTTTTTAGAAACTAACTTCGTTTTACAGACAATATAATCCATTTAGATAATTTTTGAAATTTATGTATTTTTAAGGTACCTAGTTCTGATATTAATATTACTAAACCAATAATAATTTATGTAGATACGATTATTATACCAGGCATGAATTAAGAAAAATATCAGAATTTATAAATCTATACCTTTTACAGTATGATTTCACACTTATGAAATATAATTTCACATTAACGAAAACAGATTTCGCACAAATGAAATATAATTTCACATTAATGAAAACAGATTTCACACTTATGAAATATAATTTCACATTAAAGAAAACAGATTTCACACAAATGAAAACAGAATTAACATATACGATAATTAATTTTGGAACTATGAACACTTTATTTATTTATTATTAATAACGCACCTGTCCATTCAAATCTTGAGAGTGTACTTACACCAGCAGAACACATAGACAAAGTGCGTTTAAAAAAATTTAACAGTAGATCGAGGATGTTATTTTAAGCAAAAAACTTCATGTGAACATATGTCCGGAATTTTTTTGTGAGGGAGTCACAGACTTTCAAAAAATATGCTTAAAATTAGTGTTTATTTAATAACTAAAGAACCTATTGTGATACAGTTATGAAATTTGATAACCGGTTTAGTATTAATAAGTGTTATTTATTTCCAGTATCAAACTATAGAAATTTAAACCAGGGGCTTATGGGGTTCGTGGGCCCACAGATTTTTATCAAGTATTTTTTAATTCTTTTTTTCCTGACTTAAGTACTTGAATTAAAAAATACTTGTTAAAAATCTGTGGGCCTACGAGCCCTATAAACCCCTGTGCTTAGTTACTATAGTTTGATACTGAAAATAAATAACACTTATTAATACTAAACCGAGTATAAAATTTCATAACTGTACCACAATAGGTTCTCTAGTTATTAAATAAACACTAATTTTGAGCAAAATCTTTGGAAGGCTGTAACTCCTTCACGAATAATTTCCGGACACGTGTTCACACAATATTTTTTGCTTAAAATAACATCCTCCATCTACTGTAAATTTTTTTTACACTATTGTTAAAGTTGTAAATCATCCTGTATAGTTTTGTAATTATAAGAATAAAAAATATTAAAAAGTATTTTTTGAAATTAATTTCGCACCTGATAAATTATTTTTCGTATATGTGAATTTTGTTTTCATTTGTGTGAAATCTGTTTTCATTAATGTGAAATTATATTTCATTTGTGCGAAATCTGATTTCGTTAATGTGAATTCATATTTCATTTGTGTGAAATCTGTTTTCGTTAATGTGAAATTATATTTCATAAGTGTGAAATCATACTGTAAAAGGTATATATCTATAAAAGAGTTTGTCCTTAACCACACTCACTTATATATCAACGTACAGCCCAAACCCCTGGACCTAATAAACGTGAAATTTCGTAGGTGCCTTTCTTTTATGATGTAAGCATCCACTAAGGAAGGATTTTTCGAAATTCAATCCCTACAGGGTTCAAACAGGGTGTCAAAGTTTATATAAAAAAATATTTTTTTTTGTTCGCATTTAATTGAAACTATACAAGACAAATAGCAGTCTGAAAATTAAACCCTTATGGGAATGGGGGGAGGGGGTAAAATTTTGATATATTTATCTTCATAATTGTTCATGATATTAAAGTAAATTCGGACAAATTAATATTCAATTCAATTATATTTGGTATTTATATCATAACAACAGCTGGTTGTGTGGGCATTTACTGACGAAGCTGCGGGAAAATTCTAGTTTAATAATTAATATTATTTACTATTTCTGAACTTTTTTATTGTAGCAAAAAATATCGTGATAATCAGAGCAAAAATATACTATTTATAACAACATATTATTGCAAATCTTCTATATGAAATGTTGAAAGTCGAATATGCATATAAATAAACATAATTGGGCATGTATGTGTGCATATGTGTATACAAAATGTACATACATGTAAATATATTTAAGCAAGTGTGTACTATACACTCACATGTGAGACGCAGAGGCGCGGCGGGTGGGTGACGAATAGCCCCGCGGTTGACTGATTCATGACCGACAGTTGTTCGTCGTGCTCACACCCACCCATCTACACACACATACACGCACATACTCATACAGATACACACACATGCATACACATACGCTTTATTATTATGTTTATATTTACGCAACGGAGAGAGATTGATAGCTTGCGACGCTGTTAAAAATGTCAGCATCGTCCAAAAGCGCTAGAAAATTATTTTAATAATGCTTCGGTCTCGATTTATGATTCTTTCTTTAAATATGTACGTTTTATTGTGTGTTTATCTAGCCGTTATTTTATTTGATGTGTTGTTGTTTTTAGTATATTGAGCGATATTTTTCGTTACTTTTGGTTTGCTTAACTTTGTAATGTGACCGTGGGTGTTCTATGAAATGATTTACTGCTTCAGATAAAATTTTGAAGCTATTTTTGTATGGTGATTGATGTCATTTAAGTTTTTAATATTTTTTTATATTCTTTTATTTCCACACTTCTAGAAAGAAAATAAACAAAAGCATATAAATACTTTAAAAATTTACCTACTTTCGGTTCCTACCGTACGAGAAAAATAAAACTCAACTAGATTTTAATCATTTTAGTATATTTGTTGGTTTTTTGTATTATACATTCAGTTTCCAACCTCTACTTTTGTTTTTATTATATCTTGTCGTTAGAATTTACCAATATCTTTATAATTATTATATTACGATGAATATTTATTAATAATTTTGAATTGAAATTTGAAATTCAGCAGATGATAGATCGCGTTATATTTAGATAAAAAAGTTGATTCTATCACAAGTTGGGCGCCCCTGATATGAAAAACATGATTTGTTGTTTGTATTAACTGTTGCTACATATATTGAAAATCTAAAATTACTTAACAACAAACAAATAATCTTCAAATCATATTCTGCATCTTCTGTTCAAAGCAATTAAGTGCCAAGAAAAGTTGTCAAAAATAAATTGATGGTAATGAATAGCAGCGACATATGTAAGCAATAAAACTTAGGAATTTAAATCCAACTCTGCGACACGTCCTACAGTGTGACCTTTGCAGTTACCAATCAATCAAAATGTTGGCGTGACGACAAAATGGCAGCCGCGTCTGGCACACAAACACGACGCGATATTTTTATTTAAATTTTAAAATTATGACGCGTCGGGATTAAGCTGAGGAAGATTTAACATCGGATCAATTTAAACTGTCCGCTATAAATTAGGTTCACTCCGTCGCGATCAGTTTATTTTTAGTACTTGGAGCATTCTTCTGCCCCCAGAAAGAAGTGGAAGGCGTTGCGATGAATCTGCTGAATGATCCGTGATTATCGTGATAGGGTTTAGTCAAGGTATGCTTGATTATTATTGTGTTCTATTGTTTAGAATTTTAATTAGCGTTTTTTTGTAATTAAACCTTTTTTGACAGCTTTTTCTTATGATTATATTTGTAATGTTTGGTATTATAGAGGAGATTACGAAATTTATTAACTAACAAGCACTCTAAAACGGAATAGGTAACCTAAAAGGTTGTTTCCTTGAAGTTTAGTGAAATGTTTGAGAAACGGTATTCAAACAGTGGTTGCATAATGAAACGGTAATGAACGGTAAGATTTAGAGTATCACCTATCTTAATTTTAAAACAAATCCATATATACGATGTGAAAATTAATACCCCGTTTAAAGCGCTTTTAAGCTAACACTTTTTGTTAACTCCTTTATAATACTGGACATAAGTTAAGTAAATATGAAAATTTATTAGTACATTGTATATTAATGTATATGAAGATTTCAAATTCAAAGCTAAAAATTTATTTAGCCTTTCAATGGAAGTTCTTTTTCTCATTAAATTAGTTTGTGATAGCAAATCAGTTAGAAATGAATATTTTTATACCATTTTAAGAATAAATAAAATTTGCAATAAATTTAGTATGTTATAATCAGGGCTGTGGAGTCGGTACAAAAACCTACGACTCCGACTCTTCACTGTACCAATTTTTTTTTTAAATTCCGTTTTTGGGCAAAATTTTTTAAGTGAATTCCGGTGATTCTTGTTCCGGCGAAAATTGAAAATTTCAAATCATTGTATTTTTATTATGTGTGTAAAAAAGTAAAAACCATTATTTAATTAAAGGAGTCGGAGTCGGTACCTTTTTACCGACTCCGACTCCACCCAAAAGTACTAAAACTCCGACTCCACAGCCCTGGTTATAATAACATACATATTTCCATAGTACCCTTAAATAAATAATTTAAAATACAAATTTTTGTTACTTCGTTCTATTACAGGACACCTAACTAAAAATATAAACTATCTATACAAATTTTCCTAATGAATTTTCATCAATTTAACATTACAGTTGAGCTCACCTCTACAAGTCTTTACCAAAACAAATCTGATATAGGCTACCTCGACTCGACTGGTCTTGTGTCTACTTGTCTTGCACTAAATTTATGTTTCCTCGCTAGCGGATTGATCCCTTTTTATTCGCATTGCTGGGAATGGGATGGGTCGAGCTACCCCCATCCCCACCCCGACCCTCACAAATCAAGTAGCAGTGAATATTGTTTGTGTGGAAATCGTGAGTTATATGATTAGGTCGATTGTGTTGTTGTTTTTATTTCTGATGACTTGTATGAATTATGATAATGTTTTTCTTTGTAGATTTGTTTATGATACGATGCTCTTGTGTCTGATACTGTCGACTTCTTTTAAATATCAGATTTATGCTGAGTAATTAAATGAAATGACTCCCCTGAAAACTGAATTATGTCAGACGTGTTCTATTTCTGTGAGTGCGATGTCTTTATCCCGTCGAATCTAAAAAAATATATTTATAGTTTGTGTGCTCACAAATAATTGATATTTATTACTGAATTCTATGACGGCTTTAAGTACTGAGATTACATTAAAAATGTATGTTACGTCTAGCACTTTTTTATAGCTCGTTTAATATAAAAGTAATGTCTCATCGTAACATCTTTTTACTTTATTTGGAATGTCTCAACTAGTAATTAATTATGTATTATTATTATTACGGTTATATTTTGGATAAGAACTACACTGCAATGTTATAAAGGCTCTTTTTCTGTACCAATAACTGAGGTTTTTGGAATTTCAGTCTGCATGGAAAGTGGAATTACATTAAAAAAGTAAGACACTGGTTTGCATATAATTTACTAAACAAATGTTAATAATATAATATAAAAAAAATCTTTAATAAATTGTCTGAAGTCTTCGTTTTCTTTATTCTAATTCTTGTAATATTAATTTTATAATATTGAGAATAACTTTTATTTATTTTATTTAGCAGATCTATCAATTTTCAAATTTAAGTATATTTATTAATATCTAATGGTCATTTTTAGTCTAGATTCACTTCTCTGAAGCAGATCTTAAAATATTTATCTTCGCATTCCCCTAATAAAATTAAAGTAAAGTTGTTCTTTATTATTTGGTTATGAGGAAGTGATCATCATTACATTTATGCAATAATATTTTCGTAAATAATAATTCATTAATCCTATAGGCATGAAAGTAATTTTGACATTAGAAAAAGGCGTTAATGATTTATTAACTTATTATTCTACAATTACTTCCCACATAATTTCTATGTATAATTAATTGATTATATTTCATGACATCTTTGTTATGTGTCTATTTCAAACTATACAACCCATAATTAAATAGATTTATTTAAAAATTAATTACCTTTATGTATATCTTTTGTACATAACAAAATAATATCTACACCCTCATATTTTCTGTGATTTTTTTTAATAAATGTTTATGTCCCAGGATCTGTCTGAATCCTTTAGAGTTTAGACAGCCAATGCGTGGTTATTAGACTTTGTTTTTGTTTTTAATTTATCTATTTGTCTTGTTTATACAGGGTCCTCCAATAGTGCGTCCGGCATTGTTTTACGCCTAAACTATTGAAGATAGAGAGTTAGGAAAAAAAATTTACTATATATATCGACCCTAAAGAATTTCAGGAAAATATTTTCAACCCCCTAAAACCGCTCCTTGGGGGGTAGTTTGAGGGGTACATGCCCGTTTCTCAGTAAAATCAAATGGAATGGTATATCAAAAAGTACATATTTGTAAAGATAATGAAAAAATAAGAAACTTTCGTAAAACAAAAATTTTTATACTTTCAATTGTTTAAAAAATATGGCGACTTGTTATCAAATTTTAGAGTTTTACTCAAAGTGCTCTAATTTCGTTAAATATTTATGGAATTTTATTATTATTTTAAATTTAGAAAGTAGAAATAATGAACTTTGTAAAGATGTATGACTATTTGTGATTTTGATAGTTTAAAGTGTCATACTCGACATACCAAAAATTGAAAAGTTCAATTAGGGATAATTCAAAATTTTTAAATACAATGGTATATCAATTAGTACTTTTTCTTAAAGAAGATATGTAAATAAACAGTTTTTGATAAAAAAAAAATTAAAATTAAAAATTTTAATTTTCAGTTTTCAATTTTAAAATTATAATTTTAAATTTTAAATTTTCTTAACAAAAGTTGTTTATTTACATATCCTTTTGAAGAAAAAGTACTAATTGATATACCGTTGTATTTGAAAATTTCGAATTATCCCTAGTTGAACTTTTGAATTTTTGATATATCGCGTATGACACTTTAAACTATCAAAATCACAAATAGTCATACATCTTTACAAAGTTCATTATTTCTACTTTCTAAATTTGAAAAAATAATAAAATTCCATTAATTTTTAACGAAATTAGACCACTTTTAGTGAAACCCTAAAATTTGAGAACAAGTCGCCATATTTTTTAAACAATTGAAAGTATGAAAATTTTTGTTTTACGAAAGTTTCTTATTTTTTTATGATCTTTACAAATATGTACTTTTTGATATACCATTCCATTTGATTTTACTGAGAAACGGGCATGTACCCCTCAAACTACCCTCCAAGGAGCGGTTTTAGGGGGTTGAAAATATTTTCCTGAAATTCTTTAGGGTCAATATATATAATAAATTTTTTATCCTAAAACTCTATCTTCAATAGTTTGGGCGTAAAACAATGCCGGACACACTATTGGAGGACCCTGTATACTATTTTATTTTTTTTAAAACGTCAAGTATTTTATTAATTCTTTGATATTTTTTTCTTTAGCTAAAATTTTGTTAATGTTGATGGAAAGAGGGGTATGATTTTTCACTAAGTTTTGAATCATTTCTTCCCTATACTTGGAGTGTTTTGACACTGAAGTATAATGTGATTTAAATCGTCCACTGATTGGTTGTCACAATCACATATTGGAGATTCTTTGCAACCGATTCTAAATAGGTGAGCTGAGGTACTACAGTGGTTCAAACTTATTCTGCAAATTGGAACCATGACTTTGATTGTAGTGTTTTTTTTGGTTTAGTGCATATTGTTGTCCTTTTTCTTGACTAGTGCCCTGGAAACATGTTTGCCAATGTGTTCTTGCTCTGTCTGTTGATAATTTTTTGTAGTCTTGTGGGGGGATGTCTAATTTTATTGGAGTTCCCCTATACAACCCATAATTAAATAGATTTATTAAAAAATTACCTTTATGTATATATTTTGTATACAACAACATAATATCTACACCCTCATATTTTTTGTGATTAGAGCACATTTTATACGGATATGTAAATTAACTTTTAGAAAATATATGATACATGCATAGTATTTTTTGTTGATTTTAAAAACAAACCCTTATAAAAATTCGCACTGAAGATAAAAGTTTGCGAAACTTTTTGTTATTGTAATAACGTGACCAAAAATAAATGTAAATCAACGAAAAAAATGACCCAATATCTTACGGTTGAGTTGGCTTACTTAATTATGTAATTTAAGTTAGAATCGTAGATAAAAATAGGCAAAAACAAGTAATTCTATTGAGTGATCAATAAACAGTTTAACAAAGTTTGATCGGACCGATATAAGTTAAGGAAAATACGAGTATTGTTAGTGACATAGAGAAAACATCACTTGCAATAAATAAAGTGAGATGAAAGACAAATAGTTGGCGGCATGTGATTGGTTGGACTTGAGGCGCCACTACATTGATGAACAGCTTGTCTTTGTGCCTATACTCTGTCCATCGACAACTGGAACTTTGTGTTCTTCGATTTTGTCTGCAATTTACTATGCCTTTTCTTGTAGCAGTTCAGAGTAAATATTCTGATTCGTAGTCTGCTAGTTTTTGTTTCATTCAAAGTAAAAGTTACAGACTCGTTTGACAATCGATTGCGTTATGGAGTATGTCTGGTTTTTTATGAAATTGTGGAATTTGCAGATTATTTAAGTTTTTTCAAGTTTAATTTAAATTAGATCAAATATACCTACTTTATTAAGATATTTTACCAAACTAAAAAATTTGTATAGAAACGCATCTACGCTTATTCATCGATGATTTCTATAGTTTACATTATCTTGACTATCTTACTTGTTTTAACTAATTACCATATGATCATATGTATTTACTTAAGGGGGCAGACCCAGTTAGAATTTTGAATTTTTTTTTGCGTTTTCTCAAAGTAGAATATTTCAAAAGTACTATCTGAAAATTTCAGACAAATCAAACCTTTATTTATGGAGATATATAACTTTGAACGGAGCCGTCTCTAATGCATTCAAGTAGGCAGGTAGCGGCAGCTGTGCGTTTTTTCTCAAAACCATATTTTCGAAATCGGTGATCACTTGAGAACGGTTTGAAATTTTTGTCACTTATTTTATACATAATTGTTCTCCGGATGGACAAAGTATTTTTTTTGACGATTATTTTTTTATAGTCGAAAATGCGAGTGAAATTTTAATCGAATAAAGAACTTTGACTTTCAACATTCACCATTTTGTGAAAATTCAAAATTTTTCAAGGTTTTTCGTCCATCCGGAGCATTATGTCATTAACTAATGATCACTTTTTTTATTTCTGATGATCCAGTGACGAGCAGCAGTGATCACGGCACCCTCCCAAATTTGCCATATCCCACTTACTTTTTAATATTTTGCCATAAATTTTTTTTTATATTTTCTGTAAATACATATCTTTCATGTGGAAAAACATTTGTTATTAATAATTTTAATGCGTGGCCAAAAAAAATCTTAAAAAGAGCTTTTTTAGAAGTCTCAACTGGGTCTGCCCTCTTAAAACATATTGAAAATGACTAATCCAAAGAAGAATATGAAGAAGATTTCTTGGTTAAAAATAATCGCATAGTGAGTGATATTACCAATTATGTTTGTCAAATATATCCGTATTCGTCCGGCCTACCCTAACAATAAGCCAAAAAACTATTTTTATTTATTGTAAGTAACAAATAATAAAACTCTGTTTTGTTCGAATTTGTACGAGAAGTGTTAAAATTTTTAGAACTTTATACGTTATTTTTATATTAGTTACGTTATAGTTACATATATTTTGAAACTTTACCAATGTTGGTATATTCTGTTTGATAGATATTCAGTTATACATTAAACAAGTTATAGATATATAACACATTGTCACTTGAGGACCGTTGAATAGAAGATCGGACTGTAGCTAGCAGCATCCAGTCAACAACAACCGAAAGCTTGAATCAGTCTGTGCTTGACTTGTTCGTGTAGCTAACTAATATATTTATTACTTCCGGCGGAGGATCCACGTTCAAAGCTGCTCGAATTGAAAGGCTAGCCCAGTCCAGTGTACACAAAACCGTCTATAGATCGTATATAACCTGCGTAACGAGTACAAACCGAATTGCTTTAATCAAAAGCAATGTCAGACTATTTATTCCTTCCGATGGAAAAAAATAACGTTTTGGCTTTTGGGTGGGTAAATAGTTTAATAAATTAATGTATCTTTGGGGAAATCTTATAGAATCAATTTTTTTACTGGTTGAAAAATGTCGTTTTAAAATAAATTAAAATAACAATTATAAAATATAATGTTAACTGATACCTAATGAGTGTAGTGTAAAGGTTATAATTATTACCATTTTGATACCAATTGTTTTTTTTTAAACAGAATTCCTTGCACAAATATCTCCTTATTTATAAGAACCATATTTTCATGAATTATTTCCATACATACCAATTTTATTACTCTTTAAAATAGACTTTTACTTTTCATTGTGAGTTTTTTTTCCACCGAGTACCGAGGTATATGTATGTATTAGTTTGATTGAAAATATGATATTTAAAAAATAGGAGTGTAGGTCAGACATTAACTCTTTTTACTAGTATATCTTAGAAAAATCGTACACAGTAAATGTTTATTTCAAATGGAAAAGATAGTAGGCTACTCAAAAAAATATTCTAGCACTCGTAGGTTGGAGCAATTCGGGAAATAGTTTTGGGTTCAGTACGCCAAAAAAAAACTATATATAAATTCAGTATGATTTCTCAGAACTTTTTGTTAACCTGTATAATTTTTTAATCTGCCCTCTAGAAACATAAGAAAGCACATCTAAGAATTGTTATTAACTTCCCAATAGGGAGTTATTGTAATTGGTCCGAAAATCGAAATCAAAAATTTTAACATATTTTCATGTTTCAAGGGCATTAGAGTATATTGACACTATTTTTAGAAAAATGTCTGTGTGTGTGTGTGTGTGTGTGTGTATGTACGTACGTACGTACGTACGTGTCATTTTTTTCCGGGACGAAATCTCGCGAACAAAAAATGCTATTGACTTCGTTGGGGTGCTAATCGAAGCGTCTTGACGTGAATATGATCTGAAAGAAAGGATTTTTCGAAATTCAACCCCTACAGGGGTAAAAAGGGTGTTTTTTTTCATTTTTAATTTTTTTCTTGGTCGAATTTAGTCGGAACTTAGAATAAATACTATACAATACAAATAATGAAACGTGTATTTAGTATTTATTTTTTATATGGGTCCAAACAGCCATTAAATGGATGAAAACCACCATCAAAATTTGAATTTCATACTAATAAATACATCTAATAATTCATGTTGCCTTGGAAACAACACAATTCAAAATTCAAACATTCAAACTGTCAGATTAGTTTTTCTAAAAATGTGCATTATATTATTGACATTATTAGGATATTAGAAAACTAATATTCATAATACAAAGGGTGAGTTTTATTTCTGATAAATTCCATTAAAATTTTTCATATACATATTAAAAAAAAAAAATTACAAACTATAACATAGTAATATTAATTATGGAAACAATAAGTAATCTGTATTCAAGTATTGTAAGTCATACCATGTTGGGAAGTTGATTGTGTGGACCTAAAGGATCGCACCCCACAGTATACGTTATATAGTTTAATTTTATATCCCCGGGTAAAATTGGATCCGACAGCTAGTTTTTAATTGACTTCATAAAAGGAGAAGGTTCTCAATTCTGCAGTATATATATATTTTTTATGCATATTCCGGCATAATTTCGATAAATATGCATTTATTTGGTAGATTTTTGTTTGTTTGAAAGAGTATATTCTCGAGGTGGTTACATATAAATATTATCAGATTCTGGTTTTGGACTTCAAAGATACGTTACTGAAAAGGGAAAAATAAAAATCTTTTTTAAAAATGTTGGATAATTGCTTTTATTATGACTGTTATTCAAAAACTAAATATGTTATGAATATTACCAAACGTCTAAGTAATAGAAGAATAATAATATTGAATGATAAATAATTGTTTACGATATACATAACATTGGATAATGACTTATTTGCAATGTATTAATACAAAAGGTATTATGTATATATCTGTATAAAAACGTAAGACACACACTTACAAAGTGTAGTCTCAAGACAAAGTTTATACTGTAAAGATAGTGCCCATCTTCCTAGTGTTCAAGTTAATAATAATAAATCAAAGTGAATTGATAATTATAGTACTATTTATTTCACACCCCATAACCATTTTCCAACAAGAAAAAAATAAAACCGACTTAAAAAACACTAAAGATATTGTAAGTATAATAAAAAATTTAAAAAAGTTTTTTTTTTTTAAATAAACATTTTAATTATTACTAAATATACTTCATTTAATTATTAATTTATGTATGTTATTTTCCGGGTGGATTTTCAAGATAAATTTTCAATGCCCCCTTACCTACATTTGTAATTAATAAGTTACCGTTATATTTTTTTATTAAAATGTTTTATAAGAAAAATGTATGCATACAATATAACTATTAAAATATACCAATGTAAATTTAAACAAGAAACATAGGAATCAGTATTAATTCGTGTAGTCGCAAATATTTGCTTTGCGGTTTGTATTATGACAAACTCGTTAGTATTTATTTTTTAATATGAAACCTGATCCAAAGCCATTTAATTTCGGCTACAAATTCAGTTATAAACACCAAAAGAAGTCCTTACAAATAATTTTTAAAAAGTGAATAAAAGAGGATGCTATTGATTGTTTCAGAAATTCATTAATTTTTATTTTGATGCACTTACCTAGGTATAATAATTTAAATTAAATTTTTTTAAACATTCATTTTCTGATAACAATTATGTTGTAAGTATTTTTAATAATTTAATACTTTGTATCAAGCTTTATATTTTCCTTAACAAATTAAACATCCTGTATATTATGAAATGAGGGCAGAACTCAAAACAATTCCATAAATAGACGTGGTTTGAATTGAATGATAATTCAATATATTTTAAAAATACGAAATCAATATCAGTCTTTGTAAAAATAAGAACAATACTGATGTTTAACATTGCATAAAGTACAATAATTAAATTTATTGCAATGTAATTTAATTTTATCTGACATGTTAAAAGTAATCAGCGAGCGGCGCACATATACATACATATGTGGTCTATATGTATGTGTATATGTGTGTTACTGTGAGATATCGCTAGTGTTTTAATGAAGCCTGCTCCCTTTGTGATGTCGCAGAAAAAAACAAACACAGAATTCTGCGATCGTGTTGTTTTCTTGGAGCCGTCCCCGTTAATTAGTGGTTGGCGATGATGGCTGATAAATAAATGTCATCGGCAGCTCGTCGGCTCTCAATATCTGTCAGAATAGCACTCGTATGTGTGTGTATTGCTTAATAAATTCTACGAATATTCGTCCGGAATGACATTGTATGATTCTGTAATTTGGACGTTGATAAAACGATGGATCTTTAGAAAGTGCTGTTGATTTTATTTTATATTTTACTTATGTAAATTTACGTGACATATGACGATTCTGAAAGAATGTAAAGAATGAGGCAGCTATTTTTATCTTTTTCTTACGTAGGTATGTGTTTATAATATGTTATATTAATTGGGTATGTGTTTTATAATAAATTCTTCAAATATGTTCTATATATACGATAATTAGTATTAAATTTAGTTTTTAACATTCAAAACATTTATGTAGTGTATTTGTTCGCAACTATTTTCTGGGTAAAATCCACGTATTACTTATTTTAATAATAACGGTTTAATTATACATTTTCTATTTCCTTAATGAGCGTCCATTAATTACATATGGAAGATTTTAGACACCCCCCTTTAAGAGTTTGTAAGTATTAGGTGACCTCCCCTTATTCCTAATGTTAGTTTTTTTTTTATAAATTTTAAGTGAAGTAATATTATATTACTTTAATTTTATATTATATGATTGAATTTGAATTTTGGTATAGTTTGATCATAATATCGTATCTTTAGTATTGCACACCCCAAGCAGGCTCTGCTTGGAAGTGTGTTCCACAAATCACTCATATATAGATAGGCAACTACCATTATAATTTTCACTCCATAGTTATGGTGAGGGGGGCCTTGCACTAGAGGGGAAGCGGGAAGATTTGTTATGCGTGTTGCCTATACAGATTACCGTATTTTTTTTTATTTCAAATGCAAAAGTAAAAAACCATAAAAAAAAACAACTTTAATTCAACAAAGTTATTGATATATTTATATTATTTCGAAATTTGTGCATTGATACAGTTATTATACAATATATACAGTACATACTGATAAAATATGATATAGTTACGTACGTTACAATATAATAATAATATAATATAATTAGTTTTCCTCTAATATACTTTTTACTGTAGTTTATGTTGTCACACAGTTCATCCAAATATGAAAGAGTTGCTTGTTTCCTTTGCTTCCATACAGATAAACGTACAATCTGAAAAAAAATTCAATAAAAAATATCATTATTTCCAGTATCTAAGTATGATTAAGTTTAATATTTATGAGTTACTATTTTAAATTATTCATGTATAAAAATATTCTTACCTGATAGTATGTAGGTACATATCCGGTACTTCACATTTGGTGGTGCATATTGATGATGTGGCAAATATTTGTTACGTTTTTGAATGCCTCAAAATTGTCATCCACACATGGTGTACGAACTTTATATTTGCGTATTAAAACCCTTTGATGCACACTAAAAAAATTTGACTCAAGATGGATAGATATTTGATGTTGGCCATGTTTGGCAATTTGGAGCAAACTAAGCGAATATGACCATCTTTCTACGCATTGGCTTGGTTCACAAACTTGGTTGTACAAAAATACTTGTATGATATATTTGACATTCAAAACAAAATTATATTGCCACCGTTTTCATGGTGATATACAAATTGCGCGCATTCCCCTTGCCCCTCTAGTGCATGCAGGTTGACTCAAAGCCGCCCATAAGAGCTGATTATCTATATATGTGTGATTTGTGGTGTGTTCTACTCTCGTCCTAAAAATTTTTTTCGTATATAAATTGATAAAATGAGTATTATATCTTAAATTTCTTCAGTATCTCACTTACATTTTTACATTTTCTGATAGAAAACATTACAGTCTCCATTTTTGCTTAGTTTAATATCGATCGGTTTTAATTTTCTGTTATAAAAATATAAATAAAGTTCAATTTGTCGATTTAACCCGCTTTTTTGATAGAAACGCCGAACTACAGGCTACAATTCGAAATAAATTTGCACCAATCCTTTTGAATTCACTTCATCTATTATCAGAATAGAACCCTATTAAAACTCAACAAAATTTGATAACTAGAAGTAACGAAATTTGCAGTTTATTTAAACAAAAATTCATATTTTGACAAGAATTTTTTTTACAAATAGAGTAGTTGCTATTTATAATTTATTAATAGTAGTAGGCGCTATTTCTTCATATGTCAATTCAAATTCCATAATTATTATATTGTGTTAATTAATATATAAATACACGTACATCGATACGTGCTGTATTTTAATTATTTTATTCAAAGCCAATCAATCTTTTTAATCAAGATAAAATCTGGTAAGTTTGCATTTTTAAAACAAATATATAATATACGTCATATAACCTATAAACGTTACATTGTTGTTTCATTTTAAATGCTAGATATCAGGTGAACACAGCTGTTATCGCTGCAAAATGTGGATGTAGGTATTTATCTTTTTAATTATTATTATTAATTTATTTATTTACTTTATATATTTTACAAAAAAAATTTTTTTTATAAAAATTGTAAATTAAAATGATTGTTGTTTTATTACAATACATCCTAAATTCAAATAAAAAAAGTAATAATCGATTGATATCAAGATTCATTGTTGATTTTCTAAAAAATCTTAATGAGTGATAAACTTCATATTATATATTTATATAATATTAATTACCTCCAATATTTTTTTCAAACATCCTTTTAAGTTTCACCAATTATATTGTACCTGTACCGTATTTATTTGATATTATAAGTTAATACATTTTTTTATGTTTAAGGGGTGTGCATTTTATGGCCTAGCCATAGTATTTATATTATATTATTACAGTTTAAATTTCCTGTACCAGGTTATTTATATAACATTTTTTTTAATATTTATTCTGATATAGTATTTTTCTGTAACTTTTTTTGAATAGTTATTTTGACAGACAACCAAAATTGGTTTCAATTAAAGTATTTTAAAATAATTAAAAAGAAACAACTTTACGTAAAGAACGCTTGGACCTCTTCCCCTTATAACCATAAGGAGGATTCATAAGGTCTTACCCCCTTCTCTCCTTTATAAAAATGATTGAAATAACAATGTTTAATTAAATGCAGTTTATAAATAATTTGTTATAAATATTTATGTACGTTAAATTCAGACCTAGAACTAGAAACATAGTAAAAATACCCAACTCTATTTAAACCGAGTTGAAAAAGAAATAATACATTCAAAGCAGAAAATCGATATAGTAAAACGTGAACACTACAATATTTTCAACAAAAGTTTTGTAGGCAATAGCCGATTTTCCCATTTAACGCAACGTACCGAGTTTGTACCCCGTGTCAATCCCGAGGGAGCTGTCAGGGAATCGATCGAGCGTCGTCCTGGGAGAGGCTGTCAGTCACTCAATCACGTCGCGCGCCAACCCCGCACTACTCACCCACACCGCCGACACTGACAAACACAACGACCGACCGCTCGCCGTACCTCTAATCCCTTCCGGTTTCCGGTTGCCCAGATTCATCAGACATGAACCTGTGTCTTCATTAAATTCAATGCATGTATTGTTTTATAAGTTCTATGTATGGATCGTATATAAAAGTATAAATGAAAAATATATAATATTATATATAGTTTATTCAAATTAACACATATGTATATGAACGCATCTAAAAAATTTCGTATTGAAGTTTACGATCAAAGCAATATACAGGACTAAGATTTCAAACCAAAGAAATATTTTTTTCTATAGACCAGATCGAGATAAGACCGACATATTTATATTTAGATGAGACTGCTAGTTATAAACGAGACGAGATTATTAGTTTCATACATAAATGAATCAAAATAAGTCAGTCTATAGTCAGTTTCATTTGTTTGCAGTAGTTTCCGGGGATTTGACGGTACGAATCGAGAATCGTACCGTCAAATCTCCCGGCAATCATTATAAACTTAAATGAAACAGACTATAGTTTTATTTACAAATTATTTCTTATGTTATTTAAAATGTCTTTTTAAATATGTGTTTACATATCCTTAAAAAAATATGGATTTTTTAATTTGTTAATCTAGTACCTATAGTTTTTTAAGATCTGTGACAAGATTGGCTGTATTTTTATGTAAGAGTTATTATAACTCTTATATCAAAATTTACATACTGCATCGGACTATAGTATTCATATTTTGTATTTAGTTCCCCTCGATTTACCGGTGTGTACAAATTTTATAGCAAAGCTACAATCAAGATGTGAGTTAAAAATTGTGCTCAACTGCTATTGCGATATTCATAATTTTGAAGTTTAGTGATGGAAAAAATAATTTTAATTGTTTTAACATCTTTTGATCAAATCTCTCAATAATTGTCAAAATAGCTCGTAAACTTCATAAACTATTATGTTTCAATATTATTCATATTATTATCCATTCAGTTATTATTATTATTTTTTTTTTTTGAGAAATAATATTATTGTTCTGCAACTGCAAAATAGATAATATTGCAGTTGCGTCATTGATCATCCGGAACAACGATATATAGTTGACGAATGAAAATAGTTGTTATTTAAAACATAATACCATAAATACATACAAAATACAATATATTCATAAGAGGGTATGTAAGAAATGAACAAACATACCGTTACTTTAATAATAATTAATTTTGTACTATTACAAATATTTTATTTTAGTTTCAAGATAATAATATACAAACTTAACAAATAACAATAAAAACACAATACAGTCATTCTTACACACACACATACCTATACATATCTTCATGTCACACACAGAACACCCGACACTACCAGCAGTACTACGTGTAGATATACGCGTTGCCATGACAACAACGTCGCGACGGCTATGAGTGACCGCTAAGCAGCTGTCCATCACCGTCGCGTTGTCCTCACACCCTCGTCGCACGGGGGGGAAAGGGACGTACAGCCGTGGTGGTTCTCGCGCGCCTCACACCTGTCGCACACCCTCACCTGCCGCGCCGCCACTAAAAGACGGACCGCGGCGTTGCCATGGCGACGGCATCCCGTGACATGTGTGAGCGACAGACGCCCCAGAATGGACGGACAGACTGTCGGAAGTCCTTCCGTATGTATGTATGTATGTATGTATGTGCATGTGTGTGTGTAATGAACTTTTATCTCCGCTCCGGGTGATTTTTTATTCGTGTTTCTAGAAAACGGTTTTAAACTTCTACGGATTTATGTTTTTGTATGATAGAAGTACATATGTAGTTAATGAAGCAAAATAAGTCTAGATGTTTTTGTGTTAGATATATGTACATATATTATGTAATATGTACATAGTAAGTGCATATGTGAAGGTATTACATAAATGGATAGAGTCTTGAATGCTTGTACATTTATCTATTCATTCAATAGATTTTTTATCAGTAGAGTTATAGAAATTAATTTTATTTATTATACATATATAATATAACATTGAATTTTGACGATACCCGGGAAAAAATTGGAGATCTGCAGAGATCTACTCAAATCTCGACATATCTCCATTTTGAGACAACATCATATTTTTCACTGGTCTTTGATCTGTGAAGACTGGCAAAGATCTACAACGGTCTACAAAGATCTAAAACAATCTACAAAGATCTACAATTATTTACAAAGATCTCTGAAGATCATTGTAACGTTGAAAATTCATGAATTTTCAACGTTTTAATCTCTATCACGATCTACAACGATCTTTAGAGATCTTTGAAGCTCCTTTTAGATCTTTGTAGGTCATTGTAAATTTTTGCAAGTTTCCACAGATCAAAAACCAGTGAAAAATTAAATGTCTTAAAATGTCGAGATCTGAGTAAATCTCTGCGGATCTATAATTTTTTCCCGGGTTGTTAGTTATATTTATGAATATATTAAAATTTAATACTATAATGGTAATTTGGGATCAAGCTTCAAATTGACAAGAAAAAAATTACGAATTTGTCGTAATATAAACATCAAAGAAAATATTTGCATATATCTGAAATGATATTGATTTCCTTATATACTGTACTAGCGGGATCCCGCGGCTTCGCTCGCATAAACTTCGAAACTAATTAGAACCCTCCATACGTGAGAAGGGATGACATATTTTTTATATTGATTTTTATCCGTTACCTATAAAAAAACGTAAATATTTAGAATTTTAGTTAAAAATTGTAAAAACTAACCCCCGCCATTAGGGGTTGAATATCGAATTTTTTTATTGCAGATTATTTTGCCCGACTTCACCACTATAACGTAAGCATCTATACAGATAAACATATCAAAAACAGAGATCCTGTCTACCCCCGCCATTAGGGGTTGATTGTCGAAATGTTTATTTTAATAGATGGCTATTTTGCTCGAATTTACCTTTATAAGTAAAGCAGGTATACAGACAAACATCTAAATCGTCCCCGTCCCATGCTATTAGGGCTTGAATATCGAACTTTCATTTTTTAATTGAATGTTAATTTGTCCGAATTTACTTTAATATCATCAACAATTATGAAGATAAAAATATCAAAATTTTACCCCCCCCCCCCATTCTCATAGGGGTTGTATTTTCGTAACTGATATTTGTCTTGTATAGTACCTACTTCTGCCATGTTTCATTCGGTGAATACAAAAAAAAAATATCTTACAAATTTTTCCAGGGGCTAAATTTTCGGAAATGCTGAAATGATTGTTTCATTATTTATATTGTAGAGTATGTTCGATAAGTTTCAATTCAATGCGAAAAAAAAAATATTTTTTTATATAAACTTTAACACTCTGTTTTAACCCCGTAGGGGTTGAATTTCGAAAAATCCTTTCTTAGTGGGTGCTCACATCATTAAAGGAAGACACCTACGAAATTTCACGTTTCTAGGTCCAGGGGTTTGGGCTGTACGTTGATATATGAGTGAGTGAGTGAGTGGTTAAGGACAAACTCTTTTATAGATATAGATTTAAATTAAATTTGATCTTAATATGAAACAAAATGTTGACTATAAATTTACATGGAAATGTGAATCCATTTAACCATTAGTTCCGTGTTCCATATGTCTTCCGTTTTATTGCTTACCATTTCTTGAAGAAATAAACCATTAATAAATTAGTTGGAACTCAGAAAACATATTTTAATTTTTTAACATATTTAAATTATATACTTTTGTAAAGCTAGGAGGTTACATTAAAATTACATAATATCCATATTGAGATAAGGCTATTAAGATAGATTCATATAATAATGTTCAGTATACATTAACATATATATTTAATACATATAGGTATAGTTATTCAAAATAAACAAGCAAGTTGATACGTACGACGTCGTCCAACACCAACACTACCCTTTAAATTTAATCAAAAAACAAAAGAATTTCAGGAGGGAAGATAAACAATCAGTGATGTTGTACCTTTGTAAACAAAACTCATTGTGGAGGTGATTCCGCGGAGTTTGTTCTCCCATCAATCGCTTGGGAGACAGCATTTTAATTAAAATGCTTATCAGTGGCAGTGTCTTTACATTAACTCACCAGAGTTGGTGGAGCATCGCTGCTACGATCTCGGCTACAGATCGACCAATATTTTACGATTTTTTGTCTGCGCAAAAGATCCTGATCGCGTCACCTTTGAATCTTTACACAGACAGCGTGGATTTATTGTTTGACTTCTTGCTCAGATATGCAGATCGCAATAGTCGCTTGTGTTAGATATATTCTATGTAGTTCTTTTTCTTTGATAATGAAGGATTTTGTCGATTTATTTTTATAAATGATTACAATCTTTTATTCAATATTGGGGATTTTTAATGTGATCTTAAAATCTCAATTCGTTATAAGTTTAACCTCGGGTTGCACAAAGCAAAATAATCCTCGATTAGTTAATTGGTTGTTTTCAAAGTATTATTAATTATTACATCAATTCTAAAAAAAACAATCACGGTTATGACACATATTATAAGGTAAAAAATTGTCATATTTAGTGAATTGTTCATTTACAAATTGAGAATAAGTTTTGAATAAACATTAATTATGGATTGAAAACAACTGATTAACTAATCGTGGATTATTTTGCTTTGTGCAACCCAAGGTAAGTGTTATGCGGCGTTTACACCGAGAAAACAAAACAGAAACACGGTGTTTTTATGACCAAAAAGCAATAAACCCTATACATTTTTAAATACGAAGTATTTTAAAGACACGATGTTTCTGTTTTGTTTTTTCGGTGTAAACACGGCATTATAACAACACAGGCTTGCGTTTGAAGACCTATCGAAATGTTGAACAATATTGCAACTGAACTTAGGTATTTACATCTTACTGATTCCAAACTTGCTTTTTTATACAACTCATGAGTAAAAGGAAGAAGTATTTTACTAGAGAGAAGCTTCTGTTTGTGTCCAATTTTTATAGAGTCTATGCACCTTTTGTATTTACCTTTTTTTTGTTCTTAATATTTATTTGAATTTGTATTAATAATAAAAATAAATACATATAATATAAATTGTATAGCTAAAGTCAATTTTAATATTTAATTATAAAATATAAATGGCGTATCTACAGGGTCCTCCAATAGTGCGTCCGGCATTGTTTTACGCCCAAACTATTGAAGATAGAGAGTTAGGATAAAAATTTTACTATATGTATATATCGACCCTAAAGAATTTCAGGAAAATATTTTCAACCCCCTAAAACCGCTCCTTGGGGGGTAGTTTGAGGGGTACATGCCCGTTTCTCAGTAAAATCAAATGGAATGGTATATCAAAAAGTACATATTTGTAAAGATAATGAAAAAATAAGAAACTTTCGTAAAACAAAAATTTTCATACTTTCAATTGTTTAAAAAATATGGCGACTTGTTATCAAATTTAAGAGTTTTACTCAAAGTGCTCTAATTTTGTTAAATATTTATGGAATTTTATTATTATTTTAAATTTAGAAAGTAGAAATAATGAACTTTGTAAAGATGTATGATTATTTGAGATTTTAATAGTTTAAAGTGTCATACTCGAAATACCAAAAATTGAAAAGTTCAATTAGGGATAATTCGAAATTTTTAAATACAATGGTATATCAATTAGTACTTTTTCTTAATGAAGATATGTAAATAAACAGTTTTTGATAAAAAAAAATTAAAATTAAAATTTTTTATTTTCAGTTTTCAATTTTAAAATTATAATTTTAAATTTTATATTTTCTTAACAAAAGTTGTTTATTTACATATTCTTTTTAAGAAAAAGTACTAATTGATATACCGTTGTATTTGAAAATTTCGAATTATCCCTAGTTGAACTTTTGAATTTTTGATATATCGCGTATGACACTTTAAACTATCAAAATCACAAATAGTCATACATCTTTACAAAGTTCATTATTTCTACTTTCTAAATTTGAAAAAATAATAAAATTGCATTAATTTTTAACGAAATTAGAGCACTTTTAGTGAAACCGTAAAATTTGAGAACAAGTCGCCATATTGTTTAAACAATTGAAAGTATGAAAATTTTTGTTTTACAAAAGTTTCTTATTTTTTTATGATTTTTACAAATATATACTTTTTGATATACCATTCTATTTGATTTAACTGAGAAACGGGTATGTACCCCTCAAACTACCCCCCAAGGAGCGGTTTTAGGGGGTTGAAAATATTTTCCTGAAATTCTTTAGGGTCAATATATATAATAATTTTTTTATCCTAAAACTCTATCTTCAATAGTTTGGGAGTAAAACAATGCCGGACACACTATTGAAGGACCCTGTATATATGTAGGTAAAATGTATTACAATATAGAAAATCATATAGAAATATTTTTATTATGAATAAAAACTTGTTATAAAGTACCTATTACAGAAATTTGACTAAATTGAAGTTGTAGTTACGCGACAAAAAAGTGTACAAAAGAAGAATGGAATCGTTTTGAAAGAAAACAAGAGATTTGAGCATATCAAACAGAAATCCATCAGTTGATAAACTCGTGTGAAATCAAGGCAGCATATACAATATGAAACATGCGGGTACAAAGAATGAATTGGTGAACAAACTCAATTTAACAAAACGCTTCCACGGCGTGAAAAAGATCAAAGCGGCCCTAAAACAAACATAACACGCGCTCACTTGACTTCTTCAGCGTGCAGGCACGTATTGAGCAGAGAAATACGTGGGCTTAATGTTAGGTTGTAAATTTATTTCAAATCGGTTTTGTTAGATTCTTGGTACATTGAACTTCAGAAGTGTGTATAGTAGGTATTGTAACGATGCAAGTATTTGAAGGAAAAACTTTGTTGGAAATGTATCGGTGAAAGATATTTATTTTCAGTAGAATGAATAATTTATAAGAACATTTGAATTTTATAGCAATGAAAAGTTTGATACACATTTAAATATCAACATTAATTGTGAACTTCTAGCTATAAGTCACATCCTTAGTCGTATTTTAATTATACAATCGACTTACATAATCAATTTGAATCATTTTTAAACTAACAATCAATTGAGAATTTAAGTCGGCAAAACATATAATGAGTTTATAAACGATATTTTTTATATGTTTATTGGAACGAGCTATGTCTAACTTAAATAGTACCGTTCGATTTTTTTGTCTAGCACTTAAAATAGCCTAACAATAAATTTTTATACATATTTGGCTATAATAGGCCACGCCCCCTTTTTTCCTTACTTGCAACGTCACTGACGTCACGAGCGCCGATATCACAGCTCACTATAGTAAGGCCCCCCATACACCTACAATATAACTGTGCAATATTATTGTTGCACAATTGTATTGAAATATACCTTACGCCTACACGTTCAATAATATTGAATCTTGAATTATTCGCGTCAATATTTTCGTCGGAGCAACATGTGTGATGATGAAGACTTGGCTGCAGCTATGCTGATGATTTTGCTGGCAAAACAAAATAAAAACGAAAGGCCAGTGTACACTCATGAACGTCTTTTAAAATAAATTTATAAATATTCGTGCGTGCGTACGGGACCGCTCCGAACAGTAGACTAAAAAATATTGTACAATAAGCCCTACAGACGACACAATCAAAAAATATGGCGCAATAAAATTTAAACTCGCTCAAACTTTTCTAAAAGCATTGTGCAATCTTCAATATGATTCCTAAACGGTCAATAATATTGGACAATCCGTGATATTGCACAATAAAATTGATCGTCTATGGGCCGCCTAACACAGCAAATACACTGCAAATACACAACCGGCGCTTGTGACGTCAGTATTACCCCCACTCTGGCGGACTAGTGTCGTCGGATAGACGCGCGGTATTAAAATTAAAAAATGTATTGAAATAAAATAAACGGTAATGTGTTTGTGGCAAATATTTCTAATAGAAAAAAGTTAAATATTAATTTTATTTTTTATTGTTTAATCTCATTTAGGATTTAGGTCGCCAAAACATGTACTTAATTGAAAAAGTATAGTTCAGGAATACAATTGTATTGTTTTACTTTAATTGTCTCATCAGCACCTTCTTCGTAATTTTGTATACCTACGAGCACTTATATTTTCTGGATAAAACATTATATACCTATCTTATGTTTTAAAGTCTGTTTTCAAGTTAAAAAAATTGTTACGTATCTGCGTGTGTTCTAAGCGCCCCTAAATGTCGTCATCGTTACATCTCTCATAAATATATGTATGGCAATGGCTCCGTCACGTTCTAACTGCACATCAAACGTACTCGGTGTCTCTATTCACTGGCGGCATTCGCGCACTGCCCGGACAATTACCCTTGTTTTTATTTTAATGGCATTTTTATTTACTTTTTTTGTGATTTCATTAATTGCTTGTTGCAATATGAGAATGTATAATTTTTTGATATAAAATTAAATTTCTGTTGTTACAGTAACTTGTTTTTATGTACTTACTTAATATTAGTTAGTGTACAATAAATGAGAATACTCTGTAAGTTCATTTGTAAAACTTTTTAAGCTATCGGAATTATTCTTTTAAAATATATTTTACACTGAACATATTTAATTTAATTATGGACACGTCATTCAAATTCTCTATAGATATAATCATAATTAAATTATGTTTTTATCGATTATTGAATTCTGAAATTATCTAATCTAAAATGTTGAAATTCAAAATATGTTTATTTTTTAGAGCAACACGCCGAGGCATTACAGGACTGTGGGAGACAAAACATACCTAAAATTAGTCTCGTGTGAAACCTTATATTTCTCATTTGATACTACAAAAAAACAGCTTTGTCTTAATTTTAAATAAGTAACACATTTCTATTTTTTATAAATTAATAAAAATTAACATCATATTTTGGATATTTGAGATTCGATAATTACTTCAAACATGTAGATAGGTACTCGTAAGTATTTTAAACAAAAAAATGGTTTAAGATGGATACTTTTTAGTTAAAAAATATTCCTTATCAAATGAGAAGTACATATTTGAATTATTATTAATTATTTTTGATTCGGGCCTATGGGATGTATTTAAAACATTCACTAGAAATACAACTGATAAATATAATATGTATATCTCATTGCTTAAATGTTTAACAAATAAATGCCTAAATAAATAACCTAGTACAAGAGATAAAACAAGCTGTAAATTAAAAATACAAAAATGTCTTGAAGCAAAAGACAACATCATGAGGTGTTATTGAATAATTTGTACGTCGTGGTGACGAATCAAATTTGAATTCGTGATCACAAAGGCGGGCGAGTGGTGACGGTTCAAATATTGATGAGTTGTTTAAAAATAAAGACAGGCAATATCGTGTGCCGATGGTGAACCACCACGGTGACGGCGTCGGGACGATCGCATGGGAAATACCGCCACGACCCAAATACAAATAACGCCGTGTGTGTCGTCTTGCGTCACATTGTTGCGTTTTTGCACGTCACTCTATTATGTACATACATATATATGTTTATATAAGTGTATATGTTTGCACATGATACTACAGAAGGGTGGGTTACGTTGCTGTGAATAGTTTAATATCGAAAGATGTTAACAAAATTCGGGAATACTTTTTTGTGAATCTAATATTTGAACAAAGATATTCGCGAACAACATATTATATCTCATGGATTCCTATTTTTTATCCTAATAAAAAGGTTGTGAAAACTTAATATGAATTATTTGTAAATACAGTGATGCCTCGCATAACGAACATAATTCGTTCCAGGAGCAAGTTCGTTATGTGAAACACGTTTTTCCATAACAATACATGTTAAAATTTTTAATTCGTTCTGTAGCATAAAATATGGTACTGTAACAAAAAAGATTGTACACACGTTTTTAATTTTTTAGTCAGACTCAGATTTAGGAAAGTCTACCGAGGCTTGAAGGGTCAAATCCTCATACACGCAAAAAAAGAACGACTGACGCGCGTTGATGCATGTTCGTGCAAATTTGAGCATCGACTGCGTGCGACTTTGGAAGTTCGGGCGACTTCGTGATATGTAGGAACGTTCGGGCGGCAAAATGAAATACGATGCAGTTCGTTGTGTGAAGCGAAGGTCGTTATGTGAGTCACGTAAAGAACGAACAAAAAGTTTATTGTGCGCAGCGTTCGTTATGCGAGGCATCACTGTATTATATTTATTATTTTTCATTTTTTCTATTTGCAATTTGACAGATACTAACGTAAAGGCCATTTAATTTAGATACGGAAAAATTTATGAAAATACAGTTTTTCATCCCTCAATTTTCTCATAAAAGCTTTGGTAAATTAGATTATTATTTATTTGTTGTATTTTTAAAATTATAAAATAAAATCCATTTAAGATATTTGGATTATCTATTTATTTATAATGGCATGTTTTATCTCGAGGTTTTTATAACGCCCTCTATCCTTTATGTTAACTGATATCTCAACGGTACAATATTCCACGTTCTTATTTTTAAACAGGCCATCAATATTTTAGTCGCTTTTGTGATCAAGAATTCAAATTTGATTCGTCACCGCGATGTACAAATTATTCAATAACAGCTCAGAATGTTGTCTTTTACTGAAGACGATTTTTGTATTTTTAATTTACAGTCGGCGGTCTTGCTGGTATTATGTAACGCCTTTACAGTTTACGTATTTTAATCATGAACTTTAAAGTGCTTCTAAATAAATGTTTTAGTTTTCGTTTTAACGAATAGCTTTTGGTATTATATTTTATGGATAGGTAAATGTGTTTTTTGTCATTTTCTTAGTACGGCAGGTTTTCTTTTTATTCAGAGAAAATTTATTTTATTTATATATTGTATTTTTTTGAAGGTGTGTATGTAGGTATATATTTTTTAGATACGAATATACATGCACTGTTTAGCTAGAACATTGGTTCTTAAACTTTTTTTTAGCAAGAACCCATCCTTAATATATATAAAGCTCAACGTCTCTCTGTCTGTCTGTCTGTCCGTTTGAGTGCTTATCACTCGAGAACCACTTATCCGATTTACTTTTTTTTTTAATTCTGGCTAGTTTATAGGCTATATTTTGTTACGTTAGGTAACATAATAACTAAGCAGTGACGATAATAGTAAATCAAGTTGGAAAAAATTTTGCCGTCGGCGCACTGTTTTGCAATACGTTGCCTAAACCGTTGAATATAGAACAAAATATTGTGTTAAATAATTGTGTAGAATCAAAAGTTCTACAATAAAGTCCGCGACACCATATATCTAACTTTTATATTTAAGCCACAATGACTGCTTTTATGTTTCAAAGATAACATAAAATATTTGGGTTTTGTTTACATGGACTTATGACCTGCAAAACTTTAATCCTTATCGGAATAAATGATATCATCGTCATAAGTACTTAATGTAGATATAATTTGCTTTTTACAGAATCTAATTTGGTCTTTTGGTTTAGGAAATAACGTGAAATAAGTAAATACAATAACATTATTCGTGACAATTCGCGCGAAGTACGACTAGACGCGCCGCGTTGGGTAGAGGGGACAGGCCGGTATTCTTTTGATTGTCAATTGTTTAATTTGTTTTCAATAATAATTAACTTTTAAATTTAAATAGAACACACATTATTTGTACTTTTTGTCCTGATTCGCTTTTGTTAGATAGGTAATTTAAGTGTTGTTTGGTTTTTATTAGAAAAATAACTAATCGTGTTCATACTTAATTCAACTATATATTTTTTAAATCCTAAATAATAATTCCGTAGTCCACGCGAGCGAAGCCGCGCGGGCCCAGCTAGTTTTCTATAAAACCCAGTATTATGACCTCTTGGTAGTGGAAAAACAATTTTGTAAATACGATATCAAAATATCGAAATCTGTTGATTTTAGCTTTTGAAAAATCTACTCCATCCGCCCTTAAAAATAGGACAGTGTCCGGGGGGGTTTTTCAAATGTGTCCGGGGTTTTTAAGAAGTTTACCTACTTATAAAAGTCATCAAAATTACTTAAAAAAGTCATTTATTTTTATATTTTCAAAGGCATTTGAAATAAAAATCTAAAAAAGGTATTCGAGGTAATTAATCCACTTTTCACCCCTTAAGCTTCTGGCACCCTAACTCCATATAAACACATCTTTTAAACATTACATTATTCATAAACTTTAAGACAATTTCAAAATTAGCCACTAGCACAATATTTAAATTTTTCACCCGTCCAACAATCAAGCCCTGAATAGTTATCATTCGAGTCATGCAGGTCGAGACATGTCCAGCAGCGGTCACTGTTCACGGCCCGCCTTAATTTGCACTCGCGACAATAGTAATTAGACAGCAGCCAAACGGCTTACAAAGAGCGGTCTCGGTAAATTGAGTTAGACATGTCACACGGGGGTGCACCCACCCCTCTCTCACACTAAAAGTCCACGCTGATTGATGTCGCAAAACACGAGCTTGCTCAAACAAGCTTCACTGACCGACATCCCACTGATTTGATTAAATATTCATGATGTTAGCTTGCCCGGTTCAACTCGGGTAAATGGGCATGAAAAAAATAAGTTTCATGTTTACACGTGTTTGTTGACGGTATTGTTAAGATGTTTTATTTTTTGTGGAAAGAAGTTAATTTTACATAAACTCAAAAATGCTTACGGTCAATAACGAAATTTTGATACTTTCACAAAAAAAATGTCAGATAGATATCTTGCATCTTGAGGCAGGACATAGACTACATTGTATCCCGAAAAATTGTTTTGATAAAAAAATACAACTAATAAAGTCATATATAAAAAAAATTATGGATATCGTCTCTTTTAAGGTACTTGACCACCTTGGAGAGCTAAAAAATAACATTTTCAATATTTTTTTTTTAGGTCCTGTATAAGAAATTACAATGATTTTTTTAAAACTTTTATTTTTTGAAGCTTATAAAATACAAAAATACTTTTTTTTAAATTTCATTTTTTAACAACTATCCAGGAGGCGCCAAAGTCGAAGCCTCAAAAAAGTGGTGTCCCACGGCGGACAGTTAATCTCAGGATTGGTGAATTTGAAAAAAAAACCGGCATATTCAATAGAAAGGTCTCTTACGTGACAATTTACCACGATTTGCCAAAAAAAAAATGGCGGATGTTTAAAAAAGGTTAAAATAAATCTCTGTTTTTCACTATTCTCTGCTTAAAAAAATGTTATAATTAATTTTTTTGGCAAAATGCGCTAAATTGGTATACAAAACATTTCAACGAACAAAACAAGACCAAAATCATTGAAATGATGTAGTTTCGGAGATTAACTGTTAGAATTCGAATTGAAAAAAAAAATTGGGGGTGATTTTTAAAAGTATAAGGATTGAGAAAACGCAAAAAAACGATTTTTTGAAATTTATAACGTGGTCAAGTACCTTAATTCTGAATCTAGACTCTTCTAAGTCCTCCTTGTCTAATAACTTCTTTTTTTTTAATACGAGTAACTTTTATATTAAAGCTATACCAATATAGGATGAATTATTTTAAAATTTGATATGTTTTAATTTAATTAGCTTAATTTCATCAATATTTTTTAATTATTTTAAAATCACCTTATTAAAAATACGTACAAACAATTTTGATATCCGCCCATACATAATTCAAATCAATATTTTTTGGCAAAAGTTATTACGAAATTCGTTAATTAAAAAAATACATTCAGTGGAAATAATCTTCATTGATTATACAACAAGCAAATCAAATAGTTATTAAAAAAATAATTATGTCGAAAACGATTGGAATAATCGTGAGAGAGGGACCGTCTGAACGAGCAATAATTAAAATGCATCAATTTTACATCAAAGACAGCATCCATATAATTATTAATTAACGATATCCTATTACGCGAGGCATCCGTTTTTACTCTATTTTATGCTTTTGATAAGCCGGGTATCCGAGCTGATGCAATTAAGATATCCGTCACATAAAGTTGATTTACTGAACGACAACTAAATGAGAATCTGATTGAGTTAGCACGGACCGAGGTATTAATGCTATCGCCATTGCCGTTTTAGATAATTCGCAATAGGTATTTCATCTCAAATATGTTGATGAATTTAAAACATATTGTTTTTACTTATTTATTTTTTTTGGTTCAACTTATTAAATTGTTATTAAAAATATTTTCACTGTGTTATCGTTATAAAGATATATTTTATTATAATATAAAATGGTTTAAACGTATTTTATTTTATATGTAAATTTTTTTTTGTAGGCTTTCGTGGCCGCTGTCCAAATGAACTCTTCTTCCTGTTGTAATCTTTCATTTGACGTCTCAATTCTCATGTAGTTTTTTAAAAACTTCTGAAGAAGACTTTGACATGAGAGTCGTAACGTCATATAAACATGAAAATAATTGCAATCACTTAATTTATGTGTGTACTCAAATAATATGCTACATTAAAAAATAAGGTTTTTAATGAAAAGTCGTTCAGTTGCAAAAATAACTTACAAAATTTATTGTTTTAAACTTTGTTGTGTTATGCGGTGTTTACACTTAAAAAGACAAAACAGCAACATGGTGTTTTAAAACATTTCGCATTTAAAAATGTATGGGGTTTATTGCATTTTTGTAAAAAAGACACGATGCTGCTGTTTTGTTTCTTCAGTGTAAACATGGTATTATTGTTTAGTTATATAGTTTTTGAATTTTTTAAATGCCTTTTTTTATACATTTACAGAACGTATTACTTATATAATATGTAGTTGATTAAACCGAAAAAAATATCGGTATGGAGAACCATACATGACTTCCATGTTCTATATATAATATATTTTACAATAATTTTTAATATAAAACTTACCTTTGTATTATAAATATTGGTTTTCTAATATTCTAATGTCAGATGTACACATTTTTGTAGAATAATAAATTATCTGACATTTGAATCTAACTGCGCTTGTTTCCATGGCAACATGAATTTATTAATATTTAAAATTAAAATTTTAAGGGTATTTTTCACCTCTTCAGTAGCTATTTCGGCACGTTTATGAAATAAGTGCCCCTTAGATTGGTTTTAACTACAAATGTACCAAGTCTTATCAAAATTGGTGAGATAATACTCACATTTTAGACGATAATAGGTACAAAATTTCGAATATTTCGGAAACCCCTAATCCGATTAGCACCAAAATCAATAGGTCTGGAGTACTCACTGAGGTAAACATTTTCCCCAAAAATAATTCAAATCGGTGCATATCTACAGTAGTTATCGTACACGGAAGAAAATTCTACATCCAGACACACAGACACACAGACACACAGACACACACACAGACACACGCACAGCCACCATGCGGAAATTAACTTTTCTTTACGTTTTGAAGTTAGTACAATCAGAATCTGCTCTTATCTCGGACACAATTTTTTGACGGTATTACAATACTTCCATTTCTTCGAACATGGAAGTAAAATCTACATAATAATATTTTCTACAACTTATAGATTATTTAAAAAATCATTAGAAATAATCCAAAACAGACAACTTTATCGATTTTCGAGATGTGCTTCAAAAATATAAGGTACAAATTTCATATTTATATGTTTTAGAAATCTCATGTTTATAATTTATCATAAATATATATCATTTAAGTATATTTATATTAAAAAAACAATTTTTATATTAAATTTATTAAAAAAATAATCTCTTTAGTATCTGAACAGTCTATATAAGAGAACAAGAAATGATAATGTGCGTCGAAGAAATAATACAGAACTGTATAAACACAATACTTGAGAATCGATATTTCACCCGTTGTATCTTAAAAACGCAGCGACATTTGACTCTTTTTGCACAATTGCAGGCGGTTCTTTGCTCAGAATTTATGTGATGCTTTTGTGTCCACGGTGTATTGAAATTGTGAAAACTTTATCACACGAATAATATATTTTACGAGAGTTATAACTCATGTCGCTTTTTATGCTTTGAATTTATTTATCTAGGCGCGAAACGGTCCTCATGCCGCGCGCGAGAAATCCTCCGAGTGCAGTCATTAGCACGTACGTTAGTCCCCTTACTTCCCTCGCCAAACAAAACCAAGCATCATGTCATACTCTCCCTTGTAATAGGTGATGTTGACCCCGCGGCGAGTACGCCACTGATGTCCATATATGTATGTATGTCATATCATATGTGAAGCTAGATACGGACAAGCAGATGATAATATATTTGAATATAATTTTATACAGGACACTTAATTTGTTAATTTATTTCATCAAAGCTTTGTTATTACATATAATGTTGATTAATTAAATTTTTCACAAGAATTTTACCATTTACTTTATTTAAAATCAATTATTGCATAGTTTAAAATAAATTTAGTCTTAAACATTCAAGAATTGAACATTGAATAAATAAAAAATAGTTAATTTTCTTCTGTAGGCTTTCGTGGCCGCTGTCCATAGTAGCTAACTTTTCGGGCTGTTGTCCACGTTGCCGTATTCTTAAACTTAACGTTTCGACCAGTGCCGGATTTACCAATAAGCAAAAGAAGCAATTGCTTAGGGCACCCGACCATAGGGGGCACCTTGATGGGGCATCATCGTAAAATTGGGAAAAATTTTGGTGAGGAGCTAAAAAAAAAAAGGTCTTTAGAAATATTAGTAATTTTTTTTTTGTTATAGAAGCTAAAAAAAGGTCTTCAGAATTTTAACGACTAAAAAAAAAAAAGGTCGTCAAAATTACAAAAGGAGGCCTTTTTATAATTAGTGCTTAGGGCACCACATAGGGTAAATCCGGCACTGGTTTCGACTCTCATGTCGGAGTCTTCTTCAGTTTCAGAATCACTTCTGAAGAAAACTCTGACATGAGAGTCGAAACGTAAAGTTTAAGAATACGATAACGTGAACAACAGCCCTAAAAGATAGCTACAAGAAAATAGTTAACATATGTAGATAGATAGATAAAATACGCCATAAGAGAGATTATTCCCTATATATTATTCTCTTTTGATTAAAAAACGACTCATAATAAATTTTTTATATAGATAATTTACAAATTATGGTTTATATTGTACCAAAGAACAATTAAAAGAAAATTACCTTTATGAATAATTTTAAAAGTAGCATCAAAATAAACCACCCGAAAAAATGCTTATTTTATTTTTGTTATGGCATTTTACTATAATTATCATATAAAAATTTCAATGCACAATACTTTTCCCCCCGAATACTGGTGT
Organism: Sialis lutaria; assembly: GCA_949319165.1. NCBI lineage: Eukaryota > Metazoa > Arthropoda > Insecta > Megaloptera > Sialidae > Sialis > Sialis lutaria. Next base: position 16,309,403 of record OX439243.1, read on the forward strand.
GTCTCTCAATTACCAAAACTAGTATATTAATTTTTATTAAATATACAGTTTTTTCGTTAAAACAACCTATATCAAATGAGATAAAAAATAATTTTAGTTTATATGTATCTACATGTATTTTTTTAATTAAAATATTTGTATTATAAATAATTGTATATTTTGGTCAAGTAATCGTTTAAAAAAATTTGCCACATTTCAATTCGGATATTCCTCGAAGTATCCTCAATCGTACATATTTGAAAATAATAAACAATTGCTAATAAAGAAAACGTATTCCGTAAGAAATGTATGTATTTCCAAGTACAATGATAAGAAGTTTGTGTTATTTATTTAAGGGCATACAAACATACGCTTGTTATTTAAATTCAGCTTTCTTCGTGGAGGCATTCTTCAAATGCAAATGATGACAGCAGGTTAACCTTAAACGATTAAATCATTGAACATCCGAGACGATATGGACCAGTGCCCGGATGGTATGATATGTACGTGCTCACTCGATCTATTTCATATTTTAGATAGATAATTTATGAAAACATGTATTTGTTAATATTTAAGAACGTTTAAAGACAATTTTAATTATTATATTTATAGGAAAACTTTTATATTAAGGGGTTAGGTGTACTCAGAATTTTCAAGAAATCGATTTTTGTTTTTTTCATTTTTGGAAGCTGCTACAACGGCTGAAGAACTATTTTATGGCCCAGGAATAGTTGACTCGGTGTAAGTAATTAAATAATACGTATATTACTTTACGTAAATTGAGTGTAAAACTTTAAATGCGTTTTTCTCAAAACTATGTTTTTTGAACTGGTGACCACTGTAGCTCGAAAACCGCTCGGTAGATTTTAATGAAATTTATACAGTTTTTTTAAAACATGAAAAACTAGTGCCTGATCGAAGGATTTTTTATTTATTTTTTTAAATTCGATTTGTTATAAACAATTAACTGTTGGTTTTTTTCCCGAAAATCTTGAAAAAAATTTCCTGAAGCTGCCATTTTGTTAATTTAAGAAAGAAAAAAAAAAGCTTCGATCAGGCACTAGATTATCTATAAATAAAACTATTTTTTTTTGTCCGATTGAATTTGGATGAATCTCCAAGGATAAGTGATGGTCACCGCAAGGAGCTTCGGTTAGAACTGGATCAACACAAACAGCCATTACTTTTAAAATTATTAATTTTTTTTTCTAAAATTTCTTTCAAGTCAAGTCGAAATCTTATTTAATGATGCTATGTTTTAACTTTTATAAAATAAAATAATTTACTGGCAAAAAAATCATTTAAAATTGTCATTTTTTCATGTCTCTGACTACACCTAACCCCTTAAGTTTTGCAAGCTTCCAAAAATGATCTATTGATCGATTATTATGTGTAACAAAAAAAATCCTACTGATTTCGTTTCAGTAAATTGAGTAACTATATACACTAATTAAATTTTCTTACATTTTTTACGCCTGATCTATTCTGAGTCTATGAGGTAGGTTTATGATTAAAAATATACAAATTTTACTCATTACTATTGCCGAAATAGATTTTATTGCCTTTAAAAAACCTAAATATACATATATAAGTACGGATTGACTTTAAAAGTTTTACCAAACTTCATGCTGTTATAGTTTTAATTGGTAATATTTTACTTTTGAAAACTAACATTAGTTTACTAATGTTTTCAGGACTAAGCTATCTGTAAAGTTCGTACAGTAGAACCACCGACGACTAGTGGCTGGCCAATATGACACCCATATATCCCAGTGAACGTCACCATCCATCACGGACAATGCAGCGCCCTGCTCCGCGACTCGGACCCATTGTTTCTCAGATAATGGCACAACCTTGGGACCATGAATTTTAATTCACTGCAACTACCTCCGTGCAGCATTGGTCCTGTTTTTATTTTATACAATACTCGAACGCACGACATAATTATATATTTATTTCTTATTTGGATATACAGTATATGGGTGTAAAGCTAGATATAATTATTTTTTTTGTTATCTCCAGAGAATAAAAATATTATTATAAAATTAACAAAATATAAAGTAAGTACTCAAGATTTTAAGATAAAAAAATATGTAATACAGCTGTTTGATGATGGGCCTACAGGTTGTAAATCGTTATTGAAAATTCATATTTATTTATAATACATAGGTATACCGGGTGTCCCAGATAACTTTTCCAGCATGGGGATCTCAGTATCTATAATGCGGCGTTTACACCGAGAAAACAAAACAGAAACACGGTATTTTTATGACCCAAAAGCAATAAACCCTATACATTTTTAAATACGAAGTATTTTAAAGACATGGTGTTTCTGTTTTGTTTTTTCGGTGTAAACGCCGCATAAGAGATACAGGTTTGGTTAAATGAGATGAATTATTTGTATGAAAGGGGTGAGTATTATTACACAAAAAATATTCATCATTATATGTGGTTAAGACGGTATACCCAAAAAACTGAAAATTCAGAATTTCTTTAAATGGCTATAACTTTTTTGTTAAAGATGTTAGGTACTTTTTGTTTGCAGTTTCTTGCAGCACTTTTTTATGGAGAATTGATTGGTGTATTTAGAATTTTTATATCACTTTTAGTTTCCGAGTTACAAGCTCTAACTTTAGTTTTTCTTATAGGCCACTTAGTTGAATATATCATATTTGAACGTGTTTTTTACTCTACTTTACAACGATATGTCACTTGCCATATTTATTATCGAAAAAAAGTCGAAATACTAAATATCAGTGATATTTATGAAGTATTTTATTACTAACTTTTAAGTGAGCCATGAAAAACAAAAATTGTAAACATAAATCACAATAACAACAATCAAAATAACAAATGAATATTTGAAACAATGAACTATTTGAAAAAATATATTATAATTTTTTTTTCGATAATAAATATGGCAAGTGACACATCGTTGTAAAGTAGAGTAAAAAACACGTTCAAATATGTCATAGTCAACTTAGCGGCCCATAAGAAAAACTGAAGTTATGGCTTGTATCTCGGAAACTAAAAGTGATATAAAAAATCTAAATACACCAATCAATTCTACACAAAAAAGTGCTTAAAGAAACCGCAAAGAAAAAGTACCTAACTACATTAACAAAAAAGTTATAGCCATTTAAAAAAATTCCGAATTTTCAGTTTTTTGGGTCTACCGTCTAAACCACATATAATTATGAATATTTTTTTATGTAATAATACTCACTACATTCATACAAATAATTCATCTCATTTAACTAAACCTGTATCTCTTATAGATACTGATATCCCCATGCTGGAAAAGTTATCTGGGACACCCGGTATATTATATAGGTATACCTATCCAAAATTTAAAATGTATTGTATTCATTTTTAATTTCAAGTATTAATATACCTAAAAAATTACATACCAAATTTAGTATTGATTTTTTTATAATTTTCTTAATCAGTTTTAAAAAATGCGTACCCTAACCATATTTATATGGTATATTTAACCTACTCCCCACAACTAAAAAATTGTTTTATTGATATACAATATTGGTCAAAATTAGCAGACCAGAAACAAACTTGTTATTCTTTGGGTTTAGACATGAAACCACAATAATAATTTCTGGGAAGTTTCAAATAATTATCACAATTTTTAATAGAATTACGATATATTGAAAAAGTATCCAATTTATTTTAACCAATTATGTTCGAGTATATTCAAGTAAGGTTAACCCATTGAATATCGCTTTAACTTAGGAATTTGACTAAAACATTTAAAAAAAATCAACACCAAATAACATTCAGAATATCTGAATTTTTCCATTGAACCCACTTTTGAAACGCTATTCTTAAAATTTGCATATTATGTTTTTATACGAGTATTATATTAGTTGATTGATATGTTATTGAGTATAGATAAATAAAATATATAAACAAATATAACCAATTACATAATAAATCCAATGATGTAACATTGATGTCGACTCGTAGACAAAATAGACGAATTTATTGGTATACCGAAGAATAGGTTTGACCTGGGACACGTCAAAAGTTGAGATTTATAGACGAAATAGCACGATTAAATAAAGACCATCTGGCATTGAAAAACAGACAAGAATTGAACATAGATACTGTGTGCTGTATATCAGCTGTTGATCAGACCGTGTACAATATTGTGTGAACGTAAAATGATTTATAAAATACAAATTGTAATGGAGCAAAAAATTGAAACTCTATTCAGCAAAGAACTCGTTTTCTCGAAAGTGAATTTGGGAAACAAGAAATAGAAAAACTTTATTTTTTCGTATGTAAGTACTCGTAAACGATTTAAAGCTTCCATGTTGGTCGATAATTCTCACTTTGTTTCTGTGTACATTAAGTTTTCTTTATCATATCTTTCACCATCGTTTCATAATATATTACAGTGAGCATACAACTATATAAATATAATTATGGTTTACAGTACATACATATACTTAAAAAATATATATGTAGTTCATTTAAATTCAAATATCTTCATCAAATTCTATTCGTTTAGGGAGGTAAACTACATACTTTGAACGAGATTGTACTGTACTTATTTTTAAGTTATATTAAAAAATTAAAATTAAAAATATAGAAATAATTTGAAACACTAATGTCTGGTATGATAAATGATATTATAACTGGCAGTTTCCTTGAAGTTTAATTAAGTATTTGACAAGTTTTACGTACGCGTGGTAAGTAAACACAAACGGTATTAAACAGTGGGGTTATTAAACAAATTTTAAGTTGAAGTATCAAAGCTCTATAGATAATATTACATAATGAATACCCCATTTGAAAGTGCTTACTAGCTAACAAGGCATAATACACAGGATCTATTTAATTAATTAATTATAACGTTAAGGAGGTTTGCACTATAAGGTACGGGGCATGGATAAGCATAGACTGAAGGCAAGGTAAGCTTTTTTACACACTTATAATTTGTTTAATTTAAAACGCGGTTCCTATTCATTCTGAAAATTTACAGATATCTTTGTAAATAAAAAAATGTATACTAAAATTTTCATCAAATTTATGCAGTTCTTATATGAATGCATACTAATTTGTTTATTTAATATCTCTTAAACTATTATCCTAATGATCTTGAAGCGTTGCTTTCTTCCCCATTTCGACGTAGAGGAAAGTTGCTCCTACTACGTCTGTGTGAGGGAAAACATTTTTCAGACATTAGAATTTGTTGTTCTGTCATTTCCTACTGGGGTGGGGTAACTTCCCACTACATCGAGATGGAGAAAAAAGCATCGCTGATGATTCTTGGAAGATTTTGGGAGGAAAAATCGATATTTTCGAGAAAATAACATGATGTATTTACAAAAAGTGTGAGTAGGGGGGGGGGGGGCAAAAAAATTATCTTAACGATTTCCGGGTTATAAAAATAGGAAGTTCCCATTAAAAAAATACGAAGGGGGCAGCGTTCCGCCGGGGGGCAGATTCTCCCACACAACTGGCATCGCCATGTGATAGCTGGGAAAAAATGCTAACATTTTTATCTGGATCATTTTTCCTGATAATTCCTCCCTGTCGACTTACGCAGGTGTATCCATCTTTTTTCAACACCCTGTATAATATGTATGTACATAAATAGAATATTGATATTATATTCGGTTTACAAATACCCTTTGAACATGGGTATTATGGGTAATGAGCATATTGTTCATATTTAAAGCAATATCTCTATGTATTTAAAAAATGTGTATTATAAAAAAAATAATTACATATAATACTAAACAATAATTACACATTTAAACGATGAATGAGATCTTGGCAAAAAATCAAAAAATAAAATAGTTATATGAACAAATTAATCACTGCTGTTTCTTGAGTTATTTATGTAGCCAGATTTGTATCGTATCAGTGAACTTTAAAATAAACATGTCTTTGTTTTATAATTTATAAGTACCGAATGATGTTTCACAAAATAAAAGTAATTAAAATGTAAAAATGGTGTAATAAAAATTCATAATATATAATAATGATGCATTGTTAAAATCTTTCTGTTCACTTCATTTATTTGTCTCATAAGAACTTATCTTTTTATTTTTAAGTGTATAAATAATATACGTGTATCTTTGTTTTTATTTAATCAAATCTCAGATAATATTAAGGGGTTACATACAGTTAGAATTTTCAAAAAATATAATTTTTTTTATTTCATTTTCGTAATGTACATATATTTAAGTACACACAAAAAATTCAAGTCAATCCGGCGATTATTTTCGAAGTTACACGCATATTTGTAAAGACGTCTCAGAGCGTTTGAAAGTAGGAGGCCGGAGTTAAGGAGTTATATACAGTTAGAATTTTCAAAAAATCGATTTTTTTAATTCCATTTTCGTAATGTACAGATATTTTAACACAAGTTTCTTAAGAATATTTTTTAGTAATTAATCGAAGGTTTTATCTCACCGATAAATATTTCTTTTTTTATAAACAATTTAAGGTCAAATTTTTGTCGAAAATCGATATATTTTTTTTGAGAAGCCGCCATTTTGTGAAAAAATTTTATTTTGCTTATTCCTTCGATTAAGTACAAGATTATACATTACTTTAACGAAATTCGTTTGGGTTTTTTATTTTAAATGATCCAGTCCAGAGATATAGTGGTCACCGCAAGGCGCCTTTTTTGAGAGAACCTCCTGGAGAACAGCTGTAGTAGCTTTCGAAATTATTATTTTTACAAATAAAAAATGTTAAAATACAAATAAAAGTTACCATAATATGTGTACAAATTTTTACATTAATAAATTTAAAAGTCTTCTCTTAAAAAATTCTTGAAAAACCCCTTTTTTGGCCTTCTGACTGTATGTAACCCCTTAAAATAATATTTGAGTCTATTAATAATTTAGCAATCTCTAAATTGTAAATTAATTATAGGAACATTTTTTATGGATAAGCTCTAGGAAATGTGGTAGTATATATTTGAATTTTTTTTTATAGAAGAGCAGAAGGAAAAATTGAAATAGTATTTTTTTAACATAATTAATTATAAATACTTTGATTCTATAGCGATCAATTTGGAAAAATGAATGTTCTTCGTGTGCAATTATTTTTAAATTGAAAGATTCTAAAAAATATACAATATAAAACAAATTGTCATTAATTTTAAATATCTTAAGACACCATCAAATGCCTGTAGTGAACATCATCCTTATTATTTCTTACAATTATATTTAGCAAATTTTCCTACCATCTGAATGATATAACAAAGAATTAATAAATTCAATTATTCAATATCTGCAATTAAAATAGAAAAACAAACAAAATGCTTAAAGTATAAAATTCATACAGCAGTAGCAACAACAACAACAACAATTAAGAATATGGACGAAAGAATGGGTTCGCTGCTAACTAATTGGTGATTGAACACAATTTAGTTACATAAAGAGCAACAATAATTACTTCTCCTATACGTAATTGAAATGAGTAAAGCCTTGTGACCAATCAGCTGAAAACTCGTATAAATTAATTAAATATTTCTAATTAATTAGCATTCGCATTTCCTCCCGCTCGAATGGACGCTGATTTTTAATGTCGAAGTCAAACATTCAATACGGAGCAGATGTTGCAGGTCAACTGTTAATTCATTTACAGACACAAAGTGATAAATAATTGAGATATAATTGATTTGGTAACAAAGGTTTGTGTATAAACGGTTATCATTTGCACATTGTATACAAAGTTTCCACTATTTAGTAAGACTCTATAATCATTTCATAATATTTTTATTCTATACATATTCAATTGTTTGTATAATAATTAATTGGAATCGTTCATAGGAATTTAAAATAATAGTGTATTTTTAAATATTTATATTTATATAAATATATAAGTACCTACATACATTTACTTCATAAGTAAAATAATATGTGATCTATGTAGATATATGCAAGTACACAGAAAAAAAACTGTATTGGACCAAGAAAACCTTGTTTTGTATATAACTAAAACAATATTTTCATAATATAAGAAACATACCCTTAATCCAACTACGTTATTCCTTCGTTCAAGAATACTATAGTTGGTTTAAGAGATTATTGCTTATCTTAAGAAAATATTGTTTTCATTATATACAAAACAAGGTTTACTTGGTTTGAGAAATCCATTCTACCAGTGTACGTAATTTATAATATCAGTATATTATGTTTTAGTTGAGAAACATATGTATTGAATATTTTTATGTAATTAATGTTACAAATTCCAAAGACGACATTTATTTTAATTTTATTAGTTAATAATGTCATTCATATAATCAATTGTGTGGAGTAGGAGACAAAGCAGGTATCCCATTTTAAATCAAAACTCAAAGACAAATTATATTCTAAATATAAGAGAGAATTTGAAACATCTCTCTCTTTCTCTCTCTCTCTCTCTTATCGCTCCCATTAGAACAGAACTAAAAAATTGATAAAACTTAATTAGATAGCTTAAGCTCGACGACTCATTTTAAGCTCGGTGGAATTTCAACATTTATATAGCAGGTAAAGTCGTGAGGTGACTATCACCAAAATAAAACTGACAGTCATTATTCTCATATCGTTTACATAATTGAAATTAAATCTATAATCTGTAGTCAAAATACAATCATAACATTGCCAACAAAACAAATATAACATATATAAAAAAACAATCTAGCATCACCATCACCATCCACGGCTACCACTACAGTAAACAAACAACAATAAAATAACACGAGCAACTTTTCAATCTACCAACCGATATCTGTAGCAGTAGGCTGTGGAGAAAAAGAAGAAACCCGCCGGCTGCCACATCTCAGTCATCGCATGTTTGAATCTTTCAATCAGTCCGTCTTCTCTCCGACCCACCGTGTCTATATGTCTGTATATGTATGTGTATGTATATATATATATGTGTGTGTGTTTGATTCTACACATATGCATCAGCAAATTTTACTGACGCATTTATAAATCTGTCACGAAATGTAATCTCCTCGATTTGATGTTCTTGATAGATAGATGAGACCTGGTATTTTTAGAATATGTGTTGCGTTGATGAACAAAAACAAATATTACTGGTTTAATTGTTTTTATACGGATAACATCTTTACATATATAACATGTATAATATATACAGGTCTGCATCTGTCTGGGGAATTTTATATTGGCCATATATTCTAACCATTTATTGTTATTTGAACATTGATTTTAATTTTATTTAGATTATTAGTAATTAAATAAATTTTTTTGAATGTCAGTAATCTAGATTATAAAATATCTACAATTGAAGATATTTCCTGATTTATTAATTCCAGGTTTAGGGCCGTATAATAAATGTGGGGTAATTAGTAATTTATGTCAAACAATTAGATAAAAAAGTGTAAATCAAATAAAGGTAAAACAAGTTGTAATTCTATTATAGAATCGAGGTATTATAAGAATACCTTCCACCCAAAAAGATTGAAAACCTTTTCATGGAAATAACTCTAATCAAAATTATGTACATTGCTTGGTCTATGCCTATTTTACGAAATAAGCAATTAATTGGGTGCATGTTTCAGTAGCCCAAAATAAAATAATAATTATCAATATCTATATCTGGATATATATTTTTTAATTTAGGGATCTCTATTACCCTAGGTTATTGGGATTTCAAGTCCATGATGCTTTTTTCTACATAGTCACTTGAGTACGTTAACATTAGTGTGCAATAGTCGTGACTTAAGTGTCGATTACATTGAGCGAGTTTAATAGCTACTAGCCGGCGAATTCACTAGCTGCTAGTAAACTCACCCAGTGTAATCATGTTCACTAGCTAACTAGCAGTTTGTAAACAATCTGCAACAAAAGTTGAAAGCCAGGTTTCTTTACTCGCTACTCATTGGCGTGTGGGCTTGTTAACTAGTAAACTAGCCGTGTGTCATCATAGTTGCTAGTGAACTAGCTGCGAGTATTCCGCCTATTCACAACACATGGTTTTAAATCGCTATAGCGAGTTGCTACTGAGTAGTACTGAGCGAGTGGAATGTTTTGTGTGTCATCACTATCGTACTAGTTGACTCGCCCGCTTCTAAACTCGCCAGCTTGTAGCTAGTAAACTCGCTTAATGTAATCGATCCTTTAGCAATTGTTTCTTTACAAGCTACCTCTGTACGAGCGAACTTCAGGAACCAATTAACTCGTAAAAGTGAGAAATTTAACATATCACTAGACTTAGACAGTGGTTATTAATGTATACTCATTTTAAATATCTACTTAAATGACATGGTTGTTATAAAATAAAAACTACTATTTCTTTGCAAGCTAATTAATTTTGTAAATTGAGATAATTATTATTATGTATAGTAAAAATATGTTTATTTAATAAATATGCACGTACTTAAGGTTTACATTTATAATTTGCAACACGAACAGAAAAGAAATAAGTAAGCGATATGATTTATATAATAGCAAATAATATCTATAGAGCACGCGATATCTATTCAAAAAAATATCAAACATGGAAGAAGGAAAATATTAACATTAAAGCGAGGAAATGAAAATGGGCTGATTAATAACACAAATGAGCATAATACGTAACTGAGGCCGGATTATCAATTACTGACAAATTCGTTCATTACAAATATCCGACTATTATTATTGCTTACGTGTCCAAGAGCCATCGGCCGTTGAACAATTTGTACAACTCAGGAGCTGGCAGCTGCACCTTATATCATTGTCAAAGTGCCACATTTCGGTTTTAATCTGGCTCCATATGTCTTTGTTCCAACACCATCCTCCAAATCTCCATCATTGCATGTAATAAATACTGACGACACCTGACTATACGATGGGAAAATTCTATAAAATGCTTGATTGTTTTTTTACTCGCGCCGGATGGCCATATCGGTCATTTAAATTACTCTTTTTCTTTGAATACAGATTGGTAGATAAGTATTATCTAATAAATATGCTTAAATTTTGTAATATTCTGTTGAATAACAAATGTAAATACAGGAAGTATCATATCACAATTTATTGTTATTATTATTTTAAACCAATAGATTTACGAGTTTCATTTTTTATAGGTATCTGGTATATTTACTTTTATTTAAATAAAATATAGCGTATAATAATATGTAATATGCTATTTTACTAGATTTGTTTGAATGTTTCTAAATCGGTGATGGTCCACGCAACTGATTACTCTAAAACATAGGTACCACTTTTTAATAACAACGGAAGTATTAATAATTTAATTACATCAGCATTATCACTCACGCTATTGATTATATTGGTTCAGTATTTTTTACGTAAAATCTGAATAAACGAACAACAGATAGGGATAAAAAAAACAATATACCTAATTAAGACTTCAACAATTGTTTTTATTGTGCAGCAAAAAAGAGTTCTAAATAGTGCAAATAATTTTCAGAAATAAAAACACATCGCTAAATACTGATTACCTATACATTATTTCATTTTCTATAAATCGATCGACTACTGCTTCTTTTATCACGGGAAACTTATTGGTCTTAAACTTGAACATTTTTTATATCTCTAATTTAAATAAAATCTAAAAGAATTATCAAGGCAAGAAATATTTAATATACATATTTTTTATCAGTATATGTTTTTTTTTCTCTGAGTAATTCATCAAATATGAATGATGTAATAAACATAAAATAAGATAAAAATATGTTTGTTATAAATATTTACTTAATTACAAAACGGCCAATATTTTTTCCGACTAACCATTAGCGTCTCTTTATTCAAACCGAACACTCTTCCCTCACTTGGTTGCGTAATGGGTGAAGATAAATCAAACAAATGTTGACGAATAATAGTGATTTAGAGGATGGAGATTTATTTTCACATGTACAAGAATTGGTAATTTATTGCAGTAAATTTGAAACAGCAATGCTATCTGACGGACATTGTTGGAATGATGGCAACGAGTGATTGGTTGCAGAGATCCCAGTAAGCGTCGACAGTCTGTGTCGATTTTATTTTGCGTTTGTTTATTTGTTTCTTCAAGGAATAAATCCAATGTTTATTATTTGCCAGTTGGTTGAATTAATCTTGTTTGATTTTACAAAGTTTATAGTTTATAGTATGCTTTATTGTACACAGTCAGTTAAAGTATAATATTTCCAATATCCATTGCAAATTGAAAATAAAGTACTTATATTATTTTTATTTATTAATTATTATATTATATAATTTTTTATGACAGACTGACATATTTTTTTTACAAAATGGGATTGACTACAAGGACATCCACAGAAATTTTTTTGTTAAAAGGATCACCCCCCCCCCCTAAAAAATGCAGGTTCGGTTACTATAATAATTTGAATGTTTTTTTAACTGTTGCGTTATCGTACAATATGTTAGATTAGGTCATATCTCGGGAGAGAAGTGCCCTATATTCCCCTTTGCTCTTCCGCAGTGGAACTGAAACCGAGTGTTTCATCTCATCGTGGGTAAATTAAACTTTACTTATAGTCTCATGTTATGTCGTAAATTTCAATATGGTAAAAATAAAAATAAGTTATTAAAAAAAATTATTTGTATAAAAATCAATAATTTTGGTTCTAAAAACTTAAGATTAAGTATACACATCGATATGTGACAGAATGTTATCCAAATTAAAATTATTACGAGTATACAAACTTCTGAGATAAAATTACAATAATTCAAATTAATACAAATAAAATATAACAAAAATATATTATTCTGAGGCATCCAAATTTTCTTGAACCATGTTTAACATATCTGCTTTCTCCTCACCCCAGTGTAAACATAACAGAATATTCAGATTCGAGATTAACATGTTTTGACTGTTCGATTAGCAGATACATATGAAGTAATGATGTGTCGATTGATGGTGTAAATATTTTTCCAGTTAAAATAATTCTTCGTGTTTTTATAATTGACGTCTGTTTTACATTTTTGAAGATTATTATATGATTCATGTAATTGCATATAAACAGATGGTTTTATTTATTAAATATTTACAATTAGTTAAAACAATCAATTAGATTTCCTATAATATTAGGCATGTATATAATTACAAATAATATGTTGCAGATGTCTTAAGGTGAGTATCCACAAAGACATAAGTTCTCCGAGCTGTTCAAGAAAAGCTCGCGAACAAAACTCATGATATGTTCCGCGAACACCTGGAAACGCTGAACAAGCTGTCAACACAGTTTTTGCGTCTTACGGTGAAGTTGAACTTATGACAGTTTTAAAGTAGTTAGTAATAAATTTTGATATTTTATTTATTTACTTGAATTTTTCGATAAAAGTTAACAAAACTAATAAAATAGAATTTACAATTTTTTAAACGGTTATCAGAATTCAAATGAAAACTGTCCATTATCCTTTTTTAATTAACGTACATACTATAAAATTATTTATTTACGATTTATTGCTAAATTACAGGACTTTAAAAATAAATATATTTAAAAATGATTATAATGAAAACTAAAGAAATAATTTATATATATTTTTTTTAATTCGAAAGTCAGAAGTTTTCATTACAACCGATTTTACGCCAATTCAACCCACAATGTTTGTAGTTTCTGCCCGCTTCACTGATGAATTTGTTGTTCGAGAACTCGAGTCGAACAGATGACAAAAATTAATGAATTGTGATTTGCTCGCGAACTGCTTGTACTCTGGTATAAATAAGTCTTTCTAAATAATAGAAAAATGTATTAATTCAGTCAACGTTTCATCATATATTACAATAGATATCTCCAGGAATATCTAATTAAAAGACAGTTTTTATGTGCAGGGAAATATTCAAAAAGTCAAATATGCAATTTTTCATAATACAAATTCCGTTAATATAATATTATGTATGCAATCACAAGAACATTTAATAAACTTCAAAAATAAATTTGCATCAAACAACAGCAATTAATATCAGATGAAAAAGTTTGGGAAAAGTCTGAGGGGAGAGAAAAAGCAGCGATGTAACGAATTCATAAAACAATTTTGCACATCAGCCACAAAAACCCGCGTCGTCCGTTGGATTGACGGCCTTAATTCCCATTAAGTACCCATTTCAACGTCACGCTGCCCGTAAAAATAGTGACACGCCGCTGTTTTTATTGGAGAGCTTCATTAAAAGTCCGCGTGTCACCGGTGGCGCTGTGACTTCCTCTCGTTTGTCACATGTCCGCCGCATTCCGTTCAACGAAATTCCAGCCCCGTTATTCTTCTCCGGGCTCTTCTAGTTCACTATAGACATACGAACGAAGGGTGTCGATTTTACTTTTTGGGGTTTGGTCTGCTCAAATTAAGCTTAGAAAAGAATTTTCGCATAAATATTTTATATTAGTGTAAACTTGAAGGTTACATTAATGCTACATACCTAGAGCGAATGCCAATTGTACTTTTGGTTTTTGATCTATTTAAGTAAATAACTATGTATTTACGAGTTTATTATTCCTAACTCTCGCTTGTAAAGCAAGAACACTCAATGTTAGAGCAATTAATGGTTACCACACTGAAGCTTTCATACTGGATGAAATCTGCATACGTTCAGGTCATTTAATTTAAATGTATTAAAAATTAAAACTAAGCGATTTAAAATTATAGATTTATCAATAATATTTTTAGTGATTTAAATAAGTTTAACATTATTTCTAGACCAGATTTAATTTGATACTACATTTATGTTAAAATTCAGATTAATATTTTATTGTAAATTCCTTACTGTTATATTATAATTTTTCATTTAAATATTTAACATAAAAACCTAAATACCAAATTGCAAAGATGTTTGATATCAGTTTAATATACGGCAAACCTTCCATTTGTGCGGTTAATTGGTTCCAAGAAAACAGCGAAAAAAAATAGCAATTGTTTCATTACTTTTTTTTGCCCCCTTTTTCTAAATTTTTACAACTGCGTAAAAGTGAGTCCGCGTAAATTGAAGGATAAATATTTTGTAAAAGTTGAGGGGGAGTTAGTCTGTAAGATTGATATTCATTTTTTTTTTTTTTTTGAGGAGGATTTATTATGTTGTTCAGCACCTACTCTAACATGTAATGTTATTCTCTCTGTTATTTATACAATACTGGCTTCGTTTTTCTCAATTTAAATAAATCAAATAATAACAGGACGTATATGTATTATATGTATGTCAATTTTTATTTAATAAAAATATTATCTTTTAATCAAAACCGAGAACACGAAATAGAGCAATTTGAGTAGTGAATTATCATTTCATTCATCAATACAACAAGCCAACAACCAGCCAAAATATACAAAACAGGCATAAACAATAAAGATACAGTGACGTCGGTACACATACAATGATCCTCCCAGTGGGACTGTAATGAAATTCCGCAACATTTGTAATTAAATACTTAAAACAGCTGCACTGAATTCATAATAATGCCATCAAAATGAACACACATATACTCATGCACGCACATACATACGAACACACACACACACACACAACAATAGTCCAGATTTGAAAAAATGGCTTATAGTGACTTTATCCAAAAAAATTTAAGTCACCTAGAAATAATCGTTTGAGTTGTCTAAATTAATGGGTAACAAAGAATTTTAGAAATATGTTCTTTTTTTACATAAATTTTTATGAAATATGAATTGCTCACTGTAGTGGTCAGAGTTGTAAAAAATATATTTGAAAAACAGTAATATTTGCTTGATCTCAAGTATCTTTAAAGAAAACCCGAAAATAAAAGAGTAATTTGAAGTTAAAAAATTACGCACTTGAATCTTATGCGGTGCTTACACCGAAAAAGACAAATTTTATAACACTTCGTATTTAAAAATGTATGAGGTTTGTTGCACTTTTGTAAAAAACACGATGTTGCTGTTTTGTTTATTTGGTGTAAGCACGGCATTAGATTAGGAAAGACTATAGATTCATAACAACCAATGCTAGTCCGTATATGAAAGTGTTACCAAAATTGTATGAAGACCATCTTTTATATTAATGTTACTTTCGTCATTTCTATGGATATATCTCAGAGGCGTCAGTTGAAAATTTATAATATACAAATATGTTTTAATTTACAATTAATACTTAATTTAAAATCCAAATGATACGCCAATGACTCGTGGAACGATTTTTTGTGAAACAATATGGTAACAACACTATAAAAACTGTATTGGACCAAGAAAACCGTGTTTTGTATATAACGAAAACAATATTTTCTTAATATAAGAAACATACTCTTAATCCAACTACGTTATTCCTTCGTTCAAGAATACTATAGTTGGTTTAAGAGATTATTGCTTATCTTAAGAAAATATTGTTTTCGTTATATACGAAACAAGGTTTACTTGGTTTGAGAAATCCTTTCTACCAGTGTAATTACATAGCTTTAAATTTTATTCTTCCTTTTCGAAAATAATTTTGTAATTGAAAATTCTAATGAATCACATCAGAAAATTTTATTAGTAAAAAAATTAAACCTCCTATAACCTAACAAAAATTACCAATAATATGTACCTATAATAAAAATATATTTAATTCATAATCTCAAAAACTATTACATCAAGGAACTTTTAATTAATTCATAGAGATTAAGTAAAAATGAAACTATCCATTTCCAGAAAAAAATTATATAGAAATATTATTGTTATCCTTAAGAGTGGTAAACAAAAATAAATCTTTTTAACGTTTTGGCCAATAATATTTAAGATCCGGAGCACAGTGTACACGTACAGTAGTGACAACTTGACTCGTGGACACGTCACGTTAGGCAGGAAGAGTATGCTCCGCACGGGGAGGGTACTGGGAAAGGAAGGGGGGGGGATTGTAGGTACGCCGAGGGTGCGAAGGGCACGGACGTGCGAGGCGTCATACGGTGATCGCGTTTTATGGAGTTTGGGATATCATATACTACCACTGCTGCCAGTTTTAGTTGATGATTTGTTTAGTAATTGTGATGTGTCATGTTTGTTTTTGTATATTTTATTTTGAGTTTGTTTTATAAATATATGTTTGTATTAGTTTGATTAATTATGAACTTTGTTCAAAAATTATATGGAAACTAGAAAATATAATGTTAAGTATATAAATTTCCGGATATTAATTTATAATCTATATTTATGTTAAATAAGGATGTGCTTTTAGCAGACATCAATATTATCAAGATAAATGCGCTTTTCCGATTTGCGTATTTTTTTTTAATTCATAGATAAGTTCTTTGCCTAGGTTTTAGTATATATTTTGTAACGTTGGGTAACATAAACAATACCACAGTGACGATAATAGTAAATCAAGTCGGAAAAAAGTTTGCCGCCAGCAGTCTCATTTGCAAAAATATCTAAAATAAACTCCGTGATATTATATGTCTAACTTTTGTATTTAAACGAGCGAAGCCACGGGCATAGCTAGTATTTATTAAATTTAAAAAAGAAAGTATAAATAATCTAAGAACAAATTAAATAATAATAGGCATTTTGACTAATTTAAAAAAAATTATTCTATGATGATCTTACGTGTCTCCTATTTCCAAAAAAATACTTATTTCTGCAGAAAATAAAAGTTTAATCGCAAAAATTTACTCTTTTAAAACTAATTTTGAATTTCTGAGTTGTGACGTCACACTCCTTGTCAACAATAATCAAACATACAGAGTTAGACAATAATTTAATTATTTTATGTGTTAAAAATTGAATTTCAAAGTTAAAGTATGTATCTAATATTTTTGTAAGAGGAATTGATATTTATCTAAAATAAAAGTCAATCACTTTTGACGTTTAGCGATCCGTGACGTCATTCGCTCTGATTGGTATTCCATTTAACATGGTGGATTGCTGTATTTTGCATTTTATTTTAACAAAAATTATATTAATCTCGCTATTAATATAAAAATAAATACATTTTTTAGAATCTTTTAAACCTATTTTATTATTTAAAATCATAATTTCAATGATACTGTGTTACTGGCCACATGCCTAATATAAATATGTATAAATATTATTTTTATTATTATTAATTGTTTCTAAAAGAATAAATAATACTTTATATATTAAACGTTTATGCGAAACATCCTACATCTCATACGAATGTCACATCATTAAAATAAATAAATAAAAAACCGATTCTACCACCACCAACGAAACACTTGATAAAAATTCCCAACTGGAAGGATTAACTCATGTATCCTAATACACATATAATTTAAACTGGACAATAAATAACGCGCATTGTAAATATTTTACTGCAGGGTATAAATTAAACGTAAAATATTAATTTCGGGCGCGACAATTTGACGGTGTAATATAGATAGAGCGTGTAATACACAAATTGTTTAATCGTCGGTCCGGACATTGACGCACTAACATGGTCGTAGCGAGCGCGAGTGATAAACCGACAGTGCGAGTTATGGCACTGGTTTGTCATTAAGGCTTGTTTACGACACAGCCAGACAGTTGGGCATTCAATTTAAAGCTCGACACAGCGTTTGACAATCTGTCCTTCCGTTTCATATACTTTAACTGCATCGTTTTTATTATTGATTTACTCACTTTATGGTAATGTGTGATATTTTGTTGTTATTGTGTTCCCAGTGGCCAGGAGATTATTTACAGGGTAGTTTTGGAGTAGGAAATTTCTGACTTGTTCTGAGATATTACTATAAAAGTTATGTATGTAATGTTGTATATATTTCTTTTTATATTTTAGGAAGAGTATGGTATTCAATAAAAACTAACACAAATAAAAATAAAGGTAACTTTATAGCATAGATGAGCACAGTTAATCGAAAAGTTAACTTCGTTAATCCTTGAAGCGTTAAAATTCAGAAAATTTAACGGAAGTTGATGTTATCTGAATTAACTGAAAATTTAACAAAAGTTAACCGTTAAAAGTTAACCATCCAAAATGTTTGAAGACCTTTTTTTTGCTACTTCGACAACTTTCTTATGTACTTTTCATCAAACAACCAATGTACGGACTAAAGTTAACGGAAATTAACCTTAGAAGTTTTTTTGAGTTAACTGAAAAGTTAATCCGTTAAACATTTTGTTAACTTCGTTAATTAACGATTAACGGATTAACGAGTTAATGCCCACGTATGCCCTATATCTTAATATATATAAATTACGTGTCACGTTGTTCCTCCGCGATGGACTCCTAAACTACTTAACCGATTTTAATCAAATTTGTACACCGTGTGCAGTTTGATCCAACTTGAAAGATAGGATAGCTTACATCTCAATTTATGATCGCAATATTATTTTATTGCAAATTATTTGTCTTTATCTGTTAGCTCCAAACGATTCTAACAGATGGTGACATCTGTTGACTGGATTGAGTAAGTATTCAATAGATGGCGCTATGTCAAACTTCCAAACGTTTCATATAACCTACAATTTAATAGCATAACCACCACATGTTGCTAAAGTATAGGTTAACCACAGCAACGCGTGGCCGGGTCAGCTAGTAGGTATATAAAAAAAATAATTGAACAAATATCTTTTAATAGAAACGAATTTCCTGCAAGCATTATTCTACAAAAAATGATAAAATAGTATGGTATTCAATACAAAATAAATAAAGGTAACCCTAGACATGAAAAAAAATTAATTATTAACAGATATCTTTTAACCCTTCTGTCAACCATAGTTCTAAAACCTTTCCGTCTACCATATAGGTCTGACTGGACCTTCATATATTTTGTATGAGAATGGAGTAAAATAAATGGAAAAAAATAATAAAGCTTCTTTTATAGATTAATTTGAATATTTTCTCTTATTAAAATACATTTTGAATTTTATTTAATTTTTCTTTTGTATTTTTATTTATCTTCTAGATTTACACATTCGTGACATTTTAAATATTGCCGGCTATGTTGCAAACATACCGGGTCTGCGCAAGCATTGCACGTGAATCTTGTTTTTCTTTGAAATTTATCATTTATTCGGCAAATCTTGCAGGATTTCTTCTGTTTTGCTGCTGTTTGGCTAGTGGTCGGTTGTGGAATTTTAAGTTGTAACGGTGCCCCATTTTAAAGGTAATTAAAGGTATGAAGGTCTGGCCAGACCTATAAGGTAGACAAGAGGTATACAAATAGAAATATCATTTTTTTTCGCACTCCCACACACCCTATTATTATTTTTTTGCACTGAATCATAGAAACGAGGTAGATTAAGGAATTCAAGGAATTTGATAAAGATACATAAAATATTTCTATCAAAAAAACTTATGGAAAGATCAAAAAGGTCTGGCCAGACCTAATGGTTGACAGAAGGGTTAATAAAAACGAATTTCCTTGTAACATTATACTACAAAAAATCGATAAAATAGTAATATTATTATTCTAATTTTAAAAATTTGGTTTCAATAATAATTCGAAAAATTAAATTGAAAATTGACAAGATTCGTTTCCAGGTAATTCATGCTCTTCAGAAATATGATGGACCGATAGACACATATATGCATATGTCATTGCCATTGTCATACTCGACTACATGAACTTTAAAACGCATATAAAAAATTAAATAATAAAAGTATAAAATAAATTTGGAAAAATTACAATTCTTTTCACATGGAATAGAATTTGGCTATATTATTGTCTTTGATTTAACATAACTGTCAAATATGAAATAAAAACTTTTTTTGAAGTGACAAAAAATATGTTTACGTATTAATTATGCATAATATTATGTAAGTCTATAAGTCATTCTTCAAATTCAAATAATAACATTTGAGTAAAAGTAAATAAAAATAGGTCTGATTATAAGATTACTACTTGAGAAAATAAACAAAGGATTAGCAGATTCCGCATTAAGTCAAACAGTTAGTGTTTAGCTCATCTCTCCCTTGAATATACATACAAAAGGTGGGGCGCCAGGGAAAGGGTTCCAGGACAATCCACCACAAGTACATCTAAGCTAGACAAGACTTAACTTCCAATACTATGAATAAATGTCTTTTATGGTCGATTTACAAATGTGTTTGTGCAAATTTGCGTTTGAGATTTGATATAAGGGTTAAGATGTGTCACCAGGGCTTAGTCTCCAGTTTGTCGTGGAATTTGTAATGGTTAAAAGGCTTATGTTATACAGTTTGACGATGCTTTTGATTTCCATAATATTGTGTACGTTAGCCTTGATGTTTGGATTAACTCGTATCGACATGACTGCAGAATTTAAATTGAGATTAAACAAATGGTCTTATTTACCTTATATGTCTTTGAATACAACAATATATCTGGCGAGTTTTTTTTTCACTGATCTTTTATTACAATTAATTTTTAATACTAGTATATATGTAATAGAGACATCAGGATTCGCAAAAAACATAACAAAAAATACATATACAGATGTAAGCATCCCTATAATATAGTTAATTTGATAATTATTTTAGACTTCAGTGGCTCTTTTCTCGTTGGTATGATTTTAATTCGCTTTTTTTTTAATTTTATTAAAAAAAATTATGAAACGGAATTGTTTTATTAATGTAAATTAGCATTTTAACTAAAATTACATTTGTTTCTGGTATCAAATTCATGATTGAATTTATCAAAGTCAATGTGGATAAATAATACATTCATAATAATGTTATTGTGAAAATTTTGAATTGTTTACATAATGGTTTGTGAACTAATCTATATCTATAAAAGAGTTTGTCCTTAACCACTCACTCATTCACTCACTCACTCACTCACTCATATATCAACGTACAGCCCAAACCCTTGGACCTAGAAACGTGAAATTTCGTAGGTGCCTTCCTTTTATGATGTAAGCACCCACTAAGAAAGGATTTTTCGAAATTCAACCCCTACGGGGTTAAAACAGGGTGTCAAATTTTATATAAAAAAAATATTTTTTTTGTTCGCATTTAATTGAAACTTATCGAACATACTCTACAATATAAATAATGAAACAATTATTTCAGCATTTTCCAAAATTTAACCCTTAAGGTGTTAGGGGGGTGGAAAAAATTTACAAAATATTTTTTTTTGTACTCAACGAATGAAACGTGGCAAATGTAGGTACTCTACAAGACAAATAGCAGTTACGAAAATCCAACCCCTATGGGAATGGTGCGGGGGGGTGGGTAAAATTTTGATATATTTATCTTGATAATTGTTCATGATATTAAAGTAAATTTGGACTAATTAATATTCAGTTAAAAATGAAAGTTTGATATTCAACCCTAATAGCATGGGACGGGGACGAGGATGGATTTAGATATGTTTATCTGCATACTTGATTTACTTATAAAGTTAAATACTTATAAATAGTCAGCTGTGATACGCGATCACTACAAAGGTAAATACTATTACTATAAAAAATGTAATATCTTATCCCCTATCACGTATGGAGGGTTCTAATTAGTTTCGAAGTTTAGGCGAGCGAAGCCACGGGGTGCCGCTAGTAATATATAAATAAATTCTATTATATGTTACTAATAATAATAATAAAAATATAATCTTGGTTTTTGTTATAATTATTTAATATAGGACGTTGAAAAGCGTTATTAATAAATTATTATATTTGTACATCTTTAATAATTATTTTTCGTACATTATTTAAAAACAGATTTATGACATAATTGTTTAACAAACTAAATTAGTGCTGTATCTACTTTAATTATTTATAATAATTATAATTTGTAATGTTATGTTTAATAAAATAAACGTACATACATACATACATTCAAAAGTCTGTTATAATTAACTAATATACAAATAAACGCAAAGTTAATTACTAATTTTCATTTATTATTATTTTTTTAATCTAATCTGATAAAAAATATATTTAGTTCATATCATTCTAGCTGCAAAAATGTGACTTATCAGGACAGTGATTTAAAAGTTTTAAGTGCAGACACCTACGTTTTATTAAGATATTTTGCAAATGAATAGACAAAACTTAATCGAAATCTCAGTTATCATGTTATGACCTAAGACCATAGACAAAAATATACTAAAAAATAAAACAAATTAATAAGATATGTTGGAATCTCCTCATATCGTCGCTTATCTAACAACACCGCTTAAGTCGAAAATTAGCGGTTTTTACATTTTAATGTCATTGGATAAAACTACCCATTGCACGCCGATCTACCAATCACATTCAAAACGTTTCGGACAATAAGAGACCAGAATCCAAAAAATAGTAACAGCGCGCAAGCTGGTAGCCTATATAAAACATACACGGTTTTTTCGCTCTGAGTTGTCAGATAAGCGACGATATGTCTGAGCCTTCAATTTTACTTAAAATATAAAATTGGTTGCCAAAAAACTATAGACCGCATATGACAAAAATATCAAACCATATTTTTTTTTTCTATTGAAGTATGAATATTTATGTTAATAGAAAATATTTTAGAGAAATTTTTCCATTTAATTTAATTATCCAATAAAAATAAATAAATAAAAAGAAACCATACAAAAAAATCATAAAGACAACAATATCTATAAAAATCTGCTCTATCATCTATTCCTATCTCAATATCTCATATCAATAAAAAAAACGTTTAAACCAAATCCATGAAATGACTATTTAAGTTAAAGCAGCAGCCAGAGTTGTTGATAAAGATGGATGAAATATCTCGGGACGATAATGCGAAGTAATGAATACGTTCAACAACATTATGGTTTGGATTATACACCAACTATCAAGTTGAACATTAGCGCTCATCAATCTCGCTGACGTGTATATCTCTCTCTGTCTTACTAGTGCGCCACCGTGTACTAGTTCTCTCGTTACATATGCTCCGTGTCACATCTAGTTGTGTCACGGGGTTTCCCCTTAATATGAAGGGCTTTTGAAGAAACAAGGGGATGTTGATTAGGTTTTTTGGGGTATTATGATACGTTTGAAGTGTTGAAAGTTATTTGATATTTTTTCACACTGATTTTAGTAATTATATATTGATATCAATATCTATTTTTTAACTAATTAAATTTTAACATAAAGCGAATAACAAACTAAAAAAATCGATTGGTTATTGGTATTTTTATATGCAAGATAAGGATATGTCTTTACAGCCCTTATTGTTTATTGCAGACCACGTGTGTATACAAATGTATACTTGTTTTTTTTTTTACAAAAATATATTTTCATATATTCTATCTCTATTTCTCTGCATATGTATAGTATATTATATACCTTATTTTGTATTGTGATTTTTTTTTAAATTGACAAGTTTCATCAAAAAAACAAGGTGCTGTATTATCTTTATTATTTTTGTTACATGTTAGTTTTTATTTGAAATTTAACTTTTCAGGGTAAAAATTAATAAAAATCATGTATAGGATTTCTAAAGTAAGCAATTATAATATTAACCATTCATCTACAACATAACTACATATCAGTATTGTCACTAGCATAAGGTTTATAATATTTTATACAGTAGAAACCGGTTATAACGACATCGGTTAATACGACGTACCGGTTTTAACGACTCAAAATAAAAGTCCAACTAAATCCCATATAATTGCATTTTTCCGGTTATTACGACTATCCGCTTTTTACGACCAATATGACCGGTCCCTTCGATGTCGTTATAACCAGTTTCTACTGTATTAATAAATATGAATAATTTTGATAAAAAACATAAAAGGAGAAAAAATTAAAATTAATTATCAATAATTTTTTGTTAAAAAAAGATTAACGTTCAATGACTTTATGATCAGAATTGGTATAGTATAGCATAAAAAAAATAACAAAATTAAATATTGACGCGCAATTTTTAATTTCAATTAAATTCAAATACATCATCCCCATACCCGTATGCAAATCCGGTTTGATCAACACTGTAAAACAGGTAATTTGACAGTGATGAATTTAATTTTTCCATCTGTCAACGGCATGATATATTTTGAGTAAAACATCAAAGGTTTTTAGTGAAAATTAATTAGTTGCTGGGAAATAAAATTGTGTGCAGATATATAAAATAATTAAAAAAATATAAAAATGTATTTAAGTAATGTTAAATTTAATACACATATTGTAAATTTTGTAGTAACTTTTTTGTGTGCATTTATACACATGCGATTTTTAAATCTGTATAATCATACAAGAAGTATATACATCATTAGGACTCCTCGGAAATACTTTAACGACCAAAACAAATCGACCTATACTAGAAGCTAAGGATAATTCTTAGATAACAGCGAAAGCCTCGAAGATTTTTTGACAAATTTTTACTTGAAATGTAAGATTTAAATTTTTTTGGCATTTGTGGTTTGTAGCCATTATATTCAAGCAATAATCGATCCGTTAATAAGATAAAACGTATATAGGTTCGTATCCTCGCACGGCGATCTCGTTATTATTTTTATTTGTTTTATAATATTACAGAGTATTCATTATTATAAGGTCAAGCATTTTATTTTAGATACTATTTAATATATCATAATAGTTTACATTTGAAGAGGACTATAACATCTATATCCATATACTTTTGCTCGCATTTCTCGCACGGTATAGACCATTTTTGATTAAATAGAATGATACATGTTTTATATCCTTTAACAATAAACTGATATTCTAGTTCTAGATAACTTTTGCATAAAACATTTTTTATTAAATCATTACTTTAAACGAAATACAATAAACATTGACGCCTATATCATACGCGCAATATGAATATTAGTGGAAAATAATGAATTATTATTGCAAAACTTGATTTAAACTTGATTTGTATTATAAAAAAACAGTATTTAGTTATTTTAACAAAAATACTTAAATATTTCGCGACAAAAAAAGTTTAAAACTACTGGTTTATATTAAATGTGATTATAACATTATTTTTGTAATTAAAGTTAAATTATTGGTCAAATGTAACAGTGAATTCAATAACACCAGTGGTTCGTAAACATTTTTTATATGAATAAAAAAACTTAATATTTCATTCCACTTTCTGTTAATTTAAACCTTATAAGTATGATAAATATTATTTACAGTTACAGTATGTTTTACAGTCGTGTTAGGATGATGCTGAAATATTCATCTCATCAAAATTTATGTTGGTATCATCTCAATGTCGTTGATGAAACAAGACTGGGAACTAGAAAAAAAACATTAAAGTGTTTTTAGCCTACTGAGCACAATTCTACCAACATAAAATAAGTTAATTTACAAAACCTTCGCACAGCACGTCATCATGGTACAGAAAGATCCAGTAACATTTTCCCAGCAGCTAATGATATCGCTGTTAATTTGGATGTCTGTGAGTGTTTAATAAAGGATCCTTGTGCACCTTATGGCTTATACGTCAGGAATAAATCCAGCCGAGGTAATCTGAGTGTCACGTCTTCCATCTACCGGGGTTTGGGGTCATATATATGGGGTGGAATTAAGATTGGGCCAATTAAAGTAATCGCTCGCGCCACTTCGCCGTTATAGGGATTAATTTGAACAGAGAGACACGCTGCTGCTCTCTGCTTGATATAAAATCAACCTCATCAACCATACTCCGCGAGATTATAGTGGAACATATGTGTGTAGTTTGGTGAAAATAGTTGGATGCTAATCGGGAGCTCATTTTTGGATTAAATAAGAAGTTAATTATTGTGTAATCTGTGTTGGTAATTGTTTCAATTCGTATTTTATTCTTTTTAAAATGTAGATTATATTCGTATAAGTGAAAATGCTATTTCAATATTTGAATGCTTATATCTTTAAATTGTATTTATACAGTAGAAACCGGTTATAACGACATCGAAGGGACCGGTCATATTGGTCGTAAATAGACGTAATAATCGGTAAAAATGCAATTATATGGGATTCAGTTGGACTTAATTTTAAGTCGTTAAAACCGATACATTGGTTAATCGATGTCGTTATAACCGGGTTCTACAGTATTATTATTAACATTATTTACATAATTGGTAAGAGAAATAGTAGATTTTCTCATACAAACACGTTTTCTTACAATTAGTAAGATTGTTAAATTTCTGTTTTGTTAGTTAATATTTTAATAATTTTTATTTCTTTATTTTTTACCTTCATAATTACCGAAGTGAACACAATACTCTTAACTTGCGTCTTGTCTTTGTTCATAGTTTTTTTTTATGATTATTTGATTACTAAATTTTTAATGACAGTTTAAATAAGTAAGACACTATATTTATTTTTCTAGAAGAAATAAGATATGTAATTATAAAAAAAAGACCTGAGTGTTTTTCCTCATTTTATTTTAAATATAGTGTCATTATTTTAAACTGTCACATTTTATTAGAAAACATTAATTGTAATTTTATCTTAATACACACCTAACATAATTATTGATAACTATATGTTATAAATTATTGGTTATTACTTCTATAATACAATTACCATTGTAAAGTGATCAATTATACATATATTTATATATTTTTGTTATAAAATAGAAGTTATAAATATTCCGTAATATAATTTTAGGGACATGGGTTTTCTAACAGTGAACGTTCCATCATACACTGTTAACTATTTATTTCAAAGTCAGAAATAACAGACAGAATGGATTATTATAAACAATTTTTTAACAATCGGGTACCTACCAATAAAAAATATTTTTATAAATTGTAGGTAATAAGTATTTATTTCTTGACGAAGAAAATTATGTCTTATTATATATAGAAAAGAAGAAGAAGAGTATAAATCCTATAGTTCATCAATTTTTATAAATACCCATAATAACAGAGTAAATTC
Source organism: Sialis lutaria (assembly GCA_949319165.1). Taxonomy (NCBI): domain Eukaryota; kingdom Metazoa; phylum Arthropoda; class Insecta; order Megaloptera; family Sialidae; genus Sialis; species Sialis lutaria. The sequence goes on from OX439243.1 coordinate 16,337,002, forward strand.
AATAACGGTTCACAACATGCGGCAAGCACAACCGGTTCATATCTTCATGTAGTAATTCCATCAAATCTCTGTAACAAATCAGTGCGATATGGTTTAAATGTATGTCCGTGAAATCGACGTTCCACTGTAGTGCATCGTTTAAAATAACTCAATTTAGTAAATCTGCTTGTATATATATATTGTTGTCGGTTGTTTGACGTTGGCAAGCAGTATACTCCTGATGCCAAGCCAAGTCTGCTAGTGGGCTTAACTCGTGTTCGAGTATTCAGAACGTTGTTTGTGCGGCGTAAATCTGAACTACGACGGTAAATGTATCTTACATTAGAATGTTTTGTAAACTAAAAATACATACTATTAATAATTCATCAAGTTTCAAAATTCCCTGTGTAGTTGATTGATTATTTAAATCATTTAATCCAATTAAAATATTCTTTACACTCATGGTATTTTTACCGACGTTTTATAAATGAATTACCACTGTTATAAAATTCAAATTAAATTCATAACAATTTGACACCTTGTAGTTTGTAGAAAGAGTAAAGTTAGGTTTTAGGTTGGCCCAAATTCTTTATAATAGGTACTGAAAATAATTTTAAATTTCAATAGTTTTTTTTCTGTTAAGGACATCAAGAAAAGCGTCTTGCATCTCTTATAACGATAATTTACCTACATTTAGGGTTGCTAGAAGCTCGAGGTTTGAAAAGTGTACTACTTCATTGAAAAAGAGGACAAATTGAAAAAATACAAAAATGTGTGTTGTACCTACCTCGAATTAAATTTTTATTTCAAATGCCATTCAATATATAAAAATAAATTGAAGACCTTTTTTTCATTGTCTGTCATTGCTTCCAACCCGAAATTTTGCTGTTAGTGTTTTTAACGACCCTTTTTACGTAGGTAAACATCTTAAAAACCCTGGACACATTTGAAAAATCCCCCCAGACACCCTTAAAAAGAGGACAGTGTCCAGGGAAAAGAGGACGGATGGCAACGCTACCTACATTGCGTATTAATGTTTACACATCAATAATGTTCAATGTAAACACATGATTTTGTACATTAATTTCTAAATGAAGTTAGAAAAAAAATTCATTGGTTCTAGTATTAAAATAAAAAATTTGAAAACATAGATCCACATTTATTAATGTCGACCAAGATAAGCAAATTAAGGATTTACCATACAGAAGAAAATACTCAACACATTAAATACAAACAAAACCCAAATCTAATTTTATCCTTAGACTAAACTGTATTTAATCTAAGACTTGTTGGCATTAACCACCACCTCGCATAATTCCCGTAATACACACACACGCACACACATAGGCGGCTTTGGAACAACACTAATACCGAGTGACGGATTCCCTGCACTGCACTTGTTTAATTTTGCCTCGAGTGTATTGACAGTGACACAGGTGACATGTGTCATATTTCGCGAACGCGTTTGACGTCGTGTCACGTGTTGCGCTGCGTTTAAACGGCATCTTGATCCACGTCGCAATCAATTTGTTGGATCGCTAACGAATAACGCATGTACTAGCTGTATGCTCTGTGTATTTTGCATTTAGCACGTTTGATGTTTTTAATGAATGAAAAATAAAAAATGTGTACATATGATTTTTTTAAATAATCTTCAATTTAATTAGGTATACCTATCTAAAAAATATAATTTTTTTCTTATAATTAAAGATATCTGAAAGTTTTATGTTTATTTTCGTGTACGGCCATATGCAGTTATAAAAAACAACACCTATGTAGGTATATTATAAAATGCAATATTAGTCTGTCTGTCCGTTAGTGCGCTTATCCCTTGAGAAACACTTTTTATGTGTTTTTTTTAATTCATAGATATGTTCTTTGCCCTGGTTTTAGTGTATGTATATTTTGTTACGTTTGGTAACATAAGGAATAAGCTGTGACTGTAATAGTAAATCAAGTCGAAAAATTGTGCAGAGTAAAAATATCTAAAATACACTCCGCGATGTCATGAAATTTTTATATTTGAGTTGGTATAATATAAATTAAGCTATTTTGTTCGATTTTGATGTAAATAATCATTTTGACTTTGTATGTGTGTCTATCTGTCCGTATACGCTATAAATCAAAAACGACAAAACATAAAATATTACAATTGTTAATCCCTTTAAACCTTCAAATCAAGATTTTCGGTGAGATTTTCGAAAAAAAGCCTGTCTTATTTCTTCTACGAGACCTAGGAAAGTAACTAACTATCTAAAATTGAAGAAATTTTTTTTTGTAAATAAACACATGATATGGCTCCCATTTATCTTTTTATTAGTTTACAATTTTCTTAACATTTGAGTGTATATCATTTAAGTTTTTTAACAGTTTGGTATAAATTAAATGATTCAATTAAAAATCTCCCGATTAATAAAATATAATTATTGTATAAATGCCCGGAATTATAAACGAACTCTTTTAAGTAAAGTTAAAAGTAAAAACTACATGTTTGACAGTTTTATTATATTATCTACGAATTATGGATATGCATTCGTAGAGGAAAAACTAATATACATATGTAAAAATATGTACAAGTATTATTATGTACATATTTAGTAGGTATATATGTATACACATATAATATGTAAGTTATAGTAACTATTAATTAATAATTAATTAAAACAGAATACACACAGAGATGCCAGTCAGCAAGAGTGATTCGGAACAACAACAAACAGTGCAAATCAAATGTCAAAACGTCGAGATCTTAATTTGTAACATGCGTTTGAATCAGTCTCGTTTGTGCGAGAACTTCTCTAACTTGCTATAATCAAAGAACTGACAAGATGTCTGCTTTAACTAATAGTTATACCCCTCGTTTACGTTATGTAAAAACAATAGTGAAGTATTGTTTTAATGATTTTAGAAATGGATTTTAAAAAGCAGGTGTAAGTTTTTAAAGCATATGTGCCCGGGAAAAAATTGTAGATCTACAGAGAACTACTCGGATCTCGACAGATCTCCATTTTGAGGCAATATCATATTTTTCTCTGGTTTTTGATCTATGGAGAATTGCAAAGATCTACAATGACCTACAAAGATCTAAAACGATCTACAAAGATCTCTAAAGATCATTGTAGATCTTGAATTTTCAACGTTGAAAAATCATTAATTTTCAAGGTTACGTAGATCGTTGTAGATCTTTGTAGATCATTTTAGATCTTTGTAGACCGTTTGTGGATCTTTACAGGTCTCCACAGATCAAAAACCAGTGAAAAATATGATGTCTCAAGATGGAGATCTGTTGAGATCTTAGTAGATCTCTGCAGATCTACATTTTTTTTCCGGGTGGTTTTAAGTAAGGTAGGGATGGTTTGATCTATATCCTGCCATTTTGTAAGTTATCTCGATATTTTTTCATAGATGTAAAGAGAAAAACGATGAAACTAATAATAAAATATTAGTAAAAAATATTTTATCATCATAGGTTATAAAAGTCATGTCCTTTACTTTTTTATTCTCTCTGAATATTTTGTAGGAATTATAAAAATAGATAAATTCCTTGAGGTTGCAGTGTTTACTTCAGAGTCACAACTCTTTGGCAATCCAATCGACTTCCAGCATATAAAGTGACAGTACTTCAACTAGTGGGCACTGTCAAAGCGCTTTATGTTAGCTTTGTAGTATTACTACTTATATTTTTTAAAGACTCCTACATATAAACCTTTTCTAGCATTATGAGTGTAACCGAAATATTCTATTAATATTATCAATATTGATATGAAAGGATGCGGCCACATGTTCTGATCATACAAGCAGTATTTATTAAATGTTTTTATAATATGTAAAATATAACATCGTTTTAAAGTATATCTACAAAAATAAAAATAAAGATAAAATAACAATTCAATAACACATAAAAAATATTCAATAATTTCTGTATAAAAAAAAACTTCAAAAGTCACACAAATCCGTATGACCTGAATAGATATATGTATGTATATCAGTCACCACTACACACAAATGTTCATTGATAAAAAAAGCTCTGGCGTAATGTTAGACAGCGGCGGGAACGTACACATTTACATACACACACACATACATGTATGCGACCGTACACATACTCGCACACGGTAGAGCAACAGGTCGCCATTGGCACCCCCACGTAAACGATGATCAATCAATGTTTAACGTAACGCAAAGTGTATTCACGACGGAGACTGCTGCCGCCGACACCACGTTGTCATGGTTACCCGGTGTTTGTACATATTGTTTGTTATATTTAAGATGATTGTTGGTATCTGGATTTAAGATGCTCCTTTTAAGTTGGGGTGAAGTAATCCGGTGTTTTGATAATTTACATGCAATTGTGAGGTTTGTTTAAATAAGTCTCAAATATCTGCTATTGATCACGTTTTACGATAGTGATTTTTTAACTAAGGGCTGAATAAAGTATTGAAACCTATATGGCTTATATATATAGTCTTAATTTATCTACATCATTTTTTTATTTAATGAAGATTCTTTTATACCTATTATATTTTTTCTTCCAAATTCTGGTTCAGATGAAAAATGAGGAAACTTGAAGTAAAGTCCACTCAGAGGGTAATTTTTTTACTCTACTAGGCTCTTATTCCTAACCTTACTGAAAAAATAAAAGGCTTCTATTTACACTCAGTATTCTGCTATACGACCATCCACCGCACGACCGCTCCGTTCCACTTTGTGCTGACAGATCTAACAATCGACCTTCCCCCATCCCCACCTGAATACCACCGTGACTGCTATATTTCTACGCATTTAAATTCACCAATTAACGTTAAAGTCGGCACGGTGGTGGGTGCCCCTCTAGCCGACGTGTATTGGAATTTTTGAATTACCAATGCCGTCGTATAGCAGAGTGCTGAGTGTAGTTATATTTTTAATCTAATTAGCAGGAACTAAATAATAAATATAAAAAGTAGGTACTAATGTATATTTTGATAAATGACTCTGGTGTCTTTTATGACAAAAAGACTACACCAATTTATATTTCGGACACACGACTGAATTTTCGAGTGAAGTTTTTGATTGGTTAAACAAACCCTCAAAGGAATCGGAAGCCCGATAATTTTTTTTTATCTCAAATATACATTCCAATAATAATTTCTCAGTAATTTTTAATATGTGGCTCACGACTTCAATTTTGCCTATGCTTATAGTTAAAGGTAAATTTTACAATCTTGAATTCATTCTTAACTTCTGGTTGTAAATTTTTTATCCAAAAATTACTATTATGTTTGATGAAATGACCAAATTGCAATAATGAAAAAAAAGTTTTGATACTAAAAAATCAAGAATTTGCTTATTTTACTCTAGTATTAATGAAAAATGAGGAAGTCATATTTGGAATACCAATGTTTTATTATAAATTCATCTGAAACAAAATAATTGAGATCATAATTAGATGTTGAACATTAAAATGATTTAAAAGTTACTCTTTCGATTCTATGGACTTTATAAAATAATTTTAAATTGGACTATATAAATAATTACAATATTTACGAGACCTTGTAAATATGTACATTTGTTCTTTAGATACTACTAAATAATTTTAAGTAAATTACCAGCATAACGAAAATTGTATGTACTTATCTACTATACTATTTCGTCAAACAAGTTGCTTTTTTATTAATGAGTTTACGAAGTTTAAAAAAACTAAAATACAAGTCAATAAAAAGTGAAATACGCCGATAAGTAATCATTTTTCAACTTTAAAATACAATCATTTAACACGAACAAATTAAGACTGTTTCTAATAATTTAAATAAACTACTTTACATAAAAATCGTTTACATTCCAACACTCTTGCAGAATACAGGATATTTCATAAACCATACTAGAACAAAACAATAAAATGCAGCATATTATTTGCGCATAGATAAGTCGTCCCTCAAACCTCATGCATACACAAACGGCCGAAGAAGACAAAGCGCGAGACATCTGGACAGCCGCGGGCCGAGCGGGGGGAGGGGCGCCAAGTGTTTTATTTCTCGCGCACCCTGTAATTAGTGGCTAATAAATTAGTGCCGGATGGGTTTGTGTGAATCACAAGTCATTTGCTTCGTTACCAATGCTCTCAAATAACTCAGTGTCATTCTGTGACAGAACTTTTAAATATTGATGTCCGCCCGACCCACTTCGCATACGCGCCTTGATTGGTGTGCTTGAGATGGGACTCGATGCGATCTGAGATCTTATTATGTAATTTTTTTCTTATTATAATGTGTCGTTTAAATCACTAGAGAATTATTATTAAGGTAAGTACACAAGTAGAAAGGTTAACTTGAGCCAAGTAAACCTTGTTTTGTATATAACGAAAACAATATTTTCATAAGATAAGAAATATATTCTTAAACCAACTATAGTATTCTTGGACGAAGAAATAATGTAGTTGAATTAAGAGTACTTTTCTTATATTAAGAAAATATTGTTTTCGTTATATACAAAACAAGATTTTCTTGGTCCAATACAGTTTTTTTTGTGTGTATTTGTCTTTTATTATTTTTATTTTTTATTTATTTTTATTGTTATAGGTAATTATTCTGTAAAATTCTGTAAAAATTTTAAAACCTTGATATTTGTTAAACGATTCTTTTTTTTAAATAATATTAAATTTATTGTTAGGAGTTTATCCAAAGTCGATTTCAGTTTTAGTCTGTTTGATAATTTTTTATGTGATCATGCATTTAAAAATCTACTAATAAAAATTAAAAAAGCTTAGATTTTTATCAAGAATTAATTGAACATTCAATTATTGTCTTAAAATTTTTAGAAAATGGATATAGTTTATAAAAATTAGTATCAAGAAAGAAAACAATTACAAATAAAAATATTCTCTTAAGTAAGTGATCTATGCTTTAAAAAAATTTGAAGGAATTTTATTTTTTATTTTTTGAAGTACCTCAGCATGTTTCCTCTTAGGTAAATATTTTGTATGCTGTAACTGACAAAATTTGAGCGATGATTTTCATCAAAATAATGTCTTTTTTATCGTCATCTACATTGTATTATAAATAATATACCTACCAAAATTATATAGAATTTTTGCATATAATGAATAACATTTTTAATATAAAATAAAAAGTATTGTCTTTATTTAACATAAAAATCAATCATTAAACCTAATAATTATTTTTCTAATTATTCTGAAGACACAGTCGCTCGCGTCTCATCGCGTTTGCGTGTCCATACAATAAACACTGAACGCGGTGCTAGATATACCTGGGCGTCACATTATAATTATAAGCGCTATAGATCCATCGATGATAAATAGTCGATCAGAATAGGTCACGTATAGTATTAAATGTGCAATAAATCATTGTGTATTTCTATCAGCGGATAAAAACAATCTATGAGTGGGCGGGCCTTACAGCGTGTGGACATTAACTAACGTTTTTACTAAATTTACAAAACACAACAACGTTCTTACAGCATGCAATGTAAAATTATCCGGTAATATTAATTTACTAGTTATGGGTCGTTTAATGTTTAATACCTTGTTTAATATATTGGACGTGTGTACACATTTTATTATAAAATTTATTTTTATTTTAACATCTACAAGAAGTTATGGTTGTTTCCTATAGATATGCAGTAAAAAGGTATAGAATACAAAATATGTAAGTATTCTTTTAAATCTAATTGTAGTGGTAGTCTCTAATAATTCACTAGTCAACAAAAAAAAATTCACAGAAATTTGAATAGGTGATTTAGAAAATATTTGTCATGCCGAAACCGAATTTGTTGCCCAAATGATTTCATCATGTCAGGTTTTTTTTAGATATTATACTATACTACACTCTATTAAAAAAATATCATATCTTCAAACTAACATAGTATATGTATCTCGGCTAAAAAAATCGTACAGTAAAAAGTTAAAACTCATTTTAAAGAGGAAAGATAATAATATTTATTCCCGCGACCGAAAATTTTAGAAAAAATTACCTTCTTGATAATAAATTCTTTAACATTGCCAATATAGTCATTTTTGGGACTTTTAGGTTAGAATATCTCAAAACCCTGACGTGATGAAACCAATTAGGCAATAAATCCAATTTCGGCATGCCAAAAGCCTCCTAAATTTTTATTCAGATCTCTGTTATATTACAAAACTATTTTTTGTTGCATAGTGTAATATATGTAAGCTAGAGATACTCATAGAGTTCTGACAACTCGAATCGATTTCAAAGCCCTACTGATAAAGCCATTTTTTCTGATTTTATCAATCAATATTATTAAGTATATTTCAAATTAGTACATTATATTAAGATTTATGTAATTTTATTATTTTATGTTTGGTAAAAATAATATACAAATATTTTTTTTAAATAAATTACGGGCACCCTCTAGTTTGACCAAGAGTGTCTTGGAAGTCCGTCCGTCTGTCTGTTTGTTTGTTTGTTTCTCAGTCACGTAAAAAATAATTAGTTTAACTTATCTTTTGGTACTATAACGATGTATTAGAGATCAAGTTTAACATAAAAGCTCATTTTTATCCACAATAATGAAAGATAATTTCCTGGGTACACATTATATAACGTTATATAACGCTGGTAGTCAGTTATGAAGGATTTTGTAGAAGAAATTATATAGATTAATATACTATTTCGAAATATGTATTTTTTCTAAATGAAGTCTATTATAACAACTGTGATGGTAAATTTATTAAAGTAAGTAATTTATACAGTATAGAATATGTTACCTCTTTCAACAAATCTTTTAAAAGGTAGGCAGGTATGTATCTAAGCAAATAAAATTACAACATAAAAAATACGGCGTACCTTGTACTACACTACCAACAATATTAACGATAAACCTAATAGGCCTGTATATCGAAACTCATAGCAGCCCAATGTTGAAAAGTTCAGCTCATCATACGGAGACGAATGGCATTAAGCACTCAGTGCCGTAGTCGTAAAGCTCATTAGCTCTTCACAGCGTTGACGTGTGATGGGAGTGTGTTTGTAGAAACGCCCGGTAGATGGATACACTTAACAACGGCTGCGGCGGTAGCTAAGTGCATGCATTCTTGTTTGTTTAACTATTAATGAGATATACACTCGTGCGCCAGATGCGGTGATACATGCGCGGCCAGGGGCGGCCGGTCCATAGCCACTGCCAAACCACAGCATCCATATAAAAAGAACACAATTTTCTTTATATAAAATCCATTGCAATGAGTAACAAAAAAACTATTATAATGTAAAGTTGACATGATGGCATAACAATATGTGTATGTACGAGTTGGTATATCACAAACCAAAGATTTTTGTGAACAAACTAGCACAATTTTCTTTCATCAACCCGATCATCACCGAATATGAGCTGGTGAATGTCACTACACTCGTATGTGTACTAAAAAGGAGACTGCTCAGTTTTGAAGAGGTGAATGTAACTAAACTAATAATAAAAATAGAGAGAGAACACGAATTATTTCCACTATTATTTCTTTCATTTATACATTGAATTTTTGAGTAATACTATTTTTTCGGTTATATTGAAATATTTTTTATTATAGTATAAGGTTATTCGATCATTAGAGCAATCCTGTATAGATAAAAGTTTAAAATTTTAATATGTTATTATTTGAGTAGTTGGATATTAAAAATATAGTTTTTAGTACATAGATGAGAGAATTTGCTGAAAGTGCTATTTATTGTGCTATGAAAATTCTACGCAATGGGCTATAGAGAAACATTAATAAAAACTGATTATTTGAAACATCAACCCTTTTAAATACTATACACACAAAAAAAACTGTATTGAACCAAGAAAATCTTGTTTTGTATATAACGAAAACAATATTTTCTTAATATAAGAAAAGTACTCTTAATCCAACTACATTATTTCTTCGTCAAAGAATACTATAGTTGGTTTAAGAATATATTTCTTATCTTAAGAAAATATTCGTTATATACAAACCAAGGTTTACTTGGCTCAAGTCAACCTTTCTACCTGTGTATATATAAATAAAAAAACAAATATATTCACGTGTAATTTATTCAAAATTTCTGCCATTACAGCAAATTAGTAGATGTTACTATTATACAGGGTCCTCCAATAGTGTGTCCGGCATTGTTTTACGCCCAAACTATTGAAGATAGAGTTTTAGGATAAAAAATGTATTATATATATTGACCCTAAAGAATTTCAGGAAAATATTTTCAACCCCTTAAAACCGCTCCTTGGGGGGTAGTTTGAGGGGTACATGCCCGTTTCTCAGTAAAATCAAATGGAATGGTATATCAAAAAGTACATATTTGTAAAGATAATGAAAAAATAAGAAACTTTCGTCAAACAAAAATTTTCATACTTTCAATTGTTTAAAAAATATGGCGACTTGTTATCAAATTTTAGAGTTTTACTCAAAGTGCTCTAATTTCGTTAAATATTTATGGAATTTTATTATTATTTTAAATTTAGAAAGTAGAAATAATGAACTTTGTAAAGATGTATGATTATTTGAGATTTTAATAGTTTAAAGTGTCATACTCGACATACCAAAAATTGAAAAGTTTAATTAGGGATAATTCAAAATTTTTAAATACAATGGTATATCAATTAGTACTTTTTCTTAAAGAAGATATGTAAATAAACAGTTTTTGATAAAAAAAAATTAAAATTAAAAATTTTAATTTTCAGTTTTCAATTTTAAAATAATAATTTTAAATTTTAAATTTTCTTAACAAAAGTTGTTTATTAACATATCCTTTTTAAGAAAAAGTACTAATTGATATACCGTTGTATTTGAAAATTTCGAATTATCCCTAGTTGAACTTTTGAATTTTTGATATATCGCGTATAACACTTTAAACTATCAAAATCACAAATAGTCATACATCTTTACAAAGTTCATTATTTCTACTTTCTAAATTTGAAAAAATAATAAAATTCCATTAATTTTTAACGAAATTAGAGCACTTTTAGTGAAACCCTAAAATTTGAGAACAAGTCGCCATATTTTTTAAACAATTGAAAGTATGAAAATTTTTGTTTTACGAAAGTTTCTTATTTTTTTATGATCTTTACAATTATGTACTTTTTGATATACCATTCCATTTGATTTAACTGAGAAACGGGTATGTACCCCTCAAACTACCCCCCAAGGAGCGGTTTTAGGGGGTTGAAAATATTTTCCTGAAATTCTTTAGGGTCAATATATATAGTACAAACTCTATCTTCAATAGTTTGGGCGTAAAACAATGCCGGACACACTATTGGAGGACCCTGTATACCGTTCTGTCTATTTCAATTTTCAAATTAAATTAAACTTTTTTTACTTTTAATAATTAACAATATAAAATATTCCATTAAATGTACATAGGTACATGTGTTTTGAATACAAATTAAAAACAAAATTTTTCGAAACCAAATCTATTTTTACAGTGTGCTAGGTGTATAACTTTAAGAGTGTTTATAATGCAAGTGAAGCCGCGGTCAAAGTGAATTAGAAATACGTACAACTATTCCTTTAAGAAGTAAATTATTAAATGCAAACACATGGATGTAATTATATGTATTTAATCTATGTGCCGTCTCTGTATGTACCATTCTTGTTTTGGTACTGCTGGCAGGTTATGGCTTTTGTTATGCTTATGACAGATGAATAACCGTGGAAAGATATTTTAAGATGTAGATAAGAGGTGGATCGCGTTTTCAGGTGACATATTGTGATGATGTTAAGTATTATTATATAGGAACTATCTACGTACGTTGTGCGTATGGTGATAAAAAATTAAGTAAATATTGTTCTAATGTTAAATTGAATTTTTTTGAAGTATAAGTATCGTATGTTGGTATAATATGGTACTTTTAGGGGAATAATATATAGTATGAATGTCTTTATAAAATTAATGATGAAAAATAATATGTTTACATTTTTTTATTTTTTATATTTTACCTGTAGAAATATTAAATGTATTTCTGTTACAATTTTAAATTTTAATCATTAATAAAACTTATTTTTCTATATATTTGTTTAACATTTAAGTCATTTAGATACTTAACAATAAATAAATTGAATATAATTTAAACTGCATAAATGCAATTCTTAATCGTTTTGGTTTCTAAATAATAAAAACCATTTTTTTATGGTATACATTTTTTTTAATTATAAAAATGTACATCTACGCATATAAAAAAATACGTATCTCAAAAAAAAACTATAATAAATACCCTGAGACATTTTTTATCAGTAACACAGCACTACTATCATTGTTAAAAAAATCTTTTGTACATAAACATCTAAACACATGACAAACTCAATTCAAAAAAATCTCCATCTTTTAGTAATCCCGTGTGACAGGAGCTACTTGAAGTCTATATCGGGTCTGATGCAGAAATTGAGTGGTTATCGCGTCTGAAGGCGGCCACGAGGAAAATTACCTGCTTCTTCGAGAGCCGCATCATGTGGACGACCGCCGCTTTGTAAACGCGTGTCCGAAAAACATGACGCGGCCAAGAGACCTCAAGTTAATCTAAGGTTGTTGTTGTATGATTGAATTTGAATTTTTTTATCTGTATTTCGTTCAATTGATTATTATCTATCACAGTTATTCTCAATTCAAACTATAAGTATACAATGAGGATTGGTAAAATATTATATTTTTACTTAAGAAACACAATAACATTTTCATGATTCTTTTTATCATTTGTAAAAATATTTTCAACTTTTTCTGTTAGGTTGTTATATTTTATAATTATATTACATAATTGGAATACATAGATTGTAAAAAAAATATTACGATTTAATAAGTAGAGCATTCGTTTTTTTGTAGGGATATCGTATTAATTTGTTTATGTTGGTATATTTTTTAAATGTTAGTAACGTTATTTAAATACATTATCTGAGAAATGTAAAGTCGATGATTATTATCTGTATTTTGACAAACTATATTGTTGATTTAGTTGAAAACTAAGAAAATTAATGTTTTATAAATACACATTGTTAATAAAAAAGTTACATTTATGTATGTGTACCAAAATCAAAATCTAGTATTTCAGTTTTTTTGCAAATTAAAATGATGACAACAGGAATGTACTTGTTTTTTTCGTTTAAAAAAAATATTAAAAAGTGTCAAGATTACCATATTAATGTAAACGTTTTTTGTACTCTTCACCAATCAAAAACAGTTTACTTACCATGTGTTCGAGCCCTTATGATTTATTTATGAGTCTATATGTCATCTATAATATCTATTTATTATTAGTTAAATACGAATTGTTTCTGTTAAAATTATTCATGAAAATTGATTGCATTATTGAATTTTTATAATGAAATGAAATTTGATTACAAAAAGCCACTTTAGCATTCGATCTGTGAAATTGCGTACATACCTTGCTACACTTGCACAATTATATACTTTAGATACCGCATACCTCTAGATTGATACAACAGACCGTGTAGCTAATGTGCGGCGTGAGACGTAGATCAAAGCCAACGTATCGATAACGCAGCGGTAAACCCAGAACGCTGTCAGTAACTACTCTCTGTCAGTGCAAGGATCGCGCGGCGTTTCTCACCCGCCATTGAGTGATTCCCGAGCGGTCATACATCCCGGGATCACCGGGTCTGGTCACTGGTCCCGAGGGACTCAAACCGGACCGGCCATCAACAACGGTAACCAGGGCTGCACGCTGCGAGATAAACTGTCTAGACGTTACGTTTGTTGTACCTATTGAATTTGGGTAAGGATTAATTGAATATTTGTGGTGTGTAGGTTAGTTAAGATCAAACAGTTTCATGTCGAACGATTTACCAACAATTAGATTATATATTTGTATTTTTACTTTTCATCACACTTACCTTTTTCAACTGATAAAAAAATTGCTATACATACCTACATACATACATATATATATCATTTCATCAGTTTACAGATATACATATAGATAGATTTTTTGATTACTATTCGCAGCGTGCGCAATGACAGCGCCAACTAGCGGTTGCAACTAGGGTGAACTTGGACATATTAAAAAACAAATTAATCATTTTAATAAAATATCGTAATATATACATTTTATACGATTATTTATGCCTCTAGGCTATGTGCATGAAACCTCCTAATGCAGTTAGTGGGCAATAGAGAAGGATTGATCGGATTCAACTCTATTTTTATTATTGTTTAATACTGTGAAATTTTTTAATAAAGAAATATCATTTAATTTAGATGTATATAATATATATAGTATAGCATATAAGGTACGTGAAAACTATTTATTTTGGGTATTTTTTTCTCTTTAATTATGACGTATAATAATAAAATAATTTATTCATTTACATTGACAGCATAACCTCTATAACTATAACGCCGATGATTTTACAATGGCGCTCACCACGAGCAACACAATAATTAAATAGCCATTTTTTGAAAAATTCGTTAAAATATGTTGTTTTTGAATATAGCAGAATGTTGTAATACATTTTAAAAATATGTCAATGACATGTCATTGACATATTTTTAAAATACTCTTAATAATACCATAAAATTTAAAAAAATATGTTCAAAACCTTTTTTTTCTCCGAAGGCAAGATTTCTCAGCCCTAACTACTCAAACCCTTCACAAGAAAAAAATATAAAGTACGTTCAGTTCTTGCTTTTCCATTTCCATCTCAATTTGCTGCGTCCGTTTCTGGACAGTGTCCATAGACTACGTTCAGCGCACGCAAGATCTTAAATAATCCCTTTATTTAGAGGTCTCCCGTTGAAGGAGTCTCAACCACGTGACGTCGTTACCGGATGTTCCACGTCAAGATGCTGTTGTTGCTATATAGCTAGTCGCTGATTGTGTATATGATGTTACATCTAAAGGGTATTATTACAAAATACATAGCACTGATATGTACATTATTGTAAATGTACTCGTAGATACATTACTGTATATTGTAGTTTTTTTTCTTTTTTTCTAAAAGCTGAATTCTGAACGATAGATGGGAAGATTACACGTTTTAATGTTGGATGGCTTGTTATAGTGTTGTGCTATAAATTGATTAATAACGTTTTGATATCTGATATTCTTAATTAGAATTTATTTTTATTTTTGCACGGATTTGCAAAATTTATCTAGAAAGGCATAATAAAAATAATAAAAAAATCAGTTTTTACAAAGTTTAAATTAAAATATAATACGAATTACATTAATTTTATTTACTGCATTTACAGAAACGAAATTAAGAAAATATTTACATTGAATATTTTTGCTTCCTCGCAATGTCGAAGATACGAGAAGCTTTGTTATCGTTTTAAAAAGAGAAAAAAAAATGTTCTCCGATTTTTTAAATTTTACCAGATCTATCCGTTTCAGGTCAAGACAAACACTTTTTGTTCCGTGTCTGTCTGTCTGTGTGTCTGTCCTCCAATCCTTGTCACACGCATAACTCATGAACCACTGAACCGATATTAATGAAACTTAGTTGGTTAGTTAGGTCTGGTTTGAGGACAGCCCCATTTCAAAAGTATTAAAATCGTGTGTAAGGGGAGGGGTGACAACCCAAAATATTTATTTTTTGATTTGAAGATATCTCAAGAAAGACACATGTTACGTGAAAATTGTATAGAACCTTTTTCGTAGATCATTCAATTTCCTATAATACAGATTACCTACGTTTGTTGTAAAATATTTCTTTACAAAGATTTATCTCAATTTGCTTTAAAAAAATCGTTATTTGCTTTTTAAAATTGCTATTTACTTTAACATATTAAATGCCATTTTGACGTTTTAAATGTCATTTTGACATTTGTATAGCAGAAAAATAATGATTTTGATTGAAATTGTCAAAAAATTCAAAATATACGACATAATAACGAAGTGCGTATAATGAAAAATGTCGAATTAATATTTTTTATTAAAATTGTATGAAAATTAAATGGTTAATCATTGACAGGCAGTTCATCTGAATACTTTATCGGTTTTTATATAAATTGTTCAATAATTAACTATCTTTGATGAATTTAGCACAAGGAAGCACTGTACATTTACTTGACAAATGTTTTTCATACAATAGTCTCTTAGAGTGTCATTAAAAAATCCCTTCTTCATCAAGGCTAAAGAAACAAAAATTAGTTTTTGTTTATTTATTTATAAAATTATAAAAATTGATACATGCAAATAATCATCCTTAAATGTACATCCATTGCTACTTTGCTACTAAATGTTCCATAACTTTTACCTTAACTAAAAACAATCTTCCCACAGCCATATTCTTATATCCCAACTAAATTAACAATTCCAGTGCAGTTTATAATTGAAACACCGAAACCGTATAAATAATACGTAAACACCGGACATTTCTTACACACGGCTAATCGGCAGAGGGGGTTGGGTGTAGTTGATATCTGCACTAATGAGCTCCTCAAGGTGCTAATTACAAACACCACAGCTCGCTGTTTATGAGCCTGATAAGCACGACAACTACAGGAGGCAGTGGGGGCGGTCGAATATACACAAGATAACCGCGACACATAAAGGGTTATGAACATTAACCCAGAGTATTGTATTGTTTTGTCGATTCAATCGAATACGTTAGATTTATATATGCTGATATAGGTTACGATACAGTCATATTGTATACCATAGTTGAATGTGTAAGGATATCTAGGACGATGACAATGCAAGGATATGTCGTTTGGAGATCTTGTATTAAGGATATGTACGTTATATATGTATGTGGAGGTCTAATTTAAACGTAGAGATGTGGATCTTATCAGTTAAAATATGCCAATGTGTTATTGAGATGTTATTATATTATATAGATTTGTCTCTCTTCTTGTTTTCATCTAGTATCCTTATCTATTTGATAGAAATTTTATTATACATGCGTGTATGTATGAATAAGAAGTAATTTTTTTGTTATTTTTATCTTTAAGGAATACACCATACATATGAGCAAAATAACCTCTTTATATGATAGCGAAATATAATAATTGCATATTGATTTAAAAATTACTTACCATAACACATTTAATGTAATGTAATAGAACTTACTTTCAAATAAGAAGTATTTATGGGTGAGTGCAAAATTCATATAATATTTAACAAGAAATGTATCTACATTTAAAAAAAACTGTCGTTCTGAAGTAGCACTAAAATTAATCAAATATACAACTATTGGTATTTGTTGAACCGGAAAACTGAGACCTAAATCCTCTAGATTGATTCCTTACTTACTGTTAGTTTATATACTTTAAAATATGAGGTCAGAGCAATATACCAACAAAAAAATTTTCCTTATTCTCTCGAATATATATTAGATTCGGACAAAGGTTCATAGTAATTAGATATTCAAATCAAAATGAACACACATACTAACAGAACAGCTACCAATTAAGAATAACTTATCCCTTTACACTTACAGATAACAATACAAACACACCACACACAAACTATATTCATACCTACGTAAAATCTAATCTAACCTGAACATTCAAAATATCGAATTCATTTATATAAGAATCAATAGACATGAAGGGTTAAAGCGAGTGTCAGGATAACCGCTATAAGGACGCGTTCCTTCACTCACCCCCGTGCACTTACACCTACACCTCGAACCCGTTCGCCCGGCGGGTGGGGGTGTGAGAACGACGGCGGGACCGTTCTCATGTAAACTGCACTAAATTATAAAGTTATTGCGACAGCAGAGATTCTCTCTGTTGATAATATGATGTTGCTTTAATTAATCTAAAATATATCGCCCTGGATGCATGTATAGGTGTAGGCAGTGCCGTCGCGTTATCAGCTCAGCTTATGCGGAGATTTCCTTTGTCTATCTTTGTCGCACCGCGACGCTCGTCTCTCTCGCTCAATCAACTCACGCAGATGAATTATTGCTATATTTTAAATGATTGCGGCGGTGGTTGGATTGTTGTTGTTAAGATATACCTTAGATGGTGTCTTTGGAGCACACCCATCTTTAGCGGACATTTAATTTATTGTTAATGTTTTAATCGCTTATTACATAATACATTTCCTATGACTAAAATAGTTTGTTCTGCTTTATTGGTTAGATCATTTATGTGCTTTTCATAATCGGTAGAATCAACAAAAGTTTATACAAAATATATTTAAGATTTGTAAAAAGTGTGGGTACTTTATTAAAATAAAATTTTTATGTATAAATAATTAATTTGACACTTTACTTTTCTCAACAAATTATGAAATTTATCATTCAGAATACAAAAAAATATCAACTCTTAAGACTTAACACGAGACGAGATGAAATCTAGTTTAGGTAAACCACTTCTTGTCCTCATAAGAATTAAATTCTTTTTCTTATAAGAATAAAAACAGTCTCGTCTTACAAAATTTAAGCAGTCTCGTATCGTGCATGTAACCGAGACTTTCCTTGGTCTCGTGTGAATTCTTATTTTTGTGTACAAACTTACTTTATTACATTCATTATTGTTATTTATACTCACAAGAAGTCAGTCTCGGTTTCGATAGTGAAGCCCTACTATACAAATAAAATATCAATATTTTTATATAGATACCTTATATACGTTCTTCAACGTATTATTTAAATTACTTTTTTTGTTAAATAAATTAAATATACGGCAATTAAAATACATTCCTTACAATCACATTACTTATAAAATTCACAGGGATAAAAGTTTTAGACGTTAAAATTGCTACTATACGAATTGCTACTCAAAAATACAAATATATATTGATTTATGAACTTAAATACCAAAAGAACCGATTAAAAATAATGCAATATCAGAATACTCATTCCGTCTACAATTTAATATCTTTTAGGTTATAAAAAGTATACACTTTTGTATTATAATGCCTTTACGCATTCACAAATATTAACGGTTAAATATAAAACAATACAATAACTTATCATTATTTAAATGACGAGACTCCTACATAAAAATAACAATAACATTGCAGAGGTTTAGAGAGAAATATCAGTTATTCACAATTAACATTCGATCCCGTCTACAGAGTCTGGAATCAAACCCCTCTGTATGGCAACTAATTAGTGCAGTATGGAATATTTTAGAGGTCATCGTAAGCGTTAATATGATTTCGAAATTGGAAATAATGAAACTGATCGTGGCGTCCTGGAGTTGTTATAAAATATAAACATGTTTTTGTTATGAAGTATGAAGTTGAAAATAAATTGTAATGTCATTTTCTATATTAAAAAATATTACGCTATTCACGATTGTAGGTATTCATAAATAAATTTTGTATAGCTTACAAAATAAATTTACGTATTTGAATTTTACAGAGAATCTAGTGATTTTGATATGGATATTAGTTTCTGATTTGGTCGTTCTATCGGTCAACGTTTCGTCGCACATTGCAGTGCACATCTTTAGGGCTCTATTGAAAGTGGAAGACCATATCGACGTGGCTTATACCTGGAAGTCAATATCCACAATAGTTATGTAAACTTTCGATACTAATTTTCAGTTGTTTTCTTTATTTTATTTACATAAAATTGATGTTTTTATAATAAAATAACTAATTTAATTTGGTAACTAGGTGTAAACAACATAAAAAGTCAAACGAAGATATAACTCTAGAGACACGACTTCTACCCAGATACCAGATTATATATAACACCGCGGTAATAATTTTTTTAAAAAGATTCGTTAATAGAACATTTATAGATGTAAATTTTACAACGTCACGATCAGCGATCGACAACGGGAGTGTTTCGTAGATCTCTTTGTTTTTCCTTGTATGTTAAATTTGGGTGTAAGTCGCTTCATGTCCATTATCAGATTATTAGTTGGTATCGCTACTAACTAAGGCATTTCCGTTTACATTCATTTAGTAAACGCATTAAAATGTGCTTAATTTTTGTCCGGGCAATTTTGTTTATAAGGTTCCGGTCGGTGATTACAACGGTCGTTTAGCCAGCTTAGCGAATTCTGATATTCGCTGTTTTTGCACTTTCCCTTAAGGGAAAAATGTTGTACTACAATATATTGTGTTTAACATGTAATAGTGTTCACCGCAATTTAATACAACGGTCTCGAAATTATATTTTCCTTGGGATTATTTTTAATAGAAACGTTGTGTTCGTTAATATTAAGGGCGAATTTAATCTATTTCATTTGGTTGAAAATTTTACTTAGATTTTAATAGACGTTTTAAGTTTTGATGGAAGTATGAATGTTATTATATGTTAACAGCTAATATTGCATGTTTCAGCTGCTAATGTTAAAATTTTAAATAAAAATTTCACACTCATATTATTAATTTAATCAAAAAAGTATCAAAAAATCAAGTTAGGTAAATACTTGTATGTGAGGTTAAAAAAATATACTTTTTCTTTTACGTAGTTATAAAAAATATGTTGAAACTGATATAAATAAAACCTTTTAAGAATTTTCCTATATATATTTTTTTATGTAGGTATACTTTTCCTACCAAGTGGATGGTTCCAGAGTAAAACATTCTTGAATATCCAAAAATCGTATGTAAATACAGTAGAAACCAGTTATAACGACATCGTTTAATACGACGAATCGGTTTTAACGACTCAAAATAAAAGTACAATTGCAATTTTACCGGTTATTACGACTATCCGCTTTTTACGACCAATATGACCGGTCTCTTTGATGTCGTTATAACCAGTTTCTACTGTATATATAATTAAATATAATTAATATAAGTTATATTTAATAAAATAATCCAATAAACATTATTATAATAAAAGAATCATTACGATACAAACAAGAAAAGGGGTGTTATATTTTAACATATATGCAAATTTAATATAAATAATATAATGTTTACAAATAAATCTGTAAACATAAAATATTACCAGTGTATCGAAAACAAATTAGAACAAAAAACAAAAATCCTTACACCACCCTAAATATTTTCGTTGAACTCGTCACCTTCCTCGTACTAAATGTACAACGCACATATGTCGGTCCGGGGTTGATAATACACTTCATCCCCTACCAGAGGGTTGGGGGTGCAGAGTAAATAATGAGCGCGTACTTGGTATTCAGTGTCAATGTGGTGGATGATTTGATGTAATTAGATCTGTTGTGTTTTTATTTTGATCTGTTCTCGTAATTGAGCGAGGATTTTTTTAAAATGAAATTTCGAGATTTAAGCGTTTAATTTGATAGAAATATTTGTCATGATAATTGTTTTTGAGTGATTGTTATTTTGTATTGATTTTGTATTGTAATTAATGTAATTAATTTTATCTGTACGTAGATATGTAGGTATAATTTTTCAAAATATTCAATAACGTTCAAATTAATAATGGTAGACATATTAACTAACATTTTCTTGAAAATATATTTAATATTTTTATCTTAAATTAAAAATGTAGACAGAAGTAAATAAATTATATAAACAAAATAAGTAGATACACTGTCGTGCTAAAGTCTTTGGATACTAATTTTTTTGAATATTGTAAATATAAACTGCAAAAATGGTTGATAAAAAATCTTAAATGTTGATAAGAGTACTTAATTACAATTTTTGAAATAATCCTAGCATATCTTAAATACAGCATTTACAATTTTCCATGTTAAGGAAAATTTTGGAATTATATGCCTGAAAGGTCAGTCGAAAGTATTGAAGTACAGTGTCTTTAAAGCTAACAAGAAATTGTTTTTTTACTATTTTGACTGTCAAAATTATTTAACTCTTATAGCTATACCAATCTTTAAAAACTTTAAGTAAATTGTTAAAAAAATAATAAATAATAATAATATACTTTTCTGATGTATTTCATAAATCACTAATGAAGATATTGTTTATGTCGAATTTATAAAAAACAGATTTAAAAAAAAATTATGAAAATTTTTTTATTAAAATAATGGTAAAAATACTGAAAATCTAATATAATTTTCCAAGTCAGTGGGTTACTCACTACATCCGGTTTTGAATTATTCTTTATCGGTGCATTTCCGGTGAGTGTTACCCACGTACATCTCTAGCTGACTCCCGCATGACTCGTGCACTCTGCGAATAAAAAGTTAGGGGCAGATCGACTTCAATCTTATGCTTACTGTTCTAAATCATAAGCGGAGATACTAGAGGGATATCGTGTTTTTATTTATTAAATCTAAAACTCAATTTATGGCTAATGTAAAATAACATAAAAATACTAACTTTTTATTTTATTTTGAATTGTATATAAAAATTAAAATTTGATTTAGAGTTTGATAGTTTCTATAATTTATAATTTATAAAATATTTTTCAGTCCTTCACCTTAATCTGTTTTTTTTTTAAATTGTGATTCAAGACAGTGGAAAAATAGTTCTACCTGAAGGTTTCTATTTATTTATACAAAAATTAAATATCAATTATATTAAATATCAAATATATAGTAGAACATACATATTAGTATATTGTATATATCGTCCCCTACAAGGCAAAGTATCGTACACAGAAAAAAAACTGTATTGGACCAAGAAAACCTTGTTTTGTATATAACGAAAACAATATTTTCTTAATATATGAAACATACTCTTAATCCAACTACGTTATTCCTTCGTTCAAGAATACTATAGTTGGTTTAAGAGATTATTGCTTATCTTAAGAAAATATTATTTTCGTTATATACAAAACAAGGTTTACTTGGTTTGAGAAATCCTTTCTACTAGTGTAAGCACCATTTTTCTAATTTTA
Organism: Sialis lutaria; assembly: GCA_949319165.1. Lineage (NCBI taxonomy): Eukaryota > Metazoa > Arthropoda > Insecta > Megaloptera > Sialidae > Sialis > Sialis lutaria. The sequence goes on from OX439243.1 coordinate 16,359,617, forward strand.
CAAGAGACACAAAAAATATATATAATATGACCTCAGATGATATATTTTTATTATTTTTCTTTTATAATATGTCTTTTGATACTATTGACTTAACTGCTCCACTTATGAAACTTTCAGAATCGATGGGCAGTATATTAAGTGAATTATCATAACCAAAAAAAACTAAATTTCGCAAAAAATGGCACTTATGATATTTTGCCTTATACATTTGATACATACAAATAATTTATCATTGAAGAAATAAATAAATAGAATAAAAATAAAAAGTCGTAATATTATTCACATATCTCTCATTTTTATAATTAATTTTGTGTTATATTTTAAAATCCACACTTTGTATATTTAAATTTTATTTAATAAGTATTAATTTTTCACTCATTTATAATTTAGCCAACATAAATGATGTAGTGATGGAGGAATGCAATACTTCGAAAAGCGCTTATGCTTAAAAACATTAGAATAAGAAAAATATTATTTTCAAATTATGTATCTTTATGTTAAATATATACCGCTTTTATAATTACACAGTTAATTATGAATTTATTGTGTTCATATATATGTAAAAACATATATAAATAAGAAACATTCATTAAATATTTCATCAAAAATTTTCCACAAGCTCTGGAAATCATATAAGAAAACCACCAAAAAAATGTACAGACCGCATTAGCGGTTATAAATAATGAATGAGAAAAAGCTTCCCACAACCCCTCCAATGTCTCCGGACCATGCTACCACTCAAAAGGAGCTACAAGAGCTAGAGCTAGAGAGCTGGGGCATCATCACCTGTTGCACACGACGGCTGCTACACGAAGAGCGAGCTCCCCCAAAAATAACCAACCGACGAGAAAAATTCAATGAATACCAAATTGTTTTTGTTATCCAATTGCGTCGTGTGAATTCTCGCTGCCGGTCTTACTTCATTGATATTTAATTTAAACAAATTCGCGCTCTCTGTGTGTGTGTGTGTACTATTTCATTCCTCAATGTTATTTTTATGTACGATTAATTAATTCTCGATGAATTATTCATTTGTTTATTTTAAGTTTATTGATTGTTTTATATATTTTTAGCAAGAGAAAATTTTTAATACCTATATACCACATTGTTCATTAAAAATATTTATAGGTACATAAATTAAATAGAAAGCATTCATAATAAAATGATAAAAAAACATTTACTTGCCTTTTTTATCGTTAATGTTAATAATAAAATCATTCTCAATACCTATGAGAGGAGATATTTTCAATTAATAACATACAATAGAAAGCGGTTATAACGACATCGGTTAATACGACGTATCGGTTTTAACGACTCAAAATAAAAGTCCAACTGACTCCCATATACCTAATTGCATTTTTACCGGTTATTACGACTATCCGCTTTTTACGACCAATATAACCGGTCCCTTCGATGTCGTTATAAACAGTTTTATATCTTACAAAAATATTAAAGAAGTATGACATTTGAATTTTAAATATATCTCATACATACGTACACTACCGCTCAAAAGTTTGAATACACCAGCTAAAAATGCAATATTTTCTTTTTTTCTAGTTTTCTAAGGTGGTTAATAGTAAGAAACTATCCCTTTAAACTAGATTTGACTATTTTGTTAAGAAATTATCATTGTTGTTCTTATTATGTGCACGTTTGTCATAATTGACTATTTTGAATTTTGATTGTTGCCAATTTTCTGTTTATTGTTAGTGTTTAATTCAGCATAATATAATTGTATGGCAAACAATTTTAGTACATAAAGTGATATAAAGCATTATAAGGCTTTTTTACATTTTTCCAACTAGTCAAATTGATTTTACATAGTGAAAATTAACAAAATTAAAAAAATACATATTTTTTCAAAATTTATATACAAGAAGCTAAAAATAACTGAATAAAGCGTAGAAACTCATGCTCAGACAGTTATTGTGTGAAAGGAAAAGATTTCTCTTCGAAATATTACAAAAAATTGCAGAATTATCTGGGCGCTATGCAGCGCTCGCTCGCTAGGGCTGAAGATACTGGCAAAAATAAATCTTAGCTACGCTCTGAGAGGCCTAAAGTGACAACAATACATGAAGAAGGAAAGTTAGCAATGTTATCAATGTATAATTAAAGTTAACCATCACTGATATTACCACAGATATAAATAACTCCAGAGAACAACTTGTCTCAATTTCAACTATCATGAGACGCCTCAACAATACAGGGTTGTATGTTCGAGTGACTGCAAAAAAACCTCTGGTAAGGTAATCAAATATTATTAAAGACTGAAATGAACTCAACAGCATAAGGATTGGACATTAGACTAGCGGCGTAAAGTTCTTTGGACGGATGAATCGAAGTTTGAAGTATTTGAGTCAAAACGTCGAAAATTTGTCCGTCGGCCAGCTGGTGAACGCTTCTAACCAGAATGCTTAATTTGCACAGTGAAACATGGTGGTGATAGTGTTCTGGTGTGGATATGTTTTGGAGGGAAAAAAGTTGGGTAATTAGTAAAAATAGATGGTATTATGGACAAAAAGGTATATCATAACATTTTTGTAAATAAAGTAATCCCTACGGGATGTAAAATTTTGGGTCATGATTTTGTATTTCAACAAAATAATGACCCAAAACATACATCTAAACTTTGTAAGAACTATTTTGTGTCAAAAAAAAGGCTGGACAATTGAAATTGATGATGTGGTCGCCACAATCGCATGATTAATTTTTTTGGAAGGAACTCGATAGAAAAGTCAGAAAAATAGCTCCCAATAGTAAAACTACACTCTGGGAAGCATTGCAAGATGCCTGGAAGGATATAAAAGCAGATATGTTAGATAAACTCACTTCTAGAATGCCACGAATTTGTCAGGCAATTATCAAGGCTCGAGGAGGATATTTGAATGAGGTCTATATTTAGTGTTTTTTATTATATTTAACTACAAAATACAGTTATTTTTTAGTCACATTGTTTTAAAAAATACTTTTGTAAGTTTTTTTGCTAAACAATTAATAATTAATACAGGTTTATATCAATTTTCGTTGATTTAAGTAGGTGTATTCAAACTTTTGAGCGGTAGTGTACCTATATGAATAATGGGCAAAACAAAAAAAAAAGTTTTTAAAAATCAAGGTACGTAAATGTTAAAATAACTTAAAATAATAGAATTGTTTTTTAGTGACGTATTGGTCAAAAGTTAACCAAGCTACCTTATACTTTACTTAAATTGCCTTAAAATATAGTTTCCCCAATACTAGACACTACAGTTAATGGTTATGTTTATCTTTGTATGCGTTTGAACTGTCAAATAACTTTTATCTTTTTAAATGGAAAAACCACATTCATATTATGAATATAAACCAAAAATAGTTACTTCAAGCAATGTTATGTATACCTAGTTTAATTTGGAATGGAATGATTTTCTTTATCAAGTGAATACTTATATGTGGGAGTGAAAGGGTAATTAACTTTTCAAGATATTTCTAGATCTTAAATGAATACTGTAGTTAAATGTGTTTTCTATGTGTCTTCATATACTTCTTTCTTTGCCCCTTAAATTCGTGGGTTTCTTTACTTTTTTCAATCAATTACTACATTCACATTTGTACATACATTAATCGATATAAAGGAAAGCATTAAATAAACAAATCATACTAGTAGAAACCATGAACAACAATAATACCACAGCGTCTATTCTTTTCTAGTTTATTCATCTCGTAACGGCGGCAATGTTTCGCGGGAGCATTATATCACTGCGTGTAGCTGCGGTTATCTGTCGGCATGTCAGCGTCCATCACTGGGACTCCACCCCGAGACTGTGCCCCGCGCGCCTTTACCGCCAACGTTCCAGCATCGCGACGTCGTCAATGTATTCCACGCCATAGAGTTCTACTTCTTGATTGTTTTAATCAGTTAAATATCTGTATAAAGTCATTTACTTGTTTTGTTTTCAGTTTTTGTTTATCTGTTTATAGTTAATGTTTCGATTGTATCCCCCTGTTTTTTTTATTAAAGCTAGCCCCCTCTCAGAATTTATATATTTACTAGCTTCTCCTCACGACATCGTTCATGCATAATTCGAAATCATTAAATCCCACACGATCAGCTGTTACTGCTTAGTACATTAATTGAGTAACGTGCACAGGTAGAAAGGTTTACTTGAGCCAAGTAAACCTTGTTTTGTATATAACGAAAACAATATTTTCTTAAGATAAGAAATATATTCTTAAACCAACTATAGTATTCTTGAACGAAGAAATAATGTAGTTGGATTGAGTACTTTTCTTATATTAAGAAAATATTGTTTTCGTTATATACAAAACAAGATTTTCTTGGCCCAATACAGTTTTTTTTTGTTTGTGATGATATCTAGCCAAAAATAATTCTAATAAAGTCTAATTCCTGGTATAAAAAATTGGCTCTAGACAAACTGCAAATCAATGGAAGGTGAAAAATCTTTATACTTTTATTTGGAATTTTAGAGCTGTCGTAATAAATGTACATTTTTCTTCGTTTAAAACATGATTTTCGAAGGAAATAACTTCATGAATAATGTATAATTTAAGTTTTTTTGGTTCAACTAGGACCCATAGCTTTATTCCGAATGGTATTTTGTTGATTTATAATATTAATATATGAATTTGAAGGTTTGCGTATCGATAAAAACTTTTTTTTTGCAATATCTCAAAAACGAGAGCTTATTGATATAATATTGTATATCCTGCAGCAAAATAGCTTTATTTATAATTATCTTTTACCAATCAGTTTATTGCAATTAAGATAATTATATATTTTTCAACTGTATTTGAGTATACTATGTATACGAGTCACGAGTATATTTTTGACAAAATTTAAGATCATTCTAGTACACTACTTAAACGTATAACTCTATGAAAATGAACATACAACAGAGTTGCTCTCATTTTCATAATTCGGCCGTCTGTATTCTCCGTGGCCACTGCGAGACTGGATCGAACCGCCCCCGTACCCCTCCGGTCACCCCCCTCGGCTCCAGTGACACAATCCAGCCCGCCCCCTGGCTGATTGATGCCCCCCCTGGCCTGGTTATTTATTTACGTTGTTTACTTTAATGTTTTATGTTATTTGTTTACAGTTTAATTAGGTTAAATCTTAAAACTTGCATTTTTAATATGTGTTAATCAATTTTGTTTGTATGGCTATAAAATGTTATGCCATATAAAAAGAGATTTCATAAATTTTCCCACTGTATTTGCATAATAAAATTCAGATTATTTGAGGATTTTTATAAAAAAATTATCACCGAAAACTGCGTAAAATGATAATTATATTTACCTATTAATGTTTCAGATAAAAACAAATTTTTAGATCTTGCTATATTTTGATCCAACTACAATAAAAGTTATCATTTCTGAACTATTGAGTTTTCTTCAGCATTTATTCATTTTAAAGTATGGTCAAACAATAAACAAATATTAATACCTAGGCATCTAATTTTGTACATTTATTAATAATAGTTATAACTTCTTAATTTTATAGAATTTAAAATGAGCTATAAAAACATAAAATAATAATTTCCAATGCTTTTCTGCAGACAAAATAAGTCTTGCTGTAGAAAAAAGTATAAAGTACTATATTTATCTATATTGATGCGTTTAAACGTACCATAAATTACAGAACACTGTATAATGCATCCAGTGCTATCGTATATTCACCACAGTGTGTATTGGTTCATAAAAGCTTCATTTAAATCATAGCTCCGGAGCTTGTGTTGATATAAGAATACAAAATATAATGTCTCTTTATTGTACAAATAAATCTTTCATTATTTTAATTCAATGTTATATATATATTTGGATTATTCATTTAGATAAAATGAATCTTTCATAAAGTTTATAAATCTGTTACTGCTAATCTTGTAATCTACTGAACAGATTTTAATACGTTTTTCATCAATACATCATTTTTCAGTTAGAACATTTTTACTTCTTATCGGTAACCGTATATTTTTATAAGATTCAAGAAATTATTTTTTATATTTTATATTTATTATATATATTATATTTCCCTCATTGATTTTTAAAAGGGACTTTTATATACCCAAAATGAAAATAACTAATTTTTGTTTGTTTTGTGATTATTATTTATCTTTAAACATAAGTTTTGTTCGAAGACATTTTTTTCGAACAAAATTATATTGTTTTAAATTTTTATAATTATACAATCTTAAACCTGAACCCGAATAGTTTTATTTATATATTGAACCTGAAGCATAAATAAATTCAGTTTCAGTTAATTTTGTTTTAAATTTTCTTAATATAACTCATCATCTATCTATATTAAAAATAATTTTAATACTATTAATTTAAAACCAAGCTGCTGTATTGCATATACGTGTATATATTACATACTATGGGAGTACATAGAATTTATTAACTTTCAACAGACTGGTTAAATTTTCTGTCAGAAGTATATTTATGTTATACTTTTTCCATACCAAGTCCAGACATATACTATACTGAATTAAATATATATTTTGCAGCTATCAGACAACGCTTTGTCCTTTCTCTACAAATGGCCAGTTTGATACATGTATAGACAAAGATTTTAACAGAGGACCTTTGAAGCTGCTATACAAACTAGCTTTTATTCAAAAGATATGTAGGTATGTAAATATGATTTTTTACATTAATTTTTAAATTAATTCTCAGTTTGAAATCGTATCTTTCTGCTATCAAAACTATACTTGATGTATACAGGAGAGGTATATTTAAAAAATTAAAGTATCTTTCAACTTTTTTTTTATTTGTAAAGAATGGACTAATTTTGATTGATTTTTTAAATGTATGTAAATTTCAAATTGAAGTGTGAAATATGTATGTATATATGAGGGATAACAGCTCTAGGCTGTCAATCGGGCAACTTACTTTTTTTCAAGGTGCCCACTGTTCGCACCGTTTGAGTTTGTATGCTTTGAAAGGCGTACTTGTATAACATGAATAATCTATATGCAATTGGGTTTCAGACAAATATTTCTCAATCTTCAAAAATAAATTCTGAAAATAAGTAAAATGAATAATTATCAGTTTTTTCTATTACTATTAACATGGATAGTGCATCTTTCAATTTATTTCGTTATTATCTTCTAATTGCATGTTATAGTAAATACTTTAATTCGATGAAGGGGAAATTTATTTTAAATACTGTTCGTAGAAGTTGTTTCTTTAATCAATACAAGTACAAATAAACTTCTATACAACAAATTTAATGTTATTTAATTGTAAGACCAAACATTGTAAAAGTCTTAACATAAAATTTAAAAATCACCAAATCGTATATGTTTATATGTAACATATTAAGTGCAAGAAATAAAATAATAATAAATAAAATAAGAGGGACGAAATAATTTTCAATAACACAAAAATAAGAACGGTTATCATCATTGTTATATTCCACAGCTACCTTTGACTTGTCACCAGCTCAGAGCGCCGCTTCAGGGAACAACTCCGAAAGGCCATGAATTGTAGCGTCGCTCTAAAAGCGATCATAGATCATAACCACTGTAATGGTGCAATGAATCTTTCGCGTCCACACTGATCAAATTTAATCTTCAGGAACTCGGATGCTATTTGTTACGCTAAAGACGTTTACTGCTCACAGATATTCTTGCAAGATGGCCGGTGGACAACAAATCAAAAGCGGTGTCTTCTGCTGCGATATTTACAGTTATGACTTGTTTCGGTTGCTGTACGTACTATCTAACTGTTGTAATTAAAATACTTTTCTACGTGATTTATTTTTATTATTAGTGGAGATGTATTTCTATGATATCTGTTGGCTTTGATTGGAAATTGAGAAATGGTTATATAGAAATGGTTTTCAACATTTCTATATAAACTGAAAAAAATTTATATTAATTTTTAACATAAAAAACATGTTAAAGGGAGGACAAAATTTTATTCGGTGAAAAATTAATCGGTAACGTAGTAATGTTTCATACCAACAGTATCAAAAATTACTATACCGTATGTGAAAAGATAGTAAATGCACTGCTGTATTTTATGAATGTCGATTTTTATTATTTTAATAGTCAGATGAAAAAATTTCATTAACATTTTTATTTATTAACGATGCGTAGGAATGGGAAAAAAATAAAAAATTGCATAGATTGATGAAAAAAATTTTTATCCTAGAAATTTTTAACACCCGATATGGTAAGATTTAGAAGAACGTCTACTACAATTCAATATACTGTATAGCAGTTTCTATGGCGGCGATAGGCGAGATATGACAAGTAATATAAAAACATAGTAAAATTATATAGAATGTACGTGAAATTTTCATATGCAAGAAATTCAATTAAATAATAGCGTATATTACTTTTTCAGAGTAAATAAATTTCAATAGGTACTACATATGTTAAAATTTACCAGTATGTCATTGTAATGTTTCATTTACTTTATCCTACCGACTTTTCTGTTAATTTTTTTCAGAAGTTGATTCTATCCTCAGGTTCACAGCATTTTCTGTTAATTTTTAAAAGAATATTCTCTCCGTGTACCTATGCGTGAAAATTAATAAATTATAGTAAAACAATGAGTAGATAGGAACTCATCATTTAATAAAACAATTGAATTTTTTGGCATCTTGTAGTCTTCATCTGAAAGGTCAAAACATCAAATAAAATCATATAAGATCTATAGATAAAATATAAGAAAACAGTTCAATAAAAACAACAAGCATAAGTCTAATTTTGAAAGAAATATGTAAATATCATAAATACATATATAGTTATTTGATTTATTTAAAATATTAAACCATTTTAATGCAAGAATCTACAGTATATACAGTACATTGAAATGTGATTTCGATTAAATATATCACCTTAAAAGCATAAAAACGAACCCAAAAAACAACATAATAATTCTTATCTATACAAACATATAATATTTTTTACTTTGAGCATGCTGAAATATCAATAAATCAGTTAAAAAATCAATAGGAGGTCATCAGAATGAAGCATATATCATCGCACAGAGGTTAGGAGGAACCAACCCCGTGTAGACTATTTATAGTGGGCGACATAGGGGTGGGTTGCAGCGAGGGTACATTACGGTGCTCCAGATATGTGGTCTCCGGCAATAAAGACAGTCATCTATACACCCCTGTACCGAGCCAATGAATTTAATATATGCGTAAAGGTCCTGTATCTCATATCAATGTGGACATTGGCTAACAGTGGCGTGCATCAAAACGTAGTATATTTTTTATAGTTATATATTTAATAATTTAATTGAAATTTGAAAATATTTATGTATAAATATGTTGTATACACATGAACCTTTCTTCATAAAAGTTGTTCTACAAATTATATAAAATCTGTAGGGTATTTTTGTACACTAAACATTTTGTAATATTTAAATTTAAAAGTCGATTTTTAGAATTTTTGCAGTTTGTTTATTCTAAACAGCCGGTTACGACTCTCAAAAAACTACAGACGTATTTCTCGAAAAAACATTTTTTGATCCTGTCTCAGCGATTCCTCAAAGACTGATGAACCAATTTTTTTTCAATTTTCGTAATCGCAGTGGCTAAATCTGTGCATAACCAATTATCGCAATTTTGATAACTATTTTTTAAGGCCGCTTTAATAAAAAACGTCTTAAAAATGAAAACAAAATGTCACCCGAAATTTCGATGGTACACTAGTAGAAAGGATTTCTCAAACTAAGTAAACCTTATTTTGTATATAACGAAAACAAATTTTCTTAAGATAAGCAATAATCTCTTAAATCAACTATAGTATTCTTGAACGTAGAATAACGTAGTTGGATTAAGAGTATGTTTCTTATATTAAGTAAATATTGTTTTCGTTATATACAAAACAAAGTTTTCTTGGTCCAATACAGTTTTTTTTCTGTGTAGGTATAATGGAGAAAATTATTTTTTTCTCGTCACATCGAGGCTCATAACTTTGTAAAATTTCAATATTTAAAAAAAAAATGGTATTGAATAAGTTGAATATATAAACTTAATAAAATGTTTTCTACACGATCTTAAAATAATTAATTAGTTATATACTTGTGAAAAAATTTCCAAACATTGACAATTTTTTTACCCATCGCACTGGATTTCCTCCTTAAGAAAATAATACAGTTGATATTTTTCAATGCAATAAAATATATAAAAAATGAAAGGGATTTGATTAAAAAATATTATTAGATATGTATAAAAGATTTAATCTTAAATATTAAAAAAAAATGTTTTTATAACATTTTCTATCTTTATGACGTAATAGTAAAACAAGGAAATGCTTATAATATTTTGTGTTAAAAAAGCATTTGTAAGCCGCTACTGGAAATGATTGCCATTTATCGAAATACAAATAGTAAGAAGAAAATATAATAGTCATAAATAGAAAAACGAAAAAAAAGACAGAACTGCTCTTACTGGTATTATATTAATAGAACAAGACAACCAATGGTAAGTTAGAAGTCAAAGCTATACACTAATATATCGAATATGTATAATGTACATATATATACTGTTTTATTCACGGTATCATATATTAGGTTCACATTAATCTTACATTATATTGTATCTTTTGTAACTATGAAACATTATAATTATTTAAAAATATTTAATTGATTTGAAAAAACTCACAGACTCACTCATATACATCTTGGTTAAAATAATCATGATGCATTAGAGAAGGTCAAAATGGTCAAAATTACCGTTAAAGTCCCTAATTCGAATATTTTCGGCTTTACTATACTTTTTTATATTTTTTTACTTTAAGTGATAAATCCAACAGTAATTTTTTTCAAGGTAAATATTATTTTAAATGAATTGAAAACTTTTAAAACGACCTAAAATTACAATATAACTAACAAAATAAATTGAATTTCTTACTCGGAAACCAACTTTAAAGAAAAAGTGCAAGAATTATTCTAGATTTTTTTTAACTTTTGGTTTTTATTTTTCAATTGTTTTATGCTTAAATCAAAGTCTGAAATTTTTTTGAAAATCATGATTCTGAGATAAAAAGATGTAACACCTTATATGCCCCACTTGGTATATACATAGTATATATTTTATGCACATATGGACCTACATATATGGGCGTTTAAAAAAGTAAAATCAGTTACTGCGTTTTCAACAGCCGAGAGTTAAAAAAATCTTAAATAATTATTTGTAAATATTCTATAGGTGCTTACCTGATACACAATACCGTAACTTAGTCCCATGGTTGATGTATGAATATCGGAATATTCGTATATAAAGTAGATTTCCATACCGGGCTTCGAACCGGGTATTGTTTCAACCACAGTAAATATCAAAAGTGTCGCATGAAAATGTTCTACACCTACATTAATATCCCACCCCGCTGGATTATATACATAAATTAACAATGTTTAAGGCCACCTTTCAATTAGATTATATTTAATGTTACGTTATTTATGGCAATATTTGAACACAAGTACTGCTTGTATTGACTAAACATGTATCACATTAGTGTAACAAATATTTGTGCTTCGTTAATGTAAGATTCTATCTCATATGTAGTCAATGTTTCAATTTTAATAAATATATTACCCATATGAATAGTTATTTTATCGAGAAGATTTACTAATTTTGTCTAATAGTTAACTATAGTTAAATAGTTTCCAGGCTCCAAGCTTAACCTCGTATCGTATTTCGGAACTATTTTTCCTACACAAAAAAAATATTAATGTACATTGTACATACATATACAAGGCAAAGTAGGTACATCGGACCAAAACAATTTCTATTTTATTATATATTTTTCAAACAATATTTTTGTGTAAAAAAATTATTCCTCTGCTATATGTGACTTATTTCATCATCTTTAGAATGTGTTTTAATATATTTTTACATAATTTATTTTAAATTTTCCGGATATGTTTTTGTTTCCCTTATTATTTTAGATCTATACGACTAGAAAAATAAATTTTCTTATTTATAAAATTTTATCAAATACGTAATAAAATAGTTGACTAAATGTTATCACAATAATATCACATATGACAAATAAACCAATCTATCTGGATGAAAATTAAAATTAAAACTGCAGCAAATTCTACAAATGACAAGAATAACGACAGATCTTATTTAATTATATATAACCAAAGATTTATACCAATTCTGATGATACATAATGAAGTAGTTGAATTATTAATTGTATCATAATATTAATTTATTGATAAGAAAGTGAAAAATATTTGGCAAATACTCGTATATCTCGTAACAAAAAATCACTATCAATTTTTCAACCAACGATGTAATTTGGATTGTAATAAAAATCGTAATAACTTATTAATAGATATAATGTTTCTTTATACTGTTAATTTTCAAAATTAAGAAAAATTGCATAATAGTTTTAAATTGAGCAAATTTTAATTAAAATTAAACTAATTTTAAAAATAAATTATTCGGTTAAATTTATTGTGCAATAAAGTTAATTTATTTATTATTTTCCTGATGACTTTCCACGACAATCTGTAAACATGATCGACGACATTTTCGATCGTACCTGTATCAAACTTTCTGTTGTTACAAATTATGGAATATATTTTACATTGAAAACAAAATAACTCACCTGTCTGCGATATCCTATCTAGTGTTATTTTTTCTTACATCAAAACTCATTATTGTAACAAATAAAACTCAATCATTCACAAAGATTCCACGACATTTCTATGAATAATAAATAAAAGATATGAAACACAACTCCATTTTTTACATTTCCTTCAGTATAATTCAACTCCGGTGAATTTCATACTCTACCAGTTGACATTGTATACTATCGATAAAATTAATAGCAGCACTTTTTTCCTTCCGTTCGTCATCATTTTACAAAACTTACATCGTATGCATACATTCAGGGCTGGCTTTGCAATACTGACCATTAATATTTGATTTTTTTTAACATTATAATCACCACTACAAAATCAAACACGAAATTATGTATTGTAAATTAAGAGTTACATTATAGAAATTTATAAATAAAATGTTCAAAAATTTATATATTTTATTAAAAAAAATTGTAGATATACATTATTATATACGTTTTGGCAGTTTAATACATATTTATTAGAAAATAGTTTATCTCCCCTCTACGTAAATTTTATTGATCTGATCTTTATAATGGGGGTAGAGAAAAATCATATATGTGATTTTTATTAGTCTAGTTTGTAATCCATCGCCATTCCTACGATAAACAGTTATAATGAATATACAGTTTGATTATGTAGTTTTATAATGTAATTTATATAAGGTGTTCACACGAGACGAGATGAGAGTAAAAGGTAAGTCTAATTTCGTTGGGGAATCATAACTTGCAGTTTCGATTTCAATCGATTTCAATCTTCAATCTAGTTTCATCTCGTACACGTAACTGAAATTTTTGTATCTCAATAAAATTATCATTTTTGAGAATCTTGTGTGAATTTCTAATTTAAGTTTGAATTTTTTGTATCTTTAGAACTAAAGTACAACATTTTCCTCTCATACAAATTTTTTATTTTGTTATTCATATTTCATTACTGTTCTACAGTATATAGTATAGGTATTTATGTCTGTAATACGAGTTTACACATATTTTCAAACAACTAAATTATATTTTTTATAAACAAAACAATATTTGCAAACTTTTTTTCAATTTCTGATAAGTATTTACTTTATAAAAGGAGCATCCGTTAATTACGTATACCTTCTGGAAAAGAGGGGTGTTATAATAACTTACGAATCCTTACGTATAGGAGAAAGTCAGGGGTCCTTTTACTTACGTAAGTTTTCTATTTCTAACATATTATTTTAAAATACATTTCATGAACTTATTACATGTACTAAATCAATTTAAAAAATTATAGAAACATTTCTCATATAAGAAAATTACACTTTTTCATGTATAAATTGCTAAGAATTACGAATTTTCTACTGTTATGTGTGTTAATTAATTTATTTTTCTCCTTCTTCTATACTCTTTACCCATACACTGGTAGAAAGGATTTCTCAAACCAAGTAAACCTTGTTTTCTATATAACGAAAACAATATTTTTTCTTAAGATAAGAAATATATTCTTAAACCAACTATAGTATTCTTGGACGAAGAAATAATGTAGTTGGATTAAGAGTACTTTTCTTATAGAAAGAAAATATTGTTTTCGTTATATACAAAATAATATTTTCTTGGTCCAATACAGTTTTTTTTGTGTGTAGAAAAATACAATTAAAAATCATGTCTTCTATTGCAATCATTCTTTTAATATTACGTCCAATAAACAGTAAAAAATAGGAAAACTTATACGCAAGTATAGGGGAGGCTGACTGAATTACCAAGACCTTAGAACTACGGAGTCAAAAAATTTAAAAAATCATTCTTAGCGATTAATGGACCCTCTTTAATCAGGTATTTAATTATATAAATCAATAAAAAATTATATTTATCATTCACTATAAGTCCAGGCTATTGTTTTTATTCCATGCTATACATAATATATGAAAAGAAAAAAGTTATCCGCAAATGCATGCACCCTGTGAAACAATAACTAGGTACATACTACTATTTAAAACCACCCCTGGTTTCCGTATCGCTACAGAGTGAGACAGAAGAGTGCGCGCGCTTTTGTCGTCACCTCAATATATAGTATTTTGAATAATGCACAATCATGGTTCCTTATCACGAGGTTCGTAAATAACGAATATATAGAAATTACAAGCCTTCTATCTTTTTCAGGCAGACGCTGCTGCTGCAGGAAGAACATGCATAACTTATGGTTTTTGAATCTACCGTTTCTACGCAGACACAATAGTGATTCGGGCGGCTTTTGATATATGAGCCGGGTAAGTGTTGCTTTTTGATTTCGTTTTTGTGTAATTCACTTTCAGGATAACATGGAATTTAATGTCCGCTCTATTTCAAACATATTTATATTCCAGTGTGTACCTATATATACTTCCAGTGTATGTCTGTGCTTCGTGTGCATGTAGGGAAAGGGGGATTACATATGGATAGGGAGTTAAGATATTTGTATTAAAAAGTTATAGTATTGTAGTATTACTTACTTATATATATTTCATGTTTTTTCTTCTTAAAGTTTATTATTAAATTTAAAATGTGTTAAATTATTAATACAAAAATTTATACTATTTGTTATTTTTGGTTTCTTTTACATATGTATATCAAAAATAAGTTGTACATTAAAATTAAAATAATAAGTATTTCAGTATAATACCAAAAATATATAAACACCACCATTTCATATTTGGTCACATCAATATTCTATAGGTCCGTTTTTTGCACAAAGTTTGAATATATTTATTTGGTTTCCCCACGTGACCGGCTGGCTTTTCTTAATACATAAGTATCACATACCACTTCGTGGCATCTTTCTTTACATAGCCATGTTGGTTTTAATACTGTATAACATTTAAAATCTCACTAAAATCGGTTCAGTAATAATTAACTAATTACACTATTCAACAAAAAAATACTTTTGTAATATCACAGAGTTGTGAATAGAAAATTTAGATTTAGGAGGCTTTTGGCATGCCGAAACCGAATTTGTTGCCCAATTGGTTTCATTTCGTCAGGGTTTTGAGATATTCTAACCTAAATGTCCCAAAAATGACTATATTGGCAATGTTAAAGAATTTATTATCATGTAGGTAATTTTTATCTAAAGTTTTCGGTCACGGTAACAAAGAGTATAATCTTTTCTCTTTAAAATGAGTTTTAACTTTTTACTGTACGATTTTTTTAGCCGAGATGTACCTACTAGTTTGAAGATATGATATTTTGTTAATAGAGTGTAGTATAGTATAGTAGATACAATGAACTTTACTACATATATCTTCAAAGTAGTATATTTCGGTAAAAAAAAAATCGCAAAGTAAATTGTAAAAAATCATTTTAAAGAGAAAAGATAGTACTATTCGAAATCATGAATGTAAACTTCAGAAAAAAATTACCTACTTAGTAATAAATTCCCCAACATTGCTAAAATCGTCATTTTTGGGACATTTAGGTTCGGATATCTAAAAAAACCTGACATGATGGAATCATTTGGGCAACGAATTCGGTTTCGGCATGACAAATACCTTCTAAATCACCTATTCAAATTCTGTGAATTTTTTTGTTGCATAGTGTATACATTTGATGTTACTGCTCAGTGCCTTGGTGCAGTCGTTTGATTATATAAAGTCTAACCTAACTAAGGATCTTAGGATTTCATTAAAATTAATTAATTTGATTTAAAGTTTAGTCGAAATCAACAAATAAGCAAATTGACATCGACAAAAAAAAATTACATTCTTAAAACAAAGCCTTCACATTTCTATAATAGCATGAAGTATGAAGTATGATAAGTACATGCGTATTACATTTGAATATATATATATATTGAACTTATAGTCATACGTCAAAAACAATATTAAAATTTATAAAATAATAAAATAATATACTATTATATTATACAGGGTGTCCCATTTTAATCTATCACCCACCTATTTTTTTTATCTATCAATTAAATCAAAAAATATATCGAATAAAAGTTGTTTGGTTTTGAGGGGGACCCAATATGGCATTATTAATTTTTGATGGTCAAATGGAGCCAACATTTTTTTTTTTCAAATAGAAACCTATATTTTTCATTACGGTATCTTATTGTTTGAAAAAAACCAAACAGCTTTTGTTTCAAATAATTTTTTGTATGACTTCATTTTTTTTTAATATTTAACAAAATAATTTTAGATTTCAGATTTTCACTAATTTTTTACTCGAAACCCATTAACTTTAGAGGAAAAGTGTAAAATACAAAAAAGGTTTATTCTAATCTGATATAACTAGAAAAATGATTTCAGATTTTTTTCAATTTAATTTTTTTTTTTGCTTTAAGAGCAAAAGTTTAAAAAAATCCTGATATAATTTTCCTAGTTATGTCAGATTAGAATAAACCTTTTTTGTATTTTACACTTTTCCTCTAAAGTTAATGGGTTTCGAGTAAAAAATTAGTGAAAATCTGAAATCTAAAATTATTTTGTTAAATATTAAAAAAAAATGAAGTCATACAAAAAATTATTTGAAACAAAAACTGTTTGTTTTTTTCCAAACAATAAGATACCGTAATGAAAAATATAGGTTTCCATTTGAAAAAAAAATATTGGCTCTATTTGACCATGAAGATGTCCAAAAAATCTAAAATTAATAACGCCATATTGGGTCCCCTTCAAAACCAAACAACTTTTATTCGAAACATTTTTTGATTTAATTGATAGATAAAAAAATTAGGGGGGTGATAGATTAAAATGGGACATTCTGTATATAACAGAGTAAATATTGTTTAATATACGTTTAAAATAACATTCGAATAAAAAATAATGAAAATATGAAATATAAATGAAATACGTTGATATAAAAACAAGTTTAAATAGAAATCCATCTCGGTAATAAATAAAACCCATAAAACAATTTTACAAATTCTCGTTCGGTCGAAGAGAAAACTCGCTCGGCACAACAGAAAATCTCGACGAATTAAAACAAAATCTACGCGAAAACAAAAGACACGTCGTGAATCACTCACACACTCGGCGAAAATACAACTGCACACATATACATACATACGACAAAATATGAATTCACAAAATTCGAAATGATTTGTGCTTTTTCGCGTCAGATGCTTTGGTCCCGCCACCGAGTGTTTCGGATCGTCCCTTCAGCGGGTGTTGGAAGTGCAATTTACAGATAAACCGGGAGGGGCTATGATTTACGTCTGAAAGCTTGATAAACTCATATTCCTTGCTTGAGTGAGTAATATCTGCATAAAACCTTGAATAGGATTACAAATGTTCATAAATTGTGTGTGCTATAATTCAGTCAAGACGACGACACCGACGTGGGGCGGGTGTGTATGCGGATGGATGTGTATGTGTGTGTTCGGGGGATGAAGTGTTGTTATATGGGAATTCCTGGAAGAACTTCACACTCTGTTATCCATGGTCAGAGTTCGTACAAGTTTCATATGTGTGAATACCGTGTTAGAATTAAAGTTTGTGTTAAGTGTGAAGAACATAAATAGTTACTTAGTGTATTAATTTTAGTATTATTTATAAATAGGTTTATTAACTATAAAACAATATTACCTATATGAAAGGTAACAATGATTAATTTATCAAAAGAACGTTGAAAAATCATTTGTCAATTTATTGAGAAATAATTTTCTTTTTCCTTTTCTACACAGTACCTACTTACTACGTTAGGTAAAAAAATTGACTACCCCCCCCCTCCGAAAAAAAAGATTATAAAATAATAATAATACATTTGTTTTCTAATTTTTACTATGTATAGGTCCACTTCGATATCTGTATGTAAGTACGTACACGGAGAGAATATTCTTTTAAAAATTAACAGAAAATGCTGTGAACCTGAGGACAGAATCAACTTCTGAAAAAAATTAACAGAAAAGTTGGTAGAATTTAAAATAAAGTAAATGAAAAATTTACAATGACATACTGGTAAATTTTAACATAGTAACTATTAAAATTTATTTACTCTGAAAAAGTAATATACGCTATACTTTAATTTAATTTCTTGCATTTGAAAATTACACGTACATTCTCTATAATTTTACTATGTTTCTATATTACTTTTCATATCTGGCCTATTGCTGTCATAGAAACTGCTGTATAGTATATTAAATTGTAGAAGGTAGACGTTGTTTTAAATTTTACAATTTCGGGTGTTAAAAATTTCTAGGATCAATTTCATCCTCCCGTTAACATGTTTTTCATGTTAAAAATTAACATACAATTTTTT
The DNA here is from genome assembly GCA_949319165.1 of Sialis lutaria. NCBI lineage: Eukaryota > Metazoa > Arthropoda > Insecta > Megaloptera > Sialidae > Sialis > Sialis lutaria. Next base: position 16,378,417 of record OX439243.1, read on the forward strand.
AAGTGTACACTACTGATCAAAAAAAAGTGGACAGCATGAATTTAAGCACAACGATTAAATTTATTGTCTTCCATCATAATGTTCCGTTAATATGAAGGGTAGTTTAATCAATAGATTGAATTAGTATATCATTGGCATCAATATGTTGTATAATTGAGGAATATTTAATGTATTTTTAATATTATTCTTGCAATATTGCTTGATTTGTGTTTACGGTTACAAAAATTCGCATATTGTTAAGTAGTGTTAAATCTCAATTTTTAATACTTCTTGAAGTTTTTATGAATCAATGGCACCAGTTGAGCGGCAAGCATTAATTTTATTACATTTTTTATATAATTCAACCAATTCTCAAAATGTTTTTATCATGAATTTAATAAAAAACAAAAAAATCATATTTTTCCGATATAAAAGATTGTAGAGTGACTTTAAGCAAATTTTATAAAGTTAAATCAACTATTTTGAAATTAAATTAACATAAAAGTTCATATTTTATGTACTTATTTACTTTTATTTTAAAATAGAACGACGTAGCTATCAGAAGAAGCGTGTGGAATAATTATTGTTTTTAGAAAATCGGGGAAATCTATTAGAAACATTGTTGTTGAAATATAAAAACAGGGAGTTAATGATACTAAAAGTGCTGTGCATAAAATAATTTATATTTATAAAACACTGGGAACTGTTTGACGCGCTCCAGGTTCCGGTCGATCACGGAAAACAACAGTGAGAGACAATCACGCGCTTAAGAAATTGGCACTCAAACATAGAAAGTCTTCATATGAACAGATCGCGGATGATTTTGAGACTTCCAGTGGTCTTAAATTAAGTCAGCATACGGTCAGAAGACGTTAAAAAAATAAAGGAATAAAAAGTTATAGGTGTAAAAGAGTTTATCTGATTTTTACATAAAATATAAATAAGAAGAAGGCATGGGTTCAGAAATATAAAAAATTAGGATTGGAATAAAATTATATGGCCCGATGAATCGCGATTTTGTTTGGTATCAGATTGTCCTGAAAGCTGTCTACGAAGATCTGGAGAACAGTTTTTACCAGAGTACACAACTAAAACAGTTAAAAAATCAGATGGGATAATGATATAAGGTCGTTTTAGTGCACAGAATGAGGGAAAATTGTACTGAATGGAAAAAGATGTAAAAATTAACGCTACTAAATACAAAAAAAAATTACAAGAAGGGTTTCTTCCAAGTATTAGAGCATTTAATAAATGTAGAATTTTAATTTTTATGCAAGATAATATCCTCTGTCAAACGACAAAAAGTGTTATTGATTGAATTAATGACCACAAAATAAATTTTAAGGATGATAGACCTCCACAGGGCCCAGATTGAAACCAAATTCAAAATTTATGGTACGCTATTGACAGGGAGTTACATTAATGTAATAATAAAAATTTGGAACAATTATGGACAAATATAAATAAAATTTGGAGTGAAATCAGCATCGAAACAATAAATAAACTTACATCGCCAATGTCACGAATACTAGAAGCGGTCAGAAAAATCAGTGGGGGGACTACACATTATTAAAATTGTTTGTTATTATATGTTTAATAATTAAGTAACAATATATTTTTTATAATAACTACACACATTTATTTAATTTATTTATAAATTCCCTTTTATTTCCATTTTACGTTAATTTTACTACTGTCCACTTTTTTTTGATCAGTAGTGTATATGAAATTTTTGTGTCCGACGATTTCTAAAGAATAGCTCTTTAAATTTTCGTTATTGTTAGCAGGAACCACACGGTTAAAAAATAAACTGTATCAATCTAAAAATAAACTTTAATCGAAACGTTTAATTAACATAAGTAATCGTAAAATTCAAAAGTAACATTAATCAACAGTGTTATAATTGAAAACATATCATTTTTAGTAGATAATTTAGTTTGCATCAATGAGATTTTTGAGCATGCAACTTCTGTACAAATTCTTGAATTCTTGGGGTAATATTTTTGCCCAAAGCTACACGCATATCATCATCACTTACCTTCAACCGATTCATGGACTTGTTTTAAATTTTTTAGTAAACCAGCGCGCATTCATTCAAAGTTTGAAATCTTTTGCGGACCATATTTTAGCTCTTGCGGACCATTGGTTGGGAACCACTGATTTAAAAAAATAAAGATAATTTCTTTTCTTACGAATAATTAAAAAATATATCTATCGATAAATATTACCTATATTGAGATATTCTAAAAACAGGAAATCTTGTATACTGATCTTACAAGACTATCCTATATATTATTTTATTAGTAAGATTAAAATAAATATCTGTAAAATTACAATAACAACATTTTTTAAATACCGTTTTGACAGTGATATAAATTACAAGTCCAAATGAACATAAAAAGCATTGAATGTCTATTGTTTATAAATTCAAGAAATGATTTTACTTTGAAACAATTTTTTAATTACTACTCGTCTCGTAAAAATAATCGGCACCACCTCGTATTGTTCCAATTAATACAAAGAACCTAAGATCTGTTCAACGATCCGTGGCCATCATCTGAACAAAGAATCTATAGATGATTTACAGACTTTTTCAATTGATCTTGTAAACGTGAGTAATATTAAACCTTTATGAAAACATGTACCTACACATGTTGTTCATGTATGTAAATAATGTTACCTACTTATTATCATACTAATTCGATCGATTAAATTATTTAAACAGTTTGAAATCTTATTTTTTAATTTGATAGATACTCGTATGTATAGATAATACATATAATAATATGCATTATTTAAGTGTTTTAAGATCTGTATATCCAATAACTTTTTGTAATTGTTACATTGTTAATTAATAATAAATAAATTTTTATTTTTTATTTTCAAATGTCCGATATTACCCAATGAGTAAATTACGGGGTTAAAACACAAAGTTATGTGTGTTATATTAAAATCTGTATTGAAGAGTATCAATATTTGCGGATTATATAAGGATTCGACCCGCGAAATTTGTCTATTTTTGATCAACTCTATTACGATTTCTTCTTTTTTTCTTTTGAGTGGCGTATCTTTGAAACCATATATTTGATTATAATGAAATTTATATGATATCAGCTCGATAGTATACTCTTTCAAAAAAAGAAAAATCAACCGAATAGGTGCATATTTGCGGTGTTATACCCGAAAATACATAAAAAAATATATAAAAAAAATAGAAAACTCTCTCCTTTTTTGAAGTCCATGGTCAGATTCTGATAAAATTTATGAGACCACCTCGGGAGTATACTCTTTCAAACAAACAAAAATCAACCGAATAGGCGCATATTTGTCGAAGTTATGCTCGAACATACATAACAAAATATATTGATTGAATTGATAACCTCCTCTTTTTTAGAAGTCGGTTTAAAATAAGAAAATTTCGGGGTCAAATTCTAATAATATACAAAGGTTGATACTTATCAATACAAATTTTAATATAACATACATAATATAACGGCAATTATCCATTTTTTCCTTTCAATTATATGACAGATTGGTTTGACAGAAACCCAAAATTATTTATTTTTGCCACTTGGCGGCGCCAGGATCGATGGTTTCCTAGCATATAGGTAATATAATAAGACGATACCAGTTTAATTTTTTACAAGATAGTTCCAGATGTAACTATGTATAAGAATCATTGATGGGCTAAGGTGGGGGGGGGGTGATCCGTTCTGGGTGCTAAGGTCTATAAGGGGATGCCAAAATGAGATAGAAGAACTTAAGAATTAAAGGGTATGAACAGTGTAAAGTTTTCAAAAAATCTTTTTTTTTATTGTTTATAAATTATTAGTTTACACCCCAAAGAATATGTACATCTCAAGTTTCAAGTAAAAATTCGAACGTTTAGTATTCAAAAAGAGCGCCAAATGCTGTCATGCTATATATTCGATTTATCTCTTCTAAAACTTTAAACGTCGCTTACTCAAAATCACTTTTTTTGACCTGGTTGACAGCATAACTAAGACAGATTTGATTCAAAATGGATTTTGTAGAGGAAACGTGCCTCTTCAGCCGGACACAGTTTTTTTTTATAATCAATTTTCTTAGAAATTTTTTCTTCTAATGGTCGCCATTTTTTTTCTAAACAATATTTTGAAAATCCCCTACGTCCGGCAAAAACTAATAATATATATTTTAAGAATCTTTTTCGTTTTTTGTCCTCAGATGATTCATTTGATCAAATTGCTGTCAACGCCACTGAGGTCAGATTTAAGAGGTGCCATTTTCAAATGAACATTATGCAAAAACATAACGTTAAAAAAATAAAAAAATTGTACTTATCAAAGTACTAAAGATGTGTACAAAGTTTGATATGAATCCATCAAACCGATTTCTTTTTATAGAATAAACAAAAAACACCTTAAATTCTAACATTTACACTGTTTATACCCCTTAAAAAGTGACATGGGGACTAAAAAAAAAGTTCTTCATAAACTACAGAAGGGCGCAAAAGTTAACTTTAGAGGGCGCCAAATTTGCAATTGTGTAAACTGTCAAAATAACACAAGTATGACTTTGCAACCTTGCAATATCCTTTGAATATGGATAAGGACGAAGCTATATGATATTTTCTGAAACGAAAACAATGATCTGTTTTCTAATTTCAAATGTAATTTCCACTTGATCTTTCCGTTTTAGGTCAAAACGAACACTTTTCATTTCGTGTCTGTTTGTCTGTCGGTCCTCTGAAGTGGTATCCTATTTTTTTCAAATATCTCAAGAATATTTTATAGATTCTTTTTTGTAGAATTAAATGTTCTCGTATGAAAAGGTCAACAGTTGTATTTTATCAAAATACTTTATCAGTATTTATTAAAATTGTTCCTTAATTAACTCACGTAAGTGAATTTAGCACGAGAAAGCACTGTGCGTTCACTTGGCAAATGCTTTTTGACACGTGATAAAAAAATTTTCTACTCAACAATAACAGCTTGAAAATGTACGATGGATAAAAGTCAATTTTAATCAATATTATAATAAAACAATATATCCTTATATACAACTAAGAATTAAAACATATGTATGTATATTGTATATAAACAGCTCACAATATCATATTTACAATATTTATCGCTACCCGCCCATGTTTTTACCGAACACAAGACTTTAGAATAGATCATGGACATGGGGCATGATTTGTGACGAGACAGTGTACCCCACCCCCCGCGACCGCCCCGCGAGCCGTTTCTGTTAATCTATGTTTTAATTGCTACTTCCAGATAATGTAGCCGATTGGAAACCCATCCGCGTTGAATGATAGATGGCACCACAGTGTCAGTTATGTATTGGCCTCGCTATGGGCGCGGATCCTCAACAAATCGAATGTACGCTTATTAATTGTCTGTCTTACGAAGGTATTTAAAAGTTTATCTGTGCTTATTTGTTATTGTATTTTGTAATATTTTTTCGATTAATTCGAATTTCTCAAGTGTTTACAGCATTTCAAATTAATTAAGGCTTCACACGAAGAAGCTACATTCAATCATTTTTTAATTTCTCGTTTCGTCAAAATTCAAGCTGGAGTCGTCTCGGTGTAAAGTTATACTAATACCTAAATTAAGTAACTGTTTACAAAATTTAAGGGTTCTGCGGTGGTTTGAAATGATTAATTTTATAAAAATTAAGTTCTATTAAATCGTTTTCAGCTTAAGACACAAAAGTCCAGATATTAAACTACATAGATTTAGTATATTGTACTTACCAATGTTTTGTTAATATCTTATATATAAATACTTTCAAAAATCCTCCGCCGTGATTTTGATATCAAGCTACACAGAAAAAAAACTGTATTGGACCAAAAAAACCTTGTTTTGTATACAACGAAAACAATATTTTCTTAATATAAGAAACATATTTTTAATCCAACTACGTTATTCCTTCGTTCAAGAATACTATAATTGGTTTAAGAGATTATTGCTTATCTTAAGAAAATATTGTTTTCGTTATATACAAAACAAGGAGGTTTACTTGGTTTGAGAAATCCTTTCTACCAGTGTAGTCTTCTGAGTATAACCCGCGTCGGTTTGAGCATTCTGCCGGCGACTATATATTTGGTTATACACTTCATACCTTCAATTTATTTCTTTATTTTAAAAAATAGTATAAAAATCACTCTTATTTCAAAAATTATTGTAAGAACATGATTTTATAATTTTGCATTTGGCAAATTTCATGGAAATTTTCACAGACCGTTTGACTACCACTGACGTATATAATATAAAACAATTCTTCAAACTGTTATAAATCGTACATCTATATGTTTATAGTAACATATATATACACACATATATATATATAAATAAATGTAAGCGGCATATACCTGGAGGTGTAATATATTATTTTACGATTTTATTTATTAAAGTCCGCTGGTATCCGACATGACCACGCCCATTTTGCATCCATCCATCTTTGACTTTACGGAGATCTATAATTAAGTCGCGTTATAACTCTCTTCATATACAAATGCTGCGCATCGCAAGTCCGTCTCTACATGTAGTTATAGGTGTACATGTGCATGGAAAAGTTTGACGCGGATTTATGGGACACGCGGAATGACATTAATGAATGATTTATCCATTTGTGCTAACTTATAAAATGTAGATCGGTTGGAAACATGTGCGACAACCATCTCTTTTATGATTTATACACGTTCTTTCGTCTGTGTGTATGTGTGTGTGTGATTGTTTTGTTTTGTCGGCGATTGTTTGTGTAAATGGCTCAAGTGTTCCAATTCTTGTAAAGTTATTGAACATCGATTTAAACTTCGTCATGTGAATATGTCGAGTGAAAAATTAATATGCATGGATTTATTTAAATGTTCAGAATGTTTGTGTTTCTATGTAACTTATTGTCAACATTATTTTTCTCAACTGAATATGATTTTCTTGGATTCTTTCTTGTGCTGAAGTCTTTTCTGAAGAGTGTCACGAAGTTTTTGTCGATACGTTAAATATATTTTCTTATGAATTAAAGTTGATATAGGGACAAACAAGTTCATAGCGTCTCGACTTGGTTTTCGATTTTACAACTGAAGGTTTTGTCGTTTTCGTGCGAATTCTCATTTTTTATGTAAAAAGTGATAGTAAAACTCTAAAAATAACGTTCAATTCTACACAAAAAAATGTCTTAAGAAACCGAACGCAAAAAGAACATATGTATCTACTTTAACAAAATATACAGCGAATAATAGAAAATCTCAATTTTATTTATAATCGTATGTTCTAATGCTCACCCAATCTTTACAAATACAGTTGAACCTCGTTAATACGTTTTTCGTAGACCTTATGTTAAAATACTTTGTTAGTACCTACACTTATCTCGTTGATACGTGTTTTCCCACCAGTCCCTACAAAAACGTACTTACGAGGTTCCACTGTAACTCATCTCATTCATTTAAGGGGGATGGCCACTGTGACGGAAAAAAATATTTTTTTTTCATAGATTAGTTTTTATTTATTTTTTTCATATAACCTTTCTCGAAATTTCGAGTCGACCATAGAGAAAAAATTTTTTTTTGTTTTCACATCGAGGCTCATAACTTTGTAAATATTTAATATTTTCCAATAAAAATTGATATTAAATAAGTTGAATATATACTTAATAAAACGTCCTTTACCAGATTCAAAAATAATTAGTAATATCCGTGAAAAAAATTCCCAAACATTGACAATTTTTTGACCCGTCACAGTGGCCATCCCCCTTAATTAAATCTGTATCTATCTTATAGTTACAGTGTTGGAAAAATTATCTGTAACACCCAATATATTTGAAGAACTCTACCTTTTACTCCATGAACATGGCCTTCTAGTTCATTTTAACCTGCAATGATCGGCCCATATGCAACATCCCCATCCATGATATATCCCAGCTTCATATTAATACATATATGTTATACAACAAAATAATAATTAAAAAAAAAAATTAAAAAAAAAAAAAAACACAACTCAAGATCATCACGAAGGAGCTGTCGGTAGAGGACAACATCCAGCCGACATATAAAATCATCATCATCATCATCAATAATCTAGAAAAAAAAACGAAATAAAACATTTTTTTTAAATTACAATTCTTTTCACAGGTTTTTAAGATAAGTCAAGGCTTATACTCAGAATTCCAAAATTATAGATATCTACATATGAACATAATTTTTTTAAATCAACTATAATTATATAATGTTTGATATAATCTGATTAACGTCTTTAAATATAGTTGATTTATTAAAACATTATAAGAATTATTGAAATGCCAGTTTTCTATGAATTGCAGCTATATTCACAACAACAATCTGCGAATGGCATTTTTACGAGTCGAGGAGGGCCGCTGCAGTACCGCGGAGGTCGGGCGCTCCATCGTGAACAGCCCAGCCTCTTCAATCGAATCATTCTTTATTAATGGCACCGCCGACTCATATTTTGTATTCCGTAATAAATATTAAACATACGTCACAATCGCGAGACCTGCCTAGAATGACGTTATGAAGAAAGATTTGCCCTGTGATGTAACGACGCCGGATACAATCTCTGGTCAGATTTAGTAAGACAAAATGGTTTATGTTAGTTTATCACAAATTGTATGGCATAAGAATCAATAGATGTTTTCACGTTGCAATTGCATTTATATAGATTGGATTATTATATTTACTTGTTTTTATTATTTATATCAGCAAATTAGGTTATATACTAGATAATTATTATAAATTATGAAAATTGTGTTTTATTATTTTATAATAACAGAAATTAACTAATGGAATTTGATAAAAGTTAATATTATTGGTAGGTATTATAAATATTTATGAAGTTTTATAATGTCATTATAATTATAATTATGGAATAAAATAAATTTCATTATAATATCGAGAGAATTAAGGGGAGGGGTGATTCGCCCCGTACCTTAGGTGCTAACAGTGCCTCGATCATTAAGAAAAATTACTTTTTTTGATAGGTTTTATAAATTGTATGTGAAAACAGAAGAGCACGTTATGTATTTTTTTAATTTTTAATAACGTACCACTGACAGGAAGGGGGGGGGGCGATCTAACATGCCACCCTGGGCCAAGATATTTCTTAGTCCGCCACTGTTGAGAACCATACATAACATTTAATATGAAAATTTTCATTTTTTTTCCGAAAATGGCTATTTGTACATACTGTATATGTACCAAATTAAGTTAGGTTGTTAAGTTAGGGTAGGTTTGTGTACGATGGTTTAGTGGTAAGTCTAAATAGCTAATTGCATGTATAAACGGCATGTGCAAATAACAAATAGCCAATTAAATGCATATATGGTATGTGCAAATAGCCAATTGTTTGCACATACTGCATGTGCAAGCAGCCTCATCCTTTTTTACCAGGAAATTGTGCAAAATATGTACAAACTTGCACATCAATTATTTCAAAAAACGTTTTTTGTTTTATTAGTAGTACATAACTGCCTGTGTGCAAACAAAATTAGAAAAAAAATTACCAGACACTTTGGCTTATGAAAGACTAAAATATATTCATAGACAGATGTAGCATTCTAGATTAATTTGATTCCAATGTAAATACAACAAAAAAGACGAATAGAAATAATCAAATACAAATTACCCTTCTACTACAAATAAGCAGATACAAACACCACAATATTTTATAAAGACATCAAGTCTTTATAAAAAAACAGTCGGTAAAGTGGACATTCTCAAGCAGGGTAAAACGTCTGGTATATTAGCACTTCTTCACAGCAGTGCAGGTTGCGGCATAACCGTGTGGGCGCCTCACAACTGGTATTTATCGTATTTATAAAAGAACTTTAATCATTTATATTATTGCTGTGAATACCATTTCACTACATCAATGTCAGCCAGATAAAATTTATATCGATGTTTACCTAGATTCAAGATTGATAAAATCTGTCAAGCAATAATCGCCTCAGAGGTATGTGTATGTATATACTATACATCTATTTTATGTTAACATTATTTATATTTGAAGATGATGCACACGTTATTGTGTATATTTTATTTCTTCCAAACAGGTGTCAGGATATTTTACATATGTAGTTACATATATAAGGATATTCAGTGAAGTTATTAAATAAATAAAATATATGATATGTTTATATGACATATTGTATTCTACAAGTAGATCTATAAATCTAAAGACTACGCAATTTGTAATCAGTGCATTTATTATTTCCTATATAGTATGTAGAAAAGTACCAGATTCCAATAATGGAGAAATTATTAAAAATGTTTTAAATATTTTGTAAAACGTATTTTGCCATGGAACAAGATTTAAAAAAATATGGAAACTATAATTTAAACTAAAGTTAATATTACTATATTTATAGATAAATATTTTTCATACGTATTATCATATTTCAATATTTAACAAATATAAGATTTTGTAAAAATATAAAATTTTAATCTACATATGTTCTAGCGTCTAATTCAAATATAATTTCAATAACTAATAAATTGTTTTATTTTTAAAATTTATAGATCATAATATAAAAACGTTATTAATAATTATACCTACCACGTAACCATACCAAATAAACGAAACGAATTATTAATAATCATTTACTCCTCTTAATTTTAATTTATATTTTATTGTGACTTTACATCAAACTCCGTTCAATTAACTTTGATTACTTTCTCTGGCAAACCAGTCCTGTATAAATTATTGTCTTGCCGCAATCTTATAATTAAGCAATCCATCAATTTATGATTTTAAATCGATACTCTGACCTCAAACCAATTATCAAGAGTTTAATGTCCTACTGTACCTATTGGAATCGAAATTAGTTCCATTAAATATTACTTTGATTAAAAATGTGAATTTCAATTAATCTCTGTACGCACAATTATAATAAACAAATTTTAATCGAAATTCCTTGAAAATACAATATTTGAAAATATTGAATTGTGTTTAAAAAAATATAATAATGATAAATTCTTATACGGAATTGTTTTTTTTAATCTTCATTTTAAGTAAATTAAGTTCACATTTAATAAATTTTATTGTAAAAATTGGGAGGTAATAGAAATTATTTCATTTGCCCCTTAATTAACTTAATAATAAAAATAATCTATATCTATAAAAGAGTTTGTCGTTACCACTCACTCACTCATATATCAACATACAGCCCAAACCCCTGGACCTAGAAACGTGAAATTTCGTAAGTGCCTTCCTTTTATGATGTTAGCACCCACAAAGAAAGGATGTTTCAAAATTCAACCCCTACGGGGTTAAAACAGGGTGTCAAAGTTTTTTTTTTTGTTCGCATTTAATTGAAACTTATCGAACATACTCTACAATATAAATAATGAAACAATTATTTCAGCATTTCCCAAAATTTAACTCTTAAGTTGATATTAAAGTAAATTCCGACAAATTAATATTCAATAAAAAATGAAAGTTCGATATTCAAGCCCTAATAACATGGGACGGGGACGAGGATGGATTTAGATATGTTTATCTGCATAGTTGCTTACGTTATAATGGTGGAGTTTTTAACTAAGATCCGAGATATTTACGTTTTTTTTATAGGTTATGAATAAAAATCAATATAAAAAAATGTAATATGTCATCCCCTATCACGTATGGAGGGTTCTTATTAGTTTCGAAGTTTACGCGAGCGAAGCCGCGGGATTCCGCTAGTGGTAAGATAAATTTAAAATCTTCCTAGATTTTATGATTAAACTATATACGATATTATCTCATAACAATATTTTTAAATAAATATGCATAGGTATTCATTAAAGTAAACTTTATAAATTGTTGTCATTTACAATTATATACTGCATATATTCTCTTACTTATTTACATATATAGGTATATGACTAAATTAAATTTGTATAATATAACGATATTGATTCTTCGTAAAATATTTAAAAAAAACATTTTGTCTTGTTTAATGCTCAATACAAATTTAAAATTTATTGATGTTGTGAGCAATACATTTAATAAATTAACTTTTCGCATATTTAAATAAAAAATAAAATTACAAGACATGTATATGTATATGAATAACAAAGATAATATTTAAATAACACAAGAATATAATTCTTGTAATTTTTACTCACTCTAAGCGATATCTGTCAGAGTAAATAGTTGTGATTATGAATGGGACACCTCAACATGTGACAATGTATTTTTTAAGTTTATGCATTTCGTTGGTAGTAATATATACAAATGAGAGAGATGGATATTACTGGACAAACAAATGACATACATCGGTAAATATTATGTAGTAAATAATCACCGTTGTATCTTATTTAAGAGGGATCCTGTACTCATGATACGATACGCCCATTATAGTTTGATTACAAGGAAAGTAACAATATAACTCTACTAGTCTAATAAAAATTACTTTTTAAGTATATTTTTTTGTTAACACCTATCTCAGAAATTACTTAACCGATTTGGATGTCTCTTATTATTTTTTAAAGTTTTTAAGTGGTACATATAAGTACCTATGTATGTATACTGTACTACTTTAGAAAATCATTTAACTTCAGGGTATGATACTAGATGGGTAAGCAGTTAAGTAATGTGTAACAAGCTGGAGAAAATTTTCATTTAGATCAATGACAATCTCTGAAAAAATATTTGATAGCTACCTGCCACGTAATTATACTATTTTTAATTTATAAAATTTTATTCCAGTAGTCTTTAAGCTTGAAAAGCACGAGAGCTACTTTTCAAAACTTTAATTATTTTGCGAGCTTTTATTTATTTAAAGTATTTTATTAGTTCAAGTATTGACAAAAAGAAATAAGATTTCCAGGAAAAATATTTTGGTAAAACCACGCTTACGATCGACAATTTAACGACCTGAATAAGGCGGCTATTACACTATCAAATAAATGTCATATTTCTGTGATCAAAGAAATTTTATTGCATTTCTTTGTTAGTGTAATATCCGCCTATGTTAAATGTGATAAAATTTATTAAATAAAAAAAATATGACAGTGTAATAAGTCATCTTCTATAATATTCATAATATTTCTCTGATCATAGATAATGACAATCTCAATATTTGATCAAATCTTTATCAAAGATCTTTGACATATTTATTTGATAGTGTAATAGCCGCCTAATACCTAAATAAAACTAATAAGATGATTCTAAGCCGTATAAAAATTAATTGTTTTATAAATATTAGTCAATGATCCCACGTATCATATAAAATTTGATTGTTCGTGGGATCCTGCTGAGCCGGTATATTCTTATTCTTTTTCACTACAACATAAGTAGTATGTATGGGTGTTTGCATTAAGACTGTGAATGTGCATATATAAATACACATACACACATGTATGTATATATAAACTGTTCACTGGGGTGCGTTATAAATCTTGAAGACGTTTAACGCCCTGAAATGTCCTAAAGCTGAGATGGGAAAACTGCAGTCCGCGGTCCACATCCTGCTTGTAATTGTTTGTATAAGCCCCTTGCACTAATTTATACATGTGACTGTGATAAGTCTGTTTACTCGGCAATTAATTATGTTTAATTTTGTATTACTACTTGATTTAGAAAGAAATATATATACAAATCAAATAATTATATGTTATTTTATGTGCAAACAGTTTGCAAAAATAATTAAATTGGCGGCAATTTTTCTCAGAATAAAAAATGTTTACAGAGTGAGTTAGAAGAAAGAACATTGATTGTTCAGCCAACATAATAAAAAAATGATTTTTACTAATTATTTTCAGCTTTGTTATTTTTTTAATGTAACGTCATGCTTCAAAAAAATGTCATACTTGACCTATTTTTCAAATAACACCCAGTACTTGCTTCTTACTTGACTGTACAATCATTTAAAAATACCATATAGTGTACAGTAAAATTTTGATAACTATAATATTTTTATTTTAGTGCTTTTAAAACATTACTTTTTTCTATTTTAAAAAAATAGATCGATTAGTATCTCTAAATATGACGTCACAAAATAAAATAGATATAGCCATGTTAATTTTTTACGATGTAACATTAAATAATAATAATAAATAATAATAAATATTCCCTTCTGAAGGATGAATTACTATCATTAATTCAAGTATATCATAAAGCATCTATGGATCAACATATTACGTTATTTAAGATTAAAAAAATTAAATCAATTCATTTTTGATACACACAGAAAAAACTGTATTGGACCAAGAAAATCTTGTTTTGTATAGGTATAACGAAAACAATATTTTCTTAATATAAGAAAGTACTCTTAATCCTACTACATTATTTCTTCGTCCAAGAATACTATAGTTGGTTTAAGAATATATTTCTTATCTTAAGAAAATATTGTTTTCGTTATATACAAAACAAGGTTTACTTGGCTCAAGTAACCTTTCTACCTGTGTATAGGTATGAATTTAACACACAAAATAATCATTTCTGTTTAGTTACACTTTGAATTCAGAGTTTATAATTTAGTGATTTTGAGTGATCTATCTATAATAGCTGTCGAATCTTGTAGATAAATAAAACACATATACTTATACACCCCTGTGTACGTACACACTCGTAGTTACACATTACACATACATACACACACACGTAAAATGCGTGTGAGAACCGGCGCGTTGTTGTTGAGGTGATTTATAAGAGAGAGGAATTAAAAATGGTTTATTGTATGCATAATTTTTCGAGAATTATTATCTACTGTTTGTTTCCACTTTCGGTGTGATATTTCCATATTTGTATGTTTTATTCTGAACAAAATGACGGGTGATTTAAATTTCATATTGTATTATATAATGACTTCATAGTTGTAAACATACATTTGTTCTGGTCCTATGACAGCTGAATTTTTACTGTAATATGGAGACGACAAATTTTTTTTGTTTGATGCTGAATAGAGATTTATAATGTTGTTATTGTTAGCAATGATAGTTTTGTTTTTTAATTAGATTTATTTAAAAGTGTAAAATAGCTTTTCATCGTAAGTTTGAAATTGTTAATTGTTTAATATAATATTAAACAATTTAAAATATACTATGACTCTCATAGCATTCATATATGAATGCTATGAGAGCCATGACAAATCTTCGTGAACTTTCACTGAACCCCTGAACATATCTACTGTTATGTGCAATGAAACGTTGGCTCACATAAATATCAAAACCGACGTGGCTTATGTCCAGAAATTAAGATTCATTTCATATCATTTATTTTATAAAATGTTAACTCTTTGATAAGTGTTAAGATTCTTTGGATTTATAAAATTCATATATGAAAGTATTAGCATTTATTATTATCGATAATACTATCTATAATCTATACCAGCGGTACTTAAACTTATGTGGTCTAGGGACCCCCTTTTTGACCAATTATTTTTCAGGGACCCCCATCCCTGATAGAAAAAAGGTCGTTAGATACTAATTAATCACTGATAAATAGAAATATAAAAGTACTTTATGTAAATTAATTTTTTGCCAAAAATGTTTCACGAACCCCCGTAAAAGATTGCCCCCGCGGACCCTAGTTTAAGAACCGCTGATCTATACCATGAGGAGTGTTAATAATATCGATCTCAAATCTCTAAAAACTTGTGTCAACATTTGTTTATACATATTACTATAGCTGCCCCGGCAAACGTTGTTTTACCAAAAGATAATTTGCATGCTGTTTCTCGTTTGTACTCATTGTTATAGTATTAAATTTGCTAGGGTTACTTTGTGTATTTGGACTATTTTGAGTATTTCGACCAATGTTTGAACGTCGTCGTGCATGCATTTTTATATTATTTCACTATATTTTAAGAATAAAAATAATTCTTATAGGTTATGTTAAAAACACGTGCCCCACGTACGAAATAGATAAAATAAAATAAAATAATAAAATAACGTTGTATATATGCCTGTTTAAATTGAACACAATTGAATTTAAGAAATATAACAAAACATACCGATTTCAATGCGATTATCACCAAAATATTATGTAGCATAGCTATTAATATTTTATAATAAAAAAGAGATAAACCAATCGGCGCATCAAACAAATATATGGTGTGAATATGGCTTCGATACGTCTAGTGGTTTAAGCCTGATGATCGCACGTACATGTGTACCAAGAGTTTTATATCTTAAGATATATGTTTATAATAATGCTTCAATTTGTACATAAAATATCCCGTATACTAAATATCGTATACTAAAATAACATGAAGTTGATTTTTGAATTTCAACAACCCTGTCTCTTTTTTTATACTTGACGTACCTAATCATATCGACTCTGTTTGTTATTCATATACACACACACATACATATACAAATTATTCTGTTGCTATGAACCGAAACCAGCGGCAGCCACCACCATTTTATAGACAACTCCATCGTTCGCATCACCATAAATCAGACTGGAAAAAGGCATAAAAGCATTTCTCCGTATCGCAACATTCTCTTTCTTTCTTTCTCTCTGACACATACATATCGTTGATTTATAAATATGACTGCGAAGTATAATAATACGGAGCCCCCTACATACACTGAAGGTATAATTGAAAATTGATTTACGCGGTCCGAACTGTCAGATAATGTAAAGACGAAAGAAGCGGGTACGCGCTAACTGCAGACGGTTGTTGATATATGAAACCGCTGTCTCTACTGTCTACCTCTCTCTCTTACACACTATAGCAGGGTTGTGTCGTGCTAATTTTGTGTCCGGAGCTTAAGGCGTATCAATATTTATTGTTAATATGCCAATATAAAGACACATATATTAACAACATTGACACGTCTGATAACATGTATTATTAAATATTGGCGTAATATCCAATATCCAAATGTTGCCTTTGGAATTACTTCTACCCCATCCCAACATTTTTATAAAATTATACATATCTTCATTCAATAAAAAAATTACGTAATTTCTTAAATATTTTTTTTCATCTAAACAATAATTTTCGTGTTGAAAAATTTAACTTATATAAATTATTTTTATGAATTTCAATAATGCAAATTATAAAGATAAGTATACATTGAAACATAATATTAATTTCATAAAACTTTTCATTTTCAGAAAAACCAAAAGAAAAATATATATACTATTTTACATTAACTTACTAATAAATAAATGTTTATACTTATACAGTAGATATCGGTTATAACGACATCGAAGTGACCGGTCATATTGGTCGTAAAAAGCGGATAGTCGTAATAACCGGTAAAATTGCAATTATATGGGATTCAGTTAGACTTTTTTTGAGTCGTTAAAACCGATACATCGTATTAACCGATGCATGTCTTTTTGTCTTGTTTTAATAATTAAAATATTTTTACGCCCCTAACATAAATGCGCCCGGAGCTAGCATCCCTGCTTTCACACGTCTATGATTCTGCCCGTCTCGCTTGCACGGTTGTATTTTGGTCTCTGTCACTCCTGTCATCACCATCAAACCATCTCTTGCGCTTTATACACTTAAGGGTAACTCTCTTGCGTGGTAGAAGTTTACACCCGATGTCGATATTATTTTAGCTCATTTTCATAATTTTCATCCAACACTTCGTGTTGTTTATTTATACATTGTTTGTGTATATAACCTGAACTGGAGGCACTTTTATTTATTTTTTAACTTATTCAACTTTATTCTTGTACTGAATTTGTAAACTTTTTTAAAATTAGTTATTTTTGATTTGGTTTAATAAAATCCGTTATCCATATGAGACTTGTAGTTGTAAGTACACATTTTGTTGTTTATTCGTTAACTGTTTACGTTAAGTTTTTTTAACTAATAAATAGCCTTAGAAAAATAGTTTTGACTTTCGAAAGATGTGCATTTTATTTAAATATCTTCGGTGTAATGATGGCAATAAAAAGTCAATGTAAGAAAATGTAAGAATTTACCATGTTTTACAATCATCTCTTTTTAATTTTTAATATGAAAAATTTCAATAGAAATTGCTAGAAAAATCTTTTTTATTTAAAACATTAATAAATATTTACCTAACTTATAGAAATTAAAAGCCTTTATACTAAAGGGCTACCCCCTTTTAAAGTGGTAGGTAGGGGAGAAAGAATTGTGAAAATTTATAAAGACCATATTAGTAAGAATATATTACTCTAAATTATTTTAATATTTCCAAAATCCTTGATCCGATTTGCATCAAAACATTTTTTATCAAAAACGATTTTTTTATATATTCTAACAGATATCCGTACAGATATCCGTACAAATTCACTTTTCTTTATAGTTTAAAGGTACAGAACAATCTGAAGCTGCCCTTACCTCGAATATGATTTTTTAACAATACTTCCAAAATAACTAGAAAAAATCGAACATCGCCTGTAATTAATTTATTTTGCCGCGCAACTTGCGTGTCACACTATTGGTATACAACTTACTAGTCTCTATTCAACGACTCTTAAAATTATCCCATAAGGCTCTATATATTATTATATTTAAGAAACTACTGAATTTATTAAATCATACATAACACGATAAAACCTATATATACACAACTTAAAATTACAAAGAAGAAAAATTTAATAAAAATTTCAACGATCTCAAAAACTATACCCGCTTATACACAAGATGTGTATACCTATATGTATATAAGTATACATATAAGAATCGTCATATCATCAACAAATAACAAAAGAAATGAACAAAGATAGCGTGTTTTGCATCATTCTCGCTCGCAATTACCGAGTTGGCAGTGCAAATGTGAATGCGGATTACAAGTTATGTGTTGACTTTTCTGGGGAGAAAATGAAATCGTCATTATTAAATGGTGTGGCGCCAGCAGTGACTCTGAATCATGAAAATTGTGACTTTTTCAAGCAGTTTTTCTAAACGTTCTCGTACACAAAATAGGTATATGTTTTTTAAACAAATATCACCGAATTAACAGCTTCGGTATATTAAGTAATAATGACGATGGAACGCGTTTCATAAACAAGCTAGACTGAAAGTTTAGAATTATAATTGTGGACTATCTATTCAAGATTATAAATATATTTGAACTTTCTGTGCAGATGTTATAATTAAAAATTAATTTTCGTACAGTCTTATTTACATATTAAAACTTCCTAGACAGCAGTAGATATTTTTAGATGTTAATTTGATTAAACATTGTGTTACATTTTCTCATATACTCTATTACAGGGGTTCCCAACCTTTCCTTTTAAAGGAATGGCAAAGTACATAAACCCCTATTTTTTTGCTCTTTAAACTGTTTTTAAACTTCTGCATTGCATAAAAATATCGAATTTTAAAATATACTAATTTCCCATAGACCCCTGATATACTACTGACCCCTTAAAAACTTCCATAGACCCCATTCTTAATTAATTATGAGTCGCAAATTATTATAAATATGTACCTACACACTTTTCCTACTTTCAAGATTTTTTTTTATTGATATCATTTTTTGATAAGGCTACACATTTATATTATAAATATAATAACATTTTCAATTTTTCTAGATTTTTAGTATAGTAAAGTTATATCTCCCTCCCTTTGAAAATAATGACGTGGTTTATTGATTGATATCCCATCGCTTATTACACTGGTAGAAAGGATTTCTCAAACCAAGTAAACCTTGTTTTGTATATAACGAAAACAATATTTTCTTAAGATAAGCAGTAATATCTTAAACCAACTATAGTATTCTTGAACGAAGGAATAACGTACACGGAGAGAAATTTTTTTTTGGGGTTAGTTATGATTATTACTTAAGAATAATAATAAATAATTAATAATTAACCAGTGTACATGAGATGTATTAGATTTAGATAAACTATTTAACTTTAAGATCACAAACCGTGTACAAACATTTAATAGTGCGAAATGTATTCTTAAAAATTGGTTATAGTTAATATAAAATAAAATTTATCACAGAAAAATTTTGCATTATTATTTAAATCCAATCAATTCCTTTATTTCCATGAATCCAAAAAAAATCCAATTTTTACGTCATATTAAAAAAAATAATAAGCTATAGAAAAATTCATAAATAATGGTAAGGAGGTTTTCTGATATAGCATTCTAAAAATTACTGTGCTAGCACGGCAATTTTTCCATCTCACTTTAATAATTTTTATATGGATGTACCTATAATATTTTCTTCTGTTGTCGTCGATCGCGCACGCATTATTAGAGAGCACGGTAATTTTTAGATTTCTCTCTGTTAAAATTATGTGATTTTTCTCTCCGTGTAGTTGGATTAAGAGTATGTTTCTTATATTAAGAAAATATTGTTTTCGTTATATACAAAACAAGGTTTTCTTGGTCCAATACAATTTTTTTTCTGTGTAGCTAAAAAAAATGTTAGCTTCTTTATATCAGGTTAATAAGACATAAATAAATTACCGTTACAAAATTTCTATGTACTGTATCTCGTGTCACTACTAATTAGAAATATTATGACTAAACAACGAGAAGATAAACCTTAATAGAAATAATTTAATACACACAAAGTCTAAATATAATTATAAAATAATATATTTACATATGTACATACCTCTCAAAGACATATTTATTAAGAAAAGTATAGATATAATATAAAACCTAATACAAAACAGATATGAGTAATATAAATATCGTCGAAGCAATATCTATCTGAAGACTGTGAAAAGCGACAAATAATATTTACCAAATGTCCTTATTATGTTGGCAGTTGTTCGACGCTGATCGAAACTAGAAAAGTACAAAATATACTTATCGCGTCACTTTTGTCAATACCGACGCAAGGCTATAAAAGGCACTCGCGTCTTATAAGAATGACGAAACTTTTGCTCCAATTCGCGACAAGTTTTGTTTCGCGACAGACGGAACACTCCTCAATCCAACCCCCTTATATCCCCTTTTATGTCGCATGCCCACCTTCCACCCATCGCCACCTAAAAAGTATCACCGCTACCGCGTCAATCGGACGGTTTTCCGGTCAATGCATTTTTGTTACGAGTATGTATTTGATGGTAGATGCAATCAAGACTATATGTCTGTCTATCACAGTCTTCTAGCTATACTGTACCAAAGCTAAGATTTTGCATAATTATGGTTTAGATATGTAGATAAAGATATAAATTATAAAAATATATTGTTTTTTTTTTAAATATATCTGTTTTTTTAATAGACGGACAATTAAAAATAACTAGTGGTTCTTAAATATGCTAAAATTAAATTCAATTGACATAACCGAATAAAATGAAGAACTATACGGTAAGGGACACTGGTGCATGAATCTCGACTCGCACATGACATTTTTTTATAAATATTATAACCTTTACTAGCGGAATCCCGCGGCTTCGCTCGCGTAAACTTCGAAACTATTAGAACCCTCCATACTGGATAGGGGATGACATATTACATTTTTTTATATTAGTTTTTATTCATTACCTATAAAAAAACGTAAATATCTCGGATCTTAGTTAAAAATTGTAAAAACTAACCCCCTGTGTACCCTCGCCATTAGGAGTTGAATATCGAATTTTTTTATTGCAGATTATTTTGCCCGACTTCACTATTTTAACGTAAGTAGTTATGCAGATAAACATATCAAAAACACAGACCCTGTCTACCCTCGCCAAAAGGGGTTGAATGTCGAAATTTTTATTTAAACTATTTTGTCCGAATTTACCTTTATAAGTAAAGCAGGTATGCAGATAAACATATCTAAATCCTCAACCCCGTCCCATATGATATTAGGGCTTGAATATCGAACTTTCATTTTTAATTGAATATTAATTTGTCCGAATTTACTTTAATATCACGAACAATTATGAAGATAAATATATCAAAATTTTATATAAAATTTACTAACACTTTAGTGGTTACATTTTGGGAAATGTTAAAATAATTGTTATCATTATTTATATTGTAGAGTATGTTCGATAAGTTTCAAATAAATGCCAAGAAAAAAAATATTTTCTTATATAAACTTTCACACCCTGTTTTAACCCCGTAGGGGTTGAATTACGAAAATTCTTTCTTATTGGGTGCTTACATCATAAAAGGAAGGCACCTGTGAAATTTCACGTTTCTAGGTCCAGGGGTTTGGGCTGTACGTTGATATATGATTGAGTGAGTGGTTAAGGACAAACTCTTTTATAGATATAGGTTATGTTTTTTTTTTATTTGCCTTATGCCCGGTATTATAAAGAAATTGCATGCAAGCAATAAGAAATTGCATGCAGGCAATTTGTTTCCATTGAAATTTGCGATTTGCAAACGCTGTCTACTAGGAGTCAAATTGTCTTGATATTTTAAAGCTACAATCTGTGATTGGTTGTCATTTACATTTGACTCCTAGTAGATAACGTTTGCAAATCGCAAATTTGCATGGAAACAAATTTGCTTGCATGCAATTTCTTTATAATACCGGGCATTAGAGATATTATTAAAAGAAGTAAATCAACAAAACTATGATAAGCAGGTAATGAAGATATATTTTTTCTATAATTATTTTTATTCTTCATTTTTTCAACATCCTAACGACGATTCTGTGAATCGAAAGCCTGTATGTAATTTTTCGTCAGTAAATTCTTGCCTATAAAATAGCAAATAATAACATATTTGTTATTTTTAACGTCACTATTTTATATATAAATATTATATATATTGTATACCGTATATAGTATGTGTACAGAAACAATCGAACAAAGTTAAAATTGGCCAACACAACACACAGTTGAGCAGTGCAGCCAAGTGTCACTTCCGGTCTCATCTTCCACTTTGCAGCAGCAGTAGCGTCGACCACCACCACAATAGTGTGACGGTCCAGCCAGATGCTGTCATATTGTTTTGATGTCTGTTTCAAGTTATTGCAAGACAGATTTCGTCACACGGCGAACCTTTTGATCAATAAGTGTTTGTGTCTTATTGGATCTCCACCACCCACATCTGCCCGTTATATAATACACGTCACACACAATTTTATATAATATATGTGATAACTTAAGTTAGTTTTCATCTATTAGATCGTAGTTATAGGCAAAAAACGTAATTAGGGTTGCGATATTTATTCTAAAATACTTGTATAGTTTGAAAAAATTAACATATTAATATCTATTACACAATGTAATTCACGATAACATTTGGTTATCATGTCGTATGCGGTCTACCGAAGGTTGTGCATATTTACAAATCTTTAACAACCCCTTTAATTCTCCACCGGAGATTGGTTGTCGCGGTATTAAATTATAAAAAAAATCGCTGGACGTGAAATTCAAAAATAATGTTTATATTAATCTCATTTGTACATTCGCACTATTTTTTGGTAACATTTTATATATAATAGCAGGGGAGAGGGGGCATAGTGGGGTACTTAAGACTCAAGCATACCTACAAGATAAAATATTATGATTAAACAACAAATTTTAACTCAATATCATGGTTTAACGCATTGCGAATGGCTAAGGATATATTTTTAGCGATTACGATAAGAACTCTACGATATGGGAATACATAAATATAAAATGGCGTTTGCCCCGCTATGCCCCGTATTTGGGGGTAAAGGGTACCTTATGTAATAGTCTTTAATATAAACAATATAATCTTTTAGAACAACATTTGGCCTCAATTTTAAGATGTATTTTTAATTTGAAATCCAGAAGGCACTGCTACAAAACGAAATAATAACCACCACAATATACAATAAGATTCGAGAAACAATTGCTGTTTAATTTCACGTATTTTTTGAATGAAAACACTGTTTTTGAGACTTTTGTTTATATAGCATAAACGGCTGTCGAAATGGCGTTTCTCGCTCGTGAAGGTCACGTGCCGACTGACGACCAATCAAAGTGAGCCATTTGAATCTTTCCACGGGGTTTCTTTCGACCTGCATGAGAGATTCCCCGCTAATCCCATATGCCTCCTCTCACCTACTATATACCTACTTTAGCGATCTTTTACTCAACAATTTTCATGTATAAAAAAATATAATGACTAGGTACCAAAACAAAACAAGGATCTTTATCGTGAAAACAATGTTTAAAAATTAAATTTGTGGTATTTTGTATTTTTGATCTAGAAGAATCAAATCATATTATAGATATTCGTTCTTTATTTTAAAATAATTTACGTGGTTTATTAATATTTAAAACCATAGATAAAATAAGTCGTATTTATTATTCATACATACAGGGTGATTCATTTAACCTGGAATTTTGTATATGTCGAGAACTAAGTAAAATAATGGAAAATGGTTCAGACAAAAGTTATAAGGTATCGAAAGAGTTAAATATTGATGACCTTGAATTTCTCCTTGATACTTATTTTCATGGTCAAATTAAGGTCAACTTTGATTTTTTAAATAAGAACCTATATTTTTTATTGCATATTCGTATTATACGGGAAAAACATGTAACTTTTGTACAAAAAGTTTTTTTTTAATGTAATTTTTGGTTTCTAACTAAATTTCAATGCACTTGCTATTTGCTTCGTAAATTTAAAATTACCAAATAATTTTACTTTTTATAAGGTCGATTAATTCCAGAACTACGCCAAAAGTAAGTTTATTAATCGACTGTATAAAAAGAAAAATTATTTAGTAAATATCAAGTGCATGGAAATTTCGTTAGGAAAAAAAATTTACATTAAAAAAAAAACTTTTTGTACAAAGGTTATATATTTTTTTCTGTATAATACGAATATGCAATAAAAAATATAGATTCTCATTTAAAAAATCAAAGTTGACCATGAAAATAAATATCAAGGTGAAATTAAAAGTCACCGATATTTGACCCTTTCGATACCTTATAACTTTTGTCTGAACCATTTTTCATTATTTTGCTTAGTTCTCGAGATATACAAAATTCCAGGTTAAACGAATCAGCCTGTACTATTAAATATTCAAAAATAATAATGTCATTTTTATTAAAAGAATAATAACTTAAAACTTTCATAATCAAAAACATAAAACTACACAAACATTCCAAGACATGTCATATTATTGACAATTCAAATTTCCCACCCACATAATCAACAAAAAACACCGAACAATTATTCGAAATCGCAAACAAAGTGGACCTCGTATAATATGTTCTATTAAATCTTATTGTTAGTCATAAATGCCATATCTAACAATAAAACGATTTCATGCAAAAAGGGCCATAATTTAACTATTTTAATTTCTTAACTCTTTGATCTGTGCACATAAAACTTGTTTATGCTCGTATTTACTTTAAGACAACGAATCATGCGCCCTGCTGAGCAGAAAAAATGAACACAACTCTTTCTGAGCGTTTGTCTGCTCTTTGTTTGTGGCTGCAAATTTTAATTATGGCATGACTCGTTGAACATCTCATCGCAATAGTAAAAAAACACACACAAATAAATATTTAAAACTTCTAGAGCAGTGTAATCTCATTTTTAGCGCACTTACAGCGTGTGCTTTACGGGAAACTAATCAAAAGAACTAATTGTAGCGAAACAAACGTACCGGATTACGCTTTTTAAATAATTCTGTGTATGCATTTTAATTTTCACAGTGAATACTTCTTTGCTTTTTTAACTGTTTTTAGTGTTTGTTTATGAATGCTGAATGTGTTTAATCTAAGACTTGAGGACTGTAACCCCTAATAGTGTACTAGCTAATATTAAATTTTTTATTTTAGGTAGTACGTATATGTATACTAATATAAACTTCATTTTTTTTAAATGGAAACCTATTTCTTTTTTTACATATTCGTATTTTGCAGAAAAAAAGAAACAGCTTTTGTCTGAGAAGTTTTTTCAAAATCCTCAATTTTAACCTATTTTTTTAATACAAATATTCAAAATATATATTTTTTTAAATCCTAAAATTAAAAAAAAATCATTTGTTAAATTTAATTGTTACTTAGACATGCATAGTTAATAATTATAAATAATAATTTCGAATTTTTTTTATAAAAACAAACAAAAAAAATAAAAAAATATATTAAAAAAATGCCCCTGAATTTGAGGATTTAAAAAAAACTTCTTAGACAAAAGTTGTTTCTTTTTTTCTGCAAAATACGAATATGTAAAAAAAGAAATAGGTTTCCATTTAAAAAAATGAAGTTGACCTTAAAACCTCCACTCAAAGTCAAAAATTTTACTTCCATTGGTTTTCCCCCTTCGTACCCTGAAACTTTTGTACCAAACATTATCCCTGAAAAACCTTAAATTTCGAGATATTTGCTTGTCTCAATTTAAATAGACCACCCGGTATACTGTATACTACATATTTGATTATGTAAACTGTTATGCATTAATTAATCAACCCACAAAAAGCTCATTTTGAGATATCAACATTTTTGAACGCGCGCATAATAAAAAATACATTTATGATTTTATTACATTTATTTTTATTGGAAAAAATAAATTTGACAGTAGGGGCCTAAAATATCACTTAGTACGCATCTGGACTATATCATAAATTGATTAAATAATTTAATTATTATAATATCTAAGGTTTCGAAGTATTTTGCCACCAAAATAAATTAGATCTGATAAATCTTTTAAAAAAAAATTTAAATCGACTTTTTATGCTAGCAAAAAAAAACGGCTAAACCGAATTTGATGAAATTTCTTTTAGATTATATTCACGTGAAGACGTTTCGGTTGATACCCCAACAAAGTTAATATCATTTTTTATGTGGCCGATTTCGTGTAGGAAAATAGTGACTATGTAGTTAATAATAACAACAAAATACACACACACACACACACACACACACACACACACACACACACACACACACACACACACACACACACACACACACACATATCACACAAAACAATACACGAAGAACGGAAGAGGAGAAGACCCAGCCGACATAGATGTCAAATAATAAAAAAAAAAAAACAACGAAGTAGTGACCTTGAAACATAAAAATATGTTGACATTTTTTATTTCGATTTTTGGACCTATTACAATAACATCCCTTTGTTATGAAGTTAAATATACTTGATATAATTGTTACAACTGGTAAACAATTTTGTTTACCGAACAAGACCTTCATTAAAATAAGATAAATTGCTATAAATATATTCATAATTATAATTCATGAAACTATACACTGTCTGTGTCCCTATATCTATATATAGACTTTCTTTATAGAAAGAACTAAATAACATTACAAAAACAGTCCAACAAATCATAATTTCTTAATTTCATGTTACTTTTAATACCACACTACGTACATATAAATTAAAGTTAAACAATATAAAAACATGGCAGTAGACATTCGTTAGTATCCTTATCACTCGGGCGAGTTTCTTGGGCGAAATGAGAATTTACAGCAATGTTTGTATGCATATTTAATTATTCTCCGCCCTGCTGCTGTGCGGGGCCGTAATCCCCGCAGCAAATTTAAGATTCCGGCCGTCCGTCAGAGGCGATAATGGACGCGGATGGCGTCATTAGGCGCACCTGAAAAGTTTATGTTCACATAATTCTCCGTCGGCAGCGAAATTGGCTTATATTTAGTGCGCGGACTTCTTTTACAATCAAGATTTATAATGCGCGCGTAATGAAGGCCACCGCGTGTACTTGTACCAAACAAACAGGGCTGTCAAGTAAATAATAATATAATATCTGTTAACCGAGTCTTCGCTCGTGTGGAATTCAAGTTAGTGAAAATAATACCATGAAGTTAGATTAGGTCACATATAAGGTGGATAGTACATACATATAGATAATACAGATTTCTGTATATGATATATAGCCAATAAAATAGGTTTTTAGTTTTGCATTTGTATGCTAAATGTCCACCTCAAAAATATAACCTTCAAATGTCATACACCCATTTTTTATCTAACTAATTTTTCGGGATACAAATTTTAAATTTCAGTTTTCAATTTTAAAAATTTAATTTTCAATTTTCTTAACAAAAGTCCTTTATTTACATATCTATTTTAAGAAAAAGTACTAATTGATATACCATTGTATTTAAAAATTTTGAAGTATCCCTAATTGAACTTTTCAATTTTTGGTATGTCGTGTATGACACTTTAAACTATTAAAATCTCAAATAGTCATACATCTTTACAAAGTTCATTATTTCTATTTTCTAAATTTAAAAAAAATAATAAAATTCCATTACTATTTAACGAAATTGGAGCTATTTTAGTAAAACCTTAAAATTTTAAGATAAGTCGTCATATTTTATAAACAATTGAAAGTATGAAAATTTTTGTTTTATAAAAGTTTCTTATTTTTTTATGATCTTTACAAATATGTACTTTTTGATATACCATTCCATTTGATTTTGCTGAGAAACGGGCATGTATTACTACAACTACCCCCCAAGGAGCGATTTTAGGGGGTTGAAAATATTTTCCTGAAATTCTTTAGGGTCGATATACAGGGTGATTCAGCACTGTCGTGCCAAACTTAAACCGTAGATTAAGAAAAAAAATTTAAGCAAAAAACTTCTAATGAACATGTGTCCGGAAATTTTTCGTGAGGGAACTACAGGCCTCCAAAGATTTTACTAAAAATGAGTTTTTATTTAATATCTAGAGAACCCTTTGTGATAAAATAATGAAATTTGATATTCTGTTTAGTAATAATAAGTGTTATCGATTTCTGATATTAACTAGTTATAATTTAGACTAGGGATGTGTGGGGCCAGTGGGCCCATCGATTTTTATCTAGTATTTTTGTTCTTTAATTTTTCTATAAAGTTGAGCACTGATTTAAGGTTATATGACACAAAATACACGAAAACATACTTTGCTTATTTGTCATTGTATAAACCGTTTTCGAGAAATATCGATGGAAAAGAAAACATGCAGAATTTAACTTAATACGGATTCTTCAAATTACAAATAATAAATTTATATTCTTGTTCTATGATAAAAATTAAGACAAAAAGTTAACATCAGTATACCTCAAAAATGCATCCTTATCAACAAATAGCCATTTTTAGTTTCGTTTTTTAGTCAAATTATTAAAGTACATAAAACAGTATTACAACTGGCTATAGATCTTAGAGGATTCATATTAGGAGGTTTCTTTATATAACTTTTTTTCCTACCTTTAATCATAGAATAAGAATTTAAATTTATTTTTTGTAATTATGGAGCATCCGTATTAAGTTAAATTCTGCATGCTTTCTTTTCTATCGATATTACTCGAAAACGGTTTATCCTATGACAAATAAGCAAAGTATATTTTTACGTATTTTGTGTCATATAACCTTAAATAAGTACCCAACTTTATAAAAAAATTAAAGAACAAAAAATACTAGATAAAAATTGATGGGCCCACAGGCCCCATACATCCTCGGTCTAAATTATAATTGTTTAATACGAGAAATCGATAACACTTATTATTACTAAACAGAATACCAAATTTCATAATTTTATCACAAAGGGTTATCTAGATATTAAATAAAAACTCATTTTGATGAAAATCTTTGGAGGGCTGTAGTTCCCTAACCAAAAATTTCCGGACACATGTTTATTGGAAGTTTTTTGCTTAAAATATTTTTCTCAATCTATGGTTTAAGTTTGGCACGACAGTGCTGAATCACCCTGTATATAGTATTTTTTTTACTCTAAAACTCTATCTTCAATGTTTTGGGCATAAAACATGGTAGACGGGTGGTCTGGAACACCCTGTATAGTAATAGAGAGGAACGAAAAAGAAAACTATTTGAATTTATTATTTATAAGGCCTTTTAAACTACGACTGCCCTGAATCCTTCTTATCATCAGAAGGTCCTGATTCTATCTATAAACCAGTACGTAAATCAGAAAATAGATTTACATACAATATTTTCTCTATTTTATGTAACGTTTTTATAGTTTTAGTATAAATTAAATGAAATGTGAATAGCAATTTTTAAATACAAAAATTCGAAAAAGTGTAATTTATCTGCGTTATCGACGTTTCTCCATCCAGAATTTGATTATAATTATATATAGATGTAATATTTAACATCCCTGGTATGTTATACTTCACGATTCCTGACTGAGTTTTATAAACGGCTGGCGTTAAATATTAAACAACACTAGGTACGTAAAGTGATAAGTGAGTGTGTATTGTGTATGCATGCCTAAGTAACCAACGTGCGCCGCCTTTGCTGACGCTGCCTCACCTTACCCCCTACACCCTACAGTACCTCGACCGCCGCTGATAGTGAAATTTACTAAGGATACTGTTGATTTTTTTCATGATTTATTTTATGAGTTTTTAATATCGAAAACGCTGACCGAGGTCACATTTGCTCACATGGGTAAGCTATTTTTTTTAATTTGAAAGCGATTAAGGTTTCGGATTTTTTGTACGATATATAATTTGTCGACGTAGTGTAGATTTTTGTTTTGTTTAATTACTGATTTTTATTTTTATAAAAATTCAGGTAAACTGAAGATCATAAGAACCACATATTTTTATCCATATTTAAAATATAAATAGGAGATAATAGGGGTAAGGTGAAGCCACGAGGTAAGACAGTATCGTACATTAATTATTGATATATTTAATAATGTAAACATTATCTATATGAATTCATTTATTAAAAATTGATAGAAATGAAAATTTTCATTTACTGGTATTATTTTCTTTTACAAATACTGATTACAGTGATTTTTTATTCTTTACTATTTTTCACTTCAAGTTATTTCTTGGTGAACAGCAAGGTTCGCTATATACATATTATAACATAAACAGGGAAATATTGTCGAATTCGTAATATTTCTCGGAGAAATAATTAAAAAAAAATCTATAAAAATATCCTAAAATAATTTATCGCCTGTGAGCTTAATACATATATCGTCAAAATAAAATAAAATAAATTAACATTGTAAGAATAGAGATTACGCTCGCAATATAATTTGTAAAAATTTTATTTGACGATACCTTTGCTCACACATCATTTCAGGATTTTGAATAGAGCTTCTTTATTACTTTTTTAGTTATTTAGAAAATTTGGACTTACTCTTGAATTATTTTATTTTTCCGAGAAATAACTTAATTGTTCTAAAGAGTATTTTAATTTAACATATTAAAAGTCAAGTACTTATTTAACATAGAACATTATGATTATTAAAATGATAGATTAAATGATATCAAAAAATAGATATGATCGGCAGTCATACTCTTTATTAAATGTGAAATAATTCTGTAGTGCAAAGTGTTTTTTTTTTGTATTAACTTATAACTGGTTATAATTATGTATATAATATATATTTATGTACCTACCATGCCCCAGGTTCGAGACAGGATTTCAGAGTATTATTTAAGTTAAATAATACAACAGATTATGGTCTTCTTCCAATTACAATTTTTACGTATATCGACATTTAAATGCTCAACACCTCATTTTGCCACTCCTTCTGATACTTAAACAGAGATATCCACAATACTTATTTTTAAATTTAACATTTCATTTAATAAAAATTTATTACTTTTATAAATTATACATATATATTTGATACCTACAAATAAAAGTAAATAAATATGTGGTATCTATATGCACGTTTATTTATTAAATCATTATTCAAAGTTAAACAAATAAATTCAAACACGTGTCCATTTTTAAGAATAATAATAAACAATCTATTATATGTATTATATTATAATATAAAGAAGCTACTGGAAAACGATACTTTCTTCATTCAGGTTTATTTACAATACAATAAAGATTTGAAATATATACTTGTTTACAATAAATATAGTAAATAACCGTACATATAGAGACAATGTATCTACAAGGAAGACAATTTATAATTTATTATTGAGAAAACTGTTAACGTTCTATAACTGTACAGTCTACTAATATTCTTTGATGTGTATGAATGTTTACAAGAAACGACACACACACACATACATACACACACCCACTCATACCCGCACCCACAACATCAATCTGTAGGCGCACAGTGTCCTCTGTTGACAGAGGTCTTCAAATGTTTAATGATAATTGTTACCCAGGTTTTGAATATGTGATAAATATGACAGTCAAGTTTTATGATAAGTATTTTAAAAATATGTTGGCAATAAGAATTAATATTCATTCGTACAAGAGATATATTATCCTTTTCTTTGTTGATGGTTCTTGACTTTTAGGTGTAACTCATGTTATCTTGATGTAAGAGTATTAGTATTATTTCGAGTGTATATTTAAACATTATAGGTAAAAATTTTCTTTTTATTAACAGATGGTTGTGAAATTTAAAAATTTGATAATGTCCGTGTAATCAATGCATTTTCCTGATAAAAATATATAAGCATGATTTTAAATACAAAAATTGAATTAAGATTAAAATTATATTATAAATCATTTTTTCAATAAATGTAGGTACTTTGTTTGATTGTAACCTGAAGATAGTAAAAATGATTATACATATGTAATAATTATTATACATAATACAAGAAAAAGTGTAAAATTTACTATAAAGAAATTTTCCCAAAGCAGCATAGTAAAATAAAAATAAAATATATTCAAAATTTTTTTCTTTCTGTTTAATAAATAATTGTTCGTAAAAAATCGATAATATTGCAAATTTTACTAACAATAAGCTTCATTGTAAGAATTACCTATATATTCATATAAAATTTTCAATGCACAATTTCTGCCATATAATAATAATAATCTCTTCCTCAATAACCCAAACTAACAGAGCCATTTTTATATACTATAAAAATTACCTGTTTATACATTTTTATTCCAGAATGTGCAATTAATACACCAAAATATACAGTGACTAATTTTATTATTTCTTGTAGAACAGATTACGGAATCAGATCAAATGTGGAGAGGTAAACTTTATACACGTTTCTGTATATAAATTTATATCAGTAACTTTTTCGTATTCAGTGTACATCGCCACTATTTTTAACATTTTATTGATGTCTTTGGTTATTAATCATTATGTCTAAAATTGTTAGAACTAAACCGGTAATGGTTTACTTTTAAAAACAAAAAGGTTTACTCTTGCGACCTAACTAATGTCTTGAATTTAATATCATTTTGTATTTTTTTTATATTTTTATAATTTCATTTTTTGTCTTAATTTATAAGATCTGCGATATAAAATACGTGTATTTTGCATTAAATTTGAATAAATCAGACAAATATGTTATTTTAATAAAAAAATATTTCTTGTAGAACTTTTATTTATAAGAAACAAAAATTATCGATTATTATAATAATATAATATACAGTAAAATTTAATGTATGTATAAATCATACTTTATCTAAATTTACTGTTGTCTTTGCAATTAAAATTTTTAGAAACATTGTTTTCTTCTATATTTAAATCATATTAATGTTACATGACAATATTCGAAAATTTTATCAATATTAATAAATATGATAAAATTTTGTAAAAAATATTAACAACTAAACATTTATTTTCATATACCAGTTTCATATGTTGATTTGTTAATCTATGTATTAAAAACGAGAAAATTTATTGTTATGGGCGACAAGATGTTACATACAGCAATTAACATATTAATAAATTCTAAGAAACATTCGATCACGGACATCACATAACTGTTTACAAATGAAGAAACCATCGTAAATAACAATAAAATCAAATTCTATATATCATCATATGTAATAATGAGTCAGTGTTGTATTTTGATGTTGAAATTTGCGTTTCGAAGAAATTAATTTTTAATTGGCTACTATGAGAAAATTGTCAATAAATTATTTAAATTTATTTCAAATCAAATTTTACTGTCTTAGTTTCTGTAGTAAATGTTGGTTTCAAAATAAATTCATCGTAGGACAGCGTTTCTCAACCTTTTAGTATTTGTGACCCGATTTTCAATCACATTTCTCAACGCGCCTCCCCCCCCCCACCCTCATACAATAATTTTCACTGAAAAAATAGATCACAGCCAAATATAAAAAAAATGCTTACAGTGTCAATTTCTAATATTAAACCTTTTTTCGAAAAACTTTACTCTGCAAGACAAGCCCAAGGGAGTCACTAATAATTATTAATCTTGTTTTTAATTTAATATTAATTTAATATTTCTATTATATCAGTGTTAATGTAAACGTGTATTTTATTTTTTATTTTTTATTAAGTTTTTATTAATGTTTTTTATTGTTTTTCTTTCAGTAAATTTAAAAGTTTTATTTTTCTCATTTTTTCTCGATATGCTCGCGCTCCCCATTAATTTTTATCACGCCCCCCTAGGAGGGCGCGCCCCACAGGTTGAGAATCGCTGTCGTAGGATAAACGAAACGAAATAATAAACTAGTTTTGACTATGAAAGTTATTTTTGGTTGATTTGTTGTAATTTATCAAATTTCTGCAATTTAATTTTTTCTTTAAGTATCCAAAAAACCGCTTATTTCTAAATAATAATTAAAGAAAAACTTCAAAAATTATTTATGTTTCTTACAAATATAATAGTAGGTTAGTTATTTATAAAACTTTTAAATAAGACACACAACAAAAATCACACGTTGCAATAAATAAAATAAATAAATAAATGAACTCAATTTTTCCACGTCAAAATCATCCTCTGTTAAAATAAACAGTTACATGTATATATCTGACATTAATTAACATTCGTCTTTTTTATTCGTATACGTAACTTTGAGTTATAATCTTTCACAGAAGAAATAATTGGTGTTTATCAAATCCTGTAGCATTCCGAACCGCGTCACCGGGGAGAATGCTTTACATGTACTACACACAATTAATTACAGGTACTGTAGGTTAAATGACACCACCGGTATACAGTTAATAGCCACTGGTTTGACAAATCGCTATCGGAGTAGGCCACTTTATGTCCTAGTGTTATGAGCAATAAGTGAGTAAAGCAGACTTTAGATGAGGTAATTCTTTTTTGCAAGACTTGCCTCTCATATCCTCAATACACTAGAATTGCCTTCGGTACTCGTACTTCCTTTAATAATAATATGTAGCCCGCGTACGGAACAAGATGGCAATTTTTAAATCAATAATTAATCGAGACTTTCAGCGGAAATCGGTATTAAACAGTTTTATCCAGTACTTGTTTAAATATCGAACAATAAATCATGTCAAAAGTTAGTAAAAGCAATACTCATCATCATTTTACAACATCTTGCTTCAATCTAAATAAAAATAGCATGTAATAATCTATTTCAATATTTGCATGACACAAATGGACACAAACTATTCGACTAGGTACATAGACCCAAAAAAAAGGTCTTTTCTCTTAACCAAATTATGTATAATAAGCTCGCTGATTCTCATTTTTTTGCTACTGTCAAAATTAAAATTTGTACTAATTTTGATAGCTTTTACGAGTCGTAATAATTTTTTTTGGCTAAATATAATGAATTAATTGTATAGATCAGACATTTCTTACAATTTTGTCATTTTTAACCAAATAATTTACGATCATAGTTAAAACCACACGTATATCTTTGAAAGCCAATAACTACAGAACAAATGATCTTAAAAAATTGCAAGGGCAGATATGGAAAGCTGAAAATATTTTATTCATAACTTTGTCAAAAATTAGTCTTACATTGGTATTAAAAAATTGAAGTCTTATTACAAAATTAATTTCTTAGATTTAGTCAAATAAAATTTATCACGGCGAATAGAGGCTCTGAAAATTGATATACTTTATTTTATTTTTTAGGAGGAAAGCAAGTTTTTTACTGGCAAATTTGGTTTCAACTCCCAAAAATACAGCCCGGTTATAAGTAAAATGTCTTCAACTCAATAATAGTCTATATGCGTCTTAATTTGCAATCAGAGACGTGTTAAGATGTTTTTGTCAGCAAGGTCGGTTCAAGGTATCTGCAAGTCAGACAAATACCTCGATCAACAGGTGCAAATTTGATACAAAAAATTTCCATCAATAGTTTTTTGGTACACCGGCAAAATTAAAACCGACTCTGATATAAAAATAGAAGTGCAGTAATACGGTGATACCCCAAAGTTACGTGATCTTATGTTGAGTTTAGACCAAAAAGATAAAAAAAAGCAACACGGTGTATTTTTACCAAAACCTACACATTTTTAAATACGAAGTGTTTTAAAAATACCGTGTTGCTAATTTGTCTTTTCGGTCTAAGCATGACATTAGGTTCCAGCCGCATTCACTAGACGAAGTATAGTATTATTTAACATGTTGTAAGTCGATCGGCGGTTCCTGTAGCATCATGCCGTTAAAGATAGGTAAGTCCGGTGCATACTTTGAAGTGGTATTTAAAAATTTATGTATATAAGTACGAAGTGACATCGTAACTTAGAGAATGGATGGATACCTACTTTGCATTTATACATATTCTTCTTTTCAAATTATATTGTTTGAATTTGACTTATTTCTTAGTATTTTTATATGATATACATAGATGAAATACATATTGATAAATATAAAATTTACGTGTATTCTAAATATAATAAATCACATTGAATCAATTGAATCAAAGAAAACAAAACCAAAACAATGTATATATGTTTATTGTAATATGTAAATAACGAGTACTATATGTAAAATGTAACGACAGCTGCACAGCCCCATATAGAATGTTGCAATTTAATGATAACATCTTCGTGAGCTACCAATAGACTTATGAGTCAACCCGCATGATCGGGATTCTTGCAGAGGACATACCGTTTAAGAAAAATGTCATTTAATTTGAATACAATACATGTCAACGGTTACACTGTACAAAATATTTAATAGCAACCAAGACCGTCTTATACATAAATCATGAAATGGTAAATAAAAAACAAATATCTGTATACGCCTATTTCATTTGTGCTATTACGTAATACAAAAACTGTAAAGTGCAGTCATTTACCTTTCGAATTTGGTCACACTATTTAATTATTGGGAACATTGTGAATGTGTGATTTCAATGCACAACCGATAAATCTTAAGTAAGATAATGCGACTTAACAAAGGTAAGTGAAACATGTGTAGGTATATCAATAAATGCAAATCTAAATGAATTATCAATGCTGGATGATGGATATTGTAAATTCCTAGATTATGAATCGCTTAGTACAATTACAAAATTGGTAATATACATTGGCATATTAAAATATGTAGGTAGGTACTATAAATATATTATAGTAGCAGTAACAAATAAATTGTGAGATTGTATATTCATTTTAATATCTTTACCAACTCAAATCAAAATATACCTCTTTTTTATAGGTTCTTAATTTTTTTTTACCTGTGACCTCTTCACATTAGAAAACTTTTTTAGTGAATTTTGGTAGTGTAATGTATATTTTTAAGTATTTTAAGTGATATAGTTTTATAATTCTGCAGAAAATGAACCATATATATAGAAATTGTATTTACATTTTCTGTGACGCATATATTAAGAACTAGGTATTGCTTTATTTGGTACTCGTATAATAAAATATGTGTAAAATAAATTGTTGTTAACAAAATTTATAATTTTTATTTTTATTATGAACCTTGTAGAAAAATTCCTTTTGTCAATGTTTATTAAGATTTAAAATATTTTAACATGGGTATTTATAAATAAAAATATCCAGTTAGCAACATGTATGTATGTACATATTCAAATATAAAATAATCAACATAAGAAATCAAAAATTTCATCATGGCATATTAAGTCATATAATACACGTTATCACTGGACACAATCAAAATACAGAAAAAATCTATATAAATATTCAACAATTAACGGTTTGACCGTACATTCAAAACGCAAACAGTCTGTCAATAATAAAAACTACGTGACGCGACTTCGATACATGGCGCTGTAAATAGATGTTCTTAAATTTAATTGTGGACTGTAAATGACCACCCATTTATAATTTAGTACACTGCATGCAGGTGCAAAAATTATAACTACTGACTAGGAATGACCAATTGGCTACTGAAAATAAACATGCTCAGACATGTATCCGGGATTGAAGTAATATGTATAATCATACACGTTTTATCTAGCTACTGACTGCGAAAATATTAAACCATATTATTATTAATTAGAACAGTGGCTTCTATATGTGTTATGTTTGCAGAAGTTAAGCATTAATTAAATGTGCGCATGTTTATATATTTTATTATATTAATTAATTATTATCTTTATATAATAAATTTAATATAATACATATATACTTACGAATATGATACAGATGAAAATTAAATAAGTATCTAAATGGAAATTTGTCCAATTGAAATGTTTAAATTTAAAAAAATGCAGAAATCTCAGCGCCTAAACAAACGGTTCTTTATATCAAAAAATCATAAGAGAGATAATATTTTAGTAGAGGATTCCAAAACATATTTGATTATTATCGATGCAGTTTTTTCATTAAATGTTCATTAGGGGATAGCACCCTTTTATTCCTGGGTGTAGAGGTTGAGATTATTTTTTCAATAATTTACAACACATGAATAAACGTTTTTCATGCTGTGTTGGGGCAGAAAATATGCCATCAGCTCTTTAATAGTCAATTTGTCAAAACTATCTAAACATGTTTTTTTTTACATTTAATATAGCTTTTCGACCAATTTGCATAAAATTTAAGTAGTAAGTAGTTATATTTCTTTTGTATTTTTTATTATTTACTTTTATCAGATTTTGTTGTTTGAAAAATATTAATTAGTTTAATCATACATTTAAAAATATATACCGGGTGTTTTTTAAAATATTTTTCCAGTGGAATATTTCCAAAATAACGAATTTTCAGAGAAAATTTTTCTGACAAAAGTTTCATGGATTTGAAGGGGTAGATATTGACATTAAGGGTTTACCTTGAAAAGATTACCACGATAGGTTTTCAGGTTCAACTTTTCTTTTTCAAATCTAAACCTATATTTTTTGTTGCAGATTTGTAATTAACGGGGAAAATAAACTTTTGTCTGAAAATTCGTTATTTTGGAAATATTTCACTGGAAAGTCTTAAAATAACGGTATATACATATTTATCCACAATGTTTTTTTATATATCCAATATAAAAAAAAATAAAATATTCAAGCTGTAAATTTTAACACCGAAATTTTCCTTCCGAGCGACTAGCATCAAGTATTGCGATAATACAAAGAACGAAGAAAAATTAATCAGATTTCATAAAATATATAACAGATAGCGCAATGGTAGAAAATATACCATATATCGACCAAATTCCAACCAATATGGCTGCGAGCGGGCGGTATATTTCCTAAAACTTTGGATGTTAATTCATCACAATGATTTATTCCAGCATTCCGAGCCTCTTGTTTCGTCCTCTCTATCTCCCCATCTCACTCTGTGCCACTAGAATCTGATGTTTTTTGTTTTATATTTTAACCGGTAATTTAAGACATGATGCGGGTGTAAATTATAAAACTTATGACGGAAAGCCAATATATTAGAGCGTCATTTCGCAGGATCGGAATAAGTAAATTGATAACCAAATATTAATTATCTCAAACAGGTACATACGTATTGAATGCTGTCTAGTTCTTAAAATACAAAGGGTTGATACATTTATATAGACAATAAAATCTAAAAAAATATAACATTATGACGGTTTTCCACCAAAGAGACAGTTTTAAAAACCAGTTCTGGTTTCAAAAAACAAAACAAAAAACGTTTTTTTTTTAAATTGTTTTATAAACAGACTATTCCATCAAACTGTTCTGTTTTTTGTAAACAGACTGTCCCAGTTGTTGCTAGTGTTTTGACAAAACATGTCTTTCAATGACGATGATTTTGTTTCACATCAACATAAAATCAACACTTTTCGCAAATGTAGTACTATTTTAATATATTTTTAAAAATATTTCAAGAAATATGTCTAGTTTAGACTCTAAACAATCATTGAATGATATTTTGAATTTTTAAAAAGTTTTAAACCTTTTTTTAACTTTAAAATGCATTTTTTATACTTTTAAAACAACCCTTAAAGAGTTGCAAGCTAGAAAGGTCATTTTAAATTACATCCAGATGTAAAGTAGGTACTCGCCAAACAAAAATTTTATTTGCAACCTATATTCTTAACAAAAAGTACATATATACTACCATAGATTTATTGGACATAGTGATTGATTTTTTAATTGTAAGTGATTTTTTTTGGGAGGGGTCATGACCCCCGTGACCCCCCCTGGATCCGCGCTTGACTAAATACGAGTTGATTGCGTACAACAATTCAACCAAACATACTTATTTAAGTGATAAATTCTGAAAAAAATCAAGTCAATTGTCGACAACAATTAACAACTGGAACTAGTTGAATGCAAATGTCGCAGAGAACAAAATTACGAGTTGCAACCAACCAGACAAAAAAACTAGAACAAATATGTTTTCCTTTGATCTACCGACTCAGGATGGGAAAGTGTTTTGTTTACTAAAACACTGTTTTTAGACAAAAATGTTTTAAGAACTGTTCAGTTTTTACAAAACATTTGTGTTTTTGTTCAGAAAATCAGTTTTTGTTTGTGTTTTTTGTTTTGTCTCTTTGGTGGAAAACCGGCATTACCAATCCCAAAAACAAGTGTTTTACTTATTATTTTTTGGTTGAATATTTTCAAGAAATAACTTTAGTCAATCATAAATCTATAATAATTATTTCACATTAAAAACATTCCATCCAACTCGTTCTGTGACATTAGTTTATTACTTACTTACTCCCATAAGTAATGTGTCATAATTACTAAATCTAATTAAGAAATATTTATGCAAGAATAAATTTTAATAGTAGCTTTTTTTTTCTTTAATCATTTCATTTTAAATGTGACACAATTAACATAGATAAGGCACTACATATATTTCCATATATTCTAGTACGTTATAAATTACAATAAATAACATCATTATTATACTACAAATTCACGTAAAACATAAATAATACATATGTAGGTACCTATCAAAAATGTGTGTGGTAACGGTGATCGAATAAATAACATTCTATAAATATGTTTACATGTTCTCCAAACAAGAGGGAACATATTAAAGTTATAATAAATAACAACAATTAATTTAAATCATTATCTATCTTCATTTAAAAAAACTAATTTAAAAATACAAAAAAAATAACATAACGTATAATATTATTCGAAACGATCGTCACATTCTCTATAATACATACAAATGTTTATTTCGTGGCAAATATATCAACATTGTTCCCTACAGTTTTATTAGGTATATGTGTTTGTAATTTATTACATAAATGCTATGAGCTCCACGTCACATTATAGATAAAGATTAAAGTCATATACAGTGGGCTCATGTACAAGAGGGATAGTGCGGGGGGAGAAGGGAGATGGACGACACTCGGCCATCACGACAATTTATTTATAATACATTAGCGGCTCACAGAAATTCTTGAAAATATTGTCGAGACTTTATGACCATTTGATTTATAGTGACTGTGTACCAGTTCACATATCTTTATTCTTGTAATAATGGGGGAAATATTGATTCTATGTTTTCATGTATAGAATAATAATTGAAATTTTGATTATTAATACATTAATTTTAAATATTGTAAAATATAACTGATATTGATTACTTTGATCAATAATTTTACATTAATTTAAAAAAATAAAAAATAAACTTATTGTTAATACTCATGTTCTCAATAATACAAGATTATCTTCAGACATTCAATACAGTAATACCCCGAGTTACGGCTATTCAACTTAACATTTCAGTCTATTTAGCGACATTATGCTACCATCTGATCAAATATCCACATAAAAACTAAAGTATTTACCAAGGTATGTAAAGTATAAGGTAGCCTCATGGCTCGGCTCGAAAGAGGGAAATACATCATCTGGGGTGCCAAAATGAGGAGAGAGGGAATGATGTGTCCAATCATAACACGTGTAGTCTCGGATGACGTCATTTGGAGTACCCAAGTTGATTGGTCAAAAGCTCATGAGGCAACCTGTGTATTTACTAATCTTGAGTATTTACTACAGTTTTTTTACTTACAGTATACACCTGAAAGTAAATATGATGTATTTTGGGGGTAAGACTATATATTGAGTATTGACCAGGCCCGGATTTACCATGCAGGCAGTGTACGCACGTGCCTAGAGCGGCAAAAATTAAAGGGCGGCAAATTTTGGCGGAAACAAAAAAAAGGTCTTCATATATACTTTCTTTTTAATAATTAATAAACTTTACATGAAAACCGATATCAAAAACCTAAACTTTTTTATTTTTTTTTTCAATCAAAAATTTTTGAAAAACTTCCCGTACCAAACGGAAGGGGCGGAAATTTTCGCAACTTCCTAGGGGCGGCAAATTTCTTAATCCGGGCCTGGTATTGACAGTAAATAATTATCGTTTTTTTTTACACTAATTATTTTCAAATGGGATAAAATATGTCAGTTGAGCAACGCGAATTATTAAAATTGATTCTTTATTCTATATTTACTAAACATCTAAAAAATTAATTGAAAAAATCATGTAAGGGTACTTTTGTGGTATTGCATTCCGTTAAATTTTAAATTAAAGTTATATTACCTGAAAAAGTTTGAGAACTACAGATTTACATCATTTGTAGACTGAAAAAAATGTTTTGTTTTCTTATTATAAAAAATAATGGTATTTACAAATTTTGATATTTTTAACTTCCCAATAGGGAGTTATTGTAATTGGTCCGAAAATCGAAATCAAAAATTTTAACATATTTTCATGTTTCAAGGGCATTAGAGTATATTGACACTATTTTTAGAAAAATGTCTGTGTGTGTGTGTGTGTGTGTGTATGTACGTACGTACGTACGTACGTACGTACGTGTCATTTTTTTCCGGGACGAAATCTCGCGAACAAAAAATGCTATTGACTTCGTTGGGGTGCTAATCGAAGCGTCTTGACGTGAATATGATCTGAAAGAAAGGATTTTTCGAAATTCAACCCCTACGGGGGTAAAAAGGGTGTTTTTTTTCATTTTTATTTTTTTTCTTGGTCGAATTTAGTCGGAACTTAGAATAAATACTATACAATACAAATAATGAAACGTGTATTTAGTATTTATTTTTTATATGGGTCCAAACAGCCATTAAAGGGATGAAAACCACCATCAAAATTTGAATTTCATACTAATAAATACATCTAATAATTCATGTTGCCTTGGAAACAACACAATTCAAAATTCAAACTGTCAGATTAGTTTTTCTAAAAATGTGCATTATATTATTGACATTATTAGGATATTAGAAAACTAATATTCATAATACAAAGGGTGAGTTTTATTTCTGATAAATTCCATTAAAATTTTTCATATGCATATTAAAAAAAAAAATTTACAAACTATAACATAATAATATTAATTATGGAAACAATAAGTAATCAGTATTCAAGTATTGTAAGTCATACCATGTTGGGAAGTTGATTGTGTGGACCTAAAGGATCGCACCCCACAGCATTATAAGTTATATAGTTTAATTTTATATCCCCGGGTAAAATTGGATCCGACAGCTAGTTTTAAACTCAAACTAAACTAAAAACTAAAGATTATACAATAAATAAAACCATTAGAATAAAATCAATTAAAATAATTACCAAATATTTTTTATGTATAAAAATATCGCCACAATATATTCATACAAACTGATATATTCTGCTACGCAGATCTTATTCCGCACAAACACACAGAGAGAGACATAATGTAATAAATCAAATTCTCATTACAAATAAAGCACATACTCTCTAAATATCTGTCACACAATATACACACACTATAAAATTTCAGTCGATCTCATGGCCCATCCCAAACGAGACGGGAAAGAGTCGCAGCAATATGAGAGTAAGGATTTATGTGT
Source organism: Sialis lutaria (assembly GCA_949319165.1). NCBI lineage: Eukaryota > Metazoa > Arthropoda > Insecta > Megaloptera > Sialidae > Sialis > Sialis lutaria. The sequence continues at coordinate 16,422,057 of OX439243.1, forward strand.
ACACATAGTTGAATCCTTTTATGTCATACATTTTCCTCTACAATACACAATATGCATTAACAGCAATAAATCAATTTTATGGTTTTGTAAATCAAACTTGGTTTTAATGCGTTGCAGCATGACCCATGCATTATGGATGACGGGTTTTCGATAGGGGGACCTCATGACGTAAAGGTGTCATTGTGATTGAACAATGCCAACTTTATTTGCATCTACATGTGATATGTATGTATGCTACGTCTTCTGCGCTGATGTAAGATCAGCAATGACATCTTGTGAACTTTACCAATTGTAATTTAGTCTTGAACAATTTCATTAACAGGAAATCATTTATTGGTTTTATTGACTCTGGCTTTACATGAGACGAGACTAGACAAAGTTTAGATAAGTCTATCATCGTCTTGGATTTTTAGTAAAAATTTAAGTAGCTAATCTTATCTGACATACATACTTGACCAAGAGTTTCGGTCTCGTGTGAATTCATTTTTTATTTGCTCGCAATCCAATTATAAGTAATATTTTTAAATTAAAATTATCTTTCTCTTCTAAAGATGCTCTAATCATTGCTTTTTTATTGGATTGTCGAATTATTTACAAGGGGTTATAAAATAAATAAAAATAATTCGATGAAAAGAAATATTTTCTGAATCTGAAAGAATCTGAAAACTAAACAAATATGTATTAACGTTAAAAAGTTAATTCTGAATTTAATATCAGTTATTTCTATAAAATAAATTGTAATAAAAAGTATTATCTAGAGAATTCTTGAAAGTTTCTCAATTAATGTATAAATTATTTTTATATAAAATAATAAATTCTATCTTAAGTTTTCAGTTCTTGAATACACTTAAACTTGATGGTTCCCTGGTTGACATGTTTATTCGACAACATGTTCAATCTAAGACATACGAGTGGCTAAAGCGTAGTCGGCCATTGCAGCTGATACGTGTTTATAATAATCGATGTGACAGTTGATTAATAAATTACGTAGTCAGGTGTCCTATGTCAACCTACATGCCGAAGACAGCTGTGTCACCGTCGAGTTAAAAAACTTTCAAAGTTTTTCTTCTTTAGATCACATTTTATTCTTTCTACAATAACGCCATCTATGGATATATCATAGTACCAGTTCTTATTGTGAGGTGTAAAAATTTTGCATGCGGTTGATAATATTGTTATATGTCATCCTTCTTAAGATATAAATTACAGATTATTTGGAACTGTAGTCTGTAGTTTACAATTATAAAGAAATAATATACAACTGAAATCGGTTATAACGATATCGAGGGGACCAGTATTGTCGTAAAAACCGATAATCGTCAAAACCGGTAAAAAGGAATTTATATGGGATTCAGTCGGATTTTTATTTTGAGTCGTTAAAACCGGTTTCGACTCTAAATATAAATTACTTAATCCAAAATATGACCTTATTAGACCATTCAAAAGGCAGAGTGACAAATAAGTACTTTTGCAATTTGTTGACTATACTCGATTTTTGCTAAAAAAATCTCACATTATTTTATATAGGACCAGGTGCGTTACACCTCTAAGACCGGCCCTGATAGGTGCTTATCAAGATTGTAAATATGTATAGAGACATTTTTCAGTTTTGTTGAATCGATGATTATCTTCTAGTCTGTCTACACGTTTTAGCTGCTACTGTAAATCTTTATGAAATTACAGTGACGTTAATTAATGCTAGAAATGTATAAATGTTTTTAATTTACACATTTTAATTAAAAAATATGAATAGTTTTAATCGTACCAAAATTTAAATTTCAAATTTATGTTTTGATAATGTTTGAATTATTGTCCCGATTTAAAAAGAAAAGAGTTATGTATTTATACATTTTTAATCAAATTTATTTATATTTATTGGATTTTGTATTTATTATTTGAAAGACCTTAATTATTAATGTTATGAGGCCCCCAACTCTTAAAGACCATGTGTATATTTTTTTTTACTTTTTAGTTGGGTACATAAAAATATATCTTTAACACAAAATACATTTCAGAAACACTCTTATTTTGTAAACAGAAAAACATATTCCATTAACCCTGTCGTACTGTTTCTATTCAAAAGTTTCCTGACAGGCACAATAGCTACTCACCATTCCTATCTTTATGTTCCTGTCATATATTATACGTTATAAAGACTTAAATAATCAGCAGTTATTAAATAGATATAACAAAGAAGAATTTACTTACGTCCAAAAACCAAAAAAAAAGTATCAAGTTAGATAAATTTATTTTAAAATTATTTTGTATAGTTATTCCTTTAAATATGTACTAAAATCTACTTAGGTTACTTTAAAAAAAAGTACCATTAATACGAAGGTGAGTATGTGGTGGCATAGGTGAAAAGTCAGCAGACGTGTATAAGCGTTGACGAGCAATAAACAAGCAATCAGAGGCCGTCTTAGCGCGACGGTGTGTGACGCGAAGCCAGGCTGCTTATTTTCCACTACACTGGCCATAATTAGGTCGTTCATTTCCTATCTGAGCTGGACGTCGATCAGACGACAACTAAGTGACCATAACTGCTGCTGATGTTGCGTCACGATACATTTACCGCCTCAATTAAAATTATGTCAATGTTCTGCACTGCTTTTTATCTTTACTAATAAATGATAGATATAGTTAGCTAGGGAATACATATTTACAATAATGTAATGTATACATATATGTGCATGTACAACTTTTTTTGTTAAAGGGCCATTTTGTATGAACTTGACTGTCTTTTGTAAATTATTTTGATTAAAATAAAAATGATTTAAATACTAATATAATCGTATATAAAATCTGGAGGTGGAAATATTTTTAACAATTAAATGGAAAACGAAAGGGGTCTAATGTTTACTCCAAAAAAAGTTGTAATGAAACAAGTATTTTGAGTATATTTAAGATCAGTTTTTAAATATATTGTCGAGAGAATTAAAATAAACGAAATAAACATACTTATATATGTACATATTATATATGTACATATAATGTATATTGTATATACAAATATACATATACACGGAAAAAATATTGTAATAAAAATTACTGTTATTATGGTACTGGAAGGACGGTTCTGTATATATTATGGTAAAAATTGCAATGTTCATTAAAATTTTTATTAATATTATAGTAAAATTTAATTTGTAATCTCTACAATTTTACTAATATTCTAATAAAAATTTTAATGAACATTGCAATTTTTACCATAATACTGCATAATAACATTGCAATTTTTACCATAATACTGAACCGTCCTTCCAGTACCATTAAGCATAGTAATTTTTATTACAATATTTTTTCCGTGTATTAAGTTAAAATTAAATTTATCTAAAATACATCGATAACCTCAAAAAGCTCAAAAGAAAACTGCAAAAAATGTCAGAAATGCTTCGGGTTAGATTAGTAATACAAATGCTCATAGGTAGGTATGTTAAAAATATACCTTTATAATTTATTTAATTTATTTTGGATTATATAAAAATATTTATTTTTATTAACAAATAATGGATCAAATAATTATTCTAAAATAGAAATCGACTGTGAGCTACGGTAACTTGTGTGTATTTTTTTCCTGCTATTAAGGGCAGATTCAAGTTATGGATGACATCACTCCCCCAAACTGTAAATCTAGATCCGTGCCTGCCTAGAATATTTCAATTTATATAAAAATTAAAATACGGTTGGTAGATTACAAAAATATGTTTTATAATTGAAATTTCAAATGTACTTCCTACGCTTATTGAGTTTGGAAATCACTGCTTTAAAACTATGAAACTTAACGTCAAAAACGTATATTTTTATTCAAACTTTGTATATGTTTGTACTATGTATAGCGCTCCATGTTTTGTAGTACCATTAAAATGACATATAATTAAGATAAAACACACTGGCACCTTGAGTACACCACCATAACTATAACATTTCAATCATGATGAATATTTGAGTGCATGTTAAACCCATAAAACGGTGCATTAAAAAAGAACTGCCGCTGATTGTTCTCGCAAATAAGTGCCCGAGCAGTGTTCCTGTATCCAGTTGCTCAACGACCGATTTACAACTGGATCCGTTGCGAATGGGCCATCAAAGTGCGCTGCGTAGAGTAGACTTGCCCATAAAGGCACTGTCGTTACGAATACATTAATAGTGTACCTAAACATTAATCAGGTGCGCTGCTGCTGCCTAAGTACGTTTTTGTTTTCGTAAGGTTTTGTGAAATTGATGTAAATATTGTATGAGATAGATTGGGATCTAACGGAGTATACTCTAGTACAAGATGTTCTTAAAAAGTTTATGTTATTTGAAATACTTGTAAATTGTGTGTAATACAATTTTATGGATATTTAAAAACTGGATTAGTTTGATTTATTTTGTATAAAAAATATTTTTGCAACAAATTTTAAAATTTTTAAGAAACAAAATGTGAGTTTTCGTCTTTCGTTTCTATAGATTAGATATTGAATTATATGATATTGAAATATATTATTCTATAGATTTGTTATTACAATAATGAAAATCCGTTAATTATGTAAGGTGGAAAGGGAGAGGGCGTAAAATCTTACAAATCAAGAATGGAGGAGAGTGATAAACATTTTAAAAATCATCCTTACGTTATTTATAAAGGCTCTGTTATCTCTTTTGTGAATATATCATACATATTTATATTATATTTTTTTCGATCAATATTTTAAATCTAATATATTTATTATGACAATATGGGGAGAGCCCGAAATTTCACCAAAATTTTGGTTAAAGATATGAGATTACGGTCCAACCACGCACGTTATCAAAAATGTGTATACAAAATAAAATAAAAAATCGAAAGCGAACTTTGCAGTTGATAAAAAATTAGAAGATGAATTATTTAATCATTGAATGGCAAAAAATAAATTATTACTATCAACCTCACAATTTAGAATACTGGGGCATCTTTATATAATGTATGTGTATAGAATATGGAATTTTTAGTACTGCATAATCCTAGGATCCACCAAGCCATGTGTCCTGGGTTTTATGGGTTGTGTCCGGATAGCATTGAATAATATACTGATTGTTAATAATTCTATGAAAACCAAAACGAGCCATTTAAAAACTGGTAATATTAACTTAAAACAATCGAATATAAATTAGGTATATAATGAATATACAACCATTATAAAAATATCTATCTAATGAAAATTCAGAATTCATGTGCATAATAATACCTATTAAAAAAATACAAGTTAAAAAAACTTACTTAAAATTGTTTTTTTCTTACACGCCAAAAAAGCATAGCACTTTAAAACTAATATCCAAGTTCTTTCTTTTATAACAACAACACCAGCAACTGAGTGAGTAACACTAGAAGTTAGTAAATTCGCACATAGTAGTGGTAACAGTGGATAGCAAGTATACATAAATATCCTTATAAATCAATGACGTGACGGTAGCAACAAAGAGAAGTCGGCAGCACGCCATTAACCATCCTGCGTCTTATGCAGCGAATATAAATCTTGCGATAGCTTTCCTCGCGTCCACAATAAACGACGCTCTGGGCGCGAGATAGCCGCCGCGACGCCGAAGATGGACGGTGACGCGTCTGTGAACCGACGCCTTTGAATTTTGCAGTCGCAGCATCTGTTGTTAAACACACTTTAAACTGTTTCTGTTCCATAAGGTTTCTATCTACTACTAATATTTTAACGAATTAATAATTTTGAAATTATGAAACAATTAACTAACAATCAATTAATTTTTTGTTTGATATAGTTGGGTCAGCAATGATTTACTTTTTTACAAGTTTTTGCAACCAATATAATTTATAATTTAGTCTTTAATTAATTAATTTTTTGCATACCTATGTACTTTTGAAACTTTGGCATTATTGTAATTTTAATATTATTTTCACTTTTATAAAAAAATCATATAGGTATTTAACTTTTAATATATGTATTTTATTTAGTAATTACTAAATAATGTATATAGATATCTATCTTTATTCAACAATTAAATATAATTATAAATTATTTTCAATTATAGATATTGTTGTTTAATTAATTTATTATTATCAAGAATATTGTATTATTGTAAAGAATAATATAAGCAGATATGCAGTTAACAACACATCTGTATTTGTTTGTAATGAACATTTATTAATTAAGATAGTATCAGCGATAGCAGGGCAATAGAATTAAGAAAATCGCTTGAAATGAGTGACATTAAATCTTTGTTCGCAGTTTGCGTTCACCATGCAAACATACATTCATGTCACATGATATCTTTTAGTATCTGCTCCGTAAGGTTCTTGCACCAGGGTCGTATATTAGCAAGGAATTGGGTCTCGGTTGGCATTAAAGCAGGCCCGCGGGTGTGGGGGGAGCATCACGCCGCAAGGGCCATAGATATTATAGCCGTAAGCTGTTAAAGCCATTCCAGACACTAAAACTGTTCTTATTATCTAAATGGGCGTCGTGTCACAATGTTTGCAGGATCGGCAACTCAAAGCGTGGATCCTTAAACACATTGCCGCGTGTTTTATGGCCCCCTGACGTCACCTCGTGGTAAATCTTTGATTCGGACGGCAATGGAGGCGTAATAGCTTCGTGCTAACGCGCGCCGACAGTCAATATTGCCCGGAATCTGTTTAACTGTCGCTTTGTTATCGCACACGCTAGCATGCTTTATGATAGGATTTGTTCTATGTTTGATTTTCTAAATCAAATCTATTCGTATTGTTGTCTTATGTAATTGCGCTTTTGTGTGATCAACTGTACATGTATATTATCGCGATGTCTCTATTGTTTGTGTTTAGTAATAGATTCTTTTAATATTATATTTAATATTTAGTGATTGTGGAATTAAAATATATCAATGTGTAAGATACTTACCTTCTTTATAATTTGAAATAATATACTTACCAGTTACAAATATTCTGAAATGAATAAAGGGAATATAAATAAGAAATTGTAGTATATTTATAACATACATATTTATTTGAGCTTTTAATTGCATTTTAAAAATACAACAAAATATTAAATTATACAGACAGAAAATTTGGTAGATTCAAGAATAGCTTTATCGCTTTGATTATTTCAGCTATTTAGCGTATACATTATGTTTTATGTACTTTATTAAATCTGATTATTATTTATTAAGTATAATTATTAAAGTTACTCATAAATATTTATTTAAAAATCCTTTTGGAAGAATTGAGATTATGAGAGATACGTATACGAATGCTTTTTTATTTTTCGTTACTTTTAATAAATACGTAATATAATGAAATGATGTTAAGTATATCATCACAAAACTACAATAATTTAAGTAATCCACAGTTCAAAATCTCTTAAATTGTACTCAAGTCAACAACAAATCGAAGTACGCCACTAATGTCATTTACAATATATAGGCCTAAAATTACAAAAGATTGGGGTTCTGATAACAAAATACATCACAAAAATAGTGCCTTTTCAGGCTTCTAAAATATTACCGGATTTGATTTTAAGTATTCACATTGGCACTGAACGCTCAACTATGCAATGCTGTGACTACAACATTGACGACTACCTCACAATCCCTACAGCAGTCGAACAACCCGACCACTCTCTAGAAGTACATAAGTAATTGGGTATACATGCTAACAATACTGACTAAGGCTATGTTAAACTTCGTATATAGTACAACAACTTACATCTCTTACTTCTTTGTGACTGAGATTCGTATAGCAATGATAATCACGACTTTTGTTTTACAGAATATTTTATCACTGTTCCATTAAATTATTACTATTTGTTGCTGTAGCAAAGATATGATAACATCACATGGTACATTTGACGGAAATGTACTAACGTTGCCTTTGGCAACTTTTTCATCATGTATACAAACTATTTGCCACAAAATCATTTACATATATATATATTTCCATACAAACAATATTTATATACATTGCACAAATTATTAAATATATACATAAAAATAAAATTAAGGAATGTTGAGAATTAAGGCTATAAGTCAGTATTACCAAAGTTCACCTTAACAAAAATATCACGACTGTAATGACTATTTTACAAACAATCTTAATGGTTCAATTACACGTATTTGCTCGACAATTGCTTGGCGAGCTCCGTATACTTGAGAAACTTTGAATGGGGACTTTCCTCAAACCCAGCTGGCGTTTGAGGACTTCTGGAACCAGAACTGGCCGCAGCCCCCGACGCAGCCGACGAAGACCCACTGGGAGTGTTCTTGCCGCCGTTTCCAGATCCGCTAGCACCGCTCATTGTTGCTTGGTGAGCTTTCAAAGAGACGGGATCTGGAATTACACCATCTTTTACAAAATGCATTTTTGATAAATGATGCCTGTAAGCTCCTTTTGAAATAAATGGAGTATCACAAAAAGCGCATTTCATAATTGAATCAGATGTCATCACAGCATCGTTACAAGCCCAACTAAAGGCTAAAATAGCACCGGGTGTAGTACCTGTTGGGCCGGGTGAAACTACAGATGATGTTGAAGTACTGGCTGGAAGTTGGTTCCCAGATGAATTTCCCCTGTTACCACTGTTGTGATGAGTTTCAGTCTTGTCGCATAGTTTTTGAAGAGCCGCTAAAGGATGACTACTCGTACGTCTGGTTGTACTACCGCCACCTTCAGAATTCGATACGTTGTTGCCTCCACCGCCTGATAGATTATCAAACATTGACGACAAAGCTCCTAAACTTCCACCGGAGCCCTTTTTATCACCAGATGTACTTCTAGGTGTACCTGATCTATCACTACTCGCTGGGCTACTAGTACTGTTTCGACATGGACTGTTTGGAGGTAATGTCATATCTACACCTGACGGGGTAGGCTGACGAGGACTAGTCATCGGACTTCTTCCTTCAGTACTGCTACTTCTTTTAATAACAGTGTTTGTATCATCTGCCGTCTCATTGTTTGCTAACCGTGCTCCACTTCCGCTATGATAACTTGCTCTCTCATCATCATCTCCTTCATCTTCTATATTTTCCTTTTTTATCGGTACATCTTGATGATTTTCCGAATTTGATCTTTGATCTTCATCATCTTCTGTAATTTCTTTTTTTATCGTTATGTTTTCGGTGCTGTCATCATGAACTTTATCAGATAAAGGTGTTTGAGTACGTTTGTCGGGAGTAGTACGTGGGGTTCCAGGTTGACCTGGTGGATCCATTTTATTTCTTTCAGGTGTCATAGCGTCTATTCGAACACTGCCTCGTTCTGACATTGAACTAGACTCACTACCACTTCTTTCACGTCGACTATAATGTTGGTTTTGCTGGTGATTATGATAGTTTCTTAAAATGTTCATTGTATGAGGATCGACTAAAGGTTTAGTGTAATCAACGCTTTCATCTATACCTAAACGTTTTAATATACTTGATCCCATTGGAGCAGACGTATGAACACTAGCAGCTCCTCCAAACCCAGCTGCCGTTTGACGAGTACGAGAGTCAAAACTTTTTTCAATTAATTTTTCAATCGCATTTAATACTGAAGGTGATGAACTATTTCCTTCAGCAGGTTGACTCTCTTTGTTTGATAAATCTGCAACGGCAGAAGGAGATCGGTGATGTCTTGAGCCTGGTGAAGCTGACTCATCAGACACGCTTTTTCTACCGTCTCGATTCGTGGGTGTAACGTGACCAACAATCATATTATTTGAATTATCGGGCGGTATAATATTGTTAGACATTAAAGCATTTTTAAGAAAATTTTTCTGAGTTGCACCTAATGCCCCACCTCCAACACATTGTCGTATATGATCGACAAACTGAGAGGTTTCTATTTTATCTCCACATTTTTCACATGTAATTCTACCGGCTATTGGTTGTTCGCGACTTAATTTAGATGGACTATTTCCACTATCGCCATTTTTGAATTCATGCTGAGCTCTCTCTAGTTCTAATAATTTTCTAACCGGTAATGATTTTTTCCTTTTTTCTCTTGTCTGCCGACGTCTACCACCACTTTCTGTGATAGATCGCATTATATGTTCTTTATAATGCGAATTCTTTACCATATGATTACTTAGTTCTTTTAATGAACTGAAAGCCTGATCACAAACTTTGCAAGTTAATACAGCACTAACATGGCTGCTTGTGCTGCCACCATTCCCCGCACCTCCAGCGCCACCACCTGGTCCACCACTGTTTCCACCTTTCTCTCCATCAGAAGATTTCCATGAGATTATTTGTTCTTGTGAAATAATATTAGTATAATGCTGAGTTTGTTGCATATGACTTGTCATTTCAGCTAAAGAGCGGAAACTTTGACCACACCACATACATTTTAAAATTTGGCGTGTTTGTTCAGCTCCTTTTCCCAACCATACATCCTGCCCTCTTACTAATTTTCTAGGTAGAGGCATTGTTTCTTTGATTAAAAGATTTAAATCAGACTGGTTTGGTTTATTCGAATTACTGATCGATGTGGTGGAAATATGCGATGAATTTGAAGAACTAGATATTATTTGCGTCGGTGGATGAGATGGAGGTATAGATGTCGGAGCTTGCATTGGAGGGACGGGAACATTTACTCCACAGTGCTTTGCTTCTTTCATGTGCGTTGTCATAGCAGCAAGACTTGGAAAACTTTGCTTGCACCAAACACACTTTAAAACATCTTTTGCTTGTTCTGCTCCTTTATTTAACCAGTGCGATTGCCAAGCACTGTGTCTATTTCCCACTGCAGTATTTACTGCATTTGCCGTAATATTGTTACCAATCGTACGAAATAAATCTTCGCCTCCAAGCTTACTTAATTCACTCATTTTCTCAAGGGCTTTTGTTGCATCATTTGGCGTTGGAGTTGAATGCTTTAATTTGCCATTCCATAAAGAAGGATCTACAGCACTGTTTGGTTTTGGCGATAGACTACTTGCAGCAGCTACGGCCGCTGCGAAGTATGGCAAATGAGATGTAACAGGTGACGTCCACGGTGAGACAACTGGTTTATAATCAGACTGTCTTGACGTTTTCTTTAAAGATTGTGAAAGAAGTGCAGAATCATCAGGTCCACGTTTACGACTAGATACAGATAAATCCAACGGACTATTATGTGACTGATTTTCACCAGGTGTCGGTGTCGTTGGTTTACTTAGATTCATTGCGTCATTTGATTCAGTATCATTTGATTCTGTACTTTTAGTTAATGAAGGTCGTTTTGTACTGAAGTCTAGAATTCCCCCATCATTAACAGGTGACTGAGCTGGTGCAGTCGGTGATGCCAAGGGATGAACTGACATAGGTAAGCCAGGTGGTGACGAAGAAGACGAAATCAGTGGCGAGACAGCTCCTCGTGAATAAGCAGGTGGTAAAGGTGATGTCATCATTAGTCTGTGCGAATGTTGTACTGCTCCTAGATAGGCAGCCATCTGTGCTGATGTAGGAGGGAGTAGTGCAGCAGCAGCAGCGGGAGGCAATGTCGCTGGAAGAGCAACTCCAACTGGACTGAGAGCGTTACCAAGAGGGACTCCACGAAGAAGGTTCACACCTCTATCTGAATAAAGTGATTCTCTCGATGGGCATCGTTGTTGCATGGAGTCTGTTGAATCTCGTGATTGGCATCTCGGGCTTTGTGTTTCTCTGAAAAAGAAAACATTCGATTAGTTACCATAGATTATGTATTAAAATTATATACTTTGAACAAGAAAATATATAAATTTAGAGAGTTTTAAGGCATAAATATTATAAAAAAAATTTATATAGTAGGCCGATTTATTTTTAACAAATATTTGTTCAAAAATGTAACATAAAACACTCACATGCGGAACTGAAAACTGAATGAGAAATATTTTTTAATGTAATAACGTCAACTGTCGTCTCATAAAACACACTCGAGACAGCAGCTTTCGTTGGTATTGCTGGCAGTGCAATAAAATACTGCTACACTATTTATGCTTCGCCGGTTCGGCTTTGAATGAAGGAAAAATGTTTGCTTTGTGATGATTTACGATGCACCGCCAGTGCTAAATATTGCCATCCCTCCCTCCCAGTTCAGTGCATTGCCGGGGGGTTTCTACCACTCTGCGCAGTCGCTTTGTGTCACGCCGAAATATATTAGGGAAACAATTACGACATTTGTTTTAATTAGTACTGAAAAAGGAGGTATTGTTGATTGATGTTTTATGGTAATAATGGAAATCGTACACTCGTTATCCCGAAATAAAGTAATTAATTGAAAATAATTACTGCTATAATAGTTATAATTTTTAACAATATGTCTTTTATGTGAACATAGTTTTCAGTTCCGTTATATTTCGACATAATTTATTAATCTTAAAATTGCATCATTAATAAAATTGAGTAGGCAGCATTAATTTTGCCAATTTTATGATTTGTATTAATATACTTTAGTATACACAATATTAGAGTACACATTATTATATTTTTATTTATTAAATAAAAATAAATACTAACCTATCAATACTGTCATGTACGAGATCCATGCCTGCTGTGGTTGTATCCGGATGCCCATGCGGTGGTGGTGGCGGTGGCACTAAGTGAGGGGAGGGAGTGCGAGATCTGGTCACTTGCGTTGGCGCCCCACCTTCACTTGTGTTCTCCCTCTCCTCAAGGGCGGGCGAGCCTGGTGGGGTAGGTGATTCTGAATCTGCACCGGATCCATCATCCCCGCCACCCTCTTGCATTTTGTCCCCCTCTTCTCCGCCCTCTCCACCTTCCCCTGTAAATAAAAATACATCAGTTAGTCAATATAATATCAAATAAAATTGTTAATATAGTAAAATCTTTCCGAAATTAATTTCCTCTGCGACTCATAATTTTGCATTATCTTTAAATTATTAGTAGTTCAACTTCAAATAATTATATAGTTTTATGCAATATAAATAAGTATTTATCTAAGAGTGAAATATAATTTTTGAAAAGTTTACTGTATCTATAAACACTTGTTTATTTTATAAATAAAGATTCATTATATTATTTATCCATTCTGAATTCAAAGTTTTTGTCTATGTTTATTTTCTGATTTGAACTAAATTATTTGATAGTAAATTACTTTTTATAAGAAAAATTCCTTGATAAAAAATTGAAAAATATTCATTTTCTGGAGATAAGTGTTTTGGTTTTTGAATAACACTATTTTATATTACAAGTGATTCTATATTATCGACCTTGTATCATGATATTCACAATACAATTGATGAAATAAATTAAAACCTGACAACATCAGCACAATACCTATTTACGATATTTTTTTAAACCTGTACGTAATTTACGAAAATAAATACAGATTAGGAAAAAACAGATTTAATGATTTATACGTCAACTAATGCGCATATCTTCCTATTTAGCAGAAAAATAACTGATCGAATGATTTACTGTACTCGTTTGTTGGGTCTATCAATTAAGGAGCGCCCCAGGGGCATCGCAATGCAGACTGCTGCTACGGCCGCCGCCATTTATTTTACTTATTTTTCTGCTAATCTTCTATCTGCGATGTTTACGTTTGCTATCAGTCCTCAATGTGATGCAGTTAATTCCCTCACTAAATTAGAGTCCAATGAATACTACAGCAGTTTCGGCGTAGATGACTCTTGTATCATGTAATTGGGATAAATAAGGACTGTGAATAATATATAAAAGGTATTCTGCAGATCTCAGGTATGCATGGTTTACAGCAAATTTGTTTTTGTCAAAAGGGGAAGTCATGATAGTTAATTTTAATGAAGGTTATATTCGAAAATATGCCAAAAATAATAAAAATAAAAAACTGGATTAATCACTTTGTATTTTTTATACAAGACGACGACTCATAAAAATTATATAACATAATTTTTTTAATGGAATAATCTGCTGAAAAAGTAATGAGAAAAATATGGATCGAACAAAAAAAATCACACTTTTTCCGTTTTGATCAGTTTTTAGTTATAAAATCATTATAAAAATATTAAAATATGGTTTTGGGTGATCCCAAACGCGGGCATCTAAAAACTCATAAAGAATTTCGGGGTTATTACAATAATTTTTTTAACATTAATAGGTATGGGACAGTATAATTGACTTAATTTCTAATCAAGATATAAAATGATATATAAAATTATAAAACTTTTAGGGCAATAAATATACCTTTAAAACAAATAAAACAATGAACACGAAACTGCTGATAATAATAATATATGCATCTTTGATTTAAAATTAAAACTTTCGAAATCGAATTCTGCCAACTCGAGACAACAAAAAACATTATCGATAGCCTGTTTATTTAAATTTATCACATTTTGTGATCTCCGTGATTTGTTTTTGATGTGAATTCTCTTATTCCGTAACAAACAATGCAAAGCTTTGTTTCTACATCGACAGTTCTGCTAGCACAAACGATTCTTAGAAAACTTCGTTAATGAAGTTGGTTGCCTGACAATATCTACCGTGAAATATTTGATTAAAATGAGTATTGTAGTATATACAAGTACATATTCACTGCAACTAACTACACAACTTCGATAGAAGGAATAATAAAAAAGTTGGTTTATATTAAAACATTACTTAATGTTTTGTTCTACACTGCTGAAGTTTTTTTTATTATCTTTTTCTTGTATTGTCATATATTATTAGTGTCTTACAAAATTACTGATTAGAAAATTGATGTATTTGATTAGTATAAATATTTATTTATTTTTATTTCCTTTCACAAATAGTACGTCTTTTTATTTTGTCCAATTTGTTTAATGAATAATGAGTATTGAGTATAGACAAAATACCAGTATTTTAAGTTATGATACTATCAAAAAATAAATGTTTTCACAAATTGCATGTTTCAATTTCTTAAAAACTATTTAAAAGCATTAATAAATCATACCGACATTGATTTATTTAATAAAATTAATTATCTTCAATACGATTGTAAAAAATACGTAACTTTTCGATTGCATCAATATTTTTACTAACCAACAACGTCGATCTTTCATAATCAATATCAACTATAAACAAATATAAATACCATAAATCGTATTAATAAAATTGATCAATGCAATGAAACATAATTTAGTTTACACCGGGTCTTACACAACTGTATAAGGTATAAATTATTGATATAGCTAATTAACCGGCATACTGAGAACATATTATAATGCATTTTCCAAATACAAAAAAACCAATATTGATTGCTGTAATATTGCAGCTTCATGTTGCATCTGAGAACGCAGCAACAATAATAAATAACGACTGTTTGAGATGTTTATATCTGACTCCGGAGCTGTTGATGGTCATTATAATTCAGAAATACCAGCATGTTGGTGATAGACGGGATATAATTTAATTGTATATGTCATATATTCAAGGCAATCACCAGAATTTATGCGAATGCGAGACAATGTCATGGAATCTTAAACCGTAAATATGTTTCGTAATGGTTTTTCGTTTTGGAATTCGGTAAAAATAAACGGCTGTATATAAACGTATATTTATTGAACATTTCTCTATAGAATTTTTGAATTTACTTTTAGATTTGTATCACTGGATAAGCTGGGAATTATGGGTAAAAAACTGACACTAAATTATCATATCTGATCAGTATTAATAACTTATAAATACTTTTGCAGATGCAAAATATACAATATTTAACTGCAGAAATAATTTTAATATCGAAATTAAAATACATAAATTTATATTTTATTTATATATATTTAAGGTCATCTAAATATTATCGTTATTATAATTTTTCTTTGACTAATGTCAAGTAAAAATTTGAAAAATGTCAAAAGTTTAAATAATTAATTTATACCATAATAAAAAAGCAGTAAAAATATTTTGAAATATAATACTTTTTTTGAAAAATTCTTTCAATGTGACGTTTTGTTTACTAATTATTGAATTTTGTTTAATTTTGAAGTCAGTATGTTAATAAATTCAAAGAGAACACTTAATTGTTTATTGCAATATAAAAAAACTTTACATCGAATTTCAAAAGAAAACTTTATTTCAATGTTAATGTCTTATTAATGCGACTGCTTTATTTACATTTAATTTATATTTGAAGTAAATATTTGATTTTTATAAAAAAATATTATTTATGAAACTTCCAATTTTGTCATTGAAAATGCAATGATCGCTATAAAGGTAATGTATCGTTTTGA
The DNA here is from genome assembly GCA_949319165.1 of Sialis lutaria. NCBI lineage: Eukaryota > Metazoa > Arthropoda > Insecta > Megaloptera > Sialidae > Sialis > Sialis lutaria. The sequence continues at coordinate 16,438,151 of OX439243.1, forward strand.
ATATTTTTTGAATTAATTACTGAATATTTTAAACGAGCATGTGTGAAGGTTGATATTTTATCGAATCTAATTCAGAAATATTGTGCCTATTTGCACTCTCATATAATTAAGTTAGATTCTACGTGTTGTATAGTTTATAAAAGTACGTTTGTACTAATAAGTCTGAACAAAATTTCATGGTATGGCCTAAAACATTCGATTTTATAAAAATGAAGTACATACTTGTATTTCTCATGCATGAATATAAGTTATAAAAATATTTTAACATAAATTAAAAACATGCATAGGGATACATATGTATCTACAATAAAATGGCTTTATCTGGATTTGCGTATATAACATATATACATAGTACATATACTGGAAACATAAAAATTCAAAAACCAGACCGATGGACATTCGCAACTACAATGATCCAACAAGCGCACAGTAAGGCGGGGTTTTGCATTGTCACATGCAAGTCGATGCAACCAATGAGTACGTGTGTGCATAAAGAGATAAGTGGCGAAACGTCGGAGATGCTGAAACTAATTACGTTGATTTATGTTACTATTGTTCATTGTTGCACCGTGTTTAGAGTTACGCCTTGTGACTGCCTCTCGCGACAAAGAGAGCGATATGTGTACATGTATGATCCTCTCTTTCACATTGCAGTTGTACCTCCCCGATGCGGCCCTTCGGACTTTTGTTTTGTATCTCACTGAGACCTCCTATCTATTCCACTCTAATTTAAATTTAAATCATTTGCAGTATGTTCTTGGTCAATGCTGATTATGATCTTACAGTGGAGGGTTTTTTATTTTTACTTTTTTATGTAGAGACTGTTTCAAAGACGTAAGAAAAGTAAAATACAATTGATTTAGGAGCTATTCTTTAAGATATTAATACATTATTTTCAAATCAACACATACACATGTATTATTGCATAAACATCTAGTTTTATTGGCTATATATCATAATTATTTAAAAAAAATTTAATGTCAATTAAATAATAAATATCTTCCTTTTATATATTCTACTAAAATCGGTGATTAAAAATATAATATCTATTTTTAAATATACATTTATAATGATTTATTATTGATCCATATCCTGTTGGATATTTATTAGAAACGTTTAATTTAAAAATACATTAAGAAATTTTTATCATTTAAATGAAAAATATCATGTATATTTCGCAATACAATTTATAATAACACTATACCTATAAATAATATTTCAACACGTCAAATTAAGCATGATAATATACATTAATAATATAAAAAGATGACCATTACTTAAGTGAATTAATCCACAGAAGAATGATAAAAAAATAAAAGAGTTATTATTGCATTAATCTTCGTGAAAGTGATGCATGATTCTTCACTTAGCTGTCAAGAAAAGCCTTTACAATTGGCCAGAGGACTGAAGCTAACAAAAACACAACCAATCAGAGACAATGGCTTCAGCTCTTTCAACTGTCAATGCGAGAGTGTATTTTAATGTTTGTACAAACACACGCAAGTGTTATGTTACAAGAAGTGTTGAATAAATGCTATATTTGTAATCAGACGTTATGGTACCTGATTTGCGAGTTTTAATGAATATTACACAGGCGTGTTTCTAGAAACTGAAAGATAATACGTTAAGAACGCAAACGGAGGATTGGAGGTAATTCTCTATTTTATATGTTTTTCTGTTTAAAATTTGATAAAAATGGCATGTGGTCATCAGCTGTTTTCATTTTGACACATACTAGAGGATTTTGTTTGCCAAAATTTACTAACCATCTCGAAAATAAATGTCACAAAATCTTATCTTGATTGCAATATTAAAAACAAATAATAAAGTAATTCAAGTAGGTACTGAAATGTAAGTATAAAAAATTGAGAAATTTGGCATCCTAATGTCCGGTATTATAAAGAAGCTAGCAAATTTGCAAGCTTGCTAGCACTCTCAAATGAGATATCAAACTTATATGACAGTTCTCTTGAAGTTTTGTGATGAATTTGACAGATTTCGCGCAAGCGTTGTTTGTAAACACCAACGGTATTAAAACAGTGGTGCTATTATGAAAATTATTTTATACGTCAGAGTCGCCAACTGTGTTACAATACGTTGAAGCATCACTGCTCTAAATTCCATAACCAATCCATATATAGTATAACAAAATTAATAACCTCATTTATGAGTGCTAGCAAGCTTGCAAATTTGGTAGGTCCTTTATAATACCGGACATAAAATTCAAACTGATACCAACACTAAAAAATGTGTGAATACATCAAATATAAAAGTAATTCAAATATAGGTATACCTATTCATTTTTTGGATTGCATTTCATTTCACAAATGTTTTAGCTATAGCCTATATAGAATGATACAATAAAAATGTCTAGGCATCATAAATAAGAGTTTTTTCATGTTATACACACATTGAAATCTCTAACCAAACAAATATAGCGGCATAACAACACGCATATAATGTTTAAATATCAAAGAGCTAATAAGATAAAATAATAAACATCTGATCTTAAATCAATGTGCGGACACATATTAATTAAGATTAACGTATGTGGAAAAGCAAATAATATAAAATAAACTACTCAAGGTTTAATACGCTGTAAAACACGGTTAAAACAACACAAAAAATGTACCGAATGAGAGATAAGACACAGTACCACACGTAAGTAGGTACTACTGTGTACTTATATGTTGTAGTAGTTAATGTTGTAGATTGTATCACCGAATCGGTCGTGTTTAGTGTTTATTTATACATCTTACATTGGTTAATACAAGTTACTGTAGCAAATAACAGAACAGATGTATCAAACCAGTGTATCTAAATCGAAATACCACAAACCCTTTACTAGTCTGATACTCTCATTTAGCGTTATTTAACATTTAGTATCAGAACTAGATTTTAGTAGATCTTTTTATTCTATTAACGTAATGCAAGAATGTTTCGAAATATCTTGAACATTATCATGTTATTGCAACGTCTCTTAAATGATCGATTTTATTTTATTTTTTATCAACACTAGCAGGATCCCGAGCAGAAATTTGCTAGGGCAAACCGGATTACAGTCAGGGCCAGATCAGGTTCTAATACGGAATGCCCTATTCCTATTCTAACGTAATAGGGCATTCCCAATCAGGTTCGGATAAGGAGGATTGTATTTCCACCATATTAAGGCTTTTCGTGTTTTAACTGATCCGGCCCTGATTAATAGCCTGATCAGGCAGGAATAGAACTGCCGGATCAGGGCCGGATTTGATAGCCTGATCCGGCACGGATGCGAACAGGCGTTACATTTTGGATCCGGACCGGGTTAGGTTTGCCTGACCTGGGTCTGATCATAACTAGGGCTAGCCCGGATTCCAGTCCTAACAAGTTTCTGCTCGGGATGTTACTTATATTAGTATTTATTTATTTAATTTGATCACAAAAGTAAACTGTACCAGCGAGAAACTGCACTCTCAATTGTTTCGATAAAATAATACCCCTGACAAGCTCACTGCTCAATGTAACATATATACAAGTAAGTTTTTTGGAGGCATTTTTCCGGAACAATTAAATAGTTTCCATATACAATTTCCACTAGGGGTTAATAACATTAAAAAAGTAAAAGTAAAATAAAAAGCAGTTTTTAGCCCAATTGTTTAAAATGGCACCATTAATTTTTCATTAAAATCAGCATCGGTATAGATGTTTAGAAATCAGTACGTTTGATCCCCTTGAAGAAGTGTGTTCTTTTTACATTGTGGAAGGTCTTTTTTAAACTTTTATATTGCTTTGTTGTTGTGGGAAGTTATTTATTTAATATTTTATTAAAATGTTAATATTTTTAACATCAATCAATCGATCTCTCCGTATAATATTAATAACATACACACACATAAAATAGCATCACTTTCAGATGATATAACTGCATAGTGTGCGTTCTACTACGTTCCAAAGCAGACGTTCTGATTCAGCTGCCAGTCAGTTGTAAGAACGCGCACAATGAAGCCTGTCACTCAACCTGTCGGTCCGCGAGACGTGAACGGACAGACAGACAGACACGCCTGTTACACATCACGTATATGTGTATGTGTGTGTGTATGTGTCTGCATGGTTTGCAATTTTATTCGCGTTTAATTAATTATTTTAACCTTTGCGATGTTTAAAATCATATTTTATTCACCGAAGTCCTTTTTTATGCCGCTAGTGGTATTGTGAATGAAAAGGTTCTTAATTAATTTGAGGTTTTATAAAATAAGGCTTCTATTTTTTAAAAGAAAACATGTGAATTTATTCTTGGAAACTTTAGATATATAATAAGTAGACATTATAGAGAAAAATATACCAATATATATTTAATTGTTATTTTCATCATAAAATTCTCAATCTTCAAACCAATTACAAAGAACTTATCCAAAATAATTTTATTGGCAGAATTTTTACTAAATCCAAAAACACAATGTAAAATTGAGAGAACAGGCTAGAATAGAATGTCAACAATAGAATCACAGACATAATAAAAACGCGTCCCCAGTATTTATCATGTGTTAATCAAGACTGGTACACGTTGTCGTTACCAGAGTTGACCGCATCGTCGCAACGACTGTGGCTGGAGCGAAGACGTTCGGCAATCTCACAAGCCGCAGAAATTATACCTCGCGCAATAAACATAACGAATAAATGCGAACTGCCGCTGCAAATATTCGTCTCTATAATCATTACGTATAACGCTCACGACTTCATCTCATCGCCGCAAAGTGGCAACGGCAATTAAAAGAAGAAATAGTAAACCGACCTTACGTTTTGTTACTGACAGACGAATGAACCTAGGGCTGACACAAATTAACTTAATTATTTCATTTAAATTTCTTATTAAAATAATCTTTATTATGTAAGATTCTTGGTTTTTAATATTGGTTATTATTATTCTTAAATATTACATTCTCCAATTCAAGTATGTGCTCTAAATATTTGACACTAACTCAATTATTCTAAAAAATTTTTTTTTTGATATCGTATCAATTTTTCTGTTAGTTGTGAACTTTCTTATTATTTTTATATGAGAAACAATATAATGCAATTACAATATTATTAAAAAGGTATAAAGAATCTTAAAACTACACAGAAAAAAACTGTATTGGACCAAGAAAACCATGTTTTGTATATAACGAAAACAATATTTTCTTAATATAAGAAACATATACTCTTAATCCAACTACGTTATTCCTTCATTCAAGAATACTATAGTTGATTTAAGAGATTATTGCTTATCTTAAGAAAATATTGTTTTCGTTACATACAAAACAAGATTTACTTGGTTTGAGAAATCCTTTCTACCAGTGTAGGGCTTTAAATGAGACTGTTAAAAATTAATATAAGACGATACTTGCTTATTTTTCTTTAAAACGAAACTATATCTGCAACGTAATCGAGATCAACAATCTCGTTTTGTCGTAGATAAAAAAATTAAATGATCTGACATAAAAAAGTAGACGGTATCGGCTCGGATTAAGTTGATTTCTTTTTGTAAAAATTTAAACCATTCTTGTGTAAAGTCCTATTTGAATCCTAAGAACACCATCTCACCAGTGCAACTGTCAGTTATATTAATTTGTTTATACAAGTAGTCTGATTGCTACACACAAAAAAACTGTATTGGACCAAAAAAATCTTGTTTTGTATATAACGAAAACAATATTTTCATAATATAAGAAAATTACTCTTAATCCAACTACATTATTTCTTCGTCCAATAATACTATAGTTGGTTTAAGAATATATTTATTATCTTAAGAAAATATTGTTTTCGTTATATACAAAACAAGGTTTACTTGGCTCAAGTATCTGTGTATAAACAGGAAAGTAGATTACAGTTTTCTTGGACGGAATATAAAAGATATTTAAATTATTTTACTTTGACCTACAAATAACCAATCTCAGAATATGTTACATGCTGCGTAAGGAGTCGTATGTGTGACAACCCTGGATCCACACACGTCCATCCATCCGTCTATCCTCGGGCTTCAGCACTCTCTTAATTTCCTGGCTAGCGCGCGCTAAGACATTCGGATGTGTATCTCATTTCGCAAAGTGTTCTCGGCTGCGGTCATCAAACCTCTCTCCGGCGACATCGCTGTGATTGTTGTTGTTCTGCACCCGGTCCCTCTTTATGTCGTGTTTATGTGTTTTTTATTGATTCGCGTTTAGTGTCATGGAAAACGAGTTCAGTTTTAGTGCCGACGCGCACACAAACTGCAAATGTGTACACACATTTGTTGATTCTTACTGGAGAGAGGGGGTGGAATTAGATGATGCGGCGAAAGTATTCGTTTATTGCACTTGGTGTCAGATGATTCAGCAGCACTAACAATAAGATATAATAGTGATACTATAAAATTCTTAAATAAGAATACATATTATGTATTCTTATTTAAATTAGCTTGCATAAATATTTTTTAGCAAATTTTATGAAGACAGTAGATTACACAGGTAAAAAGGTTTACTTGAGCCAAGTAAACCTTGTTTTGTGTATAACGAAATTCATATTTTCTTAAGATAAGAAATACATTCTTAAACCAACTATAGTATTCTTGGACGAAGAAATAATGTAGTTGGATTAAGAGTACTTTTCTTATATTAAGAAAATTTTGTTTTCTTTATATACAAATCAAGATTTTTTTGGTCCAATACAGTTTTTTTTGTGTGTACTCAAGGAATAATAATTTTAAAATAGCGACCAATCAAAAAATAGATTTATTCGTTAATTTACAAGATACAAGATTTCGAGAACACAGAATATTTTAAGCATTCAATAGAATAATGTACCCTGTAGTAGTACTATTATAGTACCTGTAAGACTTTCACATAAGTAATATAAGGTATATATAAGGCATAATGTGCACCAGGGCAGATTAAGTCCTTTACTGCTACTTATCCTTTATATTTTTTTTTAAATTTAATTAATTAAAAAGAATACTATAATTTAATTGAGCAGGTAATTAAAAAGACGTAAATTGTAAAATTATATACAATTATATTAAATAAAATAATATCGAAAATTAAAAAATGATCACAACCTTCAAAAAAATTTCGAAAAAATATGTAGATATTATAATTAAATATTAGCACCCACAAACAAACATACAATAGATTCTATAAAGAAGAAGTTATAGAATACATACTTTAAACCAGTTCAGAAGAAGTATTTAATCAAGTTTAAAAATAGTATAACATCAAACAAACCATCCCGAAGAGGGCACCACGGCGCTGACAAATGACCGGGAGCGATTGTGTGGGGAAATAAGCCTAATGGTGTAGTTAAATGTGACAGCTCGTCAATTAATTTACCTACTGATTCAACTGGTGCAGTGTCTGCTCAAATACAGGCACGGAATTAGACAATTTTAAATTTGCAAACATTTGAAATATTGTCTATTATAGTAATGCTTGATATCAGGGTCCTTATTTTTAATAACATTTAAGTATTATACACATACACACTATCAAAAATCATATGTTTATAGCACTAATAAATAAATTTTATGAAATTTGGTACGATTGTTTTATGACATTTATAAATATTTTGTACATGCGTTGTAAAAAAAATAACGATTAATTAACTATCTTAAACGATCAGAGGCACTAACTTTTCTAAAACGAATTCAAGATAATATATCATAATTAATACACTGTTCAAAGTGCATGGACATTATTCAGTTTCATCATTATATCGAGCATAAATTACCGAAATATATCTGTATATAATAATATATTGAAAAATGTTCTGTATGACTGACAAGTTTTTATAATAGAAAATAAAACAAAAACAATGTTTTAAGAATCATTAACAATTAATATTCATGACAAATATAAATTCAATCATCGAATCACAACAAAAACAAAACAAAATACAACAACAGGTACACGAAAGAGACGCAAAAAAACGTATAATTAACAAGCATACAGCAATCATTCGTGAAATACCGAAATTGATTCAATTTGAAAGTCTAATGCGGTATAAAACACAGAATAAATGTTTCTATATTTATAAAACGGGGTATCGGCCGTGTCCGAATCCGACCCTTGACGTTCGCTGACACGTTCACCCCCTTCCCCTTTGTGTAGGGTGTACCCCCGTCACCCTGACACGGGGGTACGGTTGTTTGTAGTGGTAGTACGTTTCGGGATTGTGTTTGATCGCTAGCGGTTTTGTAATGATCTTTTCATTAGTCTTGTCTGATGCTCCGGGTTTTTCATTTGTTTCGAACACGATTCTCTTTTGTTGTCGAACAGGTGAATGGAATATGTGAATAACACTTGTCTGTGAGAGGATTTAAATATGATAATTGGTTTTTATTATTTTATTTGTATTATTAACAGCATTTTACTAAGTAATACTGCAAAAATCGTTTGTTTTTAATGCAGTTATTATAACTTTATATTTTACAGGATGGCCAGTATTTCTCTGGAACAAATTTCCCTGACTTTTCCCGGTTTTCCAGGAGAATTTTTACCGTTTTTGCAGTTTGCATTTTTTTTCCAACCAAATTCCCTGACTTTTCCCGGTATAGCAAAATTCCCCGACTTTTCCCGGTTTTCCAGAAACTGGTTTAAACTAGTGATTCTGAAACTATTTCCGATGAAGACAATCCAAATTAGTTTAAAAAATCATGGAAATCTTGTAACGCTAACGCTTTTGATAATGCATTCATACTCAAATAAAGAATTCCTATTTTTTTGCAAAAAGTGATTTATCAAGAATAAAATTATCGGTTCCCTTATTTTTCAAATTTGATGAAAAAATACTAAATACTTTAAAATGTTAGACGTTATAAAATAAATTTAATTAAAATTTCAATTGACATAGTACAAGAAGTACAACAACCAACTATTCAGTTTAAAATAATGTAGCAATTAAAATTAAATGGGGACTATTATACTATCTAAGATGATTAATGATATCTATCTCAAAATTAAGATTTATTTGTCTAATATAAAAAATAATGACAGCAAATAAAATCCTTTAGATCCTAAACATAAAACGCAAATTTAAACATACAAATGGCAAACATTAAATAAAAAGACACACTTCAGTAGAAGATAACATTTCATTAAAAGAAGAACTAACATGCGTCAGAGGTGTCTGTTATATTATATGCGACATATTTTCCCCTAAAAACGGGCTCCCAACATATACGGGTCAATAAATATACAAAGAGGGAATGCAATTAAAAGCACTGATGTTCGGCCATCCGCCGCCTTATGTTATGTACCTATACTAGTGCAGAATTAGACGGGAACGATTATGGTTTGGGGCCGGACGTTTTGCACGAGTTATGAGTGTCATTATTAGAACGTGGGCGGAATTAAATCGAGATTATGCGAGACCATATCACGGTAAACTAGGTAGCCACTGTCCACTATCTACTCTTTCAGCGTTCCGTTTAGTTCGCACTTTGGACAATAGATTATGTCCGCAAGACACTTTAGTACTAAATTAGCATGTAGATGGGGAGGCATATATCATGCCACTGAAATATTGTGTTTAGCTTAAACTTTGATATGGGACTCCAGATATGCCTCGCTAATGGATTCCGATAACTTATTACTTACTCATTATACAGTACAGCTTCGATACACTTCATACAGCAAGAAATATCAATAAATATGCATATCAGAAGCCAGTGTAACTATCTCCACATTTTGATTATTACCAAACTTCGATCTAATCCAATCTTGGTATTTTTTTTTACAAAGGCAATGAAATTTTCTATGGTCGTGTCTTCTTCTTTTTTGCAACAAGGGTATAAGAAATTGTGCGATTTCAAATGTTATGTTTTTATTTTGTTATGGTGTTATTTCCAACGCTAGCCTATATGTTATAGCGGCGGCGTTGGAAACAATTATTATTATTACGTTTGTTATAAAAAACAAGTGAGTGATATATTTTTCTTCACACATTGCAGTTTAGTGAAGCATTCATTATTATTATTTATTATTATTGCAAATTATTCACAATAGTTGTATATTATTTCACAAATATATAGTGTAATTTAAAGTGTTTGTGTTGATATTTATTTGTCTGTATAAGACATGGTCCACTATATCGAAGGAAAAATAATTACAATAAATGATACCTGCTAAGGATCAAAAAACTATTCATGGTGTGTACCGGATAGAAATACATTGATCCTTCCAGCAGTTCTATATTATCCATCTTCTATAATATCCATTGGTCAAATCGTTTCTGGAGTCAGAATTATTCATGGTCCTTCTACCGGGATAACGAAAGCCAGAAAGCCAGTGGATTATCAAGTATTGAAGATTATAATGATAAATCATTATTTTACAAGATCAACGTCGCCAACATATACAAGTGTATAAATGTATGCTGGGTGATAAGAAAATTCATGAAATAAACAATTAACAAACGTTGCTGTGTGACAAAGTGAGTACAATCATCCTTGTTTATGAAACACATGGTGTTTGTTATTGTTGTGCTGTCAAATTATAAATTGACAACAATTGATTTTATAAATTTAGCATATGTATGTATTATAGATATAAATATTTTACGTCAATCGTTGGATCATTAGATTTCTCTGTGGAGAAATTTTATATCGTTTAGGTTAGTTTTGTATTACTGTGTAAAATCAAAACTACTTTAATTTCAGTTATTAGTTATATTCTTAATTTTATTTGTATAAATATTGTATAAAATGGCGAAAAATGTAGAAAAACTACTCAATAAGAGAGAATATTATCAGAGTAGGATAACAAATATATCAGATTCGTTAGGTGACATTGAGTTATGTACGCACATTACTGATTTAGAAGGTGCGTTGAATAGACTTAGTGACATTTTTATTAAATTTGAAGAAAGTCAAATAGAATTGGAAATAATTGATAAGAATAAATACAAAGCTGAAGGTCTCGCAGTGGAAAATGAGTACTTGGACTTAACTAATAATATTAAGCGTATTATAAATAGATTTAAAAAAGCAGAAATTGCTTCTGTTAAAAATGAAAATGTTAAACAAGTTGAATCAAGGGCTCATCTTTCACTTCCGAAAATAAAGTTATCTGAGTTTTCAGGAGATATAAGCTGTTGGCTTAATTTTAAGGATGTTTTTGAGAACTTAATTCACAATAACAATGAATTAGGTAAAATACAAAAATTTTACTATCTTAAAAGTGTCATAAAGGGGAGTGCTCTGTCATTAATAGAAAGCATTCAATCGTCAGAGGAAAATTACGATATAGCTTGGCGTATTCTAGTTGAACGTTTTGACAATAAAACATTAATATCAAACAGTCATTTAAACGCAATTTTTGAGTTGCCTAAAGTAACTAAAAATTCTGGAAACAGTTTGAGAGCTATGTTGAATTCATTTACGCAACATTATAATTCTTTAGAGGCGCTCCATTTACCAAATTTACTTGATAGTTTTTTAATATTTTTTATATCTCAAAAATTAGATTTTGACACTCGTAAAGAGTTTGAGCTTCAGCGGAAGGCTGGAGAATTTCCTACTCTCAAGGAATATATTGATTATTTGAACCATAGATGTCAAGCGTGGGAAATATTACATCATAGCGATTCGGTTAGTAGTGCTAAGCCCGATAGGCGAAATGTACATTGTAACGCTGCGGAAGTCGCAAATAAGATTCATAACTGTCCGTTGTGCAATAATAATCATCGTCTTTCCAATTGCGGAAAGTTTTACAAGCTATCTGTTATTGAGAAACGCAAATTTGTTGAGAGCAATAAGTTATGTTTTATATGCCTTGGTACAGGGCACATGTATTCAAAATGTTCAGCTAATCTATGCAGTAAATGTAATCAGAAACATCATAAGATGTTACATGCTAGTTATGAAACCAATGGCGGTCATAAACAAAGTTCGCAGACTGCTAGTGTAATTAATAAAAATGAAACTAGCGCTCAAGAGGTGAGCGTTGTAGCAAATGCGTCATCTTCTTTCAATGCGGAAAAGATGAATACTTCTATTTCCAAATTTAGCGGTGAATGCAATTTAGTACTTATGAGTACTGCAATTGTTAATGTCATAGATGAAAAAGGAAATAGGCATTCTTGTCGAGCATTGCTTGATAGCGCTAGCGAGCGTAATTTCATTACTTCTAACTTTGCGACAAAACTTAATATCAACGGTACTCAAGCTAATTGGCAAGTTTCTGGAGTTGGTGGTCTCACATCTCCAGTTGATATGGTATTATCGCTAACGGTGGGATCGCGAGTTAACGATTTCTGTTTTAAAAATAATTTTGGGGTTATAAAATGTATAACAAATGGCCTTCCAAAAGTCAGTTTTAGTAACAAATTATTGAGATGGCCAAGATTTGTCAAATTGGCAGACCCTCAATTTAATATTCATGGGGATATTGATATGCTCATAGGGGCAGAGATATATTATTCATTATTACTAACAGGTAAAATTGAATTAGGAGATGAAAAACCTGTACTACACAATACTCGTTTGGGATGGGTATTTGGCGGTAGTTTAAAAGGAAATATAAACCTGACAGAGAGTTTTGTCTGTAATGCGGTTACAGTCACTTCATGCGGTGAAGGTATAAATGATTTAATCACGAATTTTGGGCGATTAGAAGGGTATTCGTCCAAAAGTCTTCTCTCTGCCGAGGAAATGCATTGTGAAAAGTTATATCTTGACACGGTGTCAAGAGATAGTGAGGGTAGATATGAAGTCGATCTCCCTATTGTTGAAGAGAAATTACCTAGTTTAGGCGGTTCTTACTCATATGCACTGAGGTGTTTTTTGAGTTTAGAAAGAAAGTTTAAAAATAATCTAGAATTTTTTGAACGTTACAAAAAATTTATCCAAGAATTTGTGGATCTTGGTCATGCATACGAAGTTCCTCGTATTTCTTCAAGTGAGCTTATTCAGCCATTGGAGTATTATATGCCTCATCACGCAGTCGTGAGGGAGGATAAGACATCAACAAAGTTAAGAGTTGTATTTAATGCGTCTGCGCCATCAAACACGGGTGTATCATTAAACGAAATAATGCTGGTAGGGCCGATAGTTCAACCAGATTTATTTTCAGTTTTAATAAGATTTCGCTGTTATAAATATGCTATTATAACAGACATTACGATGATGTACCGTATGATAAAGATCAAAGAAAAATATCAACCATTGCAAAAGATTTTGTGGAGAAATTCTCCTCAGGAAGAAATAAAATGTCTTCAGTTAAATCGCGTTACATACGGAACTGCTTCCGCAAGTTATCTTGCGACTCGAAGTTTATTAGAATTAGTTAAAGACGAAGGTATACATTACCCGTTAGCTTGTCGTGCGTTAAAATGTAATACATATATGGATGATATTATAACTGGTGCGTCTGATTATGCGTCAGCAATGCGTTTGCGAGACGAATTAATAGAATTACTTGGTAAAGGCAAATTTGATTTGCACAAGTGGTATTCAAACAATGAAGCTTTACTTCAGGATATCCCTGTAGATAAGCGCGAGAAATGTAGTTTTAAGCTTAGTGATGGCAGCGACTCTTTAAAAGCCCTCGGAATGATTTGGGATCCAAAAAGAGATTCATTTTTGATATCGTACTCGAAATCAAGCAGTGAGTCAAATACGAAGCGTACGATTTTGTCAGAAATAGCCAAGATTTTTGATCCATTAGGTATAATTTCTCCAATTTGTATTATAGGCAAATTGATTATGCAAATGATATGGAAAGAAAATTTAGATTGGGATAATGTTGTTTCCTCTCACATTTTGGATGCTTGGTTGTTATTTAAGGAAAATATGAAATATATAGAAGGAATGTTTGTTCCTCGTTGTTTAATAGGGAATGATGCCTTAAGTTTTCAGTTACACGGGTTTGCTGATAGTTCTTTAAAAGCTTACGGTTGTGCAATTTATTTACGATCAAAAGACCGCTATGATAATTATACTGTTAATTTGATTTGTTCTAAATCTAGGGTGGCACCTATCAAAACTGTAACATTGCCACGCCTGGAATTATGTGCCGCGTTACTTTTAGCTAGATTTATGTCTTGTGTTCAGCGAACATGCGATATAACTTTCGAAAAATGTTATTATTGGACCGATTCAATGATTACTATCGCCTGGATTAAATCCGACGCGAGTAAATGGAATATGTTTGTTGCAAATCGTGTTGCTGAAATTCAGGAATTGTCTCCAAGGGAAGGTTGGAATCATGTAAAATCTGCTGAAAATCCAGCTGATATTGTCTCTAGGGGTATGGAACCTCAGTTGTTAATAGATTCAACTTTATGGTTTAACGGTCCTGAATTTCTGAACCGAAGTGACGAAGAGTGGAGTATAAATGACGTTTCTTTAGAAAATAATTTACCTGAATGTAAAATAGTCGCGAACGCTGTTAATGTTCAAAGCAAAAATTCAAACGAATTATATGATTTATTTGAAAGGTTTTCTTCGTTTTCAAAATTGTTGCGGACAGTTGCGTATTTACAAAGATTTACGTTTAATTGTCGAAACGACGCCAAAAGAAAAGGTTATATAACACCTGACGAATTGAATTTAGCTTTGGGTTTAATTGTTCGAACGTATCAACAGGTACATTTCGAGAACGAAATCAAAGTTATTAAGGAAAATATAATTTCCAAAGAAAATTGTTCTAAATCGAAATTGAAATTTTTATCGCCTTTCCTTGATGACGATGGTCTCTTGAGAGTAGGAGGAAGGCTTAAAAATGCACCTCATATTACGGAAGCTCAAAGACATCCTTTGGTTTTGCCGTATGCATCACATGTAACTAATTTAATAATTCGTCGTGAACACGAAAGATTGTTACATGCCGGGGCACAATCTACACTGTCATCGCTAAGACAGAAATTCTGGATAATAAATGGACGAAATGCCGTTAGATTTATTATTCATAAATGTAATTTATGTTCCCGTTATCGTGCTTCTACAGAGAATCAAATAATGGCAAATTTGCCTAAAGTTCGTGTAACCCCTACCAGACCTTTTCTTTCGGTAGGTGTAGATTATGCTGGACCTATTGAAATAAAACAGTCTCGAATTCGTAGATCTATTTTGACTAAGGGTTATATATGTTTATTTATATGCATGTCGACTAAGGCTATTCACGTCGAGCTTGTATCTGATATGACTACTAAAAATTTTATTGCTGCTTTTAAACGCTTTGTTTCCCGTCGCGGAAAAGTTTTAAAGGTATACAGTGATAATGGCACTACCTTTAAAGGTGCAAAAAATGAGTTAAATGCTTTGTATAAGATGTTTCATTCAGAAAATAATGATAGTGTACTTGATTTAATGTCACTAGAAGGAGTAGACTGGAATTTTATTCCTAGTTATTCACCTCATTGGGGTGGTTTATGGGAAAATGGTGTGAAATTAGTTAAACACCATTTGACCCGTATTATGGGTAACGCCCATCTTACATATGAAGAGCTTAATACTCTTTTAATTCAGATTGAAGGAATAGTAAACTCCAGACCTCTCACTTCATTATCTAGTGATCCAAATGATTATAATGTTATTACCCCTGCACATTTTAATAAACGATTCTATATTTGCATTACCTGATAGGGCAGATATGCTGTCCAGTCAATAAATGTGATTTTTGTTGAAACCGTGGTTTCAACGGGGGGTGTATGTGCGATTTCAAATGTTATGTTTTTATTTTGTTATGGTGTTATTTCCAACGCTAGCCTATATGTTATAGCGGCGGCGTTGGAAACAATTATTATTATTACGTTTGTTATAAAAAACAAGTGAGTGATATATTTTTCTTCACACATTGCAGTTTAGTGAAGCATTCATTATTATTATTTATTATTATTGCAAATTATTCACAATAGTTGTATATTATTTCACAAATATATAGTGTAATTTAAAGTGTTTGTGTTGATATTTATTTGTCTGTATAAGACATGGTCCACTATATCGAAGGAAAAATAATTACAATAAATGATACCTGCTAAGGATCAAAAAACTATTCATGGTGTGTACCGGATAGAAATACATTGATCCTTCCAGCAGTTCTATATTATCCATCTTCTATAATATCCATTGGTCAAATCGTTTCTGGAGTCAGAATTATTCAGAAATTGAGGTTACTACTGTGCCTATCAGGGCGGGATTAAACAAACAATATGACAGGAATAGCCAAGATACAGATATTGAGCATCTCTTTCAATTCTATTATAACCTCGTAAAATTAACTGATTCTGTTTGAAAATGATATCTTATTGAGTTAATAAAAATTAATCTTGATATAATATATTTTATTGTTCTTTATTTTTTATCAACACATTCAATACTTCAAAGAAAATAAATATAAATTATACACATGTGTATTGTGTATACAGTATTTATTTATAAAAATAAACAATAAATTATACCTTCATCTTTCTTCATTACACACATAAGTAAATATATTGTAAATACATATATATCATAGGTTTCATCATATTTTATATTAATATATGTAATTAATTAAATATTATTTTAGATGTATTGTTTACAAAGATTATCTATGTATGTATTCTTATGATTTAAGCGTACCTATATATTTAAATTATGTGCAAATATTATTAGATATGGATAAGTCATTATTCAACGTTTTGTTTTATAGCCGTATTATCTACGGTAATTGAAAGTGCGTTGGTGGTCTATTGTATACAGCAGTTCTATGTCCCCTTTATGTATTTTACATTTTTATAGTTTGAAAATATATAATTTTATTGTAATATTACACTTTACACTTATATTATTATATTATATTTTAATATGTTTGTATAGTCATGGTTCACTTAACGATAATGACGCGTTCTTAAAAAACAATACGTTAATCGGATCATCGTAACATGAATACATGAGTTCTGAAGTAAATTTTATGTAATATTAGACAAAATATTTGCTATCCATTGATTTAAAAATAAAGTAAGACTGTTTAAAAACTGTCTTAAAGAGACCAACAGGTCTCAAAAGACAAATTTATTACATATAAAAAAAACTACTAGTTTTAATTAAATCAAATAATAATATTCAACTAATATCCTTCTGGGCATTATTTAATACATCTCCCATTTAATTACTATTTGTCGGTTACCATTTCCCTGGAAAGTCTACGCTTCATGAACTACCAAAGTTTTTCTATATACATATATGGTTCAAGTCTGGAGAATGCCAGGCAAAAATAAAACTTAGTTTTTTATCATCTAGGAATTTGATGACCTTCTTAGGGTAATGGCATGGGGCTGAGTCAAGCATAAAAATACGGTCATATCAACTAATTTTAAAACAAATAAAGTATTGTTAAAAATTAAATAAAGTACCTTGTTCCGGGCCTGTTCTTGAACTATCCAATGCAATTATGAAACATTTTAAACACGAGACGCATCGAAGTGACATATGCATTTTGTTCTCAGAGCGTCAGGTCTAGAGTTACGTCTGTGTTGGTATTACTTAAAAATACAAAATTGTAACACGCCATACATAGCTCGTATGTACATACGTATAGCATACATAAATACTAGTGCTAGTGCAGTTTAAATTCTACATACACATTTAAATATAAATTAAATGTGAGTAGGTACTAAGACATCTTATTTAAATATGTATTACAAAGATAGTTTTCTAAAAAGTTTGGAAGATTAATATTCAAAAAATAAATATTCAGCATGAATTAAATATTTTCGATAATTTTGATGAAGTAATACATATTTATTTTAAGTAAAAACCAACATATATTCATTGGATATATAAATACTAGTGTATAAATTTAATATTTAATTGAATCATTATAGATCATTCGATAGAGACATTACATTACTTACAGATGTTTTAAATAACAATAGATTCATTAACTCAATACGAATTTACTGAACGCAATTACTTTTTTTGTTGCTAATTTAATTTGCAAAATCATTCTGTTAATTATATTTAACTTGTAATGTATCTACCAAAAAATATGCCAATCTTTTTTGATAGATTCCATTCTTCAGAAGCATTCTTTTATAATTATGAACAGTTTGGAATTTAATGGATTAATTTGCAAAACATATAAATGATTTCACAAAAAAAATTAATGCTCAATTAAAATTGTTTTGTAATTTATGGTGTCTTCAAAATTGGAAGAATCCAAGCTAATATTATCTTTAAAGAGGTTGTAATTTTGATTATTTATAGTCGATGATCTCAAAAACAACTGGACCGATTTTGATAGAACTTTCGTATTTTAAAAAAAATTACAATTTTATATTTTCTAATAAAAAATGTATAAAATAAAAATGATTAGATTTCGAAATGATAAATAATTTGCAAAACCGTGCGCAGTTTTTTATCGATGATTAAATTTAATGTATAAAAATGCTAATATTTTTTTAATGGCTCTCTTGTAAATATTCAAATAACTGTGAAATGATTGAAATTCCGTACATGATTCGATTTGGCGTCTCAATATAAAATAAGTTCAATAATTATTTAGCTCTTGAAAATATGGATAAATTAATGTTGACAAATTTTAAGACGTTAATTTTCTATTGAATAATTCATACGCTGTAGCCGTCATCATCATGTTACCTCCCATCATAATATTCAGAATTAATATTCAATCAATATATCGTCCTTAAATCAAACTTAACTTATGTCATAAGACAACACGCGCTACACATGCAAACAACTTCAATAGATTCTAAGTACTTTAACCTTATTCTTTGGCAGATATGGGTTAACGCCAGTTCGGACAATATGGTGTGGATTGCATATTAATCATAATTCTTAGTATTTTTAGATCACCGTTGACAATAATCACGTTTTATTTCCTGGTTGATGTTGTTGTATGAATGTAATTCATGGAAATTGTATTCTGTCAGAATTTATTAATTCATTTAGAGTCGTGATTGTTATTAAGTAATTAACATGGGGTATTTAAAAAATATTTATTAAAATTGAATGAAAATGTGAGTAGTTAAAAAAACTATTAAACGTTTTATTATTACCTGGTTTCCATAAAAATAGGTTTATTTAATTTTTTTTTACTAATTAAAATGAAAAAGTAGTTTATAATATGAAATCACCACTGCGATATCATATTTAGGGAAAATAATCTTATAAATTAAATCAAATATAAAATTAGATATTTAAATATATCTTGTACAACAAAAAAATAAAATAAATATTTATTATAATTATTATCAAATGTTAATTATTTGTTATGTTTAAAAACTATTAACAAATACGCGATACTTAATTAACTAAATTTAATCTTTCACTTTAAATAAACTTTATAATATATTAGCAACATATGAATACATTTTACTCATTTTCCAGTGACACAAATATTAACTACATATAAAATATGAAAGATGACTTCTCGGATTCTTTAAGCATGTGCTAAGTGCTTAGATTATTTCGCAAAAAGCTGTCGACATACTGATTAATATATATAATTTCTCTATTAACCGTCCTAAACTTCTACATTTTGCATATGGTTTTAACAACAAAATACATTAAAATGATTTAAAACTTCCGCTAACGCAAATTTATATCTACATTTTACAAATTAATATACATACATGTACAGTGGCTGAACATGAGAAGGGGCAGATGGGACAGGTAGACGGAAAACAAGATCCAATCGGCAAAATATTGTTAAGTAATGAAGGAAGTAATTAATAAATAATTAAAGCTCTCTAATCATTGTTAAAAACCTATAATTTTGTATAGAAACTTAATTAAAATTATATTTGCAAAAATCTCTGCAAAGTAGAGGTTTCTATCTAATATCGATTTTTTTATCCAGATAGAATAGTTGTCATTTTTTTCTTTATAAATATTTTGGCTCCTTGAGTAATTTTAAGTATAATACCGATAAAGTTGTTAAACAATTTAAAGACATATGATTCTGTCAGAAATCCTCGGTACCTAATACATCACATTACATTGACTGAAACGTACCTATTATACAAGTGTACTCTCGAGACAAAACTTTTAAAAATAACAGCATCTCACTGTGGTTGACAGCAACCACATCGCGCCACCTCACATATAACTTCATTTCTAGAAGAAATCAAACAAGCAAACACGTCCATATTAGCTTAGGCGCTGAGACGAATGAGTGGTTTGACATTCGGCCGAGATGCACGACTCTTGTCCAGAAACAGGGATGCAATCGGCAGAGAAAAAAAAAGAAAAAAAACGTGCACACACTGCATTTATTGATGCATGTTTTTGTTAAATATATTTTTTTTGTTTCCTACGGATGGCGTTATATTAATAAGTAATTTCCGCTGTAATCGATTGATTAATGAAGCCCGTAATTTGTCCGAAAACGATTACGTAAAATTAAATTATTAAGTAGTAATTATAATGACCTATTACTAATATAAAGGTCAAATAAAAAATATTATTAATTGTAATATTATTTATAATTTTTTGATTCGTTAGTTATTAATTAATCGTTAAAATTAATTAATTTTTTTTATTGTACAGACAATATAAACACTAATATCCGGTATCATAAAGGGGTTAGCAAAATTTTCTAGCTAGCAAGCACTCTCAAATGAAGTATTAATTTTGTGATAGTATCTATGGATTTGCTATAAAATTTAGAGCAGTGAAACTTCAACGAACTGTAACACAGTTGGCGAATCTGACAGTACAAAATAATTTTCATAATATCACCACTCCTCATAAATGAGCTAGCAAATATACTATAGGACATAAGAAAATAATAAGTTTTCTTATTTATACAATTTTTAATGTTTATCTTTAGAAGCTAAGATTTTTTCTTATATACAGAGCTACACGTACGAAAATGTTTTCAAAAGTGGTCTGCTTATACACAGAAGCCCAGGTAGGCAGAGTAATTTTTGCTGTTAAAATTTTGGCAATTTGATTTAAAAAAATCCATATAAGGAAAAAATAATACATAACAATTTATATAGAGATTTCACGAGTATCTCCATAATTAACACATAACTTATTATTAGAACACATATTTACATTACGTCCCTGTCACAAATCGGTCAAAAACAGCCTCCACTAGGTCGTGAAAGATATTCACCTGTCAATTCAAGCACGTCATTCTGAATGGATGGAAATGTCGGTTTGAAGTGAAGTTGAAGAAACAAGATAAGTGGAAACAAGGACCACCTACGCACCCACAACAAAATTGCATTTTTCTTCAATCGACATTCTTTATTGTAACATCTCTTTTATACTTTTTTTTGTTGTTTTACGATTATTGATATGAAGGTAATTGCTTGTGGTATTGTAACGCTTCATTTGAGTGAGAATCAGGTCACAGGATGAAAATAATTTTTCCTGCACATAATTATTTTATAATAAATATTTTCTCTATTACCATTTCAGGTATTAATAAACAGAAAAAAACTGTATTGGACCAAGAAAACCTTGTTTTGTATAGGTATAACGAAAACAAGGTTTACTTGGTTTGAGAAATCCTTTCTACCAGTGTAACCAATATTACATCAACATTTATGAAAAATATGATTCCAGAAATTCATTAAAATATGTTATATATTATTATATAATAAATGTTCATTTGTTTTGTTTAATTGTTTTTTGACTCATAAATATACTGACAGTAATTTATATAAAATATAACGAATTATTAACTACCTATAGATTATTTATAATAACCTTTTCTGTAACACGACCACACAGAAAAAAAACTGTATTGGACCATGAAAATCTTGTTTTGTATATAACGAAAACAATATTTTCTTAATATAAGAAACATACTCTTAATCCAACTACGTTATTTCTTCGTTCAAGAATACTATAGTTGGTTTAAGAGATTATTGTTTATCTTAAGAAAATATTGTTTTCTTTATATACAAAACAAGGTTTACTTGGTTTGAGAAATCCTTTCTACCAGTGCACGAATAGTATTGAATGAACCACTTCTTTAATCGACATTTTTTAGTATCCATAGCTGCTCGGTTTGACGAATTTTTACTGTATCATACCGATTCATATTAAATTAATATAAAGTAAAATCAAAATTGATTGATTGTAAATATAATTGGTTGTATTGAACCGGAATAACTTAACATTCAATATGAATATTTAGAAAAACAGGAAACATTGAGATCAATATTTACAGATGTTTCCGACAAGAGACTTTTATGTAGCACAAAACAGTTCTGTAAGTGCATAAATATTAAATAGCGTGTTTCTCACTTTATTCATAGATTTCAATCCACGGTGTGATTTTTCAGGTTGACATTTGAATTGAATAAATCAACTCAAATATCACAGCACTACTGTATTTATTTGCGATTTACTTTTTCTGCTAATCTTACATCAGGTTAACTATTCATGAGAACGTTTTGAAAACCTCGACTGGTTTTTTGTTGTCGAAATGTTTGAAGTGACAAAGATGAATTATTGTCAAAAAAGGTTCAGGAAACTGTCATTAATATTGGTTTTCAGTCATTTAAAATATCGATAAATCAACTATTGAAATGTGCATTGGTCATTGCAGGTATATTTTAAGAAATTGTGAATTTTTTAAAACATATTTTAGTAGAACATTATTTAGTTTATTAAGAGTAATAAATGTAATATTATTATTGAGTTATTAGGTATCATTTATTCAAATCATCACTTCGATGGCAAAAGGTTATACAATCGAAATCGGTTATAACGACATCGAGGGTACCAATCATATTAAGTTGTAAAATCGTTAGTCCTAAAAACCAGTAAAAAAGCAATTATATGGGATTCAGTTGAACTTTTATTTTGAGTCGTTAAAACCGATATGTTGTATTAAGCGATGTCATTATAACCGGTTTCGACTGTTATTATATTATTATTTCTTAACTGTTGAGGTTTTTTCAGTAATTTTTAAACAAAATTTTATAAATTCATATTTTAATGGTAAAAATTCAAGAATATTTCTAAAATTTAATAGGATACATTTACAAAATAACTTTTTGTCATAAAAGTGTTTTTTGAATATGTGATAATATATTATTTCTATAATTTCAATAAATTCGCATAAAAATTGTATATGCAGTGGTGCGGAACACAATATGCACTTTAGGCAACTGCCTAGAGCCCCGAGGTAAAGGTTGACACGAGCTAACAAAGTGAAGAGCAAAAAAGATCTTCAGGCATTCATAGTGATGACATATTTTTTTTATTTTGTTATACATTTTTTAAGTTTACTTCTTTTCTAGCGTCTAGTCGCAACAACTGCGTATATGTATATTCTTTACTCCCTGAAATATAATTTAAACGCAGCTTTAACAAAACAAAAAAAAGAAATGATATTTCGGTTGACAGATGACAGTTTCTCAACGTATTAATCAAAAAGCCACATATCGGTCCGGGAGGTCTAACCTTTTGCATCTTTTCGATTTACCCCTTCTACTTTAATCTGTATGGCACGTGCCCTTGCTAGAGCCGGGATGCAAGTACAATGTTGTATTCTTATGAATCTACGTCTATCAATAAGTAACACGTCACATCTAATATTTCAATTCTTTTATCGCGAAGTATTGAAAACAAATAACATTGTGTTTACTTGTTTGTGACGTTAGTGTGCAATTATTTATTAAATGTTGAATTGAAGTTGACAGAAGCGAATTTTTTTTTAAATAATGTAAATAGAAATTCAGAATAAAATATTATACAATGTCTGCAGTCTACGAATATTATAAAATGTAATAAGTTATTGTAGGATGTAGGATACGCTTTACTGTTTTTATATTTTTATGTTTAGAATTAGTAATGCCATATTTATGTCTGCTAATTTTTTCCATACTTGACAAAGTGTTGATGGAATTATAAAGTTTAGTTTTAATTTTAGCAAAAACTATAACATCATCTATAAAAGAGGAAATGTTTATTACGTACATCTTTTTAATAACCTTGCAGATGTATGTATGTACAACAATAAAAATCTTAAAGTTTATTGTATAAAGTATCATACATATGTATATCTTATATTTTTTTAGTATTACAGTCGGATTTGAATCTTCTATGGTATGTTAGAAACATACATAAAATCTATCGATTATGAGTAGTCTATTGACTTTCCTGGTTTTATTCGTATTTCTAATTAATATAGTAAATGTAAGGATTGAGTAATTTATTTGTGTAACGATCAATTGTATGAACAAAATTTTCGATGGGAAATTCTTCATGCACAGATACTAAATATTTAGTATCATTGCAAAGACGTTTTGTTTGTACTGTGACATATTTAAAAAATGTACATTTGAAAATTTTAAGTGAATAACTATAGAAAAATAATTTTAAAATATATTAAAGTTGTAATTAGATCATAACTATAACTATGCAAGTAGTTATGGAGAAAAGCGCTTAATAATAACTAAGCAAATAAATCTTTCGTTTCTTACTTTTGACTAACCCTATATATATGTATGTAGCTAATATGCACGCATACATATGTAGAGTGCATTATGCATGTATGTAGGCTCACATAAAAAGCAAGCATTCACATCGAAATTCCGAAGTGGCATCAGTTTCTCGGAACACGATTTCCGATGCGCACGAGGATTTAGGATCTCAGTGAGTCATGGACAGATAAGTTACGATGCGGTGAACACAATGAGCACCTGAAAGCACCAACACACACACACACACACAGAAATTACCGAAACATTTATCTCTCGGCCGCGTAAGGCAGCGCGAGCAGCTTCTGTCCGCAATTGTTGTCCGAACGGGTCACGACCTGCACTGTCGTCGTCGTCGTGAAAGCGCATTGTGGTGGTATGTCTACTGCCTGTTGATTGCTGCTATACTCATGTATGTGTATCTGTGTGTGTGTGCTCTGATTCAATGATAATTGTCTCTTGGTTGGTTGCTGTTGTTCTTCTGTATAGGCATCGAAGGATATCTCGATCGTTTATTTTTCGGTTGTTTTTTTTGCGCTTAAGTTGAATATTTAATCAGATTTTTGACCTCTGTTTGTGATATTTTAGTATAAGGAAGATATTAAATGTGTACTATAATTTTCGTTTTGGAAAATAAGTCTATATAAAATTACAAACACGATTGAATGATACAGACAACCTCAATAAAAAAAATTCTAACAAAATGTTCTAAATATATTCTTTGCAATTTTTCATAATGGGTTGCATAACCTAGATAATGTTTTATTCTGAGTTTACTATTACTTATCAAAATAATGCAAGGGGTTCTCTCCAATGAAGAAAGGCTATTTAGAAGGAAAATACGTTTTTATTTGTTACTTATCTATTTTTATTAAACTTATCTGCAGGTCCTTACATTAGAGAGCTTGTATATTTTGGTTGTATAATAATATGTTAGGCTAGTTCTAAAATTCTGTAAGGATTAAAATAGATACGATTTGTTGACAAAGACTAAGCTATAACAGTTCATCTGTTATTTAGAATAAGAATATATAAAAATATTTTATTACTTAAAACATTCATAATTTCGCCCACTTAAATAACGATTAAAAGCCAAGACCCCCCAAAAAAATTGCTTACTCATGAACATTTTACAATGTGTATTTCCAATTAAAAATACATAAACCAGAATTAAATATCTCTATTATGCAGATTCGCGTTACACATAAAGTAACCACAACGTGTTACAGTTTTCATTTGGGTATGAACATGCACTTGTTGCTAGATCTTATCTGCATCCAATGGCCTCTTCTTCAGTACCATGGACATATAAGCCTACAGAAAAAATGTAACGTATAGCTTTAGTCGCTACGACATATGTTTACTTCATGTTATTTGAAATTAAATAAAATATTGCTGTGTATTGTACTTGCTTGTTCAATACAACATTCAGTACATATAAATACTATTTTACATCAACAATTTTTACTGTTGGTAACTTAAAAGAAATAGCTTTAATTGATTTACTAAAGCATGCATTGTTCAATTACAATTTTAAGATTGTAAAATTTATTATTTTATTCTGTGTGTTGTGACTCTTTTTGTGTTAATCCAAAGGACTCCGCAGAATCCTTATGGGAAAAGGGGTTCGGTCAAACTCTTAATGGTAGCAATCGATTATAGATGTCTTTGGGAACACATACAAAAAGTTGAGCGAAATTAAGGTTCTACAAAAATAATATTGTAAATTAAAGACAATCATGATCCCCAACTTTAGAGGGCTATATCTTAAAAGTTTGAGTTTTTAGGACTTAGTGCCCATTGACACTTTTAATCTACTCATCAAGGACTATCAGAATCCAAAGTTTCAAAGAGTTTGACCGAAACCCCTTTCCCATAAGGATTCTGCGGGGTCCTTTCGTTAGTTGTATGTTATTTGTACATATTTGTATTACTATTAATACAGACGCAACACATTTTTTTCAAGAATAATATAATATGGTGTTATACTTTTTACTACTTATACAAGAAAATTAAAACTATTTAACAAATGCGTTAAATGAAATCAATGAAGGTGATCCGGTAATGAGTTGTATAAACAATACAGGTAGAATATTGTCCAGAGGTAACTAGATGCAATCATAGCTTGTTGAGCGTGCGTTCTTTAATTCCCCGGTTACCTGTCGACAGTAGCCCAATGTACACCAGATGCCTATCTGTGTATATTCATTTAACGTTGTTTTGGTTTTTTATTTGTAGATTATTGTGATTGTTCGGAAATAATAGAACCGAACATGCACAGCTTCACGTGATATGCTAATAATTGCCTCCTTATTTAAAAGTAAACGTTGAGAGTATATAGTTTCTGGGTTTGTTGAGTGCCATTCAATTATTTTTATAAATAATTGTAAGGATGCAGTTTTTTTAGAGTAAAAAATCGTGTCCGAGATAAGGTCAGATTCTGATTGCGTTACCTTCAAAACGTAAAGAAATGTGGTTTTTTCGCAAGGTGTCTGCCTGTGAAGATTTTTTCCGTTCACGATGACTTCTGTAAAAATGCATCGATTTGAATTTTTTCTATCCAGATCAGATCAGCGTTTTTGGAAAAATCATTTTATCAATTCTTTATTTAAAATTTACTTAAGAATTTCAAACGTATTTGATATGATTAAAGTAGTTTTATTTCACATGAAAATCGCAAAAAATATCTAATGAAAAATTAGAAAGCAGCAATAAATATTAAACGCGTGCCTATCGCATACCATGCATAGACAATAAAAATGTTTTGCGTCAACAATTATTACTATGCAAAATTGAGTCGGAATATTTGCCAAAAGCAACACATTAGAAACTGTTTAGTTTTTTGAACTCAATTACTAAAATATCAACATAACGGAATGCGGATAAAGCATATAAAAAACTGTTTTGATTGAAATATTGTATCTAATAAATAACATTAGTTTTACATACAAATCGTTTTGTTGCGCCTTTGGCGAAACCAAATGTGATTCAATATCAATGCTCAACGATGCTTATGTCGTATTCAAATTCTAAGTAGCTATTTGATGACACAACAGAATACCTGTTATAATGAAGATGCATAGTGCCATAGAAAAAAATGTACAATAGGAAAATAATAATATACATAAATAATAGGTGATAGTATCTCCTTTAGCAGTATTAAAAATGCGTTTATTCAAATTTGATGTTTATAATAATAGATAGAACATTTTTTATCTCTTCAAAATTTGAGATATGATATCCGTGCAGTAAATTTATGATTATAGTTATAATTTTTATTTTATGGAAATATTAAAATACGAGGAAATTTTGTTTGTTATTTTTTAATATACCTCTAATAATTTTTGGAAAAGATTAATATTTTAAGTAACATTGTAGCCTGAGGACATTTAATGTAAAAATTACTATCTACATACATAATTATTTTTCATATATATAGAACACAAGAAAAAGTAAATATAAGGATAGGGATTTTCCCAATGCAGTTTTGTAAAATTTGAAATAAATTACAGAATTATATGAATACTCACTTAATTCGTAACTACTCAAAGCAGCATAATACAATTTATTATACTAGCTATATACTTTAATATTTATTAACATTAAAAAAATATTTACCATCATTCATTTTTTTTCGTAATTCAGATAAAAATTTTAATTCTCAATACATTTTTCCCATAATTATGATGTACTTTAATTATCTAAACAGTATTTTTTCTAAAGTTCCGTGTACATGTCTATTACTTTTAATTCAGTCTACTAATAAAATGCTTGAAAATTAATTATATATTTTTATTGAAATAATTTTACTAGGTATAAACTAATAGGAAGTTCCTCACCAGCTAATAAAACCTATTTATAAAAAAAAGAAAGTTCGTCAGAAACTCATTAATAAAAATAATCACCATATTGGCATATAAAATAAAGTACGAATTTCATCACGAAAAGAATATTAAAGTCAGATACAAAATTTAATAAACTCATAACTTATTAAAATGCAATAATATTATTGATGCGTATATATAATAAAATTTAAAATCAGTAATAAACATAAGTTACTAACTGTAATTAAATACATAAATTCAGTATAAAGTGTTGACTAGACTTGAGTTACCTACATACATGAAAACGCTATAGATATTATAATGAAATATTGATTGTTCAGTATAGAATTAATAGTATATTCATTGGATGCAAAGCGATACATCAAAAATTAATTCATCGATGAATAAAATATGTAGCAATAATGATTATTGCTGTTCACTAAATAAAAATATCTGTTATTTATTGCCGCAAATGACTACAAAGGTTTTAAATGAAAATTGCACACGTATAAAAAATTCCGTCTGTTTAAAACTAAAATAACTATTATTTGTTGAGATCATAATACTTGTAATGTTTCACATTAAATCAATACTAGTTTTAGGTCTATTAATGTACCCAGGTAAAAAACTGACTTGGGTCAAGAAATTAAAGCAATATTGTCGGACGAAAACAATAATTTACATAGTTGGATTAAGAGTATGATTTTATATTGTTTTTGTTATAAATAAACAAAGGACTGTAGTGTTTTATGAACATAATAAACATATAAAAATATTTACAAATTATTATTACAGTTTATTTTTGTTCATAAAGTAAAACTTCAAAATATAAAAATTTTATTCGATCTATTTTATTTATAATATAAGAATAAAATTTTATTATGATTATTATTATTCTAGTTAGTATATTTTTCCAATTTTTTAAATATACGAAAAGTATAATCATACTAAACCACAATGTATATACTAAAGTCTTATATTTTTACATTGTCATGTAAATCTACTGCCAGCTTTTTCAAAAATAACATTAAAATATATTATCACACACGCGCAAACATGTATATAATATATGTGTATATATACACATATACAGGGTCCTCCAATAGTGCGTCCGGCATTCCTAGCGCACTTCCCGTAGGAGATAGAAAAAAAAGTTTGGTACATAATATTATTGGTTTGAAAAGATCAACGTCGTAAAATTATTTTCAATAATACAGGGTGTCCCATTTTTGCGCTGTAACAAAAACAAACATTTTTTTAAATGGAACCCCCTATAACTTTTTTAGTATTCCGATGTCATATTTTAACCTCCACATTATCATCTATTCATTTTTTGATTTAGTGACAGTGTTGCCAAATTATAAATTTTTTTCCGAAAAATAATCCATAAACAGGGTCAACTTTAAAAAATCGTAGCGACCTCGTTTTTTTTAAGTGATTGATTTTTTTAATAATAATATTAGTCCTGGTAAAGAGTAACATTTTGATAATAACCAATTTGAATTAAGTTATACAGGGTGTCCATAAAAAAATGTGAAAATTTTCAAACTTAAAAATGATAAAACTCATTTTTTTCAAATGTGACTACCCTTTTTTTATTTCTCTATTCGATGGGTGTTTTTCTCCTTTTCAATTTGTATAGGAGATGTCCTATGTCTAAACCTCATAGTTTCTCAGATATTCAATACTTTTAATAAAATTAACCTTTTTATTACACTTTTATGCACTGAAGTAGGCCGTGCTTATGAAAAACACATGCCGGCAAATTGATTTGAGCCATGCTTTGAGCCTGGATGAAAATAGAAGACATTTAGAACATTTATTTTCAACTTTTATCTATTATGTTTTTTCAATTTTGTAACTTTTCATAATTTTTTTAAATAAAAGAAATAATTGTATTACATAAGTATAATCCGTTTTAACTATTAATTTTAATCAAATATTACATTGATACTTAAGTACTTCATTTTGTCATTTGTTTTTCATCAGTACGGCTTACTTCGGTGTATAAAAGTGTAATAAAAAGGTTAATTTTATTAAAAGTATTGAATATCTGAGAAACTATGGGGTTTAGACATAGGACATCTCCTTTACAAATTGAAAAGGAGAAAACCCCCCATCGAATAGCGAAATAAAAAAAGGGTAGTCACATTTGAAAAAAATGAGTTTTATCATTTTTAAGTTTGCAAATTTTCACATTTTTTTATGGTCACCCTGTATAACTAAATTCAAATTGGTTATTATCAAAATGTTAATCTTTATCAGGACTAATAGTATAATTAAACTAGCTGTCGGATCCAATTTTACCCGGGGATATAAATTTAAACTATATAACGCATAATGCTGTGAGGTGCGACCCTTTAGGTCCACACAACCAACTTCCCAACATGGTATTACTATCAATATCTACCCGAATACTGAAAATTTTAACGGAATTTGACAGAAATAAAAATCACTTTTCTATTATGAATATTAGTTCTCTAATATCTGAATGTGAATAATATAATTCACATTTTTAGAGAGTGATAAATAGTTTTGATATAAAATATAAACATTATTTTTTAAGGTTTTTAATGAAATTATTTTAAATTAACATAACTTACATAATAATAAAAAATACAAATTCAATTACATAAAAAAATATAGTAAGCTAATAATAAAACATTGTTTTCATCTATTATTATAGCATTATTAACATTATTATCAGCGATACTACTATCATGATCATCATCGTTATTGTCTACAATTATTAGAATTTTTCGTAGCAATTATATCGCCAAGAATAGCATATACTGGTTTATGATAGCTAAAGTATGTTTCATAGACCCCACAGTGAATGTTATTCTTATTTGTAAAAATGACATCAATTTGTGTATTTAAATTTGTCGTAATACTATTTGGTGGTAAAGCTGATAGTAATTTGTATTTACCCAGAAAACTGCTCAAGTATTTTTCATCTACATGATTTATTATATTGAAATTAAAATCACCTATCAATATTATTGGACAATCAGTTGGTAGTTTTTGTATTATAGTATTAATACTCTTTTCAAACATACACTTTGTTGCTTGAGGAGATTTATAACCACTAATTAAGTAATAATCTTGTACTTTTATTACAAATAATTGCATATACCCTTTATTACTAGAAATTTCTTCGATTGATATAGTTTCTGTTTTCAAGTTATTATTCACATAACATATCATTCCACGATTTTGTTTATTATGATCAAATCTTAATGCAATATTGTAATTGTCGATGTCCAATTCATCTTGACAGTTTGTTAATGTTTCACTGAAAACTAATATATCAGCTCGGTGATACCATTTATCTTTATTTATATAAATAAATTTATTTTTTAATGTACCAACGTTCTGATACACTATTTTTATTCCAGGTACGTTTTCTAAATTATGATATGATAATTTTAATTGTTTGCAAAGTCTTAATCGTTGCAATTCTGCTATTGATGGACTGATGACTTCATATTTTTTTTCTTTTTTTGCTATTTTAAATTCTCCCAATATATATAATCCACTTAATTTAGTTACTCGACTTAGTGCGACATATAACATCGTCAAAGTTCGCCGTTCGGCCATCGTGAAATCCAGACATATTTTATCGTAAGTTTGACCTTGACTTTTATGAATAGTTAAAGCTTCTGCAGGCAAAATGGGAAATTGATTCTTTATTATTTTATATTTATCATCATCAACAACATTTGTTTGAATCGAAATTTTTGTTATAGGTGTTAAAGTATTATCTATATTATTTTTCGTCATATAATCATGATAATGAGTTCTGGCTTTTACACCAACTCTCGGCAATTGAAAATCTAACCATAATATAAATGGTGTATCTTTTTCTTGACATTCAATATATTTTAAAACACCACAAGCACCATTTACTAATCCATCTTCAACATCAATATTAGTTATTATCATATATTTAATGTTAACTTTTAATTCAATAACATCAAGTAATTCAGTTGAGTTTTGATTAATTTTTTTTTTCATTGATTGTAATATAAATTTTTTTTCTTGCTCATTTACATCTTTGGAAAATGTTATTTCAGCTATTGAAGTATATAATTTACTTGTACATTGAGATATCCTTTTTGCATTATAAGACGATACATTAATATTAGTAGCATAAAGTCTTATGGCAGTTTCTGGAATATTATTTACATTCTTAATTTCTCTAGATCTAATTAATTGTACGTCATCATCGGTCATTTTTCCAAGTGCTAAATTATTAAGGGCATTTATAAAAGATGAATCGTCTTTTTGCCGCATTACCTCTGTTAATTCGTAAAAATCGAATTGATCCCACAAAGGATTTAAATCAATAAATGGTGCCATTTCGTTGTGTCTTGATACTTGATAAACAGGCTTATCACGTACAGGAGGCAACTGATTCAAATCACCAACCGCTAGTACAGATATACCACCAAATGGCTCATTTATTCCAGTTATTTGTCTTAGTCTTGTATTTATATGACCTAATATAGTACAACTAACCATTGAAATTTCATCAATGATTAACAGTTTTACTTTACATAATTTTTCTCTTATGTTATTAGCTAAATCGCAAGATAACTGTTGTATATTTACACTAAATTTATTACATGGTAATACAAAAGCAGAATGCAATGTTACACCATTGATCAAAAAGGCTGCTTTACCAGATGGAGCACATAATAGTACAACTATTTTATCATTATCTCCACCTGGTAATTTGTCAAAATAGTTCGTTATTAATTGATATATTGTATTAATAACTGTGCTTTTTCCTACACCAGCCGATCCACTCAGAAATATTTTAAATGGAGTTTTATCTATTTTAAAACAATTCAAAATATGCATAACGAATTCTTTTTGCTTCGTATTTAGATCTCTCATCATGTTCCATAACTCAGACTCTTGTACTCTCGGTGGGATTGTATATCGAGTTTTATTTATCGATTTTTTAGCTTTTTGTTGGTTCGCTTTTCCTTCATCAGCTTGTTGGAAAATGTCAATATATTGATCATCAGGAAGTTTATCGTCATCACATTGCTCAGCATTACCATTTTCCTTGTTACGATTGTCATTATCCACTTGTTCCAAAGCTTCGTCAATAGAGTCATCACTGATTATTGAAAACTTTGCTTGATTTTCTATTATATTTTTTAAATTATTATTATATACTGTGTCGCAGTTAACTTTTTCAATTTCTAAATCTTCATTTCTCCATGGCATAAATAATAATATTTTTTCTCTATAGTAATTAGCTGGATCATGTTGTAATTTGTACCTTCTATATCTAATTATCGCTGATTTCTGTCGACTTCTGTTAGTGTTATCATTGTAGCTATTATCATCATCATCAATGTCATCATTTTTATCATCAATATTCGATTTTTTTATTTTACATATCTCATAATTAGCTGCGTAATCAGCCAAACAAATGTTTTCAAGTGTTTTTCCTCTTTTACTATATTTTTCAAAAACATCGTCCATGTAAATCTCATTCGAATCTTTCTTCAAAGTTTTTAAAGCATTTTCTGATTTTAACATTAATACTCGTTCTCCTATGGGACTAGTATTAATATATATGGTCTTTCGACTCTTTTTTGATAATGATAATGATAAAACGTGATATGCTGCTTCTTGAGCAGACATCAAATTACTATTTAAAAATACATTTGCAAGTGTCCGCAGTTTTTCTTTAATACTTTTATTGTTATTATCACAGTCCACAGCAGCTTCTCTCAATAATTTTGATAAGCCACCTTCAATTTTACTAATATAATTTGTAACATAACTTATCACAGCATACTCATCGAGTATAAATTGTACATCAATATTTGCTTCGAATAATTGTAAAATGTCTTTATTATAAGAATTGATACCAACTTCTAGACTTGTTCTTTTCAAAAATACACGTCTCTGTTTTAAAGTACTACGTATTGCAAGAATATATTCGTGTTCAGTCATATTTAATTCATTTAATATTTCTTCATAACTAACTAATTTTTTCTTAGCATAGAAGTCGTGCATCAATATATCGATAGTTTCGTAAGATTTTGGTGTCACTTCACCTTCGCTAAGAGGTTCTAATATCATTGTATTTTCCATTACTGGGTAAGGTACATGAAATCTACATTTTTTATTTCTTTTTCCTTTGTAACATGTATGACAATGTTTATGTATTTGAAACTTGATATATGGATTATTTTCATCCTTTTTACATGTGAGAAACTGATCAATGAAATTAATCAGTTCTTCATTACTATTATCTTTATCATATTTTGGTGCATCTTTTAACCATAATAGCATATGCTCGTGTGGACTACCACGCTGCTGAAATTCTACGCGTTCGTAACTATCTTCAAGTGTATATTTACCAAAAATACTATTTTTTTGTTTCATTAACCATATAAATTTGCTTACTTTGTAATCGAAATACCTGGCACAAGAAACAGGATCATTTCTTATTAAAGTAGTTTTAGTATTATTATCTAACTCATAGGCATCTTTAATACTGATTTCACGTCCTTCTGGACTATACTTCATTAGTGTCTGAAGTAATTCGGGCCAGTATAATTCAGCAGCTGATAACGTCAAAAAAAATGTTGGTTTTCCCAACTGACGAATCATAGCTAATAATTCTTTTTTCTTATGTTCCCAAAATGCTGGAGAAGAACGTATATATTTAAACATTCTGTATCCATCATCAAATTTAACTATATCTTTTATATAATCTGGATTTAAAACATCCTCTGCTTTAAATTTTTTAACATCATTTTTCGTTGTCTTTCTTAAACATATGTTTATACTTGATAAACATGTTTTTTCTAATATTTTTTTGGCACTAAATAAAACCCGTGACGGAATGCAAGATCGGCGATCATAACGTCTTACTTCTGATTTAATGCGATACGTATACGATACACCTTTAGGCACGTTCATTTGATGCCCTGCATATATTCTTGAGAAGCATAATTCATCCAAGTCATCAATATTATGCCATGGTATTGGACGTTTATTTTGTCCTGGCGCAATAATATTGACGACTGGTGAATGCCCTTCACTGATGTCGATATTATTATTTATAAGTAAAACTTCGTCGTTATTAATTTGTTGAATATCTATCATATCAGTACCGTTATCGGTTTTACCGTCTTTTTTAGTGTCATACTTCTCTTCTTTAGATTCAATATCGATCAAATCTTTCTCATCCACTATGAAATCTATTTCTTCTTTTACATTCAAATTCTCGTAATGTTCAAAGTATTTTTGGTCTATTTTGACGTTATATTTTCTGTATAATGGTGTGTCTATAAGATATTTTAAAGCCTTGCATATCATTGCTGGTCTGATTGTTTCAAACATATAATCACTTTTGTGAAGTATATGTCGTTTTAATTTCACTTGAATTGTCTGCATATCATTAAACTTCCTTGGTAATACTTGTAAAATATCATTTACTTCAATTAAAATATTGACCACACTACCTTTTAATCCTAATTGTGGATTTAATGCATATGGCTTCAACGCCCGAATTTGCATGAAGTTTAAAACTGGTGCTACCATTCTTTCTTCAAGATCAGTGAGCTCTGAAATCGTTTTTGGTATGGTCACGAATTTGAGACCGTTACTTGTGGACAGTTTATAAATTTTACCATTATATGCGTATTTTTTACATGTACTACATATATAGTCAGATGGAAAATTATTTATTTGTGATAGAAACAGTGTACCACCTATATTAATGAGTTTTTGTTTATTTAACTTTACAACAGAGTGTTTAAAAAACAGGCCTTCACAACAACAGCAAATAAATGAAGGTGTTTCTCCCCTAAAGTCAATAAACTGAAATTTCAACATCGAATATGGATCATTATCTTTTTTCTTTACAATGTCATTGTATAAATTATTACGAAAACGTATAAATTCATTTTCTCTATTTTCCAATTTTTTTTTGGCATCATTATTTATTTCACGATCTTGATAGTCACAACTATGCCTTTTTTTCTTCATATTTCTTTTATTTTTAAAATTGTTAACTGTTCTATATTCTTTCTTCGAACGTAATATTTTATTACGATTTATATTTTTTTTTATTTCTGTAATTATATATTCATAATTTTTTCTCATCTTCTTCATGCGTACTGTATTTTTAGCTTTCTCATGGTTCGTGTAGGCTGGAGTTTCACGAAGCTTTTTCATTCTTTTTTTATTCTTTGTAAATTCTATTTGAATATATTCTAATTTTTTGCGTAAAACTCGATTTCTTGTTATATTATTCGTTCGTTCATTGATGATATATTCTGAACGTTTTCTCAGCATTCGTATTCTGTGGTAATTTTTTTTGTTTTCATTCGATCGAAAAGTTGCATTTTGTCTTAATTTTTGTATTCGTTTTTGCGTTGTAGGGTTTTCTTGTTTTTTATATACCTCATCTTTACGTAATATTTTAATTCGTTTTTGCGTTGTAGTGTTTTCTTGTTTTTTATATTCCTTATCTTTACGTAATATTTTAATTCGTTGTTGCGTCTTCAAGTTTTCTTGTTTTTTATATTCCTCATCTTTACGTAATATTTTAATTCGTTTCTGCGTTGTAGTGTTTTCTTGTTTTTTATATTCCTCATCTTTACGTAATATTTTAATTCGTTTTTGCGTCTTCAGGTTTTCTTGTTTTTTATACTCCTCATCTTTACGTAATATTTTAATTCGTTTTTGCGTTGTAGTGTTTTCTTTTTTTTTATATTCTTCGTTTTTTCTTAGTGCTCTTATTCGTTTTTTAGTATTTTGATTTTCAATACGTTTAAAATCTGTATCAGATCGCAACATACACATGTAATTTTTGTTTTGTTCATTTTTGTTTTTCAACAATTTACTTGGATATAGAACATTATTCACTTTTTGGTAAACTTTTTTTGCTTTTTGGTTGATACTTTTCTTTGATAGTTTTTTTACTTTCATTTTTTATCTTTTGAACTTAACAGATTGTTTTTTTAGTTAAGAACTTTAAACACATACACAAACACACTTAACAACACAATATATAATTAATATTAGCTTTCTATTATCCAATATATATCAATAATATAATACTATACATTTTTAGAATATTTATTGTGACACTTTGAATTTAATTGTTTTTTTTCCATGGCAACATGATTTATTAAATGAATGTTAATATTTAAAATATCCTTATTTTTGAGGGTAGAAGTGAACTTGGCAGACTGTTTTTTTAGTTAAGAACTAAACACATACACAGACACACTTAACAACACAATATATAATTAATATTAGCTTTCTATTATCCAATATATGTCAATAATATAATACTATACATTTTTAGAATATTTATTGTGACACTTTGAATTTAATTGTTTTTTTTCCATGGCAACATGATTTACTAGACGAATTTTAATATTTAAAATTTCCTTATTTTTGAGGGTAGAAGTGATCTTGGCAGACTGTTTTTTTAGTTAAGAACTAAACACATACACAGACACACTTAACAACACAATATATAATTAATATTAGCTTTCTATTATCCAATATATGTCAATAATATAATACTATACATTTTTAGAATATTTATCGTGACACTTTGAAATTAATTGTTTTTTTTCCATGGCAACATGATTTACTAGACGAATTTTAATATTTATAATATTTAAAATTTTCTTATTTTTGAGGGTAGTTTTCATCTTTTCAACAGCTGTAAAGGTATGTAGGGGTTGAATTTCAAAAAATCCTTTCTTTCAGATCATATTAACGTCAAGACGCTTCGATTAGCACTCCAACGAAGTCAATAGCATTTTTGACGTTATAGTTTGTACATTTTTTTTAATATGTATATGAAACATTTTAATAGAATTTGTTATAAATAAAACTCACCTTTGTATTATGAATATTAGTTTTCTAATATCCTAATAATGTCAATAATATAATGCACATTTTTAGAATAACTAATCTGACAATTTGAATTTTGAATTGCGTTTGTTTCCAAGGTAACATGAATTATTAGACGTATTTATTAGTATGAAATTCAAATTTTGATGGTGGTTTTCATCCCTTTAATGGCTGTTTGGACCCATATAAAAAATAAATACTGAAATACACGTTTCATTATTTGTATTGTATAATATTTATTCTAAGTTTCGACTAAATCCGATCAAGAAAAAAAAGAAAAAAGAAAAAACACCCTTTTTTACCCCCGTAGGGGTTGAATTTCGAAAAATCCTTTCTTTCAGATCATATTCACCTCAAGACGCTTCGATTAGCACCCCAACGAAGTCAATAGCATTTTTTGTTCGCGAGATTTCGTCCCGGAAAAAAAGGACACGTACGTACGTACGTACGTACGTACGTACATACACACACACACACACACACACAGACATTTTTCTAAAAATAGTGTAAATATACTCTAATGCCCTTGAAACATGAAAATATGTTAAAATTTTTGATTTCGATTTTCGGACCAATTACAATAACTCCCTATTGGGAAGTTAAAAAATCAATCGTTTCAAAAAAAACGACGTCGCTACGATTTTTTAAAGTTGACCCTGTTTATGGAGTATTTTTCGGAAAAAAAATTATAATTTGGCAACACTGTCACTAAATAAAAAAATGAATAGATGATAATGTGGAGGTTAAAATATAACATCGGAATACTGAATAATTTATAGGGGGTTCCATTTAAAAAAATGTTTGTTTTTGTTACAGCGCAAAAATGGGACACCCTGTATTATTGAAAATAATTTTACGACGATGATCTTTTAAAACCAATAATGTTATGTACTAATTTTTTTTTTCTATCTCCTACGGGAAGTGCGCTAGGAATGCCGGACGCACTATTGGAGGACCCTGTATATTGAAAGAATACCAAAAAGAGCAGACAAAACAATCCATATATTTGTCAACACACGCATGTTTATGACGTAACACGCCATAGAATTTCATTATCATTATAAATCAAATTCAGGAACCAAGTCAAACGTCAATGTGAAATTACAAAATAAATAAAACACATGCCATAAATATAATTAACAACGACATGAAATACATCGATTAATTATTACATCAAAAAATTAAAAGCTAAATCTCACACCTACTTGAAAAACGGTTGAACTTTCTAAAGACATAAATCTGCCAAGATATAACTACGTTGCAACAAATACAAGATTGATGTTAAATCATATTGGATTTTCTTCGAAAAAAACATTCACTCGTTTGAAATGTTGATGACAGTGAAAAAAATCCATGTGGCAGTGATACCTAAGCATTGACATTACAATAACTATATTTATGTAGGTATATGTATAAAGTTTAAAACTAATGCTCAGTCAAATATCACAGATTTAAAAAAATCGAATTTATAATTTAATTAGCATATACATAATTTTATTAAAATATAAAAACATTTTTAACATAATTTAGAAGACACTACATATACTATACCATTTTTTTAATATTAAAAATATATATTATTTCAAAGATTCATATAAAAGTAATATATAATTTTTAATAATCATTTCATTATTATCAACTCATTACTACTTGCCAGTTGAAAAAAATCTGCTTAAGCCCCACTGTAGATAAAAATTATCCTATATGTTAAGCCTTGATGACTTGATGCAAAAATTCAATCTGATCAGTAGTTTTTGCGTAATTAACACACAAATGGTCTTTTAAAAAGATTTTTTTCAAGAAATAATTTTTTTATCGATACACATTATAATCTGTCATATTGTCTTCTGAACATATTAAGTTTAAACGTCACTGGTGTATACGTTCTATAAAAAAACTGATACGTATAGTTGTTGCATAAAATCGTTTCCAGAAGACAGCTGTCACAAGTTTGATGAGGGCACCCAATCACCCCCTTCGTGTCCGCGAGTGTCGAGTTACAGAAAGATGGTTTTTTCACCTTGAACCAGTCACTCAACTACTACTCATTTGCCATGTATCTATTTTGATAGCTGACATTCAATCCAATGCATATTTAATATGTTTATCATTTGAATTTATTATTATTTTAATTGGCAATATTTATCTTGACATTTTTTTTGGAGGACTGGTATTAATAATGTGTTATGTGTTATTTTAATGAAACTAATAGGTATTAATGATATATTGTTTTGTTTGTTTATTTATAAGTAGTTTTTAATAATTGGTATCTACAATAATCTACATACTTAAATCGTATAGACTTGGTTACTCGCAGCTAAAGTTTTATTTATTTATTTATAGCATTTCTCTTTGTAATATAAATGTAATGTGCATAGGGAATTCAATGCTATTTTAGATTTATGGAAATATTTTCTCTCATAATACATTTTCTTGTAATGAAACTTGATTCCAATTTTATATAAGATCGAAATTTATAATAAATAATCATAAATTATAGAAAGCAGTTTATCTTGAATTGAACTTTACGATTCACGTCAGGTTCCAAAATTTTAAAACAAATAAAAAATAGAGTTAGTCATTTTGAGACACGAATCATTGTTTTTATACTAACTCGTATATAAATAATACAACACTCATATATACATATCTCATTACAACAACTCTAACTTTAAAACAAACAAAACTATTTCAAATACACGAGTACACATAGTTAGTGGCAGATCGTGACGGTGGGGTGCAGAGAAGCGAATATGAGAAAACTATACGATGTGATGTGACAAACTGACGAGCAGGTGCAACTGCGACATTTCGCGTGTACGTCTCCCCAGCCCCCCTCGAAATGCATCGCGTCATTTGCGAATTACCCACT
Source organism: Sialis lutaria (assembly GCA_949319165.1). Classification (NCBI taxonomy): domain Eukaryota; kingdom Metazoa; phylum Arthropoda; class Insecta; order Megaloptera; family Sialidae; genus Sialis; species Sialis lutaria. Next base: position 16,479,143 of record OX439243.1, read on the forward strand.
AAGATAATGCCTGTGTTATGTTCTATGTCATGATACATTTCATGTCCTTGCCCAACATTAACTAGTTAAAATGTATGTACGTGTGTATGTATACTTGGCATGTGCTTAATTAGTAAAGCTCTGACCTTTAGTATTTAGTAATGAAGAATCTTAATTCGAAATGATAGATCTATTTGTTAAATCATGCTAGTGAGTTTTAAAGTTAAGGGGTTAGGTGTAATCAGAAATTTCAAGAAATCTATTTTCTTTTTTTGCATTTTTGGAAGCTGTTACAACAGCTGAAGAACTATTATATGGCCCATTAATAGATGACTCTGTGTAAGTAATTAAACAATACGTATTACTTTACGTAAATTGAGTGTAAAACTTTAAATGCGTTTTTCTCAAAACTATGTTTTTTGAACTGGTGACCACTGTATGTGTTTAATTAAATTTATACAGCTTTTTGAAAACATGAAAAACTAGTGCCTGATCGAAGGATTTCTTTTTTTTTTATTTCGATTTGTTATAAACAATTAACTGTTAGTTTTTTTCCCGAAAATCTGGAAAAAAATTCCTGAGACTGCCATTTTGTTAATTCAAGAAAGAAAAAGAAAAGCTTCGATCAGGCACTAGATTATCTATTAATAAAACTATTTTTTTTGTCCGATTGAATTTGGATGATTCTCCAAGGATAAGTGATGGTCACCGCAAGGAGCTTCGGTTGAAACTGGATCAACACAAACAGCCATTACTTTTAAAATTATTAATTTTTTGTTCTAAAATTTCTGTCAAGTCAAGTCGAAACCTTATTTAATGAGGCTATGTTTTTACTTTTATAAAATAAAATAATTTACTGGCAAAAAAAATTATTTAAAATTGTCATTTTTTCGTGCCTCTGACTACACCTAACCCCTTAATGTGTTTTGAAAAGTTTATTCAAACTAATCTCTTCAGCGTAAGTAGGTGTTATATTATACAATAAAACAGTGGCGTAGATAGCTTTTTGCGATAGGGGGGATATGACAGTATTAAATCTCATAAAATTGGTTATATTCTTCACTTATTGAAAAAATGCTCGTATATTATAACCATCTTATAAATTTCGTAGACTCGTGGGGGGGGGATTGATCCCCTTAATCCCCTCTTAACTACGCCACTGCAATAAAACTGAATACAGCTTTATGAATTATCTAAATTAGGAAATATAAAACTCGAAAACTATAATGATAGCCAGTATGTACTATACAAAATTTAATAAATGGTACTTTATCTGAATGAATTTTCATTAAAATATAAAATATAAACACATAAATCACACAATATGTTGTAATACAACACCATTGAAAAGATAAAAAAAGTACATATACATGCATAGATTCATGCACATACGTCAAACAAAAACATTTATTTACTGCACATTCGACACCCCGACATTAATACACCTACCAACACGATTGGGGAAAAAATTGCAGTCATACAGAGAAGTTTCGCAAGCGTCACTATAAAAGAGTTTGATTTCACATAAATAACATATAGAGCCCCCCTCTACCGCATGGACCAAACATGATAACAAACTGGAAGTCCCATAAATCCAAATCACTCGCCATTTGATCAGGCAGCATTTTCAAGCCATAGATCAAGCAGCGATAGCAGCCCGTGTCATATCTACGGTACATATGGCTGACGCGGAATGACGGCTGTTTGAGTGAGTTATCTGCCCTTTCCCACAATAAATAACGTCAAAAGCGGCCCATAATTCAACCCCTAGTCGAAATTTCAATGTAACCTACGCACGCCATTAATGGTCTTTGCGTAGATTTGTACGTTACGGCTGCGGTTACTTGTGCTACACGGAATACCAAATTAGGGTTGCCGGTGGATACCTATACCTCACGATTATCGTCTATTGATATCCCTATACTATTTATAATTATACTACATACATACTAATATAATATATTTTTTAAATCTCAAATGTATTTTTAATAACGTTTGACTAATTTAAAAATATGTATGTAAACTATTCACAATTAAATACTAATTATACACCAATCAATTTCATCAGAAGACATTCCAAACACTTTTATTTGTATTTAAAAATATCAATAAATATGTTATCATGAAATCTATTTTAGAAAAGTAATTTATATAAAAATAAAAAACATATGTTTGTTGTTTCATATCAAATATTTAATTGTTTTATTGTAATTTCTTGTTGGGGAAATTAAAAATTAAGTTTACGACATTTTATGTATATGAATTTTAAGATGTTATCTGTCTTTTCTATTTCTAGTTTTAAAACGTATCACATTTCTTTCAATTTATGTCTAAGCAGTATATGTATATTATCTATATACATACAGTATGAGTAATTTATATATACTCGCATTTTTGAACATATTTAATTTAAAAAAGATTATCTGAAATAAAAATATCTAAAGTTCAATAAACAGCGAAATAAATTCTAATAAAATAATGTACTTTATATTTCCATTTGAGAATTGGTAACAAAAACTAATGATTTAAATTTTAAAGAAACGAGAAATACAAAATGCATTATACTTTCGAAGCTTTTGCATTGATAGTCAAATTGTGACAATAATTCAACAGTTTTTACATATACAAAAAAATGGTTTATTTGTTTGTCTACGCTAATCCCATAAATAACTGAACCGATTTAGATGCAATTTTCACCAATGTGTTTCTAACGATCTCCTGAATAACATCCTTACATATTATAAAACGCAACGTCCCTATGTCTGTCGATCTGTCTGTCAGTATGCTTATCACTTGAAAACCACTTCTCTTATTTACGTGTTCTATAATTAAAGAAAAAGACTTTTTAAAAAAAAATGTTAAACAAGAATTTCGTAGTTCACGAATTTCGAAAACTCGGGCACAGCTAGTAGGTTATGTGTATATAGAAGAATTAAAAAAAATTGTACTATTTTCTTTGGTATCCTCTTTCAACGCAGTCTTACATAGTAGACGTTCCATACTGCGAATCCCGTTGGACGTAATACATTCCATACTGTAAACTCCCACTTCTCAAAACTCCTATAGCTGTCAATTATATTAGAACTGATTGCACCGGTGCAGTTTACAGTAAGAAATTAAGGAATATCCCCTGTACACAGAAAAAAAACTGTATTGGACCAAGAAAACCTTTTTGTATGTAACGAAAATAATATTTTCTTAATATAAGAAACATACACTTAATCCAACTACGCTATTCCTTCGTTCAAGAATACTATAGTTGGTTTAAGAGATCATTGCTTATCTTAAGAAAATAAAGTTTTCGTTATATACAAAAGAAGGTTTACTTGGTTTGAGAAATCCTTTCTACCAGTGTAGTAGTATTTTAACCAAATTCGTGACATTCCGACATCCTCTGTGTACAATATCTATATAGGTATAAATTGATATTAACTTTTATCATTTTCAAAAATAAAAAATCATATCAATTGTGATATAAGCTCTTTAACAAGTTTCGCGTGACGTCACTCGTGTCAAAACGGGAGTCCGGTGTTGTCTGTCGGGTGTCGCTTGCTTACCGAATGTCGGCCGGTGTTATGAATTATAAAGCCCGTGAATATGTGTGTCGACATGAGCATAAATCTGTCGGTTGTCCATTGCTTCGTCCGTGCGTGTAATATACATACATACATGTGCGCACGTTGTCATGTGACTCATTTCCTGTATACGCCATATTTGATGGACGGTTATTATTTTCTGGCTTGTTTTACTCTTTCCTGACATTGGATAACCCTTGTCACCCACCTCGGATACAAAGTTTATGCCCTCGGATGTGTATGTGTTTGTTATTTATATATATGGTTTAATTAGAAATTATTGCTGTGATGCGACATGACGAGTATATTACTACCACCACCGTCCTAGTTGCTTTACTCCGCATAAACCGTATTTAATTGTATGAACATATTTGCGTTAGGGCGGTTTTATACAAATCTAACCGGTTTTTTTTACTTATCCCTCTTTTAATTTTTCACAATTTCTTACATCTTTTAGGCTTACATCTTATAGACGGTCAATTTTATTGTGCAATATTACGAATTGCCCAATATTATTGACCGTTTAGGAATCATATTGAAGATTGTGTAATGGTTTTACAAAAGTTTGAGCGAGTTAAAATTTTATTGCTCTATATTTTTTCATTGTGTCGTCTGTAGGGTTTATTGTACAATATTTTTTTAGTCTTCTGTTCGGAGAGTTGAGATTAGGTCCTAAAAGATGTTCGTGGGTGTACACTGGTTTTCAACTATTCTTTGACCCATATTAGTTTTTTTACGTTTCGCTAGCAAAATCAACAGCATAGCTGCAGTCAAATCTTGATCATCACACATGTTGCTTCGACGAAAATTCAAGATTCAATATAATTAAACGTGTAGGCGTAAGGCATGTTTCAATAAAATTGTGCAATAATAACATTGCACAATTATATTGTAGGTCTATGGGGTGCCTTAATGTTGTTTTTTACTCTTCTTATATCGCTCATAATGAATTTGTGAACAACTCAAAGTACCAAAATGTATTTAGCTTTCTTTTGATTTACGTGTGTAAAAAATGTTAAAACCATAGATAACATTAACATATTTGTTGATCGCAAGAAAAACATTTAGTAGATAGATTTTGGTTAACTTTTTCTAGCGACAGAATTCTTCATAATATCATAAAATAACAAAAACAAACAATTATTAATATCAATTATATCATAATGATTTATACAAGGATCAAATTATCTTCAAATATTATCAAACCAAAACTGTAAATACCCAAAGTTAAATGAAATGATTAATAATTCGTAGAAACCACCAAACCCGGACAAAACCGGAAGTCTCGTCGACTAATCTGCCAATCATTCGACCCATCATCATCACCATCAATCGATCACAGACGGTCATGACGTGTTCTTCGCACATCACTCACATGATTCGTGAATTAAATTATTCACTATTTGATAGAAATGAGTTTATTGCACCGGGCACACACACACACACACTTTTAATGCATATATACGTGTATAGTAGTGACATCTATGGACGATGCATGGCGTGAGTTTAGCAAATAAAATTATACATTTATACGTTTGCCTGTTTGGTGTGGTTTCTAGAGTTTTCTGTATACACAAATAGGTATTAGCATATATTAAATATATAGCAATTAGTGATTGGCAGTTGATATGTGATACTGTGCTGTATTTTATTATTTTTTGTTTGGATACTTGGTAGATTACATTTGATTGATTCTTCTAGAGTTCATAATTTTTTAAATAAATTATATAATTTGGAAATAACATTTGATTTTATCAATCAGTATTAGAGAAAGCAATTGCAATTAGTAAAATCTCTTACTCTAAGCATACATACTTATATGTACTAGAATTTAACTGAATAAACGTTTGCTAATGCTACCTGGTACATGCTGGGAAAATGCTGAATCTGTACTATTATACATATGGTATGTATATAAGTTTTATGTATGTGATAAGGTGTAAGCTTCAAAGGACTTGGTTGGTTATTTATTCGAAAACGGTTTAACTAAGAGAGCTAAAACAAAAACTTTTTTTGTAGTTTTAGCTCTGATTTTGACGATGTATAGTTTTTATTTCCTGCTATTTGTTTAAATTGCAGTCTGGTGAATTTTACACAGTATTTGAAAATTGATTTTAAACTCAATATAAATCAAACAATCCAAAATTATTTTCATGAAACCATATACCGTAAACCGTTTCCAAGAATAATACTTGGTCATTCGAAACTGAATGTCAAGCAATTACTATCAAATTTTATTAAAATATTTGTGTTCATTCAGTTTAAGGGATTAGCTAGAAAATCCTGCATTCTAAAACAATTATATACTTTTACAACATAAATTAATAATAAAAACTCGTTATTGTTAGAATAAAGTCAAGTAGGTATATTGTAATTACGAAAATATAAATTTTTAACAAACCATACGTATATGTTATATTTTTAACGAGCTTGTCTTGATATTTTAACCAGTTTCCTTTTTATCCTTCCCAATACAACTTTATGGGACTATATATTTCATTGCAAGAATACATACAAGTAGGCATATTGTAATGCGCTCTAATTCGCAGAACACGGAGAACAAAAATAAACCGAATTGTGGCACGTAAACAAGTGTGTAATTAAAATCATCGATACTGTTAACAATAGATCAAACTGGAGTGTGTGTGAGCGTAGCGATTTAAAAATCGAAGTCAGGAATTGTCGGAATTCGCGGCAGTAAGATTTACGAGGCTTCGCCACTCGGCATGCATGTTGGTTCGTTGACAAGGTATCTTTATTACGCGACTTTGTTATTTTATTACAGGAGCGCTGAGACGATAGCGAGAACCGATAACGATAAAAGCTGAACGAAAATCGAAAAGAAAAAGAACGGAAAAGAACGGTCGCTTGTCACTGCAGAAGTGTTACTGTTTCACATTCTTCACAAGCCTGAATATTTAAGGATATGTTTATTTATAAACGGGGGTCGCTCTCTTGTTTTTTGTATGTGCACTTAATAAAACGGGGTCTTGTTAGTAAATTAAATATTGATGTAATGTTTGTACGAGTGTTGCCGTTTCTGCATAGATTTGAACCCCAGATTTTCCACTGATATTTTTTTCCAGTCATAACATATGTTTATAAAATAATCAAATCTGGATTTCTGATAACAAGCCTTGTATAGACAGCAACAAGAGCAGATTTTGAAATGGGTTACAAGTTGCAATAGAATTATTTTTAAAATTTTATAAAAACTTGATATTTACCAAGTTTTCGCAATCATTTCAATAATTTTTTTTTATATAAATAGCAAGCATAATTTTTTTATAAATATAGCAAAGCTAATCTTTATTAGGTACAACATAAGAATAAAATTGATTTTATGACCTACATCCTGTATAAATACGAGTTTTCAGTTATTTTGGAGAGAAAAACGTATCGTTATTTTTTATTTTTTAACGAAAATATTAGTTAAACTCATCATATTATTCTCAAAAAGTAAGGTAAATGTATAAAAAGTAAACACATCTACCCTTAAAGACATCAAAAAAAATATATAATTATCATAACAAAACATTTTTATCAATGATTCTTAATCAAGAAGAAAAATGATCAATGTCAAAATACATAAAATTAGAATATACTATTTTAATTTATGTAATCATGCAAACAATTAATTAATACAGTACTACGACTAATAAATAGAAAAGAATACAGTAATCAAATTAGTTATATATATGCATGACTTTATCATATTATCTAACGTCAACTGACAATTATAAATATAAAAAGTTGGATTAAATACAGATCTGGTACAAATGTGTAGTAATGATTGAAGAGTGACATTTCGGTAAAAATATCGAACGACGTGCTTTTAACTTGACATGATGGATTAAATGAATTATTTGGTGTGCGTCACACAGTAAATACGTCTCTGATAAACAACTGGACTAACAGGGTTGGATTTAACTGCTACCACGCCTTTATCAAACAAACTATTATTTTTAATACGATTGTTTATGTTAATTTAGATTTTAGGTTAAATACGACCAACGTTTCAGTCAAAAAACCATGAAGATTTATTAAAGAAGTTAATCAATACAAAAAAATATCTACCTCTCAATAAGGTTTATAAAAATTATTTAGCAATGATTATAATAAAGTAAACCATGAAATAATAAAGAATGTGGTTTAATCTTATTTGTCACAAGACAATAACTAATTAATAAATGTAGAAAAAATGTGTGTCTTCAAAGAGAAAAATATTTTCGCAATTTTCATTTGTATGTAGTCATTGTTTTGACGAACATATCTGAATATAAATTTATAAATATAAATAACCAGTAATAATCTTTTCACAGCATAGTTTTGGCGCATACACAAAGTAACTTGATTTTATATTACAAATATGTCATGCCAAATCACATTTATACAGAGTCGATTCAAATCTATTTTAAGCGAAATTTATTAAAATAAAACATTATTGTCATTTCATATTTGACATGTTTACAACTACTTAATTCTGAATCTGACAAATCTAGATGATGCAGCATACCCAGAAGCTAAGGATAATAATATTTGGAAATTATTTTTAATATTATTTTTTAACTTTAAAACAATCCGACCAAAAAAATTGAATAAGTAAAGTATATATCTATGTGTTATATAAACGTGTAAAACAGTTGTACTGAATTCGCAAATACGGTCCTGTATCTAGCAGTGACGGACGACTGGCAGGTGTTGGTCCGTTGTCGGGTGTCAAGTTTGACGAATGTGCTCGAGTCATGCGACGATCTCCATTAAAGTCCCCTCTGTCTGTCTCTTTCATATACACATACACGTACATTGCGTGTATCTCTCTCTTGTCCCTGCGCCTACTCTGTTCCCAAATGAACTCTGTGTTCTCTATGTTTTTATAATTCTTTAATCTGTCATTATGATACTCTTTTGCTCGTACGTCCTCAAAAAATGTTTTAAAGTTTCTTTTCTTTTGCTTTAACAACTTTTATTTTATGTAATTGTTAAAAGACATGAATTATCTACTTTTTAGTAATATATTATTATTTTGTCACAATATTTTATCATGAAAAATAATTAAAGACATATTTTGTGTATTTTAAATGTATTTGCATAGTGAAAAATAACTGAATTAATGTAAAATTAAAAGTATTGCCAGGAAAAAAATAATGGTCCCATTAAAGATGAGCTATTATTTTTAAAACTGAAAAAAATATAGAAATTCATGATCCAATAATACAAGGTCTGCTATGATTATTTTGACAGCCGCCATTTTAGGTATATTTTAGCGTCGATAAAGTATTGCGTCAAAAAAAGATTTACATATGTGTGTTGTGATTCAAAAAACTACATTGTACGTATTAAATCAAAGAAAAATAAATAAATAAAACTATTATATAAACAGTATTGATCGTTTATTTAACTCCTTATTAGAAAAATTTAGTGATGATGACGTCACAGTAAAGAACAAATGAGCTGTCAAGCAGACCTTGTATTTTTGGATCACGATAGAAATTATAAAATAAATAAAAAGTTGAGTTAATTATTATTTTGCCTTTTGAATGGATCAATTATAATATTTAAGCTTAAATTTCCTTTCTGCACCAAAAGGTAAATGGGAGCAGATGTTATTTTTAGTTTCCGAAGAAAACCCCAACCTTTTAATATCAGATTAGTCGTTATCTGTATTCGACAACTTGAGATACAATGTTGATTAGAAATCGTTTTTCTTTTTTCCCTATTTTCCTGTGAAACAGTGTCGTTAATTCTTATTACAGAAGAGTGTAGTAAACAGCTGATAATGAGTTGCTATCACTCACTTGCAAAGGATATAAATCAGAGGCGGACTCTAGACTTTGATAGATGTATGTAATCTATCTGTCACATTATACTGACGCAGCGACACCTAGTTAGACGTAGAAAAATTAACCTCTTACTAACTAATTGTGATCAGGATTTATACTTTTTACATTCGTAAACATTGCATATATACACAAAGAGTTATGTATGGTTATTTTAGACATACATATTTATAAGGAACTACATGTTTATTAGACGATAAGAATGTAATAATAAAAAATTATAAAATATACAATGTTGTGACATTAATATTGATAATGTAAATCGTTAATTAAATTATAAAAGAAAAGGAAATTTGGTTCTTATAGACAATATTCACGATGTGGGGTCAAAATACAAAATGATTTAGATTAATAAAAAATATTTTGAATTATAAATTAATTAGTAAGTATAATTAAGAGTAAATTAAATCGAATGGATATTTTCTTCAAAAATATATGTAAATACCTAAATACCAGAACACATGTCTCATAAAGAACTAATGTTAAAGCAGATGTCAAAATATACATTTTAATGGTATACATACGTATTTCAGTACTGATTATGGAAAACAAACTATATTTTTTTCCATCGAATAGTAATTATTAGATATTAATTAACAAATAAATGCATCACCATTATACATTTGTGTATTCGTTATTGACATTAAATTTTATAGTTATTGGTAATAATTGCTAGTAAATTATGATTCACGAAAGTTCTGGTAAGATATTGATCGAATAATAATTTATGGTTGGTTATAAGCGATAACTGAATTTTCAGAGAATAAAGTGCTTTTAGACAAACAAGTTTCATCGATAAAACAGGAAATATTACATGGATAATATATGGTTATCTTATTAACACATCGATTTTTATATAAATCTAACCGAGTAATTGTTTTTTAAATAAAAAAAAACTTTTAGTTTAACAAGAATATGTATGTATATATGAATTCTATTCTTAGAGGATAAATTCCATATATATTTAAATGGTTCGCAAATTCTTCTAGTTCAGTAGAACAGAAGAAAAATAGTAAAGGTCAAATAAATCGTCGAGTAACTTGAGAACCGTAATGACTCGCAATATTTTGACGACGATCTATTTCCGATGAAAAATAGTACAAGTGAAATGAAAGTGGCAAATAAAAAACAAAAGCGTTACAAAAATACACAGGCGACAGATTTCATAACACACTCGATCCGCGACAAACTATAATTAACACGTTTGATATAACAGCAAACAATAAAGTGCTTTGTTATCTTCTTCCGTTAAACGGGATGTCGCAAACGAACACACTCATAATAAGGGGCGACCTATTAATATAAATCAAGCTAACGAACAATATAAATTAGCTGGACGGCGTGTATTGGTGTACTGCAAGACTCTAGTCTGCAAATAAGTTTGAGCTGCGGTCAGCAGCTGACGCTTCTCTATAGTTTCAGATACAGTATCTCGTAAAGTGTTCTTCATCGTCATCATCTACTGTTTGTGTTTTTAATTTCTGTACATTTAATGAATCTAGCGATGTTTTTTATTGTACACGAACGTGCCGTATAAGTTACTTCGTTCTTGACCTTAATTTTAATTAAAGCAGGTGTAAATTATAAAATTTACACAAATCGATAAATGGTTTCCAATTGCGCTTTTCTAAGTGGTGGTCTGCAATAAAGACTATATATTTAAAGTTGTTGAAATAGCGTAAATGGTGCTAATGACTTGTAATAATAAAGTAAGAAAAATATGAAATATCTAAATGATCCATTCATTTTTACGCTGCCAAAATTTTACAGTTAGTTTAGAAATTATAGTGATGTGTACATTGACGATGATTTATTTGAAATTTAAATTTAAAAAAATAATGAATTATATATAGACCTTTTTTACAATAAATCAGTATAAAAATATTTATGACAATTTTTCGTTACATACAAAATTTTTTCAGGGTTTTAAGACTATAAATATAAATAAATAGATTTGGATGCATCATCCTACCCCAAGAGAATTTCATATTCTAACAAGTTATATTAACAATAACATAAATCTACACTTATATTTTTATTAAAGCGCCTCCCTCCACTTTCTATATAGATACAACTCACAATAGACACGTAAGCCCGGCATAAAAGAAAAACGGTAAGAATGATGCATAATTCGCTCATAAAATATGTGAGCCGTCTCTAGAATTGAACGCTATCCTTCAAAGTTGTAGCGGCGAGTGTAGCGTGGCGTGTAGGAAGAGGGGGAGGGGGCTGATTTATTGGGCAATAAAGTATTATAATTAAACGCGTTCAGAGCCCCTGTGATGTCACTCCGGCCTAGATCTATAAATCTCCCCTGAGGCAGGGTATGTGCCTCGCGCGCCCCCACCCCACTCCCTCGACCTACGCGCGCGTCGCGGCCAGTGCCACAACCCCCCAACGTCGTAACGTAAACCAAACCTTCCCTTGCACCCGCGTGAGCGGCGCCTTCTTACCACCCACGCAAGAAATGATAGACTGTTTATGTACACCTCTTGTATAGGTAATATGTTTTGTATAACAGTGTATATATATATATGTTCTAAATATGTTTAATATTAATTTATTATTTACTTTGATAACATAATACATATATTGATCAAGAATGAAGAAGATATATATATGGTTATGTATAAAAGTCAAAAATCAACTAATTAATTTCATGAATATAATTGACACAAAATTATGCAAAACTCTAAACTGCCTAAATTTTAATAGTGAACCTTATTTGCATAAACCCACTACATAAAACCAAACATAGACATTTTGTATAAATAAAATGCGAGGGAAAATAAAATTTAAAAATTATACATGCGTACATACATATACGTACATAATAAAAATTATATTTTACTTTCCCCGTCTAATTTATTCCCGAGGCCCGAGTAAAAAGACGACCCCCATCATATCTACACACAGTATACGACACCGTTCGTTTGTGTACACTGCAAAAGTGCTGATGCTATTACAAGGGGGCCGTAATGGCCAGCACCGCGCTAAAAGTGGGCAGATTATAATTTGTTAGTCGCATACCCGCACAAAAGTTTGCTTGCTATCAGATAAGACCACGCCATAGTCGTCTGGTAATTTATAAATTTGCTCCGAATATTTAATGCGAATCTTTGTCCCTCGGGAGCTTTCAAACAGTCGATATGTGGTTTATTTGCGGGAATGTGTTTCTAGATGAAAACATTTCGGGATAAATGATACGCGGATATATTTTTTTCTCTGTTGAAAATGAAGAAATAATGTGAGTTTATTTACCACAACTGCTGATGTTGTTTGTGGATGATTGGGTAGAAGAACTTACCTATAAAAGAAAAAAAAAACAATTAGTAAATAACATATGATTTGATATAAATAAAAAAATGAGAATAATTTAAAATACTATGGCTAGGCCATAAAATGCACACCCCTTAAACATAAAAAAATGTATTAACTTATAATATCAAATAAATACGGTACAGGTACAATATAATTGGTGAAACTTAAAAGGATGTTTGAAAAAAAGATTGGAGGTAATTAATATTATATAAATATATAATATGAAGTTTATCACTCATTAAGATTTTTTAGAAAATCAACAATGAATCTTGATATCAATCGATTATTACCTTTTTTTATTTAAATTTAGGATGTATTGTAATAAAACAACAATCATTTTAATTTACAACTTTTATATAACATATTTTTTTTGTAAAATGTATAAAGTAAATAAATTAATTAATATCTAATAATAATTAAAAAGATAAATACATCCACATATTGCAGCGATAACAGCTGTGTTCACCTGATGTCTAGCATTTAAAATGAAACAACAATGTAACGTTTATAGGTTATATGACGTATATAATATATTTGTTTTAAAAATGCAAACTTACCAGATTTTATCTTGATTAAAAAGATTGATTGGCTTTGAATAAAATAATTAAAATACAGCACGTATCGATGTACATTGTACATGTATTTATATAGGTATTAATTAACACAATATAATAATTATGGAATTTGAGTGACATATGAAGAAATAGCGCCTACTACTATTAATAAATTATAAATAGCAACTACTCTATTTGTAAAAAAATTTCTTGTCAAAATATGAATTTTTGTTTAAATAAACTGCAAATTTCGTTACTTTTAGCTATCCAATTTTGTTGAGTTTTAATAGGGTTCTATTCTGATAATAGATGAAGTGAATTCAAAAGGATTGGTGCAAATTTATTTCGAATTGTAGCCTATAGTTCGGCGTTTCTATCAAAAAAGCGGGTTAAATCGACAAATTGAACTTTATTTATATTTTTATAACAGAAAATTAAAACCGATCGATATTAAACTAAGCAAAAATGGAGACTGTAATGTTTTCTATCAGAAAATGTAAAAATGTAAGTGAGATACTGAAGAAATTTAAGATATAGTACTCATTTTATCAATTTATATACGAAAAACGATTTTAGGACGAGAGTAGAACACACTTCCAAGCAGAGCCTGCTTGGGGTGTGCAATTGACATTGTTTATTATAAAGAAATTAGATGTAGGTAAATAACAGGGTCAATAATGTTTCATACTACTTTATACCTATCACTCAAACTTTCGAAGAGAGTAATTTAAAAATAGAATATGAAGAAAAACATTTCGCAATATCTAAACTCATGACATGTTTATTTTAATTACATAAATGTAACAAACACTCGTGTATCATTTAATTTTAAACTTTAAGGTTCTATATTTCATAGATTCATCTGAGTAACATAAAGGAGTTTGAATAACTTAATTATGTTAGCATGCATTTGTCATCATCATTTATACTTAATATAAATGATGGAGTGCAAGTGTTTAAATATATCGTTTAATTAATTAAATTCCGACAATGAGACATATTTTGGTTGATATATTCTGAAACGTTACCTATTATAAAAAAGGCTCAATAATTTTTTTTAATTTATCAATAATATTAAAAAAATATTTCTACTTTGTTTTGGCTACTGAAATACTAAAAAAAATTAATTAAATTAAGTATCATATGTTACTACAATAGTTAATTTTAATTTATTTAATGTAACTAGACGTAATTTTTTTTTTAATATACGAAAGATAGTAACTTTGAAGACTATATACTGAATTTAAAAATTCATTATCATACTACTGTTAAGACAACGTTTTGAAAATTTCTCTATATTTATATTGCCAAGATAGGCGGGCAAAAATGTAAAGAATGTTTAAGAAAACAATTAATTTTTTCATCAAACTATTTCCAGTATAATAAATTTCCACCTCTTGCGAAAACCCAATGATTTATATAAATATAATTTTCATTAATGTCTTCCTTATTTTAGAACGAACCCATTAAAAACAAATCCATCCAAATATCCATAAAATGCAATAAAAAACAAACTAAATTAAATCTAATCTAAACGACTAAATTTAGAAGCAGCGGCGCATATAAACATCTGATACACTTTTGAAGAGACCGCGTTTTTATCTGTACATAGACAAGTACCACTCGTGAAGTGAGACAGTTAGTGTGTTTGTGTGTAAACGCTAATTGGTGCGAGTGAGAGAGGCATAAGTGCGACCGTGGGAAAGTGGTGTGACGTAGCACCTGCCAGTAAAACACTACACTTGACACGCGCCACGAGCGTAACCGCGTGAGGTTAATTGAGGGGTATTTGTGAATTGTACATTTCGATATTAATTATTTTGTTATCAGTTTTTCTCCGGGTAAGTAGACAATTTAGTAACAGTTGTTTTGAGAAGAAAAAATACGGACTTTATATCTTATATTGTGAATAAAGTTACCTGACAAAAATATTGGTAACTTTCCACAAGTTTGTGAAATCTTTCAATATATTTTTATGTTAAGTATCTATCAAAAAATATATCTATATTTATACATACTTTAGGTACAGTGATTGAAAATGTT
Source organism: Sialis lutaria (assembly GCA_949319165.1). Lineage (NCBI taxonomy): Eukaryota > Metazoa > Arthropoda > Insecta > Megaloptera > Sialidae > Sialis > Sialis lutaria. Next base: position 16,494,455 of record OX439243.1, read on the forward strand.
ATACGGTTACTCCAAATACACAATGACTAGGTAAATGTAAATAAAAAGGGGTATTTACTTACACCCAACCACCGCACACTATTTTAGCTTGTCCAAGTAACGTTCACACACATATATACATATTGACGTTATAAGTTGAGCGTCTATTAACGTTGAATGAAGGCAATCGATCTTTTGCGACAGTCGCGTCAGTATGCACATGCAGCTGCACCCCCGTCTACGTTATCGACCTACCCTTCTACCTATCTATCTATTACCGCGATCGCTATAGTCGTTTGATTGATCCAACAAACATCAACTACCTGATAGGTTTTTAAGGTTGTTCATTTGTGACATATGTATATTTTAAAATATTATTTTTTTTCGTTTAAGTTAAAAATCTGTTCTTAATTTTTTTAGGTGACGAAATTCTAAGGTTGCTCATACACTCAGTTATAATTAAAATTAATTCATTTAATTGCTAACTAGCAGTAATTACTGCGTGTGTATTAATACATTAATAGAACATGTGGTTGCAGCTTAAAATAAAAATTAATTTAATACGAATTTTTTACAAGCCTTTAACATAAAAATTGCTAATGCTATCTTGTACTTTATGAAATAAATATAACAATATTATAATATTATATAATAGATCGTATTTTTTAATTGCATTTTTAGCATAAATTATTTACTTGAAAAAAATAGTCCTGACGCCTCCTCCCCTACACAAAAAGCACAAAAATTATAAAATACAGTTACTAGAAAAATATCTAAGGTGGGTGGACCATGGAAGACCATGCTTCTTGTAAGGCCAATTATTAAAAAGTCGTATAGTTATTGCCATACGATGACAAATTCCTTCTACTCACACTAACATCCATCGAACTCAAGAACACAGGTGAGTCACTCAGGCCGCTATTTTGTCTGTGCCGTCCCATCCTTTATTGACTTCGGTCGTCGAGGTTAAAATTATAATACGCGCTCACAGCAAAACGTAACTTTTCAAGTAAATAATCTATTATTTTCTATAATTTTTTTAATGAAAGACCTTTTTATGTAGTTAGATATTAAGCAGATATTTTAATTATCACAACGTTAGTTTTAAGTTAAAAATTTATATTGGCCTTGTAAGGATCACGGCTCCTTGCAAGGACATTTGGAAGAGTTTAATAAAACTTAGAATTAATAAATGATCAGTAACTCTGTATTAAAAAAATGTTTTATAAGTTACATAATAAAACAAAGTGTTACTTAATATTTTGTTTGTTTCATTTATCCAGTAAATAAAGGAATAATAACTGTTTATTCCTTAAGGTGGTCTTCCATGGTCCACCCACCTTATGTAAAAAAAACAATAATGAACACCTTTGCATTCAAGGTGACTGAAAATTATTTACATAAAAAATAAATCATACACTCCACAGCTATTATCGTACTAACGCAAAACATTATTACATCTTATTCAAAATTTAAACACTTCACAGTTAATTAATTTAAAACTCCAACAAAAACAGTATGTGTATATATGTGTTTATAGAGAGAAACAGTCCCGCAAAAATATTCATGGTGTGAAATAAATAATGAACGTGGTTAATACGGTGTTTCTCTGTTAACATTAAAGGTGGATGCACACCTGCAAATTATAGTGTTTACAGTTATCTAGCTAATTTATAAAGTAAATAATTAAAACGAGAATCTTCTGATCTATCAAAAGAGAACGTTAATGTAAGTAAGGTTATGTATATTGAATTTACGCAATAATAAAGAAAATTTATTTAGAAAATATTGAACAGAGCCTTTTGTTTACGATACAAGTAATGTTCAATTTGATGAGCACTTTATTGACTTAAAGAAAATAAAACTAGCAACCAGCAATAACTATGTACAAAAAAAATGGTAACTTCTGAGCCAGAAGGGACTTGAAACCCCGAAAAGATACAACTTCAAGTCAAGACCTTTCGGATGATACCTAATTTGTCTATTTGTGGTCAGGTCAAAAAAAGCTTTTATAAAATTTTCCTTATTATCTTTTATTAATAGAACTTCATGCAGGGTTGCCAGACGGTAAGATGTGAAAAAGAGGATTAGTTCATTTAAATAAGAGGACAGAATAAATATAAAAAAATTAGATTTTTGATACCAGTGACTTCTTTTTACGTCCCCCCGGACGCCCTTAAAAATTGGAGACTGTCCGGGGAAAAGAGGACGGATGGCAACCCTAGCTTCATGAAATATAACCTGAAATTCTGTAAATATTTGTAAAACGAAACCATTTTAATTTTTATCAATTTTTAAGATAATTTTAAATTTTTAACGATAACAATCAACAAACCTATTCCAGAAAATTAGTAAAATAAAATAAATAAATAATAAGATACGACCGTATTTTTTTAATAAATGTCCAAGAAAAGTAATTCACTAACCAAGTAAGTATAGGCACCATAGTAACAAAATTAATAATGTGGCAAAAAATAACTTAATCATTTTAGCTTCCGAGCCTCCCATATGCTTTATACGGTTAACAAAATAAATATTAATAAAAAAAATACTATGAAAAGTTTATATGTGTAAATCCTCCTTAAGCAGGGTCAGATTCAGGTCAGATCAGTGGCAAGAATCTCGTCACCTGTCAGGGAATCAGTTAGAGGTCACGATGGCCAAAGGTCCGGACCTTACAGTCATTTGTCGACAATGCGGGGTATCCGTTTAATACAAGCTATCCTTTTCTTTCTCGCATATCTTTCTTGTTGGTTCAACAAACTGTTGTTGCCAAACATTGTATCTTTAGTTCAAATTAATGTTTATTGGATAAATATTTTGATAACGTTGTCAGATGACGTTAAAATTTAAATACTTTATTACTTTATTGGCAATCTTTGGAATAGCCAAATACAGTATCTAAATGCTTTTATCGAAAAAATTATGTGCTTGTCGATAAATTTTAAAATAACAGTATTGTTCTTTGATTTACAAGTCAATATTCATAAAATGTTGATTTTATTAAATAACTTTCATTTTGTAACTATGTATTCGATGATTCATTTTTTTGCATTAAGATAAATGTGTGTACATAGATTATAATATACAGAAGCAAAAAAACATATGGCATTGGTTGTATCTACCAGTATTTTATTTATTATTTGAAATAAATTATGCTGAATTATACAGTTTTGTAAAAAATATGCCTATAAATCAAATAATTAAAAAAATATATTGGTATGTTATAAAATACATTCCACACATATAAGAATAGACATAAATGTATGATATGTACATACCCACTTACGTGCATACATACACACATAAACTTTGTATTTGAAAATTGATTGATATCTTGCAGCAGAAATGCAGAGAGAGAGCAGCGTAACATATACGTGCAGGGTAGGATTAAGGTATCAATTGAGCAAGAAATCAATAGAAAAAATTAAACTTATAACAATATTTTTTTTGAAATTCTTAGTTGTAGTTGTAAGTCTCCAAATTAATTGATATGCATATGTCCGATATTATAAATGACCTAGCAAAATTTGCAAGCTTGCAAGCACTCGATACATGAGGTTATTAATTTTGTTATTGTATCTATATGGATTAGTTATGGAATTTAGAACAGTGACACTTCAACGTATTGTAACACAGTTGGCGACTCTGACCGTATAAAATAATTTTCATAATAGCACAACTGTTTTAATACCGTTGGTGTTTACATACAACGCTTGCGCGAAATCTATCAAAGTTATCAAAAAACTTCAACAGAACTGTCATATAAGTTTGGTATCTCATTTGAGAGTGTTAGCAAGCTTGCAAATTTGCTGGGTCGTTTATAATACCGTACAATAAACTAGTAAAAACTATTTGATTTTCGTAATTTATTTGCCAGAAATTTTAATTTTAATTTTTTTATATAACCCTAGTAATTTTTCTACTAAACGTGATAAACTACAAAAATTGATGAACTATTTAAAAATATCTATATATTTTTCAATTATAATAATACCAATGAATTGATATATTTTCTCTTCAATCAAACCACAAAGAATTTTTGCAGTGTTTTTGTTAAATTACAGTTTAAATAATTTTAGATTAGTTATGAGCTTTTTTCAATAAAGTTAAACTTTATTTTCATTACCCAAAAATTATATTTCTGTGGTTTGATTCATTACTATTATTGCATCGAATATTCAATTTTAATGTAATTAACTTCACGACAACTGCATAAGACATCTGCATTCCTTCCGGGCCTGTATCCAGCAACCGATACTGCAAAATTCGACATACTTCATCTCTATCACGCGGCGACGATGGGGACACGGTTACAGGAGGAGGGCCGGTGGGGGGCACGGCACGTCTAAACGTGACCCGGCGCTCGGACGTAATTTGAAGACGTAAATCATGTACTGCCAGCTACACGACGGATGGCGTCTCTTGATGAAACGCCGTCACTCGCAGACGTTTGGCGTGATTGTACTCTGTTTTATTTTATATGGAATGGAAAAGTTTTGTATTGTATAAGAGAAATGGTCGATATTTTGTCTGGGTTCTTCAACAAAGGTCACATCTTGTTAGTCAACAATATGTCAGTATGTTTGTTGAAGGCGCGCAAAAACGTATACGTACTCCGTGCGGGTGCGTGTATACTAACTTCGATATTCAATGCATTTTTACTTGAGTAAAGTTTCATCTTGTTGGTTTTTGTTTATAGCCAATGTTCTGTCGAAAATTATAGTGGATAACAAGAATCGATGAAGATTTAATATCTTATTGTTATAAGTAATAAATGTAAAGATTCGTTTCAAAAATAACCAGTGATGCGTTAACTTTTTTTTAAATACTCATTATATAAATAGCATTATATATCGTTATTATAATTATATTATTTTATAAAGTAAAATAGACGCATATTCCAATATTGCACTTATATATTTTATATTTATAAATAACTTTTTTTTAAGAATTATAAGAAATGTATATCAATAAATAACACCTATATAAGAACTCTCACGAATAAAATCACAATATATAATGAAAATACCGTATAATCTTCAATTAAATATGTATATAAAATATAAATAATACAAAAATATAAGTAGGTACTTCATATGATTTTTTTTTCATTTAACTATTCATTACAAATAGCTAGAGATAATCGAATTAAAAATATGTAGATATACCTATACTATATTTGTAAAGTATATTCAATTTTCGATTACTTTAAAATACGTGTAATAAAACATAATAGAAATGCTTAACGTTGTGTGATGAAATCGTCAACTTCAAAATTTAGAACGAAAAGAAACGTTAACGTCTGATACGTGTCTCAAACTCCCTCACACATACAGAGATACGATCACAAATACACTCACACACACACGTACACACATGAACACAGAAAACATATTATGAAATATAGTTTCCAAGTAAATAAATAATATTTCCCCTGCTTATATACAGTAAGAATACATATTTTCTTTAGTTCGTTTACAAAATTGAAAGAAAATATTACTAGAAAATAGTTTTGAATAGATTTTAAAAAAATGTAATGCGTAGAAAACGTTGTTTGTGGTTAACTTCAGAATAAAAAACATTTTTTTATTTGTCAGACTACAAAAGTTGGCACAATATATTTTGTAATATTTTACCCTTGAAGAATTTGTGGCATTTTCTTTTCAAATAACTCTTAATAAATATAATAGAAATAATAACCAAGATATAACATATATTCAAAATTCTTACTATCAAATATAGGACCATCCTGTACGTATACATTACAAGCAATACATATACAAGGTTTGATGCACATACACAGACATGCACACACACACACACTTACAAATAAGTCTCACTAGTCTGTGACCGACTTGACAATCGATTGACGGGTGTCGCTCGACATTTGTCTCCCCTCTCCCTCCACCCCTGCACTGCTGCTACTGTCGCGTCCACGACTTACCCCCACCACTGTACCGCAACCGGCCCAACCTTACTACTACGTCTCCGTGCTGCATTTTGTCGTCGATCTCGATTGCGACGTATGAATAGAAAATTAAATAAATTGATTGAAATTTAAAATTTCCCGTTTGCGGTATGAGCTTGACGGAAAATATTATACATTAAATAATGTATTTGTATGTTTGTATTGAGATACGTGAATAGATTTGTTTAATGTAAATATCCGTTTGAGTTTGACAACATAATCTAAATTAATTTGAATTTGGTTTGATGCAATTTCATACCTACAACAATATCTATTAGGTACAAATTAATGCCATTTACTTTAAAACTAAATAAATAAGCAGTTATAGAAGAAGTTAAAGTTAAGGTTTAATGCTTTTTGAGTATCTTCTGAAAAGTTTTAGTCAGGAGATTTTTGAGAGTAGTCATTCTTCTAGCTACTACAGCATAACAATTATTAAAAATCAATAAATATTTATTGTTTTTATCTTAATATAAGTCATTTGTACTTTTATTTATAAAATAATGGGTAGGTACCTATATATTTATATGTGTTATATGAATTAAAATAAAAACAAAATAATAAGTATTATCAAACTGTTTTTTAAATTGATGGGTGGATAAAAATTTCACCTGGAATATCTACACTGGAACTATAAATCTCATAAACGTAAGATTTTATTAAGTTTTGTGTAGGTATTTTAAATTATTTTGATTAATCGTATAGTAATTACAGCACCTTAGGAAAAAATATTTGGATTTTATAATTTTAATTTGACAGCCAATATTACCGTATATAATTCATTTATTTATTTATTTTTTGTTAAAGAGAATTTAAATTTTATAATTCTACGATGTATTAATCAAATATCCTAAATTAATTCCAAAAACAATAATAATCTTATAAATTAACTCTTTGGAATTGTACCTACACACAGGTAGAAAGGTTTACTTGAGCAAAGTAAACCTTGTTTTGTATATAACAAAAATAATATTTTCTTAGTTAAGAAACCAACTATAGCATTCTTGGACGAAGAAATAATGTAGTTGGATTAAGAGTACTTTTCTTATATTAATAAAAAAAATATTGTTTTCGTTATATACAAAACAAGATTTTCTTGGTCCAATACAGTTTTTTTTTGTGTGTAGTACCTACCGATGCTTTCGATTAACATTAGTTAAAGGGCAGTAAAACTAGATTGTATATCAAACATTATAAGACTATTTTGAAAGTTCAACGATTAATTGTTCCAAAGTACTATGTTACTAAACAGGAGACATATTTTTATCCATCCATAGCATAACATTAAATTAACTAATAAGAGCATATATACAAAAATATTCTACTTTCAGTTAATCCGACTACCTTTATATTATAAAGACAAAAAAAACAAGATCGTGATGTAATATAAAAAAAACGTTCCATCCGTACATGTGTGGGTGTGTGTTGTATTTTTGATATTTATCGAGATTCGATCAGGTGTCATCTGGAATGCGCCCCTTTCGGCTGTGATGCTGTCAGTCGGCGGCGCGCTATCCTGTTTGTATCTTGTCCGTCCGTCTGTCCGCCGCTGCTCCCGATTCCCGTTTTATGACGACATGCCTGTTTTCTGTCACCTACGTCAATCCGTTTTTCACCTCATATTCAGCGCGTCCTTTCAGGATGGGATTTTGTAAAATGAAGTTTCAGATTTGTCGAATACGGTTTAGTTTTTGAGATTGATATTTAAATATTTACACGATGTAGACCAGTGTTTCTTAAACTGTAATCTTCGTTCTTTTCGTTAAACAATTGTATTATGAAATTATTTATAGTGCAATGATTATTATAATATTTAGAATTTTCATATTAACTGTTCTTACCCATGAAACTGTTTTCAATTTTTGATTAGCATTTTTTTAACAAAAGGCAATATTTCAATTAACTTTAGTAGAATATTAACTTGAGAATTTGTTTTAATATTTATATTAATACTTGTACTATTTGCATATAGTTATATAATATTTTTACCCTATATAGAAAATACATTTTCAAGTAGCAAACATGATAAATTCTCCAGCACACTTTTTCTTCTACACAAACCATTACGACAATGAAATCTACAGAATCCCAACTGTCACGTCCAGCTTTTAAGATCTGCCAATATCAAATAAGAAACAGACTCATCCCACTTGCGCTACCCCCATCTGTGTCCCTCCCCGAGCGCTCCCACCCTCACTCACGGCGCGGCTTCACCCCCACCCCGCGCCGCAGCTGTCCATCGTTGAGGAGACGAGCTGCCAGAGACAGATCAATGTTGATGCTTAGACAGAGACGGTGGTAGAATGTTAGAGTGAAAAGGCAACAGCTTAATGTCACCTGCACATCACATCAAAGCGACAACTTGTCACTGACAGCTTGGACTGCATGCGTCTTTCTCCAATCGTACGCTATTCGAATAGCTCCCGAGAGAGATGGTATATTCTGATTGATGTGTGGGAAGACGCTTTAGACCATAGATAATTATCGATTTAATAGTACTGCTTAATCACTTGATCTTTAACAGACTGATCATAATATAAAATGTTAATTTTGTATTAGTTTTGGATGATTAAATTTTATATGTGTACTGTCATAATGTGGCTATTAAGCCATTATTTCTTGATTATCGTTTTTGGCAAGGTCAAGTTTTTTCAGTAAATGAGAAACAGGTAAAATATTTTGTCAATTAAATTGACGATATCTATCTACTTAAGACAAGGATTTATTACTAATAAAATTTATATTTCACACATTTGTTTTATTATTATCTCGAATGACGATTATTCCTAAATATTAATTCGTGTTTGTCTCAAACAGTCAAATAAAAAAGTTTATGGCTCACATTTACTTTATAACCTTCAAATTTTAATTGCTAATACTATTTTGAATGTAGGTACCTAAATAAGAATATGCGACGCCAGTTTTGTTGATTATTTCATAATGATCAAAATTTAATCATTGAAATCTATTGAATTTATTTTTTATATAGATTAAATATTTATTAAACGCATTTCAAAAACTTTCGGATGGCTATATAAAAAAATCTCAAAAAATAAAAAAAGCTTGCGAATGTAAGCTCGTTGTTAAATTATTAAAATATTACCATCGTGTTACATTTGAGTGCGTATAAACAACAAACAAGACCACTATCATGTAAAAATGAAACAAAACCTCAACGGAGACATCGCGTTCAATATTTGAACATGGCCGTGAAAGGGTAAAACAGACGTGATGTAAACCCTGGTCCGTTGTCACGGCACGAGAAGTCATTACACTAACAAGACGTGGCAAGATGTCAGAGAAAACGATATGCGTGGACAACATATATAAGCTCTGCGATCCTGCTTAGGTTTAAATATTGAGTGACAAAGTGTTGGACGCAATTTGTATTCTCAATAAAAGTCTAATCGGCATTCTTTGTGGACAGCGGGAGTGACGGTTCAGAAGCAAATCCTCCGCTTCCTTATGCATCATTGAATATGCAATGAACTTCCTCTACCACTACCACTATTGCCGCCGTCACCGCTACCCAATGTTTGTGTGGATATGTGTATATATACATATGTATGTGTGTGTGTCTTCTCATCTCGCCGTTGTCATTGTCGACGTCTGCAGGTTCGGGTAACTGTTGCTCGGGTAGCAAGAACGTTCAACAGAATGAGGGTTGGTAAGCTTATATATTACATTTTATTTACCTATATTTGTAATGTTTATACTGAAAGTTGAAAGTTTACAAAATAACGAGAATTCCTTGGTTATTTTTATCAATATATAACAACTTCAACATGACCTAAAACTATCCAGTATGTTACTTTAATGTTAAAGCTGTTGTTATCTTCAATGTCCGATAATACAAAGAAGTTGATCTCGAGCAAAACTTATATGCTAACACTTTTTGCGGGGTAAAAATATAAATGACTAATTTATGTATATGAATGACGCATGAATTGAAGCATGCACAACAAGTAGAAATCAGCAATCTAAAAGCAGTGGTGACAAGTGTACATCTATACTATAGCAAATTAATAACGATTTGACACCTTGCATAGAGCTTAGTTTTTACTCTACCGGGTGGTCTATTTAAATTGAGACAAGCAAATTTCTCGAAAATTAAGGTTTTTCAGGGAAAATGTTTGGTACAAAAGTTTCAGGGTTCAAAGGGGGAAAACCAATGCAGGTAAAAATTTTGACTTTAAGTGGAGCTTTTAAGGTCATTTTGGGGTCAACTTCATTTTTTTAAATGGAAACCTATTTCTTTTTTTACATATTCGTATTTTGCAGAAAAAAAGAAACAACTTTTGTCCAAGAAGTTTTTTCAAAATCCTCAAATTCAGGGGCATTTTTTAAATCTATTTTTTATTTTGTTTGTTTGTTTTTATTAAAAAAATTTGAAATTATTGTTTATAATTATTAACTATGCATATTTAAGTAACAATTAAATTTAAAAAATGATTTTTTTTAATTTTAGGATTTAAAAAAAATATTTTTTTTAATTTTGAATATTTTTACTAAAAAAAATGTAGGTTAAAATTGAGGATTTTGAAAAAACTTTTCAGACAAAAGTTGTTTCTTTTTTTGTGCAAAATACGAATATGTAAAAAAAGAAATAGGTTTCCATTTAAAAAAATGAAGTTGACCCCAAAATGACCTTAAAACCTCCACTTAAAGTCAAAATTTTTACCTTCATTGGTTTTCCCCTTTCGAACCCTGAAACTTTTGTACCAAACATTAGCCCTGAAAAACCTTAACTTTCGAGATATTTGCTTGTCTCAATTTAATTATAATGCCCGGTATAATTGATGTTTAATAAAAGACAATAAACCGCAAATTCTCATGGTATAAAATTATATAGAAGTCAAATTTATTTTCAACTTAATAAAATGGCAGCAAATAAAATCTTAATAAAAATGATAGCAATGATATATTCTTATTTTTACACAAAACTTGTTTATTATTAACGCATGCATCCACTTGACATGTAAAGTGAAGAGGCGTTTAAATTTTTGACATCCCTCGTACGAAACATCAGACATGTCTTACAGAATAGTTAAGATCCACGGTTTGTTTATTGATAGACCTTGTCGTCACTTTAAACTGAAACGTGGCCACCAAATAATGCAAGTGCTCATGTAACGACCACGTAAAAACGTCACCGGTATCACGGATATTACGACATCGTTCCTGTGCCTTCGTCGTCACGACGCACGACATGCAACGACGCCCGTACATCTTGTCTCCCGTATTTACCGCACACAATAGTAATCTTGTAAACTGTTTGTTTTAAATGTATCATGTCACTCATACGAAAAAATGTACTGCTTTTTATAAAGACAGATTTTTTTTGTTTTCATTTTTTTCGTATTTAAAAGTGTGTGGAGTAATTACAAAAATTGTTTTGTATTTTTTATTTTAGTTTATTTTTACCTAGAAAAATTAAAACGTACTTCTTCTGAAGGTTTCCTCAGTAATAAAATGTAAAAGCTCAATAAGTCTAAAATATTGCACTTGTAGGTAGAAGGTTGTATAGGAAATTCTTGCCTTTTGGTATTTTCATCCCAATTTAAAAATATTCATTCAAATAATGAATTATGGAAAGAGTTTTTTCAGTGATATAAATTAACTTTGATGTGTTCATTGTTCAACCTTATCTCATATTGCTTATGTAACAACTTTATTTTTGTCTAAAATAAGATTATATAATTATTTAACAAAAGCCTAGAAAAGAAAATTAAGATTTTGATTAAAGAAAACTCAAGAAGAAATTTAAATAAAGCCGAAATACAATTTTAAACGCATTCTGTTTGTTGTAATAACCAAACAATTCACGAAGTCTTAATAAACTTTTCTTCTCCGTGAACTTAAATGAATAGAGCTGGTATAACATTTACATACAAGTATATTTTTAAATAAACGAATAAATGGTTGAAAATATACCGTCAGCAGTGGGATTCGTATTTCGTTTTGGGGAGGCAATATAGAGGGTGGTAAGGGTTGCTGGAAGGAGCGAGGGGAAACAGGATAAAACACACGACTGTCCTGCATTTAAACTGCTCATTGTGTTGAATAGATGCGCCGCAATGCGATAGGGAAAGTGAGGAAAAAATGTTAGAGTACAAACCTGGGCAACTCAGCACAGTTCAAATGTAAAATTTAGATTGGTTGTATTTTGTTACAAGCATTTGCTACTACTGCAGAAAAATAGGTGACGAAGAACTGAGCCCAGTTATTCTAAATTACCGTGCCCTCCAGGAATTACGTATACGAAAATGTAAATATAGGGTTGTATTTTTATACAGGTAAAAAAAACTTTGTTTAAAAAAATATTTTAAAACAGTCAATATTGCATTATTTTTGTTAATTTGATTTAATTAAAAAAGTAAGTAATAAAATAAATAACAGTTGCTTTAGATCTTTAAAACACATATTTCTATGAATGATTAGCATTAAAAAGGGTAAAAACGTGATCAAATACACTGGTAGAAAGGATTTCTCAAACTAAGTAAATCTTGTTTTGTATATAACGAAAACAATATTTTCTTAAGATAAGCAATAATCTCTTAAACCAACTATAGTATTCTTGAACGAAGGAATAACGTAGTTGGATTAAGAATATGTTTCTTATATTAAGAAAATATTGTTTTCGTTATATACAAAATAAGGGTTTCTTGGTCCAATACAGTTTTTTTCTGTGTACATATTTCGAAAATTTACTTACTATAAAAATGCAATATAATGAAAAGGAATTGATTTTGGAATAAATGCAAGAATTTCTAGTTGAAAAATGTGATAATTAAACGTAGAAAGATCAAATTAAGTTAATTATGGTATTGGAGACAAATATAAAAAGTTAATCTGAAAAAAGTGCAAACTCAATAGAAAGTAGGGGATATACGTATTTAGGTTTGTAGCAATACTAGAATAACCGACAAGGGGACAGTGTGACGGTGATACGCCGATGATGAGGGTGGAAGGGGGGTTGTAAAGGAGTGCAGACCTCAGACAGACGACGTGCACTAATCAATACCTTACTGCTGTCAGCCGAACGTTTCCTGTGTATCAATTGAAAGAACAAAACCTCGCTATGAAGTTGTCCTGGTGCATCGATCAGAATAACCGATTTATATAATTAATTTTATCTACGTATTCGTGACGATGTTAAAAGTGCTGTATTTATATACCGGTTGTACTTAAACGTAATCTGTATGGAACAGTATTGCAATTCGTCAACATTAATTGTTCTTGTTAGAAATGCTCACGAGAAAGAAAATTAATAATTTTAAATGTATGGTAATGTGGTTTAATTAATATATTTTATATTTTTTTTAGATGATGGTATGAAACCTATATTTGGGAAAAAATGAATTCTTTATGTTCTACGGGTCATTTAACGATTTTTATATTCATGTTAATATAAAAAATAATAATTACATGATATATTAGAAAAAAATGTTCTTGTAAATTTTGAAATCATTGCTTAAAAAGGATTAAATTTTACAACTTTGCTATAAATTAATTGCAATATTGAATAGAAATTTTAAATATACAAAATAAATCAATTCATTTTGACTGTTTCTTTTTACCAAATTAATATTAAAGCAAACTGACAAAATATACTAGAAATTGTTTTTTAAATATACATATATTTATGTATATTTTAAAAAACTCATTATCAAAAACATATTTATTACATATAATGTACTTACAATTCATAAAAACAAGAAACTGTTAATAACCGACAGTTTTCTAGTATCATTGCAACCAAACTTGGAGTGTGTGGGCTCAAATTACACTGCTGTCAATTAAATTTCTTATTTATTGTTTTTAAATATTTTTGTGCATATATTTCCAAGAAATTTCACTCACAAGCCAATCAATAAATCAAAAACTATACATACAGTTAAATATAATACATACTGTTATTTACTTATATATTAAACATGCTTTATGTTGTAGTATTTTATACAAATAATAGTCATTTTTATAAAAATTATTGTGTACTTTCATAATATAAAATAACTATATCGTTTTATTTATCCACATATGAAATCCAAAGTATTCTATCTCTTAAATTGCCCTATAAATAGATAACAATAATAAAAAATAAATCTTGTAGATTCTAGAACTTTTTGCAATTAACTTGCTTTGACGAATTTATAATTAGTTTGTCTAGCTAGTGTCGAGATAGATTTAAATTGTAATAAGGGTGTTGTGTTAAGGGTCATAGGTTAGGGGTTGTCTTTCACACGGATGTCCATGTCACCACCGAGTTGTGCCCCGCTGCCACCCTCAGGGTCTGCTCTGGATCTGACAGATTTAAACCCACTGCAAATCAAACCAAAACTACACAACGATTTCTACTCGTAAAACTTAATACACTCTTGCATACGACATCTTATTATATTTTAACCGTGTACTATTGTTGAGTAATTTTTTTTCTGACAAAATATTCTTTGGTAAAATACTTTAAGGGCAGACTAACGTATTTAAATTATTTTTTTTCCAATTTTTTTTTATTCGATTTTCTGAATGAAAAACTTTTCAAGAATATTGTGTGAAAATTTTACACGGATCGGAGCAAAACTAACGAAGTTACAGCAGTTTAAAGTGAACCGAGCGCTCATGAATGGGCGCGATCAACTGACTCCATGCGTATAAGTAAAGCGGAAAAAAAAACTATAGAAGGCAGAATTCGTCGGAGACAGGAGCAAAAAGATGCATTAGACATTATGGACGATAGCAACATCCTTTATGGACCTGGCATCGATGATTCAGTGTGAGGTAAGCCGAAAAAACTTATGAACGTTTTATTCTAAATTTTTTAGTGTTTAAAACTTTAAAGCGTTTTTCCCACAACTCACGTTTTCAAAGTCGGTGCCCCTCATAATTTCAAAACTACTGCACCGATTCTTTTGAAATTTTGAAGACTATTTCTGTACATAATTTACGAGGTAACGCTGGAGAGTTTTTTTCAAATTTGTTAATATTTTTTATTTTATAATAAAAAATTACCCGATTTTTTGGGCAAAAATCGCGATTTTCACTTCAAAGTGTTCCCAAAAATTGACAAATTGAAATTTCGAAAAACCCCCCCAGCGTTACCTGGGGAACACGATTAGCTAACGAACAATTTTTTATTTTTTTATTTCAGATGATCCAGGACCGAGTTATGAGGGGCACCGCAATTCAACTTTTTTCCGAGACGCCTCCAAATAATTGCTGCCATTGCTGTATTTTTAAATTTTTTTTTATGAAAATTTTACACAATATTCTTCGAATGTTATACTTTGATGTACCATTAGTTTAAATAAATAAATATTAACTGTGTTGTCGGAAAAAATTCATAAAAATGTGCCTTTTTTGTACGAATTAACGTTAGTCTGCCCTTAAGGGGTTAGGTGTAGTCAGAGACATGAAAAAATGACAGTTTTAAATAAATTTTTTTGCCAGTAAATTATTTTATTTTATAAAAGTAAAAACATAGCATCATTAAATAAGATTATTTCGACTTGACTTGACAGAAATTTTAGAAAAAAAAATTAATAATTTTAAAAGTAATGGCTGTTTGTGTTGATCCAATTCCAACCGAAGCTCCTTGCGGTGACCATTAGTTATCCTTGGAGATTCATCCAAATTCAATCGGACAAGAAAAATTAGTTTTATTAATAGATAATTTAGTGCCTGATCGAAGCTTTTTTTTCTTTCTTAAATTAACAAAATGGCAGCGTCAGGAAATTTTTTTTAAGATTTTCGGGAAAAAAACCAACAGTTAATTGTTTATAACAAATCGAAATTTAAAAAAAAATCCTTCGATCAGGCACTAGCTTTTCATGTTTTCAAAAAGCTGTATAAATTTCATTAAAATCTACCGAGCGGTTTTCGAGCTACAGTGGTCACCAGTTCAAAAAACATAGTTTTGAGAAAAACGCATTTAAAGTTTTACACTCAATAGGCTATTTGACTAATTTTAGAAAATATTTTTAAATTATTCTTTATTACATAACAAGCACACTACATTGATATTTCGTGGAGATCTACTGTATTTTCAATAAAAATCAATGTTAAAGTTTAAATTTCCAAAACTGCGCCAGAAACGCCGTTTCTATCATGGCGCTGGTCATATGGCGTGTGACGTCACATGCATGTAAATAAGTCATAACCTTAATAAAACAGTGCAACTGAAGTGAATTTCATCTTCAAATTTAGTGGATAGAATGGTGTATAAATGGTGTGTAGTGCCACAATGTACAAATACGTCTATAAAAAGTCCACACAAACTGTTTGTTTCTGTTTCAAAGAATCCCAAAAGATGAAAAATGTGGTTACAATATTCGAGAAATCCAACGAGTATTTTATTGAATACAAATGTTTTTATGTGTGAAGATCACTTTGATGTAAGTAATATTTAACTAGATAGTAGCTAAAAATATCGGTTCTTATAAAACGAAATAACATATTTTCTGAATAACTATACACGTGATTTTTGACAAATCTGACAGCGGCCACCCGTACACCTAACCTCTTAATATTATAATATTTAATTTTAAATCTTGCAGCATATAGGATTTCAAATGTTTTTGTGGTACTTACACTGCTGTTTTCACATTTTTAAGTTCCGCAGCATAGTAATCAGCGTTATTATTAAAAAAAAGGTGCAACCATAAAAGCGTCTACCTTAGGTAGGTTGCACAAAATTTAATTACATTTTGAAATTCGAAACGAATATTTATGCCACTAGTAATAAAATTTATCTAAAAACTGCTTCAGAAATAGCTGAAAAATCGAATATAATACTTTGTTATAACACACAGAAAGCACTACAATCAGTCGAGGAAGCGTTATTTACATGCATGTGACGTCACTAGAGTTGCAACCAATCACATAGCGTTCCCGTCATAGATAAAATTTCAAAAATTATTATATTTTTTTTCGTGTAATTTGCAAAAAATATACATAATTTATTTTAAAATAAAGTGAAATATGTTCTTTTACGCTATTATCTGATAGGATGACCACAATTTGTAGTATATTTTCAATGTTGTCAAATAGCCTATTTACGTAAAGTAATACGTATTATTTAATTACTTACACCGAGTCATCTATTAATGGGCCATATAATAGTTCTTCAGCCGTTGTAGCATCAGCTTCCAAAAATGCAAAAAAAAGAAAATCGATTTCTTGAAAATTCTGACTACACCTAACCCCTTAAGTAGTTGCTGATAAAGTATTAATTATACATATATGTATAAACAAAAACATAATTTTTATTATGCAAGTCAACGTTTTTTATTATACATGGTTATTAAAATAAAAAGGCTATTTTGTCATTTGATCATATCTCATTGTGTCAAAATCCTATTGCAAAGTAAGTACTTATACTTAGGTATGTAAGTTTTTAGTAAAATTGAAAGAAACTGTAATTGTTCTCATGCCGTTATGATATAAAACATAAATAATAATTATGTTAGATTTTAATTACACACAGTAATGTATAATAATTCATTAGATCTCATTGTTCTGTCAGTTTATATAAAGAATATTAATTTAGAAGTATATGTGTGTATTTGATAAAATCGTTGGCTTTCTATTAATATATCATATTCACTTACAAAAAGTAAGACGCAACTTTCATATACACACATAATAACACGTAATAGTAGCAAATGAAAATAATCTTATGATCTGTTCTTCCTTGTATGACGAATAGTTTTTGTTAATGTTAGAATCATATATATCAGATATATAAAATAATACTCGTAAATATCAACAAGACCATGACAATATCTATTTACTACTAAGAAATAATAATTAGTATAAAATAATTAATATTATTTGTAGTTCTTTTCTTTATGGTTAGTTGCATTTTTTTTTAATGAGAACCAATTTTTTTTTATCTGATTCTGCAGAGTACAGTATAAGAAACTTTTATTCGTAAGATTCGTAACATTCTTTTTTTTAATTCGAGGCAATTTTTTTAAGGTTGAAAAAATAAATAAAAATGCTTTAACAATAAATGCTTTTACTTGTGACTTGTTATGTATAATTACCTTCTCCAAACTGAGTAAAATTATTTTATATACATTTTTAATAATATCTTGAATATACCCGATAAATTATTTGGTTAAAATTAATAAAATATAGTCTTCAATACACAATAAGCACATTTGGGAATTTTAACAATATATACGCAGTTTTGATGGCACTGAATTTTTTTAGAATACTCAAATTGAAACCTAATAATAATAATAATAATACTTTTTATAAAAAATATTTTTTTAAATATTCCATGAAAAAACATTATTTTATTATTACATCAGTACGGTGAATATAATCGGTTTAACATTTTGACAACTCATAAGTATTTTGCTATTAATTATCCCAATGTAAATATTAAGTATTACTTATAACAAATTTATTTGAATCGAAAAAAGAGAAACAAACTTTATTTTTATTTTAAAATCCATACCACCAAGCAAATATCATCTGCAAATGTAAATATACGATATTTACTACCTCATAAAACATTTTATTTGAATGATATCACTTATTCAAGTCGATACGAATGACAGGTAATAACTGCGTGTGAAGTAAAGATCATTTCTGCCTGAATATCAGGTGCAATAAACATGCCAAAAAGTGAACGCGCTCGAGCAATTAAACTTGCACCTCTAAGTAGGACTTATTTTTCTTTTTCTTGCAAATATGCACACAACCGGCAGAGATTTGTACATCCGCCCGTCAGATATGCAAACAAGTGCGAGGCATGTAGGTATCAGTATGTATACAGGGTGTACCAGATCGACATATTCCTCATTTAATAAACTTAAAAAAGGCCCAGTAAATTTTTTTCGTAATATTTGTACTTTTCGAAATTTATATACATACATACCTATTACACTACATTAAAAATTAGTACTACATTATAAGGAAATTTCCAAGAGAATATTTTATCTTCCTTTCAGTATACACTGCCGTAGAAAAGTCTTTGGACACCTGTGATTTTGAATGTAAATATACAGATTTCAGTCAATAAAAATCTCCAAAATAGCGAAAAGAATATGTTTACTCGCAGTCAAAATAGTAAAAAAATTATTTCTCGTTAGCTTGAAAGACACTGTGCATTAATACTTTCGACGTGAGTAAACCTGACCTTTTAGGTGTATAATTAAAAAAATTTCCTTAACATGGAAAATTTTAAATTCTGTGTTTTAGATTTGCTAGGATTATTACAAAAGTTGTAATTAACAGGATGACCAGTATTTCTCTGGAACAAATTTCCCTGACTTTTCCCGGTTTTCCAGGAGAATTTTTACCGTTTTCCCTGTTTTTTTATTTAAAAAATTTAGATAAAAAACCTAAAAAAAATAAAAAACGTCACTCTTTAAATATTTGTGAGAATTTGTGTGATTTTGCATTTTCCTGCAAATTCCCTGACATCCAACCAAATTCCCTGACTTTTCCCTGTATACCAAAATTCCCTGACTTTTCCCGGTTTTCTAGAAACTGGCCACCTTGAATTAAGTAGGTACCCTTGTCAACAGTTAAGATTTTTATCACCCATTTTTGCAGTTTTATATGTATTTACAATACGCGAAAAATTGAGGGTCCAAACACCTTTGCATGGCAGTGTACCTTTATTTTTTGTTTCCAAAAATAATATGTTTTTTAATCCACCTTGTATGTACATCTACCTAAGTATGTATATATGTGTTCATCATTGGTTAGAATTAACGGTAAATCTACCGTGTTTCAGTCAGTATACGTTCAAAAGTTTACATTACAATTTGCATGTGAAGATATCTGCATGTAATAAATCCAAAATTAACTAGCACGTGTATAATTGCGATGTGTAATGAATATGTTTTGTGTCCGTGAATATGTGTGTGAAAGAAATTTTAACTTCAATGTAATACTGTCCTATTAAAATTTTATTAGTAGTATTCAAGTTTTGTACATTGAAAGAATAGCAAAAAATATATATATTATTTTTATATACAGAGTATTTTTTTAACTTTCCAATGGATTATTTCCAAAATGTTTCAATCAAAAGCTTAATTTTTTTAAGGCGGTATAAATCAACAGTTTGGATTGATTTTTTACTCGTAATCCATCAATTAAAAAAAACGAAATGGACAAAAAGTATTATTAAATTATTAATTTTTTAAATAACTTTTTTTATAAAGAAAAAAATATTAACTTCAATGATATTATAAAGGTTAATACATAATGGCATTTTTCAGCGCCATTAAAATCATGAAACATTTGTCTAAAACATTTTTTTAATTCGTTATTTTGAAAATAAAAACCGTATGTATTTTTCCATAAAAGCAATGCATATACTATTATCGTTACAAAAACTGCTTAGTTCTAAAAATATTACTTTTAGTGTTTTATAAATCAAACAACATAAAAAAATTAAACCTTGAACTACGAGTTAACTCAAAGTTCACAATAAATCATTAAACATCAGTGCATTTTGTTTATCTGCCCACAATAACGTATTGCATTTTTAACAGTGTATGCAAAACAAGGAAACGGATAACTGCAAGGCTGAAGTACAGCTAGACGTGTGCATGTTTTCTGTAAATGATATTTATCTCATGTAACCGAGTAACAGTGACAACTAATGTACCTAATCTGTGAATCTGTTACTTAATTACATTGTTAATTAATGTAAAAAGTAACTCTTTGTTGTATGTGAAAAATCACGCATCATGTCTTCAACTAAACACAATTATTTTTATTTATGGTTTCAGATTATTTAATAACTTAAATATCATATTTAATTGCAATTAACATAAAGAATTGCATTATTTTTTGCTATAAAAATTAATGTTCATTCCATTATTAAATTATTTCCACTGTAATGAGCTACAAAACGTCGATTATTAAAATGAAAAGAAATTCATGTAGGTATATTATAGAACATGGTTATTTTTTATAACCAATACTCTATTGATAATATTAATTTAAATCGATGGTCTTAAGTCATAAGATAATAACTGCTTTTTTTGTATAAATCTATATTTATTCTAAACAAACATTAAAATAAATAGATACAAAAAAACCAGTAGAATATAAACTTCCAAAATGCTCTCTTAATAAATCAATTTTTTTAGTAATCATTTTATAACCTAAAATCATAAAAAAAAATTATTTTTAGATTTTATCTGTAACCGTTAAATACTATATCGGTACTGATATGAGTAGTTTTAATATATAAACATATCTTTCAAATAAATTAATGTTAAATTAACTTACAGATACTTCGTCATCATGCACTCGTCATAGCATATCTTAAAACCGTTGATGTGTTTATACATATTCTGGCACTTACCTGGAAAAAAAGAAAACATATTATTAGCAAAATATAGTCTTATGCGGTGTTTACACCGAAAAAACAAAACAGAAACATCATGTCTTTAAAATACTTCGTATTTAAAAATGTATAGGGTTTATTGCTTTTTGGTCATAAAAACACCGTGTTTCTGTTTTGTTTTCTCGGTGTAAACGCCGCATTACATCTTCATAAAACATTGATATAGAGATATATTTGTATTATGTACATACAAAAGTCATACCAGTATTGTATTTATAATTTATATACAGCTCATTATGATATGTACATTAATGGGTTTGCATTTACCATCAAGTAAAATACAAGTTTTTGAAGTAGGTCGATGTAATATATCATGCATTTGATGATATTTATTTATGTCTGTAAAAATTTGTTAAAACATCTGGAATGAGATTACTGCTATATCGACCAAATGGTACCGAACTTTGAGATTGATTTCTAGTTTAATAAATGCATCTCGATTAGAAAATAATTAATATAAATTAATATTTTGTTTTAAACTTTATAATTATTTTAATTTATATTATTAAATTTGGCTGAAAATGAGATAGTTTCTAACTAGAGCAGGTACATTATATTGTTTAGAACCTCTGTACGAGTGAACACTATAGTACCAAGTGTATTGTGTTTCCGTTTCTTGTCATTTGCCACTTTATAAGTTTCTGTGTCATTGTATAGTTGCAGCGGACGAAGTATGATCCGTCATATTAAATTATTCTAGATCCAAGCGGTTGATTGTAATTATTACAAACACGGGAAATGCGCACAAAATTAGTTATATGCACTAACGCAGATCAAGAATAGTTATTTATATTAAGTATTTTATACAATATCGCATTTCCTCCCGATCATTAATATTATAATTTTGTATCACATAACATACATTGTTTTATTTTAATTGAACATTTTTCTAAACCTATAACGCGTATTAACATGCTATCTAATTAGTAAGATTTCAGTCAAGAGTTGTAATTGGTGCAGAAAATAAGGTTAACCTATACAGAAAGAAAAAAGTATTGTTTTCTAAATATTGTTTTAAACAAATAAATTATAAATAATATTGTTTATGTTATATATGTATTATCTTGGCCCATTGCATGGTTTGTGTAGTATCAAACAATTTGTAAGAAACAGTACATAACAATTGTTATTGAAACAAATAGTATGAAAAGAAAATCTTATTTTGAAATTATTTTTAATGAAATATATCACATTTTGTTTGATTAAAAATGTATAGTAAGCGATTCATTGGTAGATATAAAAGAATATAATCTCTATAACTCAGCAAGATGTAATTTGAATATGTCAAAAAATTAATGAAATGTATCCCTGCGCAGTAGATACTGATGAGAGATTTAAAAAAAAGAACTGAAAATCCAATTTTAACTAACAAATATTTACGAAATGAGCATCACAATAAACCACAATAACTCGCTACAACAATAGTAATAACGTGGAAAGAAAACAGAGCTCATATTCAACCTGATAATAATGCGAGAAGATTCGAAATAAATTCAAAAAAGCAATTACAGCAGTGGAAGAGAGCGTGCTTTCATAAAACATTTATGTCACAGAAGCAGAGCGCGAGACAAGTGTTTATGATGGAGTTATCCTAATAAACAGTGTCCTTCCCTCTCATTCGTGACACTAAAGGGACACACGGGACGCCTCCTGCCCACCCCACGTGTCCGCCGCCGCTACATTATACCTACAGGAACTAAACACGTAACCAAAGGGGATGATGTCTTGGCACGGGTATATACGCTTTCTTATTGTTATTTCTAATGTACAACTCGGATCATGTGGTGTGTGCGAGCAGTTTGGAAGGTCTCCTACAGAGGTCACGACCAGCTAACTTTCTTCAAACTTTATAAGGAGGGTTGTGCTTTTAATGTTAATTAACTTTATATTAACTCGATTGATCATTTGTATTAACGTTTATGATGATGGGATTGAGAAGTGTTAACTCTATTGAATTGAACTGATTGAACATAACTAAATATTAAGGGGTTAGGTGTAGTCAGAGACATGAAAAAATGACAATTTTAAATAATTTTTTTTGCCAGTAAATTATTTTATTTTATAAAAGTAAAAACATAGCATCATTAAATAAGATTATTTCGACTTGACTTGACAGAAATTTTAGAAAAAAAAATTAATAATTTTAAAAGTAATGGCTGTTTGTGTTGATTCAGTTCCAACCGAAGCTCCTTGCGGTGACCATCACTTATCCTTGGAGATTTATCCAAATTCAATCGGACAAAAAAATTAGTTTTATTAATAGATAATCTAGTGCCTGATCGAAGCTTTTTTTTCTTTCTGAAATCAACAAAATGGCAGCCTCAGGAATTTTTTTTCCAGATTTTCGGAAAAAAATCAACAGTTAATTGTTTATAACAAATCGAAATTAAAGAAAATCCTTCGATCAGGCACTAGGTTTTCATGTTTTCAAAAAGCTGTATAAATTTCATTAAAATCTACCGAGCGGTTTTCTAGCTACAGTGGTCACCAGTTCAAAAAACATAGTTTTGAGAAAAACGCATTTAAAGTTTTACAGTCAATTTACGTAAATTAATACGTATTATTTAATTACTTACACCGAGTCATCTATTAATGGGCCATATAATAGTTCTTCAGCCGTTGTAGCAGCTTCCAAAAATGCAAAAAAAGAAAATCGATTTCTTGAAAATTCTGACTACACCTAACCCCTGAATAAAACTATAATATAAGCATTATTAATTTATTTTTAATATTTTCGGCAACATGAAATATGAATCAAAAATATGATTACTGTTTCTTCTTTTGTATACCTATGCCAGGTTTCACAAACAATAGTTATCTACAGTTTACAGTTTACCTTAGATTGTTGATTTGACCAACCTAACCAAACCAGTTATCTTAATTGACAATTCAACTTATAATTTTAATTTTCATTCATATTATTAAACCGTAGATGCCAAACATTTCCAAATACTGTAAATAACTACTCGTGAATCCGGTATTATGGTAGTATACTTTTAAAGTATTATTATTAGTGTTTAAAAAGTATACAATTTAATTTAATTTAACAAAATATTTAACCGTGCACATTTCCATCACATCGTTTTTGTGCGCACTACCTCAGAATGTGGCAGAGATAAGAAGGTGCAGCACAGCGAAGAAGATCCTCTTGCGTGGAGATGACAGTATATCACTGACTCCACATAATGTGCAATGCGACAAACAGGCCAACTGTCCAAGACACTCAACTGCCAAGACTTATATAACAACATAAGGGAAAGACAACTAACGCAGTGGCGGTGCACAAAGTGTCACGCTCACGCGGGATGTCGAAAATCTGATGCGGGAAAACAAGAAAAATCTGTAGTTTCTTTTTCGTGGTTATGAAACACAAATGTAAGATTTTTTTTCAACATGACTAAAACTATGGAATTAAATGTGACATTAAAAGTATATTTTAGAACTGTTTGAAATATATTTTTAGTCGTTAGTTTCCATTATTTCTTATGCAAATTCCAGAACAACCATAATATCTTCACTATTCTTAAATTCTGAGTTTTATTCGACAAACAGCACACTAATATTTCGTAATTCTACCTTTTTTAGTAATGGGCTAAATATGTTAAATTAAAATATCAAATTTGCACTCATAGATATACTATTGTTTTGCATCCTGTAGATGCATCTAAATGATTAAAATTTTCCCAGAGAACTGCCAAATACTATATTTAAAACCTCATCCAAATTATCTTGCGGAGTTGAATATATGTTGATAGATAAATAAATAGTTTAAGCATAGATATATTGGTTTGTAATATGATATATATTTGAAATTTAAAAGAGATAAGGTGTTTTCGTTAAAAATCAATTTACCAATATTTCATCCAATCCTCTTGACCCAAATACACGATTCTGCAATACTTCAAAATATAGCAATCCGTATATGAGAACATACGCGAGATTGATTCACAAAGAAGCCATTACATGTGTGATGCACACAAAATGGCGTCCGTCTGATTCAAAACGAGAATGTATTGACAGTTGCAGCCGTCATCTGTGATGGATGCTGTAGTCTTGTCGCGTTGCATTTCTGCAAACCCGTTTGACAACGCGCGCGGTTGCAATGGCTGCTGCATCTGCATATACTGTTGCTGGTGCACGAGGCTACGGTGCATTGTGGGTTTGTGGTATGAATGCCGTTTTATTCTGGGGCAATGTAATCTTAATATTGTAATATTATTACTAGAACCATTGTTTTAGAAAAAAAAAGTTTAATATGACTAATAATTAAGTCTAAGGACTCATATAATATAGAATATGGAAGAAAAAACACTTACATCGGGATTTATATTAAATAGTTGTGTAATTGGTAGTTTTGGGGGTTGGGAAAAATTGAAATAAATATTTTTGTAAATATTCATGGAACAATCTTTATCACAATAACTGAAGCCTACGTATTTTTATTAAGTGAGAAGCGGAGTAATAAATATATGATTCAAACAAAACATTATAAGAACCATCGAATAGAATGAAATAATATATTTTATTCTCGTGCTATTCTATTTGTGAAACCTCAAAAGAATGGCATTACAATTAATTACATTTGAACATTCTCTCAACAATTTTACGCCCACGAAATAAAAAAATAAAATCTTATTTATATCAATGACAATGATATCATTATATATAATTCTATATCTTTAAAGCTCCATCAGAAAGAAAAATATATAAATCTACGCGTAATCCTTATTTTCACGGTATAATTTCACGATATAACTATGAATTTTGAGTCGAGTGGTAGATGTCTTTAAGGGTGTATCGTTTACGCTGCGCTCTGTATAATTTTAAAGTTTCCTATAGTTATAATTACTAATATATGTTTAAATTTATATAGTTCAATAGTGTTCAATTAATAGTTTTAGTGATATATGCTAAGTGTTTAATTTAAAGTGAACATAGTGTAGTAATTTAGATATTAAGTGAAATAATATAATAATATGTGATGAGTGCTGCGAGCGGAGGGGAAGCGGCAGGCAGTGCCCTCGAGGACACGCTGCAACAGATACGTCAGGCTCAAGACACTTTAGCCGGGTACGACACTTCTATAAACAGTCAAATTTATGACAGCTCAGTTAGTCCTGATAAAACCACATGTTCAGGGTACTTCAACAACACAAACACAGACAAATATAATACAGAATCCGATAACGTTAAAAACTTACACACAGCCAAGAATACATTAAAAATTAATTTAAAACCAAAACAAACGAATAATAAAAAAATACATACAAATCCACAAATAAAAGCAATCACAGACTTAGATACAGGCCTAGTTAATATACATAAGTCACCTATCCCATCCCAAAAACTGATTGACATCCCAATGGACACTGATAAAAACATAAACTCAAATTTAAACACGAAGGAAACATTTACTACATTACAACACGAAAATAATTCACAAATATTTCCATCACAGCTTTCTCAACAGTCACAAGCATTTAATTCAAACATAAATAAAACTTTTTTTGATAAATCAAAAAATAACCGATTTAATGCAACACATTTTAAACCATTTTATGTATTTGTGGAAAGTGTTAAGAAAGATATTTCTCGCATGCATCCAATGAAAGTAGGTAGAATTCTATTTAACTCAATAACCGAAAGCAAAAACTTAATTAAAGAAATCAACACAATTGGTAAAAATAGAATTAGAATAGAATGCAAAACATACGAATTTGCAAATGATCTTGTTCAGTCAGATATCTTCACAAAAAACAATTTAGAGTGCTATATTCCAAGTTTTTTATTGATAAAACAAGGCATAATTAGAAACGTAGATATAGAACTTACAGAAGAACAAATACTGGAAGAAATTGAATCTCCCATAAAAGTCCAAGAAGTTCGAAGAATACGGAAAAAAATATTTAACGAGGGCAAATATACTCTTGTGAATACACCAGTCGTTGTGGTAACCTTCAAAACACAATTTCTACCGGATTTTATAAAAATATATGGCAACAAATGTCGAGTTGAAACTTATTATCAAAGGGTATTACAATGCTCCCAATGTTTACGTTATGGCCATACATATCAACAGTGCAGAAGCGCGGCTAGATGCAATAAATGTACAGAAAACCATCCCTCAGATCAATGCAATGTAACACTGTACAAATGCGTACATTGCAAAGAGGAACATTGTTCGAATGATAGGAAATGTTTGGAATACAAAAAACAAATAAAAATAAAGCAAATAATGGCGGAAAAAAACGTATCATACAGGAAAGCTGTAGAAATTATCAACACAAAATCCTATAGCGAAGCAGTCAACTTTAATAAAGATATTGAATTCCCAAATCTACGAAATACTAACTACCAACAAACAACATTGAGAAATTATTTTGAGACTTTGTCAACACTCTCGTCTGAGGAAGATACAACAAAAATATCTAATGAAGGACAGTACAAAAGAAAAAAAGAAACGAAACAAAACAATAATAAAACCAATCCAAGAAAAATAACACAAAAAGAACAAACTACAACCATTCAACGAAATAACGTGAACAATGTCCAAAAACTACCCGTAGCTTACAATAGACTTACTTCACCAACACAAC
Source organism: Sialis lutaria (assembly GCA_949319165.1). Taxonomy (NCBI): domain Eukaryota; kingdom Metazoa; phylum Arthropoda; class Insecta; order Megaloptera; family Sialidae; genus Sialis; species Sialis lutaria. The sequence goes on from OX439243.1 coordinate 16,522,377, forward strand.
CAATGGAACCAAATCCATATAAACCCAACTACAGTTACACCAAAGGTGGAACATTAGAAAATCAAGAACTTTTATTAGACATATTTACAAAAATTGCCAAGATTATAACAAATAAGAAAGAAGAATTCAATGAAACGAACATTAAAAAAGCAATAGAAAACCTACGACAAGACGACAAACATAACCAATGTACTACTAAAAATGACAATTAAAATACTACAATGGAATGCTAGATCGATTCTTAGTAACAAAGGAAATCTTGAACACTACATAATCAACAATAACCCCGATATATTAGCTATCTCGGAAACATGGCTGAAGCCATCATCAAGAATAAAATTTTCCGGGTATAACATAGAACGCATGGATAGAGATAATGGAAAAGGAGGAGTAGCATTTATTATAAAAAACAACATAACATACTTTAACAAAACGAAGATCAATCAAAATATTACGAATATAGAATATATCGCCATAGAAATTATAAAACAAGGAAAACAATATCATCTTTTAAACGTATACTGCCCCCCTCCACACAGAGCTACTTTGGTAGAATGGAGAATATTATTAAAAGACCTATCAAAGCCTGCAATTATTTGTGGAGACTTCAACGCACACCACCAAGTTTGGGGATGTGAAATATCAGATATTGCGGGCAATAACCTACTAAATATCATGGAAGAATACAACTTAGTCCTACTAAATGATGGATCAGAGACAAGAATAACTCCTCCCCAACAAAGGAAATCAGCAGTCGACCTTACACTATGTACCCCCGATATTGCAACAAATATAGAATGGAATAGTACAGATAGCTCACTAGGATCAGACCACATACCAATCGAAATTGAATTAAATTGGGGGCATTCCTCCAAAATAACCCAACCTAGAACAGAACATAAATATAAATGGAACATAAAGGTAGCCAATTGGGAGAAATACAATGAAGTATTAAATAATTATTCCATTCATAACAACGAAGATACCAAACACTTACTACAGCAATTTACAGAAGCTGTAAACAAAGCAGCAGAAATAAGTATTCCGAAAAAAAAGTTGCCAGCAAAACATCAACCAAAAACATGGTGGAACAAAGAATGTGAAAAAACAATACAAGAACGCAATAATCTCTATAAATCATATAAAAAAAATATGGACTTAACGAACTTTTTAAATTATAAGAAAGCTGAAGCGATGACAAGAAGAATTATAAAAGAAGCAAAAAAAAAATACTTGGATAGATTATTGCAATAAATTAAATAAAGATACCCCACTCACGGAGATTTGGGGAATGGTGCGTAAATTAAATAATAGTTTTAAGAATAATAAAATAATATATGAAGAAGAAAACAGCATAGCAGATAAGATATTAAATATAATATGCCCAGATACGGTAGAGAACTACACAGAATGTCAAGAAGAAGAAGAAGAGGAGGATAATCACTACATGTTGAAACAATTTACACTCCAGGAAATGGAAAATGCACTAAAATCAAGTAAAAATACCTCCCCTGGTCTAGACGATATACATTATGATATGATCAAAAAAATACCAAGTAACATGAAACAGATACTTCTCCAGATATACAATCAACTTTGGATGAAAGAAGAAATGCCTGAAGACTGGAAAACGCAAGTAGTAATACCATTATTGAAACCATCAAAAAATCCTCTAGAACCAGAATCCTACAGACCAATTACATTAACATCTTGCTTGTTAAAAATACTGGAGAAAATGATAAAAAATCGGCTAGAATGGTGGGTAGAATATCATGGAGTACTAAACCCAACCCAAATGGGGTTTAGAAAAGAAAAAGGAGCAATTGATAGCATCGCAGTACTACATACTGATATTCTGAATACCTTTTCCGAAAATAAATATCTAACAGCTTTATTCTTAGATATAGAAAAAGCATACGATAATGTAAATGTTCATATATTAACAACAAAACTTATAGAAATCGGACTCCCAAAAAAATTTGCATTTGGTATAAGAAATCTAATAACAAATAGAAAGTTATATATAAAACACCAAAACAATGTTGTGGGTCCAAGATCATCCTCAAAAGGAATTCCTCAAGGATCAATATTGAGCCCAATTCTTTTTAATATTTATACCTACGATCTCCAAAATGCAATACCATATGGAAATAAAATCTTGCAATACGCAGACGACCTGTGCATCTACAACATAGAAAACACGTTGAACAAGGGAGAAACAAAATTGAGGAAGGCAATAGAAAAACTGCAAATATGGCTGACAAAAAACTCATTTGGCATATCAGAACATAAAAGCAAAATCACTATATTCACTAGACATAATATACCACAAAACCTAAATAGCTACAGAATAAACTCAAACAGTATACCTATCTGTAAATCAATAAAATTCTTAGGTATGATCCTAGACAACAAGCTGTCGTGGAAAGAACACACTCAACATATTGTAAAAAATACAGAAAATGCCATAAATATTCTGAGAGCCACAACGAACAATCATTGGGGGGCTTCACCAGCAATCGCCCTCCAAATGTATAGAACTCTAATCAGATCTAGGATTGATTACGGCTGTTTTCTATATGATAACGCATCACAAAATATCAAAAAAAATATCAGTACGATTCAACACAAAGCGATCAGAACTGCGTTAGGTGCACAAAAAACCACACCTATTAACGCACTTCTGGTCGAAGCAAAAGAAATGCCTCTACAAATAAGAAGAAAACTATTATCAGATAGATTTATTATCAATAGAACGGTTAACTCATCTCACCTAATACATACATCTATTAATACACTGAAGAATTTGACAACTACAAAGACATACTGGAATAATAAACCAACCCCAATCCTTCTAAAAAGTAGCAGAGATAATCATAATTCATGGATGTACAAGAGTTTTAATAATGTTTTATTTGAATACCCTCCGGAAAATATACATACTCAAATTGAAGTATTCTTAGATGTGTTCGAAGAAGCACTGGAAAATCCAGTTATTTTCGAGCACATTATAAAAGAACGTTGGCCTACTGGGACCCAAATATATACAGATGGCTCCAAAAATAATTTTGAAAAAAATGTTGGAGCAGCATACTACGTGCCATCAGAAAACATATCATCGCAAATAAAACTAGAAGAAAATCTATCCATCTTCACAGCGGAAGCATTTGCAATAAAAACCGCACTTCAAGACTTTATGAACACTCACCACAATCAACTAATCATTATCAGCGATTCAAAAAGTGTATTATCGGCAATTATAAACAAAAAACACCTAAAAAATTACATACTTATTGATATCATTAACCTTGTACAAAAATACGCAAACATAAATAAAGAAATAAAATTCGTTTGGGGCAAGAGCCACGCAAACATACAAGGCAATGAAACAGCAGATAGATTGGCACAACAAGCTACGAAAAATGATATCACATACAAAATTTTAATTCCATCTACAGATGTACAATCAATTGCAAGAAAGGCAGCCTACGAACAATGGCAAAATGTATACTCCACTTCAATTTTAACAAAAGGCAAGTTTTATGGTAGTATACAACCCAAGATCCCAAGTCAACCTTGGTTCGCAAACAGCAAAGAACCAAGAAATATTATAAGAATATTAATAAGAATGAGACTCAATCATACGAACTCACCACACTTTCAACACAGAATAGGATTGATTGAGTCGCCATATTGTATCTGTTGCAATAATATGATAGCTGATACGAAGCATATAATCATGAATTGTAAGAAGTACATAACACAGAGAAAAGAACTTTTAAAAGAATTAAATAAGAACAATATAAAATGTGATAACTACACGCAACTAATTTCAAACATAAAATCGTACAAGCACCTCATAGTATTTATAAAAAACTGTAAACTAAATATATAATGGTACACAAAATATTAGTTATGAACAAACATGTCCTAAACACAAAATCCATCACACCTGGCCCTCTAAGTTACCAAGACCTGCGATGATCGGCCCATCAGCAAACTCCCAATCCTTCTTATATTTCCAGCAACCTCCAAAAAAAAGAATTAATAATTATAATAATAATAAAAACACCAAAAAACGACACTGACAACAAAAAGCAATAGAAACACAACTGAGCTGTCGGACTAGAAGAGATTCTGCCGACATATAATTCATCAATAGAAAAAAAAAAAAAAACTATGAATTTTGTAAAATATTTTGCTGAACCAGCAAGAATTTACAAAATAGAAATTCCGCCCAATTGAGTACACTAATACAGTAGATAAAAACGAACGCGATTTCAAATACTGTCATCACTGTTACAAAAACAACATAAATTTTCTATAATTCAGAACCGAAACAAACAATGTATGTATACGCAAACACAGATAGAGATCCAACAAGATCTAGTCATGAGTATATCAACAAGCTGTTAAAGTCGCCGCAGAATTCTTTGTATTGTCGCCTGTTCTTGCGAAAAATGAGACAGTTGTCACGGGCGATCGGTCCGAACATCGCGCGTTCAATGCAAACAAACAAAAGCGATAATAAATAAAGAGGAGAGCATCTATTGTATCCCATGTGTGTAAGAGAGCGAGGTGCCCGATTTCGCGGAGAATTAGCGCGAGTTTCAATCAACAAAAACAGTGACGTGGAAAATTTGTTTTACGGAGATGAATCCGTAATTTGTAATTAATATTAATTTTAATTAAAATATTTTTGTTGTGTAACTGATTTTTAGTTTTATATTTTGATTGTGATATTATGTTTACTGTATCGATTAATGATAATTAAAATATGGTATAAAATACATTTTTGATTGCTTTCCTTTGAATCTGTATTTCATCATTTTATACATTGAATAAATATATTTATTTTTCAAACTGCAAACTTCAATTATAAAAAAGATCACTATATATTATGTAGTAATGGAAACAAGAGGTCTGTATTTGAGTTAAGTGAAAAGGGGGTTCTTTTAGTATCTATTGTCACGCAAAACAATTTCGACTCAATCTATTTCTCTTTAAGTATGGGTTCATTTGGAAATAAATATGTCTATCATAAATAATATATTTATAATTAGTAGATAAACGAATTGCAAATTTTTGCATCTCGAAAATTCATAATCTATTCATAGGTATTATGTGCATTGTCTGAAAGTATATTTAGAACGTTTTGAATAATGTTCGGCAATAAAAAGAAAATAAAAACAAACATTGACAAATTAAAATTTCAGATTCTATGAAAAAGAATAATACATATTAATGCATCTTTAATCTAATAAATTGTCAAAACTGTCATACTATTATTGTTATGAGATACTATGCCTCTGAAATTTATATTGTCATACAAAATTATTACTTTTTGAGGCGGGAGTACGGTTCACCGAATAAAACAAAAAAAAAATATATCAATGTCGTTTATAAATTAAGTTTTGTATTTACTTATAAAAGGATCAATACTAAATATTTAAATAACAAAAAGTGCACATCTAACAAAGTATTCTTCTTATATCAAATAACATTAAAAAAAATTAAGCGTAACCCCCTCTAGAAGCAACGCATCGAAACACCTCTGCCAATGAGTATAAATAGTGAGATTTATCTTAAAAAAAAGAATTTAAGTTCAGCCATCACACGAGTTTGCTTTTAGCGCCCCCCCGCGCCGGTTGACAGATTTATGTGGACAGGTTGCAGACATCGCAACAACTACTCAGACGCTAACATAAAACCAACCGGGTTTTTTCTCATTTGCAGATCAATAAATTCATCATGGCCCCGTTTTATTTTGTTTACCATCTGATAACGCAGTACCTAGATGTTGATTAAACAGTACGATGCAGGTATAAGGTGACCGATGGGATAATGCCGTTTATTAGAACACTATTCTTGTGGTTTTTGATTATGTAATATATTTTGTAACAATCATTTATGCTTAAAATCTTACAAAAAATGATTTATTAGTTTGTTGTTTTCATTTTTGAATAAACATCACTATCTTCGTCAACAAAGAATTAAAGCCTTGGTATTCATTAAAAAAATACATAATTATTAATACATTTAAGTTCTAAAAAATACTGCCGTGCTAAGCACAAAAGCGGTATCTCAAAAAAAATCATAAAGTTGATTTTTATGGCATCGAATAGCTTAAAAAATACGAATTCAATTAACTAAGCCAAATAGCGATATCTGATTTAAAACATATGAAAAAACCCTTGAAAAAGTTTTTCCTATCTCAGGTTTACCTTAAAATACTAAGAGAATTAGAGGTATATCAATAATTCGTAAGCGAATAACTGTATATTTTGATACCACCGTAACTACCAATATAATGAATAAATTCCATTTAATAAATCAAAAAAACAATCTGTAAAGTAAAAATAAAACTATTTTAACAAAACGTTGATTTTCTCGAAACTCGCCTTTACTGAGATACCGCTTTTGTGCTTAGGACGTCAGAATAGGAGTTTAATGTTTAAATACGAATATAAAATAGAAAGAGCAATATGTCAATAATTTCAACAAAAACTTTATGAGATACGTAAAGTTTATTACAGATACGTAAAACAAATGTTTGTATTAAGTATGTAAAAATTCATAGAAAGAAAAAAAATGACTAATACAAAATGTATATAAAAAATACCAGTATCGCATACTAATCACTTTCTAATTAAAGTAGAATGTGAAAAATATTCCCTAGATAATAAAGCAATAAAAAGTATTAAATAAAATAGAGATAAAAGTGTCTCTGGGAAGTTTTATTCACACAACTCAAATGCAATCATATTGAGATTAAAGCCGTAAACTTGAAATCAAAGCTATTGACTTCTTCTTAAGCTTGCGTCGTGATTTGTTTCAACAGCCTGCCGAGAAAACTCGCACGTTTTTCCTAAGACATAATGTGTTCACGTGGAAATTACCCCTGAACAGTTTTCAGCCGAACTATCAAATTGCATCTTGATGTGTGGGGGTGGAGGGTGAAACGGAAGCCAACTCCTACCGTCTCTAGAAGTTTTCATCTTCATAAGTCTTCTTTATCGCTGCACCCAATATCCATTTAGCGCGCGAATATCTCTTCTCCCCCACTCGCTAGATGGCTCTGTAGGTACGAACACACACATACACAATACTTACTGTTGTGTTGCACGTATGTGTATATATGTGAGATGTGAGGATCTAGTATACCGTGCCACTGTTACCAGCGCCTACCTTGCTTGTTTAGATGGATTAGTAATCAAATCGCGTCTTCATGATTCGTCCGTATTTGATTCGTAGAAAAATATATTGTTTCCAGTTATTGCTTCGATTGAATTTCTTTCATCTTCCTCTTTTTATACTTTTTGCCTTTCTTTCTGACTATTTAAACTGTTATTAAGTATTTTTATTAGTTTATATTAGTATTATTTCAGTAGGTAGCAATGCTGTATTGATTTATGCAACACTTTATAGTACTTAATATTTGTAAGGAGATCAATTAGCATTTATTAAATACTATCTAATACATCAACGAATTACTCAAATATTATTATTATATTTTCTATTAGTACAAAATTATGCCAAACATATAGTTTATATATGTATTCGTACCATAAATAAAAAAATAAACGACAGTTGAAATAATAATGAAGTATTTATAATGTTAATACAAAAAAATGTAAAAACGTCAATACAAAGATTTATGAATACTTTCTGTCATATATTTGTCTTTTCGCTTGAGCAAACCTACAAGTTTTGTTCTTGATGAAAATATGTCTTTGCAATTTAAACTAATCGAATATTGTTTGTTAATACATCACCATATAGATGTTTCATTAACCATTGTGTGGTCACGTACTCTGAATATAGAATTCACTGTTTAAGTGATTTTTAAATGTATTTATGGATAAATTATTTTAATTACTCGAAAAATACGTGATTGTATTAGTATACATAAAGTTCTATAACTTTATTGGATTTATCATATTATTATTTTATAAATAAGGGTCTTTTTACTTTTAAGAACTGTTTCGTCAGTACTTTAAGACGTACAATTACGAAAACTGGGTATAGGTAATTATAAAATATTTTCCAATTTTTTATAAAAATATATCAAAAACGAAAAAATACCATCATATGGGTTTCGATAAGTGTGCAACAGGATTTTAAAAATCCAAAGAAGTTTGAATCCTTATTTTATCAGATTTAGAAGTTTTGACATTTGTGATTCTGTTTTGAACAATTTATCTTAATATATTAAATGCTTAAGTTATAATTATAACTAAGAACATGTTTTATATATAAATATCAAAATCAATATCAATATTTTTTTAATATTTTAATATTTAATTAATATTTTTTAAATATATTACATCATAGAGAATAAAAAAAAACTATATAAAGTATTTACCATTTGTGATCAAATATATGATTAAGTACAAATAATTTTAAATTCTGCGAATACGTGGGTGTCGCTTAATATATTTTTATTATGAAAACATTAAGACAAATTTAATTAAGAACCGATCGATCATTTTCATGTCAATTGAACAATTCTTTCGATTGGAGAATAAACAACATATCGCGTATTTTTAAAAATATATTTTATGTAAAAGGAAGCATTATAAAATTAGTATGTGCGTGCTGATTTAATAATTTATCATATAATGTGAAAGGTATGTAAACATTGATTTTTATTTGTTAATTGAAATAATCAAATATTATTTTTTGTATAAAAATTCTGCATAATAATATTAGAAACGAATGCATACTTCTTAGGTGCTATAGCTCTTCTGGACATTAACACAATACTTTATTTCCTCCGCTATATAAAATTGTTCTAGTATCATGCAAAGTGGATACTATTATTTTTGAAAAAATGTATCATTTTTGTTTTTTTGCATAAAGTAATAATATATTGGTGCCACAAAATACACAATAAATAATATACAAAAATAGAAAATATAAGTTTTACATCGAAAGAAAGGAAACTAATAAAGCTTTTTTAACAATATTTTTCATAAAAAAATACTTATCATAAATGATTTAAATCACAGAAATTTTAATATAAAAAATAAGTGTGATTTAAATCTGATTTAAACAATAATAAATACTATTTACCAAGAGATATTTCATTCATAACAAGCTAGTTACACAATACAAAGTTAAAGCAAATTACTTGACGTGAAATGTAATTTTTCCGAGTGCTATAAAATGTGAAATACATACTTTTAAAAATTATTTCCACTAAAAGAAAGAAACAGAAACGATACGTATATTAAAAAGTGAAGGGAAATAAAAACCCACGTCAATGAATAATAAAAGAACGAGCCTGTAATAACAATACTTTATACAACATTAACAAATAAATAACAAGTTAAAATATAAATATCTGCTTTACCATTCAGCATAAAGCGAAATAAAAAAAAATGAAATATACTACAAACTAATTTTAGATTTTCGTCTACTACAAATATTCATGTAAAAGTTTCTGTTATTTTTATTGTCCGCAAGGGAAGCGCGCAGAGAGACATACGGCAGCGTACATAAAAAGAGATACGCCGTGTTCTTTATATCTGTGCGCAGAGCCGGGGTTGAGATCTGCATTATTAGTCTATGGGGCAAACTTATGACGGGTGTCTTTCGCTGCCTCGCCACCAGATAACTTCAGCATAATCCAAGTTTTTATAAAAAACAATCTCGACAAAAACTTGTTTGTTCTTCGTGAGAATTTTAATTAACTATTTTATTTATTACTCTGTTACGTATGTATGTGTGTATTACATAAATTGCCTATTTTTTTAATAAGTATTCAAAAATTAACTGTGTATTATTTATTAAAATATTAAAAAATTCCACGCGACTTCTCAGCCTTTATTTAAGATTTTGTTAAAAAATATAGATTCTATTTTTTTCTAATGCTTGCATAATTCAATATACTCTAAACTAATTCAAGTGATTTAAAGTTTCTAACAGTGAAAATCTCATTAAAATCGGTTCTGTAGTTTTCGAGTTATGTCAGAACAAACAAGCAGACCGACCGACAGAATATAAAAAAAAAACATTCAAAGTGGATTATATCTCCAATAAAAAAAATCTATTGTAGATGCATATAAGGCCTACAGTTTTGTGAAGTTTTAGTCTACAAAGAGATTATAAGAAAATATAACATCCAAACTTTATTACTTTCAGGCATAAACTGCATTGAAGTTGAAAACTAAAACAAAAAAACACACCAATTTTACTAAACTACTAAAAATATCAATATCATCCTACTTTACATAATTTATTATCCACAATTGCAATATATTTATGCATAAAAATAACTTCATAAATATTGCAACCCTATCAATGATAAATTAATATCAATTGAAACTAACCTTCATGTACGTAATTGGTACCTACATACATATGAAACATATAATAATTCTCATGAAATAAATAAAACCGTTTACTTATGTCTACATAACGTCAGAAAAATATAAGTTATGTTTATTACATTTACAGTTTTCTTTCCCGATGTTTTGATTGTATGTCAAAGTCTCAATCAATCTATTTTCCCACAAGAATCACAGGAACTATCAATAACAAGTGAACTAAAAACGTCACTTCTCATGTCCTCGTAAGTCCTGGATGCATAAATCAAACATTTGAAGTTTTTTTCGTGTCCTTGATATTCACGTAGATTATTTTTATAAATCTATTGTGTGATACAAAATAAAAACAATAGCACGTTTCATACTGATTAGTAATTGTAGATTTGATTTATTTATTGTCTGTTACGTAACAGATTATAAAACTTGTCCTAATTACAAGTTATTTTTTATAAAAAGTTGATTTACAATTGATAAACATCTATACAAGTGAAATTGGCATGATACTAATTTCAGTTCATAACATTTCTATGTGAAAGATTTTGTATTTTTATTATATGACAACTGTTGGAGATATATATCGAATAATTTAATATTTGAATGAGTCATTTACAAACCAAAACAATTAGATTCACAACATAACAGTAAAGAAAATAGATATTTTCATAATATGTCAGAGTTAGACGTTGCTTACTTCTCACAGCTTTTGCGTGCACATAGTGTAACAAGTGTGTACTGTGTAGTTCAAGTGTATTTGTTCAAAAAGGGTTTCATAAGGACACAAAATGTATGTGGACCAATCATAGCAGGTATTAAACAAATAAATGAAATGATAAACGATCTGTTTTGTTTATTAAATTAATAATTTCAATAATGTAATTAATTTTTATTGATCTAACAACTTTCTCAACAATTGTCAATGTAAAATTTGATTTTGATAAATTTGATAATATTATGTATAGCTTTGTATAACACAAACGTGTTGTTTATACTAATACTATAGTAACTAAACGTTACAGATAGGTAATGTAAAAGAAAATAAAGTCAATAGGTAGTTAATTAAAAATTTTAAATGAATGAAGGAAAAATGAAATACGAATCGTTATTAATTTTTTAAAGCAAATATTTCCAAACAAATCCCACCACCATAACAATACCGGCATTCTTCAGATGTATCATTTTGAAGAACCTACTTAACAAAAAGCGATTGTGTAATGATGGCAATTATTACATTTAGAAAAATACACACGCATTAGTGTCGTGGAGTATGATGGGCGCTAACTACAAAACCATGTCACCTGACAGAAAGACAACACAAGTCAGACGTCGCCGAAGATGCGGCAGACAGCTGGAGAGAAACTGCTGTGACAGGTGACTGTTAATTCAGCGACACTGTGCATTAATTCTGCGACTCAACGCTACTAATACACACTAACTTGTGTCTATAGGTTATATGGATTGGTTTTTATCCAAGGTGTATGCGTTTGAAGATTGGGGACCCCCTTTCAATAATTTGCCAATAATTATTGTTTTAGGGGTTAATTCAATTAAGGGGTTAGGTGTAGTCAGAATTTTCAAGAAATCGATTTTTGTTTTTTGCATTTTTGGAAGCTGCTACAACGGCTGAAGAACTATTTTATGGCCCAGGAATAGTTGACTCGGTGTAAGTTATTAAATAATACGTATATTACTTTACGTAAATTGAGTGTAAAACTTTAAATAAGTTTTTCTCAAAACTATGTTTTTTGAACTGGTGACCACTGTAGCTCGAAAACCGGTCGGTAGATTTTAATGAAATTTATACAGCTTTTTGAAAACATGAAAAGCTAGTGCCTGATCGAAGGATTTTTTTTAAATTTCGATTTGTTATAAACAATTAACTTTTGGTTTTTTTCCCGAAAATCTTGAAAAAAATTTCCTGACGCTGCCATTTTGTTAATTTAAGAAAGAAAAAAAAGCTTCGATCAGGCACTAGATTATCTATTAATAAAACTAATTTTTTTTGTCCGATTGAATTTGGATGAATCTCCAAGGATAAGTGATGGTCACCGCAAGGAGCTTCGGTTGAAACTGGATCAACACAAACAGCCATTACTTTTTAAATTATTAATTTTTTTTTCTAAAATTTCTGTCGAGTCAAGTCGAAACCTTATTTAATGATGCTATGTTTTTACTTTTATAAAATAAAATAATTTACTGGCAAAAAAAAAATTATTTGAAATTGTCATTTTTTCGTGTCTCTGACTACACCTAACCCCTTAATTGCCTTTTTCGGTTTTTCTTGAGAATATTGGTGCATAATTATGTCATTGATAAAGTAACACAATTGTCAATATACAGTTGGTGCAGCAGTTCTTTTTTAAATGGTTACAAATGTCATACTTAATATGTCCAAAAAATCATTATTTAATAAAGGATAGCATATAAGAGAGAGAGAGAGAGATGGGGGGGGGGGGTAAAATTATAATGTTATTTCAGTTGTTAAAGCAAACATTTGAAATATTATGAAAAAATTAAAATATTAAAGTTATAAAAACACTGTCTACTTAAAATTAGTTGTACTTAGCATTCGTTTAATTATTAATGACAGTGACGAGTGAATTTTATGAAAATTTATTCATCGTAGTGTTTTAATTCTAGCATTTTAATTACGCCATCATTTTAACTTTTCAAAGAATTTTTATTTAAAATTAAAAATAAATTGGTAACAAAAAAATCAGCAGTTATTATTCCAGACGATCGCATTAAAAAAAATCTTGTTTAAATGATTTATCTGTCTAAAAATTTACAAAAATAAACCATGATAATTTAATTAATAAAACTATCATTATAATTTTATCTTCCACAACTGTTAAAAAAAGTTAACGAATATCTATATTTATTCATCGTATACTAAATTAACACATGTATGTAAAGTTTGCACGGTTACTCAACTAAACAATAATACAATACAATATTTCCACTTAATTATGTTGATTTACAACATAGTGTTGTTTAACGTCACATAAAATGTGAATATTAATTTAGATTGAAGTTCGGTAATAAAGACTGATATTTAAGTAATGTACGATTCCAACCATTCAAATAGAAAGCCGTCAATATAAAGAGTAAATATTGTACTCCATTATCCAAAAGTGGATGCATTAACAAAGCAAATAATTTTAGTCGTTTATGAACGTTTCAAATATTACAAATTATTTTTGTTTCCATTACATACCAGACACATTCAACCTTTAAACAACGATTTATATCAGTATTTAGTTTTGAATGCCATGTTTTCTAATTAAAATGTAGTATTTTTAAGTGTTTTGTTATGATGGAATTAAGTAAATAATTATAGTAATTAACGTGCCTAACTATGATGAATAAATAATGTTTCATCAACAAGTAAAACATTGACTGAACTTCGATAATCTAATCTAAAACGAAAAGGATAACACGTTCATATACAGTAAAAATGTAAACCCTTTTTTGAAAATATATTTTATAATAAAGTAACATATTGGAATGTATATATTCCCATACATTTATATTATTATATTACTATTAGATTACATTAACAAAAATGGTATCTTCTCTACCACGTACATATCGGCAATTTCATTAAATTACAAACAAGTCTTGAAATTTACAATCGGAAACATGCACATACATATAGAAGTCGATTCCCAAACCGAATTCCCATATACTTTGATAGGACATTCGAACGGGGACATCAAATGTCGTACATATAATAAGCTCCTGGAATGCCCGATTATCCTGCATCTCCGTTGAACTACTCCCGCGCCGATAAGGATAGCTTTCTTTAGCATCAATAGCGTGGCCTCAGATCGGAAGGTCCTGCACTCATTTCTTCTGATATCTTCCCCGCCAAGTCAAGGGAATTGGAATATGTGAGTTTAAGGCTCGTCTCCGAGATGCCATTTCCTTCAGGACGATGTCAATTCTGTGCGGGACTCACCGTTCCAAATACAAATGTCCTGATTTTATCCCAAATCAAACTACAAGCTACATGCGACGTATATATTGCCATCATTCCATATACTTTGTTTTAAAAGAGACAGCCTGTGTGCATCTCGTATACACACATATATACATATATTGTATACATATATTCATATATGATAAAGTACTGACATTCGAATAATGTTTTGTTTTATTCAATCTTAAATTTTATTTTTAGATAAAAAAAACATATTGATAAAGAATTTATGTTTTCTTATGTTATATATTTGAATTATGAAAAACTATTATTTGTACGTATGGTAGTATAAACATGCCTTTAAGTTATGTAGATCTTAATCAATTTATACTCAACCTTTACTTTATATAAAAAAATATATAAAAACACAAATAAAGTAGTATTTATTACTGTCATCAGCATTTAATGAAAATCATAAATATATCAGTTGAAAATGTTCCAAAACTTGTTTGTCAACAAGCTGACGCGACGTCCACAAATACATATACCTACATAAGTACATTACAATACACACATCTGACATACGTGTAGTACACCTTATGATTCATTTGTCGTGAAGTATGTAAGAGTCTTCGGGATTTTATCATAAGATATCATATTTATTGGACAAGATGTTCAAGGGAAACAGTTTATTAAATGCAAGTCATATTTTACGTTTTAAATGGACCCGCTTTGGAATCCTCTTTTGTGGCAGCCGCTTATAAATTTTAACTTGGTTTCCAACTGCACTTGTTGTAATCCTGACAAAACGAATTTATGGATTTGTTTGTGTCGAGAAAATATTATTACCTATTGCATTTAAATTACAAAATGTCTACCAACCTGGCAACCGATATTAATATTTATCTAATTGAATCCAATATATTCAATCGATAAAAGTATATAAGTAAAATGCATATACCAGATTCACCTATGCCAATTATATTTGAAGATAAATAGATATATTTTTTTGTTTGTTAAAAACTGGGTCGAGAATATTTTCTACACATATTGTTCATCGAATTTTACTTTAATATTAATATGTGTATTCAATTTCTAAGTTTAAATACGTACATATGTGGACATATGTATAAAAAATCTGTTGGGTAGATTTATGTAAAATATAAAGTCAGACAACTACTTTAGTACATACAACATAAAAGTAAAAGTTATAAAATATAATAGAAATTAGCATTAAAATATCGTCAAATAAATTCTATTTAAATTGAGATACCAAACAAGTTAACAAATCCTGTAAGATGTTTATGTACGTATAGTATTAATTGTATGAGGCAATATATTTGTAATTGTAAATAACAACTCAACAGTTTTATGTATGTAGATATTAGAATGATCATACGTGTTTATAATAAAAACTATTAAACAAAAGCAGATAAAAAATACATAAAAAGTTGAAGAAGATTTAGATGCGAGAATTTACAAACAGAAAGTAAAACAATTCACTTGTGCAAGAGATAAAAATATATCTTCTGAAAAATGATATACACCCCTAAAAATGATCTGACATAAATTCAACATATCCGCAATAAATAAAAAATTATTCGAGCAAAACACAACACGACCATATTTGTAAATATGTCATGTCAAGAAGAATCGATAAATTTTAACACAATTTCGAAGTAAAGTAATCTTTCTTCGTACGGAGGATAACGTACGTCGTAACCCGATCTACCAAATACAGTATCTCGTATTTATCATGACAATAAATTGTGAGTTATGTTAATAGCCAAATTTAATCATGAACAAAGTCGTATAGACACGTTTTTATTGTAAGGCACCACTGAGAGAAATGTAGTCGACCGCGTATGTACTGGCATTGTCGACGCAGGCTTGGATCCCGCCACCACTCACCTGCCCGACTGCACACCTCTATACATGATTACATTAGCATGTGTCAGTCATAAACTCTGTCCTAGGCACATTGTTTTTGTATATACGATAAGTGTGTATATGTATTTCGGAATGGAATTTAAGTAGGAGAAACGTTTTTCTGTATTTATTGGTACGAGACAAGTAATAAATTGAGTGGTATGTAACTATTTAAAGAATATTTATAGGCTTGCTCATCAACTTTATAATATGGAGAAGAGATAACTCTTCGAGAAAGTTCGTTGCTGATCTTTTTAATAAGATGTTAAGGATGTGGGATAGTTTATTATATATTTCTCTAGCTTATATGTCTATTGGCTTATTAAGCTACGATTTGATTTTTTTTTAAATCTGACGAAGGTCACATTAAATAGCGCTGACATTAATGGAAAATAATTTGAAAGTTATTATAATTTATTTAAAACTCCGTAGATTAAAATTTTAAAACATTCAAATATATCATATTAAAAATTTAATTTTATATCACGACTTTGAATTGATTAAACTAAAGATACATATATTGCAATTCAAATTTCGAAACCTATTAATAATAAATATTGTGTGACATAAAAAACTGAGCGTCAAAAAGTTAATTATTGATAATATCATTATATTAGTAAGGTTAAAGCGTTCCAATCCCAGCGGAGACGTCTTTGGTCTAATAAAATGTCAGTCACTTTTTTAACATTTCTGATCAATGTCCCAACCGCTAACAATAAAGTCCCGTCTCTTCATTATATGAACGGGAAAAAAAGTATAACAGTGCGACAAAGCGCGCGCGTTCATTATCGTCCTCGAGTGACAGAGACACGTGATCTGTTTCTATTCTGTCATCTCTATCTAAGTGACAGCATGAGTGACACTATTGTTCATACCAGCCCATCATATAAGTAAAGAACGGTTTGAATAGGGAATTTTAATTCTGTAGCTTCGCGAAAATAAATAATAGTTGTATGTTAGGTATGAGAGTTATGAAATACATATAAAACACATGCTACACATCTGCTGTCAAGATGAAGGAATTGTTTTCAAAAGACCAGTAACTTTTTAAGTTGAGAAAAATTAATTTGTGACATACTTAGACCCTTATTATTTTATTTTTATGTATTTTAAGTTAATAACAAATAGCATTTTATAATATTACCTACTTAATACATTTTATTCAAAACAAGAAGATTTTGCAATATAATTATACTAGACTGGTAGAAAGGATTTCTCAAACCAAGTAAACCTTGTTTTGTATATAACGAAAACAATATTTTCATAAGATAAGCAATAATCTCTTAACCAACTATAGTATTCTTGAACGAAGGAATAACGTAGTTGGATTAAGAGTATGTTTCTTATTATAAGAAAATATTGTTTTCGTTATATACAAAACAAGGTTTTCTTGGTCCAATACTGTTTTTTTTTCTGTGTATCATTCACCATTGGGAAGCATTGCCACATTATTACCAACTGTTTTAAAGCAGTTTTTCCAACGTTTAGCACCATATAGCTATTCCATCGACAAATATCACATAGCAGGTTTTGGACATGTAACTCTAATTCTCGACGTTTCTGATAAGAACTCTTTCGTCAACTCTCAATTCTTCAGTAGGGGTGGTAATAAAGGCCAAACTTGGGTCATGTTTTACTTTAAGTTATTTATTCTCGGAATCTATGTCTCGTCGTTCTTCAATATACTAGCACAAATAGAATAGATCCTAAAGGTGGCTACAGACGTAACTACATGCTTGACAAGCACGCTTGATCAATCCGTTTGTACAAGCACGTACAATTTCCCTGCACCACCACATGGCCAAGCATGCTTGTACAAGCGGCAGTTTGTTATCACATGTACAGCTGACACACAACTAACGTTTGCTTGTACAAACCTATACGTACTTGGCACACACGTTGAGACTGTTTGTGCAATCGCGGATTGTACAAGCGGTATGATTAAAATTCAATCAAGCGGATTCTGCAATCATAATGCTTGCGCAAAATTATCATACACACGCTACATATATAAGGAAAGTATATGTTAAAGTGTAAATTGATTTTAATATATCTACTACCTTATTACCAGAAGCTGGATACATAATGTCAAATTACTCGAATCAAAATATTGATGATAAATTTCCAATATTTTTCTCTGATAGAATTTAATTATTTTTGCACACCACGTATGCATTAGTGTCTAATGATGATATTGCTGACTAAGCCCAGTAGCATTGCAGTGTCTCTGCACATAATGTACAAGTATCCATTCACGTCAACGATGACCACAGAGAGTTGGCTGTGTTATTAAACATATATTTATGTGTGTACATTAAACATACAATGAGATGATGGACAGCTCGTTACTTCTGTATAGCAGCAGCAGGTGGTGGTAGTGGTGTACAGGCCCGGGGAACACGCGCTCTCATGTGTATATGAGTATGTGTGTGATGAGGCATTTGTCATAACACTACAGTTCTACCTATGTGGTAGTGATGATGAAAAATTACATAGATACAAAAAATAGGACGGTGCTTATTGTGTGATTAATATATTTTGTTTTATAAGAAAAATAGGTATGTTCACTTGTATAATGAATTTTGTATGGTTAAGTGCTACTGGTGTTCATGTTTTGATGAATTAGTTCATTTAAATGTTGGTTTTATTTAAGTGTTACATTATTTAAATTCAAAACCTTTAAAAGTATAGTTGTGTTCAAATTTATAAAATATCTATTAAACAAGATTATAATTATATGTAAGTGTATTGTTTAAACTATATTTCCACTCATTAGTTACCTAATTATTTCCAAAATTATTAACTCTTAACTGAACTGGAAAATATCAATCAATAAGTATATTTCATTTTGATATCTGTCTCTTGAATGCTACAATTATTAAGATTTGTGATAACTGACAACATTGGAATCATCAATCTACTCGTAACAAAGAAATAGATTCAAAGGTGCACTACACTTTAAGTCCAATTAATAATTATAAACTCAGATACATACACTGGTAGAAGAGATTTCTCAAACCAAGTAAACCTTGTTTTGTATATAACGAAAACAATATTTTCTTAAGATGAGCAATAATCTTTTAAACCAACTATAGTATTCTTGAACGAAGGAATAACGTAGTTGGATTAAGAGTATGTTTCTTATATTAAGAAAATATTGTTTTCGTTATATACAAAACAAAGTTTTCTTGGTCCAATACAGTTTTTTTTCTGTGTATATCTGAGTTTATAATGTACATTATTTATTCTTAATAATGTATGAGCCTGTGTATTTCCGTTTTGTCAGTTTGTTGAAAAACAGGCTTAAGAATATTATAGCATTGTATAAAGTTTAACACGGTTAAATATAAAGTATATTACCTTATTAATTAATACATGTACATGTAAATATAAAAATAAGAACTACACTATCTAAATCTTGATTTATTACTCTATACTCATTATAAGTTTAATTTACAATTAACCCCTTAAGAAAACAATGTAACCATGTTATCGGCAAGTACATGCAAAATAATAACATTGTATATTTACATACATGTAACGTGTAGGTTTTTTCTTTTCATTGTGGAGTAAAAATGTTAGTATATTATAATATTGTATTTATATTTGCCGAGTACACACATGTAAATGGAATTTATTAAAATAAGTCCTATTCCGCACCTGTGTTGCATAATAGAGAACTACTCTATTGAGATGTCCTATTGACGTTTGTAAAACAAATGTACCATTGTTTAGAAACTGGGCACGATTAGAAAATAATGGGACAGCATTTAATACATACTGGCATTTTCGCGCTTGTAAAAAATGTATCTGCCGACATTAGAGATGTTTCACACTGACGAGAAAAAATGCCATTCAATATTTTTTTTACAGCTTTTCTAGAAATTAAAATTAATAATTACACATCCGGGTTTTTAGTGCTATTTTTTTATTATGTAAGGATGTGTGTAATATTGACCGGGGCCCAAAATACCTAACTAGCAAGAATCGAATTTCAAAATAAATATTGAATATATATATAAAGTTGTGGAGTTTTAAGTAAGCTTTTTAGGTCTTATAAGCTCAAGTTCGTTATTTCGAATTAGCAAAAAAATTCCCATCCAAAATATAAATTTAATTTATCTAATGCAAATTTTGTTAAGATGGGAATCCTTATTTCTTAAGCATATTCCCATTATTAAGGTCTTTTCTCTTCATTAATTTAGGTCAAATATCAATTTTATGACAGTATAATATCCAACTTTTGTGTGAAACCTTGAGAAGGCGATCGAAAAATTAAATAATTTACGAAATTCGGAAGAAAACCTAAAATTAAATTGACATTTAAATATTTGTAATATCTTGAACTTAAATAGTGTCCGTGTGAAATAGCCCGAACGCATTACAATTTAATACCTTAGATTTTTTTATACCGGCAAGTTATGTTTGGTCGTGTCGTAAATTCTGTTTATTGCGGACGACAGATTTCGCTATTTTACATAGTTTTGTGAAATTCCTTACTAATGTGATGAATAATCATTGCAATATACTGTTATGAAATTTATTACTATCGGATGAGATATTACTGAAGCAATTAAAATTAACATTTACAAAAAATTGTTTGCATATTTGTGAAAAACTAACAAATTCCTTGTTTTTATCAACTAATAATATCTTCCGAGAGACTTATTAATTAATTAAGCATTTTAAAGTCATCAGTTAATTTTAATTTGCCCAAAAAATACATCCTACTATTGCTTCCCAATATCAAAATATAGCGAAGATTTTTTCATATAAATCATTTTATAACCTTATCTCTTTTCATTTATAACAGTGATACGTTCGTGACACACGCCCCGTGTATTCTTGCCTTTATAAATAGAATATTATACGAACCAAAGACTTGGACTGTATCAAATACATTTAGATTGGTTTAACAATATGTCTAACAATAAGTAAACACTTGAGAATCGAGTTTCAATAAAAAGCTCTGCATGTAACAAAAATAATAAATAAAATATTATTCGACGAAACATTCACTAAAAAATATCAATCACGAATGAGAGTTGTCAATACTTCCAGTAAAATGCCTGAATTGGACAAGTAAAGTACTTGAAGTAAGTACACACAAAAAAACTGTATTGGACCAAGAAAATCTTGTTTTGTATATAACGAAAACAATATTTTCTTAATATAAGAAAAGTACTCTTAATCCAACTACATTATTTCTTCGTCCAAGAATACTCTATAGTTGGTTTAAGAATATATTTCTTATCTTAAGAAAATATTATTTTCGTTACATACAAAACAAGGTTTACTTGGCTCAAGTAAACCTTTCTACCTGTGTACTTAAAGAAAATTTGAAAATAACAAAAATCACTTGGTACTTCAAGTACTTTAACTTAGTATTTGGTACTTGTATTTCAAGTAATATAACTGAGTACTTGACACATCTCTGCCACGAATGCTCGATTAAAACAATAAATAAGGGAAGGTATTGATCTTTCATTGGCAATAATGAATATTTAAATAATTTATAAAACTTAAAAACTATACAGCAAACATGCAGAGTTGATGACTGGAATCAAAAGGGCGTACATTCGTCGCCGCATGGAAATGACATATCACGTGTCTGTGCGCTAACGTGCCTCGACGGGTGGAAGAAGGCCTTACATGTGTGTGGATTTTGAGGTGACATATTCATCCATCCGCCGACCTGTCTGTCGCATGTCCATTCATCGTCTTGACACACTCTCTTTATTTTCTTCTCAAAATAACATGTCTGGACGCGATGCAGCGGCCCGCTGATCAAGTGCACATAGCGAGTACTATAGAACTGTGTGCAGTGTTTGCTTGGACGACTGTACTCGGCGACATGAGGTGGCGATGATTTAATTGGAATTCGTTGTTTTAATTTTTATTTCTTTGATAAGGATATGTTAAGTTTTATGCATTTATTTTTTATTTTTTAAGTTATATGATATGATCGCTTGATTTAAAGATTTTTTATCCGTACAACTTTTGGAAAAAACTGCGTATTACGAAATAATTCCACGAATAAAGTATTTCGAATCTAAAAAATGTACATTATGGAGCTTCAATTGTGTAAAAAATCATTTGAAATTATTTTCAAATGATACTGTCAAAAAAATTAAGAATATCAAAGCTTATGGGAAATCAATTCAATTTACAAATAAATATGAAAAGGAAAATTTAAATATTTGAAATTACAGAGTTTCCAATATTTTCCTCTAATTTCATACCTTTCAACATAATTTTTAACTCTTATGTATAAGAAAATTAGTATAGATGTTATTTGGTTTTCCAAAAATGGTGATTCCATTTCCACTTATTGTTAGATGTGCCTCAAACAGCACACAAGAAAAAAATGTTTCATTTAGAATAAAAAAGTTACGTAAAATTGATTTACAGACATACTATTTTTATATTATGAGACCACATTATTTTAAACGACATACCACAATATTAATTAATATTTAATAACTAAGAAAACCATACTTCAATTAAAAATAATCATGTACCAACGATAACGAAAACAAAAAGAGTAGGTAAGTTTTATTTTATTTTTCAAACATTAAATCAAAGGACAAAGACTCGGGGGCGGGGAATAATGCTATAAATAAAATAACGTCGAAGGAGTAAATAATGTTTATGAGAAATGCCTCAGTGAGGTTGAGTGTATAATTATGAAACAAGATTGACAGGTTCTTATGTCTGACTTTGATTGATATGTCTGAAGGTTATACTTTTTTTTAATGCGATATTATCGATGAAGATAATTTTTTAATACATATTGAGATCATATAATTCGATAAATAAATTGTAGGACGCAGTTTCATGTAAGTATATACAAGCTAAGGATAATTTTATGGGAAGTCATTTTTTATTTTGCAATTATATTGGTTAAAAAAAAATTTATTGGAATATAACAAAAAAATATATATACAAAAACTATAGGTCGTAAATTTTATATCCCAACGATAAAATTTACATTATTCATTGTTTTATCTAGTATGACCTATGTTATCATTATTTATTTTATTTTATTAAATAATTTTATTATGTAGGTATAAAGGTAGTATTCAAAATAGTTATACATACATTTTTTTCTCAATTTAAGCAATAACTATTTAATACTAAAATGTATAAATCATCTAAAGCTTTTTTTGTACAGTGAAATATTATTGCATCATTTTATAGGAAATATAGTGCATTAAAAAATATCTTACGATCAATTTGTTTGCTTGTTTATTCCAACATGATAGGAAAACTACTGAACCGATTTTGATGTGACTTTCAATGTCAAAAAACCTAGGCACTATCCTATAATTGGTTATAAATTAGAAAAACAATTGTTATTTTCTAATAAAAAAATGTAAAAGATTTGAATCGTTAAATAGGCAATAAAAGAATGAATAATTCCCACGAACAAATTAATTAACTTATAAGTTATAAGTTGTATAAATACAAAGTGAATAAACTTTTTTCTTCGATATCAGAACTTTATAACGTGCGTGGACTGTATTAATACCTTCAACGTACACATCCATAGATAATGATCAGTTCGAACATGTATTTCAAAATATTTATTATCTAGACACATGCAAACCACGGTATCCACCGGTTGTTTACCTCTGCTATATATACCTACATACGCGGATAACCAATTTACCACGAATCAATGGTTATTCTGTTCACATTATTTCAAAGTAAACAATATTACTGACTTTTAATCGTACGTTATTATTACAATCTGATTTATAAAATATAAACGCTATACTAATACGAGTAGGTACGTATTTTATTAAAACTGTATAGAAAAATTAGATAAATTATTATAAAATTTTATTTTGAAAATTTTTGAATTTATTTATTTTTATAAAATGTCATGTACGATTGCATTAATGTCACATACCTAATAATTATTCAATTTGTGTTAATTTTATTTAGTTTTAGCAAAGTTGTTCTCCTATTAAAAAACAGATGGTTTCAATAGTGCTAAGTACCGTACTATAAAATGTTATAAGTATATACTAAAGTACGTGTGACGATTTCTGATAATTTTTTTAATAAAAGTTAACACCAGTTTAAAAAAATGCATTTTCAGTAATGAAAAAAATATGATTTCAATAAATTCATAAACACTAGACACATTACACATTTACGTTACCAAAATTACAGGTAAACAAACATACACGTAACCATTTTCCCGTGAAACAACTATAAACAAAATTCTTCATAAAATATTCAGAGCATAATCACTTCACAAAGGGAAGCACGTACAGGTGGACACAAAGACAAACAGGCATAATTAACCGCAACTGTAAGCAAATTAGTAATCCTAGAGCGCAGGCAAGGATGTCCGTGGAAGAAACCCGCGCGTTTATATCTGGACGCGGCGGCTCGGGGCGGGGGTGTGAATCATGGGGCCTGGTGACGACGACAACTCCTTTGTTTTGCCTTGATGGATGCTAATGAAAGACTCGGCTTTGCTGCATTTATGCGCTGCTGCCCTGTCATAAGAACAAGCGAATCTACAGTACCTATACATCTACAAGCTACTCTACTATATACTGTCACGTAAAAAATACATATATCAACTTTGATACATTAAAACATATGTGATAGTGCGTTTTTGTATTTTAGATAGATTTCTTATTTATTCATATCGCTTTAATTTATTCTATTTATTAATTAATTTAAATACAAATACACTGAAACAAAAAAAATGGTATTCTTAAACTCCAAATTTCTTGAGTATAAGTTTTTTTACCATCTATAGCAATAACATATCGTCGCTTATCTAATAACGCCGCTCAAGTCGAAAATTAGCGGTTTTTTACATTTTAATGTCATTGGATAGAGTTACTCATTGCGCGTCGATCTACCAATCACATTCTAGACGTTTCGGACAATAAGAGACCAGAATTAAAAAAATCGTGATAGCGCGCAAGCCAGTAGCCTATATAAAACATACACGGTTTATTCGCTCTCCTGTAAAGTTGGTTAAAATGACTTGAGCGGTGTTGTTAGATAAGCGACGATTCGTATAAGTATAGTTAGGTTATTTTTTCAATATGTTTTGTATCTACTCCATATACACTGGTAGAAAGGATTTCTTAAATCAAGTAAACCTTGTTTTGTATATAACAAAAACAATATTTTCTTAAGATAAGCAATAATCTCTTAAACCAACTATAGTATTCTTAAACAAAGGAATAACGTAGTTGGATTAAGAGTATGTTTCTTATATTAAGAAAATATTGTTTTCGTTATATACAAAACAAGGTTTTCTTGGTCCAATACAGTTTTTTTAACTATATACATATGTGTATAATATGTACCTACTTTTTGAATGAAATATGAATACAATACCAACCATATTTTTTCCGTAGTAACTATCACACTGTCACGTGACTTAAAAAGTGATCAATCCATCATTTCCAATAAATTAAATTCGAATGTTTTGCACCTAACATGAAAATATAATAAACTATGTAAATTAATTAAGTCCACTTAAGCAATTAACTATAATTAAATAAATGTACAAAAAACACATATACATATCAAATACCATCTACACACGTAGATATTATTACAAATTCAATTAGAGTAAATAATTTCATATAACTGGCAAGTGCTTATAAAAATGTCTCTTTATTGTTCATTACTTTATATCTTCGAATCAAATTAATTCTGAGAAAACGGACACGTTCAACCAATCGAATCGATATCGTGACAGCAGGGGATTAGAACAAACGTCCTCCCGTACCACGTGACTGTATCTAAATATTGACCGTTGCACGAGTCCAATCCAACATTAATATGTATTTAGTATTTATGAATTGATGTTTCAGAACTCGTTTATTATGTCACCTTTTCGGGGATGAAAATTTATCGTTTTTTTATTTATTTTTTCGTACGTATAAGACGATTTAAAAATATTTCAATGGAAATTTTTATAATATATTCTGTAAACTAAGACACTCTTATTGATATTAAAACATGCCTTTTTAAATTTAAAAGTTTTGTCAAGATAAAATTTAAATAAGTAATGAAGACTTTTTTTTTAATTTAATTTTCTGAATATAATTCAATAATACATATAGTTATATTAGTGACATACTGTTACATAGATAGCAAATACAAATAAAATGATATACCTACAGCCATAAAACGCATCATGTAAATAGTCTATTAATAATTTTTTGTTTATGTTCACGGTAACAGGCGTTCTGCGATTCGAACTCCACACAATAATTACATTCTATGACAGCCGCAATTCCGATGATGGAAGGGTATGGTTCCTTACGGATACCATACAATAATGGGACACATAACGCTGATATATGACGACGTGCGGTTATCAAACCAATATGGGCACCCCTTACAACGATACACAATTGCCCATAAATTCTCTAAGTCAATATAGCTTGCACAATGTTCTTGATTGAAACCCATCCCGCATGATCTGTGCCTGCCTCACCCATCCCACTAAAGCACCTCCTATCCCCCCTACCCCCAAATACCGCTGTCAACTATTTAAGTAAGCTATACCTTTATGTAGTATATGATCACTGTCTTCTATTGCTTATACTTGGTAAATTTTTAAGTATTTTTATAATTTTTTGTACTACTTATATCCACGTTAAAGTCATATCTCTCACTTGTTAGTAGTTCACTGATCAACCCCCTTATGAGAAAACGTGATTATAACCTTCTTTATAGAATAAGAATAGCATTAAAAAATTAATTAACATAATTAAATAAAACACGCATTAAGTATCAAATTCTAAATTCGCTTTGACTTAAAAGCTGCTAAAACTCGTTCAAAATAAATACTACTTTGAAATAAAAAAACATGTAAATCTCTATTTTGGACTCAAGGAAAGGTAACGAATGAGATAACTTTCCTAGGGATTTCTGTTACTGCAGTCGTTCGACTTTGGTAGTTTGTTGCATTTGATTTAATTTAGACGTTAATGGACGTAACATAGAGAAAATTCAATCATCAAACTTGGACATCGTGCTTTTCAGTAGCGTAACTAAAAGTTTTGAGGTTATCTCTATTAACTGCTATATTTTGTATTTCCATTTCTATAATTGTGAAACTAATGTCCATTATTGTTATATTAATAATTTATTATATTTCACAAAGTCTTCATGAAACATTAAACTCATGTTTCCTGAAATATGTGTCAAAAAGAAACATTTTAAAAGACGTTGAATTATGGAAATCTTTGAATATATCGGTATGTAGATATTAAAAACCTAATGTGTGTTGTTTGACATTCAATCCACCAAACTTTTCAAATGTTCTTTGTATTCAAAAGTTTGATAAATACTCGTTCCTTCTAAAAACATATTTTTAACTTTTACAGTTATATAAACCTTTCAATGAATAAAAATTTAATATAGTACGACCTCTCTAATTCTTATTTTTAAAATGAGAATATTAGCAATTAAATTTACTATAATTCATATTTGAAACTTGTACAAGTACATCAGATAACATAAAGATTAGTCAGTATATTAGAAAAAAGTTTAAATCCCAAATACAGACTGATTTAGGTTGGAATTTTTATAAATGCGAAAAGTAAATTTTTCCGGAGGTAAGTAATTTAATGAACATACTGTATAAAGTTTCTTGATTTCCCATTGCTAGGCCTCATTTTGCAAAATATTTTTTTTTATAAAATTTGACATAATGTACTTTCGACTAGAGCTGGGCGCGTGAGTAATTTTTGCTCACGATCACGAACGCTCACGAGCAAAATTTTTTTAGTCACGCCCGCTCACTCACGGTCTCAGAAATAAAAATCACGATCACGCACGCTCACGAATTGTATTTTTTTACTCACGCCCGATCACGCACGGCGGGTCACGGTCGTGACACGATTTAATAATATGAAATAAATAAAATTTTTAATTAATTTTTTTTTCGTGCAATATAATATGTGTATACTTTATATTTGTATTATTTCTTTTAAACTACATTTTTAGTGCAAATAATAACAAAAAAATGGATAAAATGGAAATAAAACATAGTATGTATAATGTAATAGTAAACACCAATACATTTTAAAATCTGGGGGATTATTAACGTGTCGACAGAGGGATTTTAAATTTATTTCAAGTTGGCAACGCTGACTATTAAATTTTACAGTGCTTCTTCTTTGAAATTCTTATTGTAGTCAATTGTAGCATTTCGTATTAACAATTAAATATGTGAAACGAATCCAAACGTATCATTCTAAAAATATGCATAGTCACGACTCACGGACTCACGCACGACAAAAATTTACTCACGCACGGTCACGCACGATTGTTTTATTGTTACTCACGATCACGCACGCTCACGATCCAATATTTGAAAATCGCTCACGCTCACGCAGGTCACGGCCGTGACACGGCGTGACCCGAAGAATTCACGGCCCGCGCCCAGCTCTACTTTCGACTGACCAGTCATTTTTTTCTGTGTTATTTAAGGAGACCAGTAATTTATTTTTGTTGTACCTCACGCTTATTAGTAGCGAGCTTTCTTATACCAATGCAAATCATCGAACCGCATTATATATAATTTCTTTTAAACTACACGAAATGTATTCACAATATTTGCATACTAAATATGAAATTTAAATTTTCATATTGCCCTGATCTATATAGAGCATATTAGAACACGGGATGCTGTTGGTTGGTACATAAATCTTTGTTGTGGAGCGATTCATCAGAGCTCATTGTGAACGGACTGCAGCAAGCTTCAAATGGTATAAAACCGAACGACCAATATTTCACAAGTTTTGACAAGTCAGATGGCTTTTCCATCTCTGCTAGACGCACGAATTCTGGACACCTGTGCTTGTACACACACCGCGTCAAGCGTCTCACAGTGAAAAACAGGAGAAACGTACGTATTCAAAACTTTATAGTTCAGGAAGACTTTCAGTCAATTATATTATACAAACAGAATTTAACAAACTCGAATAAATATTATACAAATATGCTTTATTTTAGTATTTATTATGTTATGAAAATCAGTTTCTATGTTGATGGTTTAAAATTAATTAAAAAATTTTATCTAAAAAAAGGCGCAAAATGTCGAAATCTGATTTATATTTGTTTTTATAAGTATTCCATCATAAGTACGGTGATGTACGTATTAACCAAATTGTGCTCAAAATGACATATGGGTAATACAGAGCACTTTTGCTTTAAAGTATTTTACAATTTATAGCAAATGGGTCAAATAATCCCTAGGAATCTGTATATTTAAAATAAATTAGAAGAAACAAAAACAAATTATTTTTTTTATAATAAGATTTTTTTCAAAACGGAAACTACTGTAATTTAGCCCGTTAAAAATTATTTTTTTACATCGGAAATGTTCGAATAAATTAGCAAATATTACGTTTAAATATATTTTAAATAAACTTGAATTTTTAAACTGCATTTAAAAGAAATGCACTATATTATTATCGTCGATAATATTTAATTTTTTATAAACGATTTATTATTGTTTTTAATCCACAAACTATGAAATAATCCCAGATTTTTAATTTCCCAACAATTCAAATAATATCCATTATAATATCAATTTAATTTCATGACTAATAAAACCTTTTGATAACGATATACCAAGCGCCACAATTTCCCAATTCATAAAAAAATATACCGCAATATAACCGCCAATCAGCTATTAAAATATTCATCGATATTGAGAAAACGTCTATACTAATGACAAATATCAAATAAACATACATCAAAATGAGACCTAGCATGTAAACAACCATATTAGCAAGTTTTTACATGACGTGATAAAGATTCACGTTATGAATAATTAAATCTAAAGCTTCTCTAGTCTCTGAACATTTGTCAACCAAGTAATTCATTTCACCATTTATAATTTTTCAGATAATATCCCAAAACCAGTTTTATGATTTAAAATTGAAATCAACGTCACATTTCAACGTGAGCATTATAATTTATAATAATTAATTTCAGTATAACCGGTGTAATAAAATATATCAATAATAAATATTTGTAAAAACGAAAAATTGTTTTTAACTTTCCTGTTTTTGTCATTCTAAAATTGAGATATTATTGAAATAAAATTAAATAATCGATTCAAAAAACAACTTCTATTTTTCTATTACACGTGTTGTAAATTTATTTACTTTATATCGCATTAATCATTTAATTGCAAGGTTAATTATTATGTTATTATTCAGAGTTATCTCATATTTACAACGCTATCAGTTAAGAGTACACCTATCCCTCGATTTACACAGCACTTGTTCTACACGGTTTATAAATTGATAATTTTCAAAAAACTAGTAAAAAAGTTTATTCCGCTCCATATACGACTATACAAAGATTTGAAGGCATTTTTGAATTTTTTCCTTCGATAACCTGATGAAAAGAACAGGGGATTCCCGGACTTGTAAAATGTACATTTAGAGGATAATTAAATGTTAAGTCTTTTTTAATTTTTTCTTCCTAATGTAAAATAAATTAAATATCTACTTATATTACTTTCATATGTTTGTTGTTTTATGAACTAAGAACAATTTTGAGTTTTTCAAGATGTCTGACTTTTGTTTTACTTAAATAAATTACTGAATTATGCACATTTTTTTTCGTTTTACATGATTTTACTTAGCAAAATCCAAAATTTCAGTTTACACAGTTTTGTACAAAACGTATCTACCATGTAAATCGAGGGATAGGTGTATAATTTTTTAAATGTTATTCATATCCAAAAACTTTATGAAAAGTTTTAAATAAATCATTCATAAAGTTTGCGAAAAAGTAAATAATCGAAATATTTCGTTTTTAAACAATGTTGCTTTAATTAACGGTAAAATATGTGTATAACTTCAATACATTTCCAAAACTATTTATAAAATAAACATTCTCACAAACTCACGATTTCCTTTCATTGTTTATACAAACTTACATCATTTACAAATGTATGTTTTGAAATTAATTAACATCCTGGTGGACAAACCAATTAAATAAAAAAATGTATTCATCTTTAAATGACTCGACGTATTGGGAAAAAGAAGCACACAGTTCAAGTAAATAAAACCTCAAACACTCGTACCAACATACCAAAATTAGACAAACATTTGACACGTAATAGCGAGTATCTTAACAGTGGTAACATTAACTGACATTAATAAGCTTTTATCTAGCAACCTGGGTAAACACGTTTGTCTATTAATAAAGACATCAACTCTACTTTATACAAGTACTTATAACTAGTTAATTTCGATACATCACAGTTTTTTACAAACCGTTTGAACGAAATAAATTGCACGATGCTTTTGTATTTTTTTATTTCTATAAACAATTGTTTGCTTAATAAATGTTTATTGACCTCTCTTGATTTGATTGTAAGTGATTAGATTAATGATAATGCATTTTTGCCAACTGTCAGCATTTACAAGAACGTTTAGAGAATACGTATTTTTTTTAAATTGGTATCGTTTTTGATTGGATAACTATCATTTACGAAAGTTTCTTTTAAAACAAAATTTATTTTTGATCAATATTAATTTGACGTTGTATGCTCTAAATTACATTTGAAGTAGTGCATTTAAATCTTTCATTTCTATGGACACTGGTAGAAAGGATTTCTCAAATCAAGTAAACCTTGTTTTGTATATAACGAAAACAATATTTTCTTAAGATAAGCAATACTCTCTTAAACCAACTATAGTATTCTTGAACGAAGAAATAACGTAGTTGGATTAAGAGTATGTTTCTTATATTAAGAAAATATTGTTTTCGTTATATACAAAACAAGGTTTTTCTGTGAAGTTTTCGTAAATGAAATGATGTTATTAACCATAAATGGTAATAATAACATCATTAAAAATGTAAATCGTAAATGTTTACATTTAAGATTTACCTTTCTTACAAAATATTGATCTTAGGCACATGCCAAGGCTAGCTGTCTATTCGTTAAGATATGCTCTAATCTTGTAATACAAGAGATTCTATTCGATTTTTAACTAATAACTTTTGAATAATTATTTGGTCAATATTTTATCGCACATTACAGTAGATATTTTTACCACGAAAGCCTATAAGCTTAGAAAATACTTTTTTTACTAGAACTCATATCAAAATCTCATCAATGCATAATTAATAAGGTTAATAAATATAAAACCATCAACGACAGCAACACGACAACATTATAAACAATAAATTTGAATTGCACAATACTTTTTATTGAGTGTCTCTCACTCAACAAACAAACAACAAGAGTTCTAATGGTCGATGTTTACTCCGCAGTGAACAACTGTTCCTACACTTTTGTGCAATGATGCTCGTGACACTTCTGGTAATAAATTACCATCAATACGTACAGACATATCGTCATTGTCACTCACAGGGGACACTTTTCACATAATTTATTGCAAATATTAATATGTTGCAAAACGTGCTCCTCTACTCGCTTTACACCCGTCCATAAATCATAAAAGCAATGTCACAATATACAGGGTCCTCCAATAGTGCGTCCGGCATTCCTAGCGCACTTCTCGAAGGAGATAGAAAAAAAAGTTTGGTACATAATATTATTGGTTTGAAAAGATCGACGTCGTAAAATTATTTTCAATAATACAGGGTGTCCCATTTTTGCGCTGTAACAAAAACAAACATTTTTTTAAATGGAACCCCCTATAAATTTTTCAGTATTCCGATGTCATATTTTAACCTCCACATGATCATCTATTCATTTTTTGATTTAGTGACAGTGTTGCCAAATTATAAATTTTTTTCCGAAAAATAATACATAAACAGGGTCAACTTTAAAAAATCGTAGCGACCTCGTTTTTTTTGAAGCGATTGTTTTTTTTAATAATAATATTAGTCCTGATAAAGAGTAACATTTTGATAATAACCAATTTGAATTTAGTTATACAGGATGTCCATAAAAAAATGTCAAAATTTACAAACTTCAAAATGATAAAACTCATTTTTTTCAAATGTGACTACCCTTTTTTTATTTCTCTATTCGATGCAGTTTTTTCTCCTTTTCAATTTGTATGGGAGATGTCCTATGTCTAAACCCCATAGTTTCTCAGATATTCAATACTTTTAATAAAATTAACCTTTTTATTACACTTTTATGCACTGAAGTAGGCCGTGCTGATGAAAAACACATGCCGGCGAATTGATTTGAGCCTGTATGAAAATAGAAGACATTTAGAACATTTATTTTGGTATTTTATCTTTTATGTTTTTTCAATTTTGTAACTTTTCATATTTTTTTTAAATAAAATAAATCATTTTTTTACATCAGTATTATCCGTTTTAACTATTAATTTTAATCAAATATTTCATTGATACTTAAGTACTACATTTTGTCATTTGTTTCTCATCAGCACGACCTACTTCAGTGCATAAAAATGTAATAAAAGGGTTAATTTTATTAAAAGTATTGAATATCTGAGAAACTATGAGGTTTAGACATAGGACATCCCCTATACAAATTGAAAAGGAGAAAAAACCGCATCGAGTAGAGAAATAAAAAAAGGGTAGTCACATTTGAAAAAAATGAGTTTTATCATTTTGAAGTTTGTAAATTTTGACATTTTTTTATGGACATCCTGTATAACTAAATTCAAATTGGTTATTATCAAAATGTTACTCTTTATCAGGACTAATACTATTATTAAAAAAAACAATCGCTTCAAAAAAAACGAGGTCGCTACGATTTTTTAAAGTTGACCCTGTTTATGTATTATTTTTCGGAAAAAAATTTATAATTTGGCAACACTGTCACTAAATCAAAAAATGAATAGATGATAATGTGAAGGTTAAAATATGACATCGGAATACTGAAAAATTTATAGGGGGTTCCATTTAAAAAAATGTTTGTTTTTGTTACAGCGCAAAAATGGGACACCCTGTATTATTGAAAATAATTTTACGACGTCGATCTTTTCAAACCAATAATATTATGTACCAAACTTTTTTTTCTATCTCCTTCGGGAAGTGCGCTAGGAATGCCGGACGCACTATTGAAGGACCCTGTATAACGTATAAATTCGGGATTGTTAAAATCAAAAAGCTTATGGTGTACAATGTTTTGATCATGATCCTCACTTGATTATAGACTTTTAAATATTGTTAAAAAATGTTTTAGATTCAACTGCCCGCGTAAAGTGTAATTTTTTAGATTCTTTTCGAATTAAAAACTTATTTAAAGGATATCATATCTTGTTTTCATAAGTAATAAATAATATTCGAGTGAAATTTTAACGAATGACTAATTGTATTATACTGTACCATTGTGTAGATTGTTCTCAGCAAAATTGAACTTACCTGAAAGAGAAAAAGTATATTTTAGTACAAATAATATCACATATGTATTATAATTATAATCCAGTAATAATAATAAACAAGTATCAAAAAATGTATAATTTAATAACCTTTCCGTTACATCATAAGATGAATATACATAGCGATATGATTTACTCTATCTCAGTAAATATATTAGCATCTTAAAAGTTACAACGTTTATAAACATTAATTAAAATAGCAATATAAAAATAATATCCAAAATAAACGTCGGAATCTTCAATACCAGTGAAACACATAATTTACTCAAAACACTATTAAATCCATTTTAAAAATGTACATAAAACAATCCCGTATGATCTACAACATAAATATCAAGAAACATCCGGATAACATTATATTTAATGAACAAAAAACATGCATACATATTTCCAACATCACAAGTATGATCCATTTGTTTGTCATCAGTGACTGAAGTTTTTGATTAAAATAAAAATAATTTGTCACTGGCATCTGATACAGTGACGTGAGACATGTCTTAACGGAAATATATATACGTCCCATTCTAACCTAACTGACAGCCATTATAACAGTGTGATGTTTGAGTTATAATGTATGTCATAAATCAGCTAATATTAATGATTGGAACTATACCAGGGGAGATTAAAATACTTAGGATGGTTTAATTGTTTCAGATATAAAATAACATACAGTTTATACTTCTACATTATTTCTGAAATGGCTATTATAATTCATCCTTTAGGTAAATTTTACGATTACTTATTAGGTAAGTATGAAATAAAAAATCATTATTTTTATTGGCTATGTTCATCGTTAAATGCATTATAATTATTTGGAAGTAAAGAGAAAAAGTTGCTACGTAAATTTTTTTATCGAAAATTTTATGAATGCTAAATCTATCAACTTGTGAAAAATATTAGATTTCACGATAATTATAACTTTATTTAGTGTAAATTTCTTACTAAATAAAATTTAAATTAAAAATTTTACTACCCAAATAAGTGTTTTATAATTGGTTAAGTGCTTTTTTGTGTGACACATATGTATCTAAAAGATACCAGTACATTAGTGAGAAGATTTGAAATATAAAAATATCATACATTACATTTCATTACAATCTAGCAAAATTAAAACACGGATAACATAATATGTGATATAAGGCGCACATATGGGCTGATGGATTTTGTAAATTTGAGACAAGTTTGATGCAGTGATGAGAAGTGGCTTCAGCACTTCCTAGCTGAACGATGTCGCAGCGAAGTTCTTGATTGATTCATTGCCAACACGTGGTGACACTCCGGCCTCAGAATAACTCAGTCTCTGGCGACCTCCGCCGACTTGGATCAATGTATTGTGAAAACAATTGCAATGTTTAATTGTCTATATTATATTTATCAGTAAGTACATGTTCTATTGTACAAGAATTATTATGATTCTATAGTTTTACAAAATCATGTGTGAAGAATTTTATTGGCACAAATAAGTTTTAGTGAATTCCATAGCCCATATTTTAATAAATAAAATTGTGTAAATAATTATAAGAAAATATTTGGTTAAAAACGAATTACCTAATTTAGTGTATATGAATTGATAAAAATCAAAGGACCCCGCAGAAACCTTATGGAAAAGGAGTTTCGGTCAAACTCTTTGAAGCTTTGGATTATGATAGTCCTTGATGAGTATATCAAAAGTGTCAATGGGCACTAAGTCCTAAAAACTCAAACTTTTAAGATATAGCCCTCTGAAGTTGGGGATCATGATTGTCTTTAATTTGCAATAAAAAAAATTGTAGAACCTTAATTTTCGCACAACTTTTTGTATGTGTTCCCAATGACATCTATAATCGATTGCCACCATAAAAAGTCAACTTTTCAATTCATTGAAAAATGACAACACTTAAATCTTATTGTTACGTTTTTTTAATTATAAACAAATCTAATTGTTTTATAATAAAAAATTGGTTTATAATAAAAAAAAACGTAATAATAAGATTTAAGTACTGTCATTGGCTAAAGAATTTAAAAGTTTACTTTTTTTTGGTGACAATCAATTATATAAGTCTTTGGGAACACATACAAATAGTTGTGCGAAAATTAAGGTTCTACAATTTTTTTTATTGCAAATTAAAGGTGAGCATGATCCCCCACTTTAGAGGGCTATATTTTAAAAGTTTGAGTTTTTAGGACTTAGTGCCCATTGACACTTTTGATCTACTCATCAAGGACTATCACAATCCGAAGTTTCAAAGAGTTTGATCGAAACCCCTTTCCCATAAGGATTCTACGGAGTCCTTTATATTTGAAATATGAAAAATGATATAAGTACAATATTTTTCTAAAGTACTGATCTGTGTGGATGGTGTGTATAGTAAATGTATAACGATAGTAGCAAGTCTAGAATAACACGAAGTTAAATCTTTGAGGAGGTGCGTATACCAGCTCAGATGTATGACCCGCCATCTATCGTAGTTATATGTCGTTCAAAACTGATGTCACAAACATATAAATCACTTTTACGATGCGGTCAAAATTTAATTTTGGAAGTTATAAAAATAGCGCTTTTATGTGTTTCTCCACAGATTTGTTTCGACCTACACGCATTTTTAATATCGGCTAACTAAGCGTTTTTAAGATAATAATAATACAATGTACTGATAAACAAAACGCTCGTTGAAAATTAAGGATGACCTTGGAACCAATTAAATCACTATAAACATTTTTATATAAAATTGTAATATATGCAAGAAATTGTTTTGAAACTCGCGGTAATATAATTTTGTTAATTGATTGAGAGATAAAATTAATTTGCTTTTGCAAAAAAATAACATTATTATGGAGAATTTTTGTTTACTCATAGACTGACTTATTTATCGTTTGAATAAAAGTGAACAAATTAATAATAAACGGTTATTTGAAATTTCATAACTGGACAGGTTTTTGACACAAGCATTTAATTGATTTATTATGATAGACTTCCGTTCAGCCTCTGTATAATTACACACAGATACTATTTATATTAGCTCATTTGACCATAAATCAACATGCGTTAATGATTGGTGCCATGACGTTAGTAAGAAAATAACAATTTTACAAAAATCGAAAACGTCCACATTAATCTGCAGCTGGAAGTGTAAAACATTAAAATGACAAACAACTTACTCGCGAGAAATATTAAATCCGATCGATTGAAATATTACATATCCATTGTTGAATCGGTGTGTTACATATCTTACGTAACAAGTTGGCACCTTCGGCAGTTGTGTGCCCCCACCCCCTCCCACCCGCCGTTAACTGAGGCACTCACCCCCCACGACCCCGCGACGGCCGGTGAGACTGATTTATGCGATTCCGGAATCATGGCAGAGGCATACAACTATGGGATATTTATTTTATACATCTGTTCCCCTTGACATAATGTCCCTCTATATATCGTGTGCATGCTTTTAGACGCCGTTAAGAACAGAGACGATGGCATGCGCGGTGCTCGAGTCGAACAGTGACGGCCGACAGATGGATGGGTGCATGAAGGGTGGGTGAAGCTGGGAGAAACGTCGGCTGTAACTCGGTAAGTTACGATAACTGTTGTTTAGTGTTTAGTTCGTTTTGTTTGCTGGTAGTTAAACAAAAAGGGAAAGGTACACGTCGAAGAAAATACAAAACAATTTTTTCAAGATTCTGTGGATGTTTTATATTGAGCATGAATGTGTTTTGTTCTTTAAAAAGTTTTATTTTTTTATTCTAGTGTTAATTTCTTCATCTTAAGAATATATATTCAAATTATAAACAATTAATTTACTTAATAAAATATAATATGATTTCGACACACTAATAACAAATTTCATTTTATTACTATTCGGAATTCGTTATAAAATTAAATATAACATGAAATGCAATAAAATATTTCTTATAACGTGTTTCTGAAAACATCTTTTCATTTTGTGCTAAATATTTAAAATCCAAATAACGTTCCAACTATAACACTTAGAAAAGAGCTATTGATGGAACTATTCAACTGAATTGACGTGACTCGATGAATTTTCCAATAAATTCAAAAGATTTCGCACTCATATTTGAATAAATCATTTAAGAGGTCTCCCAACAACTCCATATGAAGCGAATGGTACAATAAAAACAAATATAACCTTCCGCACTCTACGATAGTACACTATATTGGTGCACCTCAAGGGTTATTGGTACTAAAAGACATTCCTCGACCGGGCAGGAAAATATTTCAGATGCTCGTATAACATACCGTCTCTGTCTTACGCTAGGCAGTTTGTAATGCGGTCTCTGTCAGTTGCAACCACTTATGCTTATTCGTCTCGGAATCGTTTCAGTGGTAATTGGATCATTTGGATGCTGATGTCGCGGAATATATTGCGATCCTAGTCGCTTGTGCCTGCTTGCACTACCTGCATATTGACTTGCTCCCCCACCTTTCGCTTTTGGCATATCTTGTCCGATAATTGAATTTGATACAAGGTACAGTTGGCTCTGTGTTTGCTGGATTCTGTGAAATAGATTGGTTCCAGATCGCCTCTACGTGTGTCTCTGATATGATATGAAAAATATACACACTTTATTGGTTTTGAAATTGTAAAATATAAAACCTGTACCTACAACTCGAATTTATTTAGATTCTTTCAAGATAGGTACTTTTCTACTATCTCTGTATATTGTTAAAGTGGGTACCTATATTTACAAACAATAATATCATTTGCAATGGAAGTATATCTTTTTAAAGTACAATTAATTTAAAACAAAGCTATAATAGCAATATATTCCAACAACAATAATC
The DNA here is from genome assembly GCA_949319165.1 of Sialis lutaria. Classification (NCBI taxonomy): domain Eukaryota; kingdom Metazoa; phylum Arthropoda; class Insecta; order Megaloptera; family Sialidae; genus Sialis; species Sialis lutaria. Next base: position 16,561,686 of record OX439243.1, read on the forward strand.
ATTTACGGATAGTGCTTTTGTTTCTGCAAAAGTAAACAAAATGTACATAAAAATAGGTACGTTTTAGATAACGGCCATTAGAAGTAAATAACCACAAATCTGTACATCGTCTTAACACCTTAAAAACACATAGAGAGTAATCAAATAAACAGAAATAGTGCATGTAAGGGCGTCCATCCTACTTAACCATCGTGGCATAGCCAATTTAGCAGCTATTGCATGAGGTACTTTGCTAAATGTAGCCGTGCCGGCCAGGTGTGTAACGATCAGACGAAATGTTACAATTGCAATATAGCATAGGGTTAAATTGACCTTTAACTTAAAGATACGACCTCGTTCAGTCGTGCACTTAATCCAGTAAAGCGTATACACAGAGCGCGCGTTTAACGTCGCGGGGTCATCGCTTGACCATTTAAATATACGAGCCTCATATTGAAGCGAAAGCTTCATCGCCGCTACCACTTTATCTTATTAAAGTTTATCTCGTTTGGACGCGGGATTCGGCGATTTAAACAGACTTTGAATGCGTCTTTCTACTCTTCATTATTATCTCTATGTCCATTACACAGCCCATATGATCTTTTTGGAATATCATTACAAAAGTGAACTCATTACGTAAGAGTATCTAATGTTAAATATATGTTTGTGTTGTTATTGTCCAGAAGTACACGAACAAGGAATTGGTTTTATATTTACAAAATAGGAAACGGGAGTTTGTTAAGCGTTTTGTTCGACACTTTGAATTGGAAACGATATAAACTGTACAATTTGTTTCAATTATGAACAAGTATCTACTTTCTTTATTGAAAATAATTCGCTGTAAAAAATAAAGTTAAACAACTTTTCAAAACAAGAACTTGAAACGAATCATTCAAAATAGCATAATGGAATAAAACTGATTAAAATGTCAATAACACTAAACAATTTTATACTTATCTTAAATATTTTCTAAAAGGAGAATCCTTTTACACAAAAACGTGCAAACCTTACCACGTGTATTTACAATCTACGACGGACCCCCGACAGTCATTGTGCAAATTTGATCGGTCAAATCGTGCCCTAATTATCCGATCCACCGAGAGACAAGCTGGGACATGACAACAATACACCCATCACTTGCACGCGGACTTTGTAATACCTGCGCTCTCCGTTAGATGGCTCCACAGACATCAACCTGCCGCATTCACCACCCTGTCTTACCCCCAGTGTACACCCCTTGTCGACATAAATACTTTACCAGTGCCGTATGTAACGTGCAAAATCGTAGGGGTGTTGATAAGTAATAATAAAGTATAAAAATAAATAAACTGATTTTATTGTAATAAACTGTAAGTGAATCTTAAAAATTACTTTTGTGACTTTTTTTCTGAATTTTCATATAAATAATATTTCTCAATAATGTTTTAATTATTCTTTACCCACCTTTTTTAATATATTATGAAACATGTACATTTGAAATGAATAAAAAACAATAAGACATTTTAAAATAAACAATCAAAATCTAACTAAACATCACTGTCAAATAAATACATAACCGAGCTACAGACTTGACCTAATCATTTTAAATAAAAAATATAATGCCTTGGGCACGAGTCGATACTGTGACATCCCTAGAAAATGGTGGGTCGTCCGCGAATACGACAATACCGTTCACTCATGCTGCTCTCAATAACTCACAAAGAAACTGACACGGCCAGGTAAGCGATACGCGAGGAGATCTTGTCAGCTTTTATCTGCAATAGTATTCAGGTTTTGCCAAGTTTATTGTAAACTGTAGCTTAATTAAATATTAATTTTGTTTAGGGGTTTTCGGTATTATAAGGTTGGTATTACAATTGGCTATTGTGGGGGACGATGATACAGATACAGTTGTAGAATTTATGTTCGTATATATTATTGAAATCGAAATATACCTATATTTAGGGTCAAGTGGTCTAGCACTCTTGATCATTTTTTTTGTACAATCACACTAATATGTTCATTCTTCTAAATGACAATTATTTTAGTTTTATTGTATTGCGTGGCCTGGCGATTATATTTGTTTTTTAAGGTGCAGCATTTTTTGTGGTTTGCAAAAACAAGAATGTGCATAGGTACTATATTTCTGAATTATTTGATATAAACTGACCTATTATAAAATAAGTAATTGAAATTTTAATGATTTAGAAAATTTTATTTTGATAGTGAATATATAACCTTATTATTCGTACTTATATGAAATTGCATCCGTATAAAATTAAAATCTTTATTGACTGTCTTATTATTGAAGTATAAAATAAAACTACAATTTTATCGATATTGATTTTAATATTTCAATTTACAGTTAGATGAAATTTGCAGAACTGCATTACTGTAAATTAGATGATTAGATAGTGTGTGTACTGTACTTTTACTTAGAAATCATTGTTATCTATTAGAAAGAGTAAACCAACGTGACAGAAGTAATCGTTGCACCGGTCGAGTGCCATCGAGCGAAAAGATCACTATCTGGAGATCCCTGACTGATCAACAGTGATATGACAATACCAAGAGAAGAGTAGTGTATGAATTGAAGGTATTCACAGTGTCTTTGTCGGCCTCTCGGCAATAATTAAAAGCGAATGCAAAGCATCTGACTGTATCATTGACTGTTTGATCATCGATCGCCATGTGATTTTGACGGTCAGTGATTGCTTGTCATAAATTCCATTTTGGATCTCTTTGTGACGCAGCACGGCGTCCATCCATCTGTTGGCTACATTGTATGTGACTCGTGTGTTTTGTTTGAGAAATCGTCTTGTCAATCTTCCACGCCGAAGATAAGAAACAATTTTTTATATAATTTCATTGTGTTATCTTTGTTGAAACACCGCGTAGTTTTATTACATCAAATTAACGAGTTGTTAAACATTATAAAATATATATTGTGTTGTAAAATTTTATAATATTAACATTAACGGTACCTAATCAACTATTTTTGTATATTATTGTTTTATTTAGTATATATTTTATATTACTTTTATTTACATTAATTAACATCATATAATTTTTGGATGACCTAGGATATTCTTAAAAATTTGAAGAAAGTAAAACAATAATAATTCTTTAATACACTATACGTACTTTTATATCGACTACCAAAATAGTTTCGTTTTTAATAAACTAATTAATGTTTGCATACAATTATTTAGAATGCTTTTTTCCGTAACCTATATATTTAATTGAATATTCTATGTATTATTATATAAACATTATTCATCTAATTCGCTTCTATGATCACACAAAAAACTGATTGTTTTCAACAAAGAAACATGACACCGCGTTGAGAGAGCAATTTGTGGAGTAAAATGGAGCCACACTCGAAACAAAATAAAAGCTAAAACCTGCGTTGTCATCGCCGACCGGTCCCACAGTTCAACTTACTCAAAGGTGAGCCTAATTCAAGCCGCCAAAATGTATCTCATCCTTTAGTGCGAAAGAGATGGCCTGTTTGTACACCGCTAGACAAACAGTGACAACACCTGTTGCAATCGCACTTACGACAGCTTTCAGTATCCGTAGATGGATGAGGTAAAGCGACCATTATGATGGACAATCCATCAATCATAGGTCTCAGCCGTCATGAGTCATGATAGTTCAAAACGGAGAACATATATGAGTAGATTGGGTCGATATTATTTCTATAAGAAAAGAAATAACACATATTTATTGTTTTGAAACAGACAGAAACAACTATCTTCCCTTATTCCTTCCTGTCATCTATATTACGAATTATTTCGCCTTCGCAAAGTAGTTTTTGTGTTCGTAGATGGATGCCTATTTTTAATGACGCTGCAAATTATTTGATAATTACAAACGAAAGAATACATCCACAGGAGGGAACACGTTCGAATTAGTGATGGGAATCGTAAGCCAATTGTAATGAAACAATTGTAGCATTACTTGATTAGTAATCAGATGTCTTCTTTTAACTCAATGATCATTGTTATATTTGAGACATTTAGATGCCAACGTAATCATTCTATAAAAAAAAAGTTGAGTGAATTTGTTATTATTATATATATTACGAAAAGTATTTGGATAAAAAATAAACCTTTGACATCTATATGACCCGTATTATTACAGTTATATATTCGTGGTATTAAATGGATAAAATTTGTAATAAAAATGGACTGACTATGTTTAATATGATTCACATATATTCTTATTTAACGAAGTGGCCTGGTATTTAGATAGCTTTTGGTTATTTGGAGTATACACGCAAATAGATAAATATATCTAATATTTATCAATTAATGTCATAATGATAAATAGAAAATATCTATATTATTATATTAGGAAATTAATGACACCATTATTTCTAGTTTCTATTAACATATGCGCGTTTTATTTTTCGCCAGTCTTTTTATAACGGTAATAAAATTAGATGTAGAGATACTACATGAATATAATTATATGAATATAAGTCAAATCTTGGTTTTCTTAGCATAACTTTACTCTTTATGTTTATTTTAAAAAAAATGAAAAATCAATATTTTTTTATACTGTCAATTATTTTTATTATTAATTTCAAAATAAATACGGAAAAACAAATTATTAAAAAAGTTTCAATGATTCGATTTTAGTCGATACCATATTTTTCGTAAAACTTAAAACTCTATGAACCACTGTTTTACCGGTCAGGAATCGTGAGAAACTGCGTTATCAAGATATAATGAGTTAGTTCTTTCCAACATACACAAAACACAAATAAAAATTGTTCGAGACGAGATGTCAACGCACGAACACATCACATCAGACAAGGGGAGACAGAAACAAAACTTTTCTCTATTATAGAGTTTCTTGCTGTACAACAACACAGATGACAAACTGTCAGCCAACATTATAACGTGGCGGCCGTCTTCATCTCCCGCGTCAACGCCGCCGCCGCAGCAGTCGTCTCCATGCGCTGCCTCGACACGCTCCACAAATAAAAACGTGGTGCCCGTTGTTATCTCTTGCTCCACTAGTGACCGCGTGATAACAAAGTGGTATCATCGTGTTTTATATAAAATTATTTATATATACAAACTCACTCTAATAGGCATGTTGCTAGTAACAAAGTATCATTGAAATTATGATTTTATATAACGAAGTTGGTTAAAAAGATTCTAAAAAATGTCTTTATTTTTATATTAAAAGCGAGATTAATATAATTTTTTTCTAAAATAAAAATGCAAAATACAGCAATCCACCATGTTAAATGAAACCCCAAAAGTGATTGACTTTAGACAAATTTCAATTTCTCTTACAAGATTATTAGGTAGGTACTGTACATACCTTATTTAAGAACTTATATACTTTGGAATTCATTTTAAACACAAAAAATAATTAAATTACTGTCTAATTCTGAATGTTTGATTATTGTTGACAAGGAGTGTGATGTCACAATTCTGAAATGTAACCTGCGAGCGATTTGGCGTCAAATTCAAAATTAGTTTTAAAAGAGTTAATTTTTGCGACTAAACCTTTATTTTCTGTAAAAATAAGTATTTTTTTGGAAATAGGAGACACGTAAGTTCATCATAGAATAGTTTTTTTTTTAAATTAGTCATCATGCCTATTGTCTTATGTACATAGAAAAAATTTAATGTTAATTTTTAACATAAAAAACATATTAACGAGAGGACGAAATTTCATTCTGTGAAAAATTCATTGATAACGTAGTAATATTTCATACCAACAGTATCAAAAATTACTATACCGTATGTTAAAATAATTATAAAATTTAAATAATTATTTTAACAAGTTATTAATAGTCAGATGAAAAAATTTCATTAACAATTTTATTTTTTTACGATGCGTAGGAATGGGAAAAAAAATAAAAATTGCATAGATTGATGAAAAAAAAAATTTGATCCTAGAAATTTTTATCACGACATCGCGACATGGTAAAATTTAAAAGAACGTCTACTACAATTCAATATACTGTATAGCAGTTTCTATGACGGCGATAGGTCAGATATGAAAAGTAATACAGAAACATAGTAAAATTATAGAGAATGTACGTGAAATTTTCATATGCAAGAAATTAAATTAAAGAATAGCGTATATTACTTTTTTAGAGTAAATAAATTTTAATAGGTACTATGTTAAAATTTACCAGTATGTCATTGTAATTTTTCATTTACATACTTAAATTTTAAATTACCAACTTTTCTGTTATTTTTTTCAGAAGTTGATTCTGTCCTCAGGTTCACAGCATTTTCTGTTAATTTTTAAAAGAATATTCTCTCCATGTAGTTTTAGCTTCTTGATATATTTAAGAGATACATAATCATAAAAAAACTCACGTACTCAAAATCATTACGTTATTTCTATTAATTTTGATTACGTTAATACTAGTTACGTGCTGTTAGTAAGGTTTATCGTAACGTACAATATAATTGTAACATGAATGAAAATCGTATTTATATCTATACATTATTTTCATTCAATAAAATTTTCTGCATTAGTGATCCAGAATACGTAAGAACAGGTCAGCTTCCTACATCCTGTGACGTCTAATGACGACATACCTTTTTCACTGAATTACATTATTACGCCGCTTTTGTTATATAAAATATTATATAGTTATACTTATACATACAACCTTTATAATTCAATATTAAATTGTTGGTGAAATAATAGATTCGTCTTTATAAACGACTATAGTTTAATTTTTACAAATTACATAATTACACGAATTAAACCCAGTGGCGTAGCTTTATATATAGATTACTAGCTGCCCCGGCCACGCGTTGCTGTGGTTAACTTTAAATTGTAGGTTATATGAAACGTTTGGAAGTTTGACATAGCGCCATCTATTGAATACTTACTCAATCCAGTCAACAGATGTCACCATCTGTTAGAATCGTTTGGAGGTAACAGATAATTGAGACCGTCAAATAATAGACAAATAATTTGCAATAAAATAATATTGCGATCATAAATTGAGATGTAAGGTATCCTATCGTTCAAGTTGGATCAAACTGCACACGGTGTACAAATTTGATTAAAATCGGTTAAGTAGTTTAGGAGTCCATCGCGGAGGAACAACGTGACACGTAATTTATATATATTAAGATTATAAGGAATAATTAAAAATGTGACCTCTATCTAAGACACTGATGAAACTAAACAATAAATAAGTTGAAAAAACTACTATTAAAAAGATTTATTATAGATCTCAAACATTTTTATTAATTTATTTACGTATTATACAAATGTTTTTGAAACAAAAGGCAGTTTTGATCTATATTAGGTAAAAATACACAATTCGACACCCCGTAAAAAGTTAAAAACTAAAATAATGTCTTATATGTGTATTTAGTCACCTAAAAGCTAATTTCCCGATACGACACTGCACAAATATGGTATATTGGTTAAAGTAGATGTTAAATAAAACTGTAACGTTAGCAATAAACTGACCCTTTAGTTCAATTGATGATGAATTTAGCAATAGAACGAGCAATGATTTATCTTTTTAAAGCTTATGACAAAGTTAGTTTTGTCACTTGACAGAGTGTCACTCAAATGAAGATTCATGATCAACACATCAACGTCATCGTCACTAATAAATCGGAATATTTTTAGACATATACACTTCAAATATATTCTCATCAACGTGGCTGGTTTACTGTTGGGTTAATAATAGATTAATGACAACTGTCTGTACGTATATTTTAGCACAAAACTGTATGAAATATCTAAAACAGAGGAAATTTACCAGAACTGCACATATGTGTACAATTTGTTCTCTTATTTATGATTTATGAACAAAATCGCACACATATCTTAATAATATTGCATAAAATTAACGGCTTTTAATATAATTGTGTGTCAAAACATTGTTTTTAATTTATTTGGATTCTATATCGAAATTTTTTTTGACATGAAAAAACGACTTATGTTCTACTTACTTTTTTGTTTGTTTTGACATTCTACGTCAATAAAATAAATTACCAAAAAAATCAATCTTATATTTTTTTATATTTAACCCTTTGTAGCTCCAGGTGACATTTCTGTAACAAACCTCAATAATCCCGCTAATATACGTACCTACTAAATATATTTAGTTCATTCAAATATGTGTAACACTACTGTAACATACCACTGAATAACTGAGTATCAAGTAAAATTCACAGATGGTATAACCTATTGACTTACGTATTATTACGTAACTATTGGCAGTAAGGCAATCCGGTTATTGGCCGATTTGGGTAGAAAAAAGAATGAATACGTTGTAAGTTTCCCCAGTGTATGCCGTTTCACAAACAATTTGCGAAAAATGCGGTGTAGCATTATGCTACAACAAACTAAATAATTGTTTCAAACCCTGCATTACGACATAAGTATTTTTTACGATTAACTCACAGTAATGTCACTCCCAAAAAAAGTGAAATAAATAATTAAAAATAAATATTTTTAAATTTCTGAAAAATATTTTTATATACCTAAACTTGTCTCTTTATCAACATAAATTTTTAAGATCTTGAGCTACAAATGGTTAAGAAATTTATCTTTACATAGTGTATAAAAAATATACGCCATTTATTTAAGTGAAAAATAATAATTTAAAAACTTCACAATTAAATGTAAAAAAAAATATACAAGGCATAAATGTTAACATCCGTTTTATTAAAATTAACCAAGTCGTTTTTCCAAGCCGAGAATAATTTATGAGAGCCAACTATGAGGTCCATCATAACGTACAACAAAACCGTGATTTATGCATGTCATCAACTTTAGTTAAATTGTCCGTAACTAAAACCAGCACGTTTTAACTGTCGCCGTTCTAAATAATCAAGGAAATGTGATTGTTGTGGGCCGCAGTTATAAGCCCATCCTTTGGGTGAAATAAACGCAACTGTCGTCAATGTATATAGCACCAGTACATAATTCAAAAGTGCACTTTTCAACAGTTGCAAAACGGGTCAGATGCGTTGGTGGTAGTTAAGCCTCAATTACACAAGGTATTTTTTTTATAATTTACTCACTACAATACATGTATCGTAGTTTAATATACCGGGTGTCTCAGATAACTTTTCCAGCATGGGGATCTCAGTATCTATTAGAGATACAGGGTTGATTAAATGAGATGAATTATTTGTAAGAAAAGGGTGAGTTTTACTACACAAAAAAATATTAATAATTCTATGTGGTTTAGGCGGTATACCAAAAAACTGAAAATTCGAAATTTCTTTAAATGGCTATAACTTTTTTGTCAAACTAGATAGGTATTTTTTGTAGACGGTTTCTCAAAGCACTTTTTTGTGTTGAATCGATTGGTGTATTTAGATTTTTTTTATCACTTTTAGTTTCCGAGTTATGAGCCCTAACTTTAGTTTTTCTTATGGGCCGCTAAGTTGGCTATGGCATATTTGAACGTGTTTTTTACTCTACTTTACAACGATATGTCACTTGCCATACTTATTTTCGAAAATAAGTCGATGTACTAAATGCCAGTGATATTTATTAAGTATTTTATTACAAACATTTAAGTGAGCTATGAAAAACAAAAATTGTAAACAGAAATCACAATAACAACAATCAAAATAACAAATGACTATTTGAAAACAATTAACTATTTAAAAAAAAATACATTATAATTTTTTCGAAAATAAGTATGGCAAGTGACATATCGTTGTAAAGTAGAGTAAAAAAACACGTTCAAATATGCTATAGCAAACTTAGCGGCTCATAAGAAAAACTAAAGTAAACTGATATATTTTTTCACAGAATTAATTTTATAAGTTCCAAAAAAACTTTTTATTTTTCAATATTAATTCTTTTATAATACATAATATTTCTAAATTGTATTTAGGTACTAATATTTCTTAATTTACGAAACTACTAAAAGAATAGAAAACTAATTTTACTTTATAAAACATGTAAGAACAAAAACTATAAAATTGAAATCATTGTCTTTTCTTTTCAAGATTCTTTTAAATATGTATTCATAAAAATTTTATAGAATACAACAGAAAAATCAATATTCAGAAGAAAAACAAAGTTAGTAAACCAAATGATTTCATACTCAAGTCGCAAAACCAACTGTTGTCGTCTAAGCTCACCTTTAGCATTGCCTAACCACTCGGCTCAATTTCAATTAACGCTAGTTGCATTTTACTGCATTCGTTCCTTCTCATCCCGCGCACCCCTCGCGATCGCGCCTCTGCCTTTTTACATCTGTCCCGTAATTCAGTTTCAAGGACAAATGTAATGTATATTGCAACTTTGATAAATAGTTTTTTAATTGTGTTAATCGTCATTACATACATACTGCCTTCACAAATTGGACAAGTAAATATTGTCTTCGAGCAATATGTCACTCAAGTTTTAGATGTTAGATAAAATAAAATAACAACATATAATTTTGGCTAGTTCAAATAAGTATTGTATTTATTTTATAGTTAATCTACAATACACACAAAAAAAATTGTGTTGGACCAAGAAAATCTTGTTTTGTATATATAACGAAAACAATATTTTCTTAATATAAGAAAAATACTCTTACGAAACTATAGTTGATTTAAGAATATATTTCTTATCTCAACCCTCCGAATATAAGGTGAATCTCTAATGCTGCAAAAAATAAGTCTGTTGGGGTTCTCGAGGACCCCACCTTATCTCCGGAGGGTCAAGAAAATATTGTTTTCGTTATATACAAAACAATGTTTACTTGGCTCAAGTAAACCTTTCTACTTGTGTAGAATACAGCCAAAGTTTGAATTTAAATTCATCAAATAGTAAAATGTATGTAAAAAATCAAATTGTGAAATATCAAGCATAACAAATCATCAATTGCATGGTACATTTAAGATCAATTCTACAATCTCAATTAACAGCGTTTCATTGTTTAAATCAACAGTATATCATTTATTAGTTTATGTAGTGTAGTTATTTTGTACTTTGTATTGTTGGTATTAATTTTCATTAAATAGGGATGTATAATATTTTTAATAAATTGTTTAAATGAAATCAACCAATTTAAAATACTCCTATAGTTGGGTTGCCATCTGTCCTCTTTTCCCTGGACACTTTCCTCTTTTTAAGGGCATCCGGGAGGATTTTTCAAATGTGTCCGGGTTTTTTAAGAAGTTTACCTACGTAAAAAAGTCGTCGAAATGACAAAAAAATAAAAATAAATTAAAAAATGGTCTTCACATTTTATTTTTGTTTTTTAACAAATATTTGAAATAAAATCTTAAAAAAGGTCATCAAGATCGAAAGTCTAATTCTACATACACTTTTTTATTTTTTTTTTTTATCTGTCCTCTCTTTGTACTCTTTTTTGGACTTTTCACACATTAAACTTATTAAAGCAGATTTGGTTTATTTCCAACTTGATATAAATTTCTTATCATATAGGTACATTTAAAATCATATTTAAATAAGATGCGTTGTAAAAAAGTGCAAAAAATTATAAAAAGTATTGTTTGTGTCTGTTAATAATACAATTCAAATTTTTTAAAGAATAGTATTTATGGTATTAAAACTTTGTAATAGTTGGGAATACTTTTTAATAAACGATTTAATTAATACTTCCTTTTTAATGGAAATAATAAAGAGACTGCAATTTTATAAGAATGGAAATATTATTCATTGAACAAAAAATAAAATAAGAATCACACACAAATGCACGTACTCATTAAACTGCATGCCATTGTTTTAGTACCACCACAATTCCTTCAAGGCACTCACGCACGTGTGAAAAACGAAAACAACTGATATTACCTATAACCTATAAAATAATCAATCATGCGACTTTTATATAAACCATTGTTCTTGTAACCATTAAAAATTTGTATTGGCTTAGTTGGGTATGTTAAGTAGACATTATTCCCGCATTTAATCATCCAAACACGTCATTAAAAAATTGATTGCATTGCAACGAGAGCATGGTTTATGTATATCACATACAACGTTGTTTTCAATTTCGCTCGTACACACAGACCCGTGATTTACTTTATTTGCTATTGTTTTGTGATTTATTGCAGCGCAACCGTGACAAGTATATAGTCAACAGTCGAGCTAATCGCTCATTGTTTTTTATATCCGCAGCGCGAGAAGCAGTGTTTGAACCATAGCTGAACTCATGTACACCTTGTATTATATTTTTGCATCACGCATATATGGCCTGTTTAAGATTCAGTTACGTTATTATTGAGACCTGTTCACATAGGATAAAATTTTTCATTTAAATGCAATTTTTATTAATTGTTAATTGCGTTGTTACTGTTTACGCAGAAACTGAAAGTGTTCTTAAGTTTTTAATGATGTTTATTATAATTTTAAAAACATTACTTTATGTATGTTTGCTATATTTTATATTATGAGCTTGTAAATGAATTAAATATAAATATTATAATTTATATTCACCCACATTTGTTTTACGCTCATTAAGAAATATATTTTAACATGTATTATACATTTTATGGAGCAATAATAAATAATAGATTATACAATCGTGATAATAAATCTAAACTAAGTTCTTTTTATTCTATAGCATACATATAACTTATATACATCTCAAAGTTTTTAAAAGAAACGTTAATTTATGTGTTGACTAGTTTTCATAACTAAATTTTGACTAAAATCATTATTTTAAAATTATTATTATATGTCTGCCATATTAAATATTGTTTATGAACATTATAACTAATCACAGTTATGTATTTTCTGCATCAAATTATTTAATGTGTAAAATAAATAAAAACACACGCAATAAATACTGTATTCAAGCCCAAATAAAGTAAAACAGACTAAATCTGCACCCTGGTTTTAACGAATAGTGGATCAAATTGCGTTAGAGATAGCTTCGTAACTCTCAATTTGTCGCTTGTCGCTTAGACGCGTGTATGTCTCTGCCTATAGCTCACTTCACGTTGTATGGTTGTCTTTATTATACGTTGGTATGTGTGAACCAATCTATATTCCCGCTATAATTAATATGTGGTTACGTGAAAAATAAATACAGGCATATTTGGTTTCGTTGTATTTTTGCCTCAAGGAGTATTTGTATGTAGGTATTTTTTTGTTTTGAAAGTTTTTATGTTTATAAAATTCTTCATTTATAAGTAGCTATTGTACCCGATTATGGTGAATGTCGTAATTATGTCACCAATTAGGTTAAAGTTCTATAATAATAATATGTAAAATAAGAAAAGATCGATACAATGACAAATCTAACATATGTATGGAAGAATTGACAGCTTACAATTAATATCTCATTGCCAAGATTGAATAAAAAAAATTGCTAACCTATTCCGGTATATTAATGGTCCACCATATAAATACCATAATTATACCAAATCTTTTCTAGAAGGGTATACTACAGACAATGTGTTTCTTCCATAAGAACTCCTTTTTCTGATTTATATATATACGAAACACAAAAAATCAAATAAAAAAATTCGCAATATTCTTTGGTACACAGAAAAAAAACTGTATTGGACCAAGAAAACCTTGCTTTTAGTGAATACAATACCGGACCAAAATCGTAATACCGGTATTATGGTATTTTTTTATGTCAAAACCGGGATACCGGTATTAATACCGGTATTTAAAAAAAGTTAAAGATAATATAATACAATTATAATAAATGTAAAAAATAAATATATAAAATTACATTTGCATTTTTTATTAATAAAAATATAAAAACAATTAAATAAAGTTTAATTCTGTTAAAAATAAATGTAAATATTATAAATTTTATAAATAAAAAATTTTTGTAGTTTATTTTATACTTACAACTAAAAGATATTATCAGTGTTTTTAAAATATACTCTTAAAAAACATAAACTATCGATACTTTTATCGTTTAGCTGAGATTTAATTTTTGTGCATATTTTATTTGCTGCCGAGAACGAGAATGCGCTCTCCTATTCTACACTAGTTGGTTGAATTGTGGATAGATATTCGTGGACTAGTCGTTACACCTCTTATACCTTCATCTTCAAAAAAATTTATTTATTTTTTCACCAACTGTTCCACTTCTTGTATGTATGATATTATAAAATCTTTATGTACCTATACAATATTGAATTTAAACAGTTCACAACGACTTTGAAAAAAAAAAGTTAATTTAATTAATATTGAATTTTAATATTTTTCTTATACCTTCATTAAAAAAATAATTCCGACATTGTTGTAAGTTGTAAAGAATATTATATTATTAATGTTGTAAGAATATTATTTTTTTCGATAAAGTTTTATTATACATACAAGTATACATACAACATTCAATTTTGTTTTGTTATTACACCTATTCATGCATCAATCCAGGAATTGTAAGTAGATCGGGGGGGAACCATATTTTTTATTTTATAATATATTGTACCTAATATTAATATAAAATATACCTGATAATTTTTCGACATAATTTTTTGAGTGGAGAGCTAAAGCCCCTTAAATCCGTTATTACACGTATCGTGAATTATTTAAGGCAAAAATTAAAAACAAAAATGTTTACATTGTACATACTACAATAAATATTTCATATATTTATTACGAATTATGTATATTTTAGCTTTAATCCATTGACATGACTGGACTGATTATAAGTCAAACATGATGGCTAAAATTGAATATTTCCTAACAACCGAAACAGGTTGTACGCATGCGTCAACGGACGTTCAAAAATTAAATTTATAATTTTTTTTCGTTTAATATATAAATAAAAACATACAGTTATACCAAATCAGTGCTTTAACCCCAAACATACTTATGTACAAGCTGTCTAAAGAGACCAGCAGGTTTCATAGACAAACCCCCTTTTTATTAAAAAAAAAAAAAAAAAATTACTTATGTACCTGGATAAATAGTTATCAAAGATTTAAATAATTTAAAATTAATTAAAATGAACTATAATTTTTAAAATACGCGCGCAATTGTTTGTTGCAAACAAATTTTAGAAGGCATATAAAATAATTAGCTCTAAAATCTATAAAGTTTTACATTTAATTCTGAGCAAGACCATTACTGCAATGATGTAAAACATATTTTTCCGAAATATGATCTAGGTGCATGTATAATATTAATAATATATTACTCGTTTTAAAATTCTTAATTTGTATGTTTATATATTTGTATTAACATTAAAATTAAATACTTACCAAAATCACACATATGTTCTTAAATATATTATTAATTTAATATTTATATGTATATCATATAACAATAGAACACTTTTGAAAGAACAGTATTATATTATACAAATCAAAATGAAGTTAGCAACAATTTTTTAGTGTAAAATTTAACTCCCTAGTAAATTATTAAATACCGAACATATACCGAAATACCGGTATAATTCGAACAAATACCGGTATCGAAATACCGGAGAAAATTGACCGGTATCCCGGTTTTCGGTATTTCGGGATACCGGTATTGTATTCACTACTTGCTTTGTATCTAACGAAAACAATATTCTCTTCATATAAGAAATATACTCTTAATCCAACTACGTTATTCTTTCGTTCAAGAATACTATATTAAAATCCTAATGTGTGAACCTGGGGGCCGAACCCATGTTTCTCGGGTCTCGTAACTGTCACTTGCCCTGATCACCTTAGGGCATATCCTATTTCCCTCTGTGATCCAAGTCAGGTGGCGGATTTGTGAAATTTTAACTGGCTGCATATGAAAATTAATAAAAAAAAACTATAGTTGGTTTAAGAGATTATTGCTTATCTTAAGAAAATATTGTTTTCGTTATATACAAAACAAGGTTTACTTGGTTTGAGAAATCCTTTCTACCAGTGTACCCTTTTGAGAATCATTGATAGCTACGTCTACTGAAGTACATAAATTTCAGGTGAATAACATTACATTTTAAGTACCGCTGAGAATGATTAGACCTATTTAATTACACACCGATATAAATACATAATCATAAATATAAACGCGTGACCATTGAATAAACGATATAGCATTAAGTATGCACAAACAAAACATATAACATTCTAATACACCGACTAAAAATCGAGTAACGCGTTCATACATATACATATTCAATATACATTACGTACAAATGAATAAACATATCTGATATACAGAACAATAGATGTGATTAGGATAAGGACACGTACACATGTGCGTAACGTATGAGGGTGGGCAATTAAGTTATGTACACATTTTATAATATCTGCTGTAATTCATTAATAAATATTTTGGACATTATAAATTAACACCTTGTACATAGTATTTAAAATTTCAATCTTTAGTAACAAATTCTTAATCATTTAAAATTTTAATTTTATTTCGATTTATCAAATCCAAGATTTGACGTACTTATATACATATGTAGATGATACTCATTGTTCGTGAAACCGGGCAATAGTATTCTAAAATAAAACAATTCAAGAAATTGTTCTATAAAGATCTATAATTTTGATGCTTATTAACTTTTTGGTAAAATTAGCCGTTATGGAAATATTTACGTTAAAAAATCTGCATAACAAGATTTTTTAACGTAAATATTTCCAAAAACTACCCTTCACTTTGAGCATTGAATGCGAGAGTAGGCTGAGGATTAGCCGAATAGTGCATAAGACATTTTTTTACGTAAAATTTCATGTTTAATCTTTAATTCCTATAATATTTTTTTCTCCGTTCGGTAGTTTGGATGAAAAATGGGAAAAATTGGAATAAAATTCACTCCAGGGGTAGTTTTTCACGTGAAAAGGAATGTCCCATCCACGATTTAGGTGGAAACTTTTCGGGCTCTTATTCCGAACCCTTCTGAGAGTAAGTGGACAAACTATCAAAACTTTATGATTTTTTTCTTCTATTTGGCAAATTTTTATCTAAATACCGTGGACTATTCAGCCGATAAGAAGTCATAAAATGCGATATTAAAAAATAACGTTTTCTAATTCTGTCCATTTTTTTCGATACAAGACAGATAAATTCCTTATATGGATCATCTTATTGTTTAATCAGATTAAAAAAATGGACATAAAATGTACATCCACAACTTAATTGCCAACCTATACATATCGAACTGCAAGTACGTATGTTACGTCTATAAGTAATTAGAATTAGATTACCGGTACAACTGACCAAACAGCGTTCTGTACTTGCAATTTCTTACTTCGTATTGACAGATTTCAACGGCTACTTACCTGTAAACAAGAAAAACAAATTAGCAATTAGCCGAGAAGAAAGGTGTTACAATGCTACTGATTAATCAAAATGTTCACGTATATGGAAATTGATTAGAATGAATGCGCGGTTTGCAAAATGCATTTGTATGTAATGTCTCGCAGACGGAATTTATTAAAAGAGATAAGCTACAGTTACTAGATTATTTGTGAAGGCAGGTACATATGTGTATCGATATTTAAATTAAAAATAACTTATACATTGGCATTTAAAAATGCACTAACGTTAATAGTTGTGATTGTCGGTACTATATACCTTCAAACGTAATAAAAAGTAGGTTTTCGCATAGCGACTGTCAGTAAAATTTTATTTCGCACAAATTTGAAGGATTAAGTCATATTGATTCTGATGCCATTTTTTGTATGAATTTCTAAATCGATTTTTTTCTTCCTTGGGTTATTATATGTATCTCCAGATGTGCATATATAATATCAATTTTTAAATTGCTTAAATTTTTCTTTAATTGGAAATTCTTTCTCGAAAATATGTATGTGTATTATATTTTAACCCTCGGAGCCTTTTATGGGTCAATTTGACCCATACACCGACTTTGATCGTGAATAGCGCTCAGGTATTTTAAATTTTTCGCGATTTTTTTTAAGTATGTTGAATACTTCAAAGGTATTTGTAACACTTATAAATTCATTTACCATGAATCAAAGTATACCTTTTAATTTTGGTAAGTCAAAAGGTTTCGTAGTTGCGGAATTATAGGCGATCAAAAATAAGCAGGGTCAAATTGACCCAGAGTGTACTAATAGGTTGAAAAAATAGGTGTGTACTCCGAGGGTTAAGTTAAGTCAAAATTACCATAAGTTTGTGTGAAAAGGTACCTAAGAGAGAGTATATACCTAGATAGGATAGATATAATTTCATCAATGTTACAAACAAACAGTTTACACAGGCAGGAGATGGATTTATCTAAAAATAACTACACATCAACCATGTTTACATCAAAGATGAATAAAATTATAATTAATTTGCATAGCACCGCAAAAGCAATATTATAATAGTATAACATTCGGAAAACGCATAGAAATGGATGGGGTGCAACATTAAACATAGAATTATAAACATATTAATACAGATTCAATGGCAATTTTCAATCTCGTGTTAGAAACACAATTATTGTATGCACAGCTTATAGTCATTATTATTTGTGAAATTTATAACCAAATTGAACATTTAATTGTTTTGGAAATATGTTTGAAGCTTGTATCAATACAATAAGCCTATTGGCAAAAGAGTTAACTAACACTACTTGAATGAAATTAATATATCGATACTGCTATTTGTGCATGGCTGCATTCATTATATGCCTCAGCACGCACGTTGTTTTGTATTAATAAATATGTTTTATTTCAAAATCTGCTTTATATTACACGTTTTTCATTTTTTTTTTATAAACTTTAAATTTTCTATAGGTAGAAACTATTAAAAAACGCCAACACTACAGTATTGGTGTTTACAGCATAATCGCTTCCCAGCATCGATTACGATTTATCAATTTTCAAATATATAAAAAATATTAGAAAACTAAAACACGATCATTATAATGCGGTGTTTACACCGAGAAAACAAAACAGAAACACGACGTTTTTTTGACAAAAAAGTAATAAACCCTAGACATTTTTAAATACGAAGTATTTTAAAGACACGATGTTTCTGTTTTGTTTTTTCGGTGTAAACACCACATAAGAAAGTATTGAATTAATAGATACAACAATTACATTAAATATCTTTAATTATTAATTTTAAATTTTCTTCTTGGGTTTCAGACGAGATGCAATGACTCTGGGTTTAAATAAGTCTCGAATTTATAACAGCCAGTCTTGTTTCGATCTCAGATTTTAAAACAGTTTCTCTTGCTTGTTAAATTTTATCATGTGCAATAACAATTTTTTTTTCACTTAAACTAAAAATACACCTTAACCACAAAATTTATGTCACTCGACACGTGTTTCGACTTCACAAGAAGTCCTCATCAGGAGCCTAACGATTCCAGACACAGTTTCTCCGTTTTTCAAGTAAAAAAAATTTTTTTTTATACATTCAACCAATCTTAATTATAAATAATTCTTGATATTGTAGTCCACAATCATCAACGTACCTATATTGTCATAGTAAAATAATAGTTATTGTCAAATTGAGCTTCTAAGCAAGACTCGGTTAAAAAATTTTTTTTTTTATACATTCAACCAATCTTAATTATAAATAATTCTTGATATTGTAGTCCACAATCATCAACGTACCTATATTGTCATAGTAAAATAATAGTTATTGTCAAATTGAGCTTCTAAGCAAGACTCGGTTTCGTCTAAAAAAAATTAAAGACTATCGACAGCCTCATGAATCCCTAGTTTCTTTTATCAATAAGAGATTGTATGTAGTTCAAAAGCAAAAACATTTAACTCTATAAGCATTTCTATGAAATCAAATGAAATATACGAAAATTATCAATATTATATCAATAATTAGATTAAAATTAGAAGAAAAAAAAACAGTATAATAGTGATCATTTTGTTCATATATAGTATGTATGGTATTTATAAAATAGTACGATCAGCAATAATTAATTGTCAATTATCAATACACATTACATGCGAGTAGCGTTTCACACCAGGCAAGTAGTGTGGGTCAGTAAAAACGACACGATAGCCCATGTTTTGATCATGATTGATGTAATGCGAAATTTATTTGATGAGTGCAGCGTCAACACACGTCAATACATTCTGTACACAGCATATAACTGTACGAATCGTCAATTGTTTGGAATCATAACCGACTGAACACAAATTGCTGCTGCCCTTGTTCAAATACACGCTTTGGCTGATCGACATATTTTTTGTTTATTTTTTTATGCGCGGATAAAGTTGAATTGATACGTGACAAAAGTTTGAATGCACTGTTTGAATTGTAATGTTGAACTAGGTGAAATTATTGCCGAAATAATCGCTTTGAAAAATATTTAATTAAAGGTATGATATGATGATATATCAAGTTCGATGGCTTTTCAATTAAAAATTATGTAGGTATTTGTCACGCTAATTTATGTATGAACGTAATTTACGCTCTCAAATATTTTCTAACAAATAGATGAAATTTATCATTTGCATCTAGATAAAAATCATAGATTAATATTTTATTCTCAACAAAATCCAAATTTTTTATCAATATCAATAAAGGTACAATGAAAAATAATTTTTAACCTATACATATATGCTATTTTACCAATAGATAATATATTTCAAAAAATATGTCTGATTGTTTGGACTGAAAACTACTCAACTACACTGGTAAAAAGGATTTCTCGAACCAAGTAAACCTTATTAAACAATATTTTCTTAAGCAATAATCTCTTAAACCAACTATAGTATTCTTGAACGAAGGAATAACGTAGTTGGATTAAGTGTATGTTTTTTATATGAAGGGGAAGTTCTCAACAAGCACGACCAAAAAATCGATTTTTTTTGCTTAAAAAGTTGGCAAACGTCTCGTAGAATACGCCCGTGAAACCCGTTTTGCCGAATTCAATTTTTTTTAAAGTAAAAAAACCGAAGTCGTCTTTTTACGCGAAAATGGAATTTTTGCGGTAGCGCGTTTTTTCGGTATTAATTTTTAATTTCCCACACTTTTGTGACCATGGCATGGTATTTATATGTATATCTAGCTACCTCGAATGCCGCTAGATGTATATACATATATATACACACACATACACACACATATATACATGTTGTATTCTAAAATCGAATACTACTAAAACTTTAAAGGCGTATTTCTCGAAACCATGTTTTCTGAGACGGGCGGCAAGATATTTCAAAAACTACTATAGATATCGATATGATTTTTTTTTTTAAAGATAATTAAATTTGCTGGATCTTGAACTAAAATCATAATTTTACAATCATTATTTTTATTGTTACAGCACTTTTTAGAGCCAAAAAAAGTGCGAAAAAAAAATTTTTTTTTGCAAGTCCGCCATTTTGTTAATATTTAACTTTTCTTAGTGATTTTAGTTCAGGATCCAGCAAATGTCTTCTATTTTATAAAAAACTTTGATTTTTTGATTTCAGACAGAAATTGAAAGCGTAACCTTGCCGCCTGTGGAGGTGTCTTTTTTGCGATGACTATCTTTGAATGCATATAACTAATAAACTATTAGGTATTTTTGTTCATAAAAATTTGTAAAAGTAGTTAATAACATACTTAATAAGTACCAAAAAACTTGACTACTTTATTTACTTCCTTCCATAAGAACAAAAATCGCGAAAATCACGTAATTTTTGGGTCGATAGATGAGAACCTCCCCTTAAGAAAATATTGTTTTCGTTATAGGTATACAAAACAAGGTTTTGTGGTCCAATACAGTTTTTTTTTCTGTGTAATACTGATATACCTTTTACTTTTCATAAGTTTAAGCTATATGATAGTTGATGATATATACATCAGGTCCGTTTTAGGAAAAAATACAATCGATTGTTTTTCATTAAAAATGTAAAAAATTAAAAGTAAGAAGCAAGAACATTGTAATTAAACAATCTTCACTGCCTCCATAGAGTAGCCAGTCGCACGAGTAATCACCGATTTTGAAAAACACAAATGTGAATCAACGAGTAAATTCTTGTATTACTTAAAAATATAGGAAACATATATATTGAAGTAAAATTATATCGAAATAATTAGTTTACATACAGTTACGTTGTAATATGGGATATTAATCACAAATGCATGTATTTATTTAGTTATACATATTCATTAAAAGTTGCCGGACGCCAGGTAAATATAGTTAACTGTATCAGTTAATTAAAATATGTATATAATAACACATTACTATACATTAAATGCACAACGACACAAAGTAAATAAATGTGACTCTTTATGAACCAATAAACAGACATTATTTTATCTAATGACGATATGAATTATAATATAAATCACAAATTTACAATTTTATATTGGATAAATCATTACTAATTCATAATGTTTTATAGTATTACAGAATGGAATAATTTATGAATTTTATTAGTAAAATGTTTTACATGAAATTGTGCGTATTTCATTTAAATTAAATGTATTAGTACCTTTATACGTATATTAAGAATATATAAGTAAATTTTTATCTCTCATTTATTTCAAAATAAATTATAATGTAACATTTATAAAATCCAAGTAAATTTAAAACGCTGAAGTAATTTTGTGTAATTTCATAATTCTGACATATCATAAACAAAGCACTTACTTGAAAATAATTTAACTAAAAAAGCATACTGTTCGTATACTGACAAAACCAATTTACAAAACGAGAATTTTAGCATCAATGCCATCAAAAGATTAAAACATATCCATTTCTCCCTTTGTCATGAACACAACCGGCAAAAATGATTCTCAAATCTCATTATTTTAATAAACATTGCCAAAAGCATCAACAAAACAAATTTTCTTTAAAAGCAGATCATACGCATCGCATTGAAGTTGGCAGCAAACGAATGGTGGTACAGTTGTTTGATGCGTATTCTCGTGTATTGCATCTGACACATAGACGATTTTCAAACAATACAAGACACTAGCTTTGTCCTGCCTCCACGCAAGCGTCCGTCAACCATCCTTCTTCGTCGGCAATAACAATCGTCGCTAGGGAGTTCAAATTTACGTAAACGGATTTTTTTAAATTTAACGATCAAATTAGATACACTCTAGTTTTTTCTTTAAAGAATCAATAACTACGAGGTAATAGGAATAAGGAGTTCATGCAAATAGACATGGAACATGGACTGTGGATTCAAAAAACAAAATAGAGCGTACCTATATTAGATCAATGCTTGTCTATATTTAAATATGAATGTAAAGAAGATAAACTATTAGATCTATCTTAACTTATCTGAAGTAAATTTTACACATTACCGTAATACATAATGCGCAGTTCATGTTTCTATATCAATGGGTCCAGGTGTGTAAAGAAAGTTTAAAAAGAATTAATTTTTTAAACAAAAATTATTAAAAACTTTATTATTTATTTTTATCCAACACAACAAAGGTGTAGATTTCCAATTATATCAAACAAATAAAATCAGAAGAAAACATTTAAGTTTTTTTTAGAAATATCTTTAGCTTTCTCCCTAATGCACCTTTATATAGCATTAAAATTAAATATTTAAATACAAAATATTAAACAAAAATGCCAAGATATATCAAAGAAAAAAATATACATTTCGACATTAAATTTAAATAAAGAATGAACATATATATACAAACATACCTACATATATACATTTTCATTTGTATACGTATAACATATTGAATAATATAACATCAAATGCAATACACGAGCCCTTATGATTAGGGATTATTAAAACAACGCGAAGTTCAAAGCCGCCTAGATCGAACCCCGATCGCGATTGGTCTGATGAACACGTCAGCATTACAAAGAGGACCGTCTGCCTGCAGACATATCTGCGTTTTTTAACCTGTCATTAATAAATTGAGTCGGTTCAAGGGAGAGTACATACATGTTATAGGGGAAGCAACAACATTGCAGGTTGAGTTACAAAGCGATACACTTCAAAGTAACAGTTTTTGATTTCTGCGTTGGTTGTTGCGTTTATTTTTTGTAAACGTAAATGAACTGTCATTCATCCACGTTGCATGTGGTTGTGTTTAATTTGTAAAGTAAATGTCATTTGGTGATTTGTTTCGAAATTATTGTTATTGTAATTATTATATTTGCATTTATTTTATGATATTTTAGTAGATGAAGGTTTGTAATTGTCAATTATTGGGGTTGAATTATATTTGATATATTTATTCAGTTTGAAATTTATGTTAGTAGATACTACGTGGTTAACACTGTCAAAAATGACGAGAAATAATAATTATTATTTAAAACAAAATCATTACAACTGTCAACATCAAAGAAAGCTTTTAAATTAAATAAACAATATTTTTTAATAATTTGTAACGAATTTTAGGATGTGCGAGTATGATGTAGGTACTATAGGAAATTTCAGTTCACTATTTTACTGATGATATAAGAGAATGTAATAATATCTTAAGCATTTTATGATGTTAAATAAATAGTGAACAATATTAAAATACCTTTGCAAATGCATATAAAATGATTATTTATTATTAATACTTATGAATTAAGTAACCCATATACCACGTTCTCTATTTCACATAATCAATAGCCAAGGTATATAAATATAGAGGTATGGCAATGCGGTCGTTAACTAATCAGCGGTGGTGCGGGAATTAACGTCACTGGTGGAAATATTCAAATGTTATAAATGTATAATTGCAAAAACATTCTTTAATTTATTATTGTTTTCGTATTTTTTGGCATTTTAACAATACATACAATCACATAAGTACAAATTCAATATTACAAAATCATAAAAAGCTGTCACAGACAATTTGGTGTATTCGAGAAGTATTACTTTTACTGTTCTTAAGTTGGCAATACAAAAACTGGGCTATATCGTATTAACAGCTTTTTATGATTTTGTAATATTAAATTTGTACTTCTGTGATTGTATGTATTGTTAAAATGTCAAAAAATACGAAAACAATAATAAATTAAAGAATTTTTTATGCAATTATACATTTATAACATTTGAATATTTCCACCAGTGACGTCAACAACGCTGATTGGTCAACGACCGCATTGCCATACCTCTATATTTATATACCTTGATCAATAGCTATATAAAAGAAATAACCGCCAATTAATATCAGTATAATGCATAGTTTGATTAAATTTATGTGTATTCATAAAATTATTTATCGTTTACTGGTCAGTAAACTTTTTGAACAAAAATTAATTTAATTAATTTTATATTTTATTTTTTATTGAAGTAAAAAATGTGTTTTAAAACAACAAAACCACATTTTACCTAAGAAAACCAAAAAATAAAAGAAGCAAATATATACTTCCTTATACATACATATACATATATGCACATTATAGATATGAAAGGAAAAAAGCTTTCAGGATAAAAAATATTATCGAGGGAATCGATACAAGCATCTCCAGCAATAAAAACAATATTACAGAATGATTCTGATAAATCACATTTCGCGGAATCACTCAAACAAATTCAGTGAAAAGACGTGATGAATGGTAAGTACACATACGAGTAGCACGGTGTCAATGATAAATAGTGGAACAATATGCCCGAGCGCTGGGTAGCACGATTGATGGTCAACATTAGGCAGTCCAAGACATATCCAGTCCATTTGCGTACCGGTGTCCGTCTTTGTTTATGTCATACACTTTTTCCTCTGTTTCGGTGTTCATTTGTTGTATCCTTTCCCACGTATGTGAGTGATTCGATTTACTGTGATTCGGTGACTTGCTGTAATTAATATTGATTGTTTATGTATGCAGTACGTATATGCACCGTGTGCTGGATTTTTATTGATTTTTATTTAATTTGGGTTTGTAAAAGTTTATTGGTATCGAGGAGTAGGTTGTTCATAAGAAATGAAAAAAACTTTGATTTTTTCAGAATTTATCACTTAAATAAGTACTATTCGAGATACTGAAGAAGTTGAAACTTTGAATAAATATTTTAATGATTGAATACTGTCCCCAGTTGCTAAGTACCTCAGAATTAGTGCCAGGCGATCCTTCACCGAAATTGCCTCCTTATAATTTTTTTTTTTTTTTTGTGATTTTAGGTCCTAGCAAATTAACTAATAATTCGAAATCGGTACTTGACATTCTTGTAAAATTGATGAAGGAAGATTTCAATTCTCCATTTAACCCAACGTCGTCAGTAATAATTCTTCTCCCTTTTAATAGAGAACTGACCCAATATCTTGGCTTTTTTCTGTTTTGGGTATCATTAATTAAAAATATACTAATTATAAAATCATCGTCATTGAAAGACATGTATTGTCAAAACAATAGCAACTGGGACAGTCTGTTTACAAAAAACACAACAGTTTGATGGAACAGTCTGTAAAAAACAGAACAATTTGAAAAAAAAAAACAGGTTTTTGTTTTGTTGTTGAAAACTGAACTGTTTTTAAAACTGTCTCTTTGGTGGAAAACCGGCATAACTTGTACTACAGTAAAATAAATTTCTTACATTATTTTGAAAATTTTCAAAAACAGTAGTAAATTAAAATGTCATTTAAAATGACATTACACAAATATTGCTATTGAAAATAATCAGAAATTAGGGTCAACTGGGGTAAAAGTGAAACAAAATACAAATCTTTCATTTTTTTTGGTAGTTAACGATACAAATTCATATTTTAATTTTTTCTACTAGATGTGCCTATGAATAATCCTTTCAAATACCTACGTCATTTGAACTGTACCATACAACACAGATTTAAAAAATGAAAAATGTGTGTTTCATTTTTAACCTCTAGTTTGGGAAAAAGTGAAACAGGTAAGGGTAAAAATGAAACAGGCTTCTAACTTTCATATAATGCGTTATATTTATATTTGCTGGGTAAAAATGAAATAAGTGGGAAAAACTGCATAGGAAACATGTGTCGCACCTTGCTAGGTTATAAATGTCTAACCAGCAGGTAATGAAATATATTTAAAGGTTATGGAAATTACAATAAAACTTAGAATATGCTTGCGAATAATGTATTTTTTTAAAAAGAATATTCGTTCTTGCTAATATATCACATACAATGTGTACTCTTAATATCATCCTAAATACATCTACAAAGTTTGAAAAATATCAGATAAATATTTAAACCGAAAATGATTTTTTTTTAAATAATGGGGTAAAAGTGAAACATTTTTTGTGCTCTTTTAACTGTTTTCAAACTCTTGCATTGCATAAAAAACATCGATTTTCAAAACATACAAATTGTTCCATAGACCCCTGATGTACTATTGACTATTGACCCCTTTCAAACTTCCATAGGACCGGAATTCCGGTACAGCCTTATTTAGGACCTTTTGAACGTAATTTCGTGGCATTTTGAAGACTGCAACCAAAATGATGCATCCACTCTGAAATCTGCACTCAAACTGACTTTAACTGTAACATATGTGACTTGTCCAGACTTGCAAAAACTGGTTCAGATTATCCCCGGCTGTGTTTCATATTTTCCCATATTTCTGTTTCACTTTTTCCCGAATTTTTAAATCTTAATTAGATGGAACATACTTATCGAAAAATTAAAAGAAAAACTACAAAGGCAACTTTGATTTATTTTCTTTGTGGCATATCAATGTGAAATTTGTAACTTTAATTTATACCTGAGTTATGCAGAAAGTTATGTGCAAAGAATTAAAATTTAATTCACACGTTTTGCCATCGTCTAACAGAAAAGTCTGTAGGGGGGACATATCACTTACTAGGCGATTTATATTTTCAGATCGCTTTAACAAATCTTTAAAGATCATGTCAGTTTTTATAATTCTTCTGTAAAGAAATTCGTTTTTTAGTTAGAAGCTTGTTTCACTTTTACCCCTTTTTTTTCGTGTTTCATATTTACCCCAGTTGACCCTAACATAAAAATATAGATATGGTTCAATTTAAATATTTATCATTGAAACACAAAATGTATAAATACGGTGGTTCATGCCCATGATCGTAGATTTTTAACATATGTTTATTTTGGTAGAATAAATAAATTGATAAATATATATAAACACATAAAAAGTCCAGAAATATGATAACAGAATCGTACAAGCAAACATTATATCAGGACAATCATACAGTTTCTTTCTTCGTTGAAGAAATCTGAAAGTTCGCAGCACTAAATATTCCCTGAAGAGCGATGGCTGCCGTACACACACGTCCCGTTTTTAAGCAATGCACAAGTTTTGAGTGATCGATGGACTCATCTTTGTCAAGCTGTCTCTCCGAGGGGACATTACATATTCCACCTCTGTTTGGAATTCATCTATCGTTTAGTAGCCCAACTTCAGAGTACTGTTGTTTTCAACAACCTCTCACATCCTTGATTTTTTTTGTCTCTATCACTTCAACTCTACAAACTTATGTATGTTATTTTTTATTTTATTTTTAAGTGTACTTACAAGCATTTTGTTTTTTAGTTATTTAAAAATAGCCGTTCGGTAACCAGATTGAATAACAGAATAAACTAAGCAAAACAGTTAGTTTCTGTAGAAGACTTCATTAATCAATTCATATATAAAAATAATACCTAAATAGTATAAATTATATTTTTGATAATTTTATGATCCTTAAAATTTTCTACTGCAAAAGAATTGAATTTAAAATATTAAAACATATTTGTGATGGTATTAAATTATGTCCATATGTATATTATTATCTGTATAACCTGCTTTTAAGCATATAGACATAGTATTAAAATACATACTTGAAAATTTAAAATATCAAACTTATCTAAATGCAATACAAACATTTCTTATTTAATGTATACCTTAAGTACCCCTTTATTCCAGAACACAAAAGATGAGGCATTTTTATACACAAACATCAAGAGAGCTAGGTAGTTGATGGGGGCGGTGATTGATGGACCTCTTCAACGCCTGCTTGACGTGATGTCTGCAGATGGACACTATTAATTCAAATGGGAACTTCGCGCGACAGTTGGGTAGTGCTTCTGTCACTGAAGGGTTTGTCCATTCAAGGCCTCAATCAGGAAACTGTTCATCTGTCTGCAGTGACCTTTCATATTTTTTGTCGCGTATGCTTTATTTGAGTGCTTTAACATTTGTTAGTAATTTAAAAATGTATGCTATGTAATCAAATAAAAAATCGCCCCAGAGTACATAAAACGATATTATTTCCAATGCAATCGTGATAGATTATTAACATTTTTTAAATACTCGGGACTTATAAATCTATGTCGTGATATATTAATTAAATTTTTATATTTGCTTTTAATTTCTGTTTATCTATATTTGCGGTATATTACCCAAGCGGTATTTAACATGATGTGGTAATTATCTAAAATTAGTTTACTGTTGATTTTAGTTGATTAAATAAACAAAATTACAACCACCAAAACAGGTCTAATTGTAAGTTACCGTGAGCTATTAAGAGGCCTTGTCCACTTATTTATTCCATTAAGATATTTGCTATAATGTTGTATCAACTACCCGCCAAAACGTAGACCTCACAAGACGGGTTCTAACTTGATTATAATTAACACCCGTGTCGTAAAAAAGTTGTCTCCGTTACAGTGGAACACGGTGCGCCTAAATAACAGAAACAGAACCAGTATTCAATCAACATGCCGCATAAATCTGTCTTACTCTACTACGGCATCGAATTCCTCACCGGCAACGTCGCTAATGAGTAGTGTGAACAAACCCAATATCTTAGTGCGCGATCTCTGTCTTACCAACGAAAGTAAACGGATGTGCGAACGAAAGGTCGGAGGAATCAAGTTGAAATCTGATTGGATACAACGGGGGAAACTGGACGTCATAAATTTCAACTGATGTTTGATTGTCACGATATTGTAATATTTATTTTCTTCGCCATTTCATTGTTTATAAATTCTAATAAATTCACCATTTTATGGATTGATAAATGCTGTCATCCATTGTGTAATCAATAAACACGGAATTTCTATTAATAGTCATTGAAAGAACTATTAGTTTCATCAAAGACATTCGATGAAACGGACTTAATCCATTATTGATTCGTCGTGGTTTTAATATTAAGATTCCAACTCTTGATAAATTTATTTATTATGATAAACAACGAAATATCAATTAAACGATAGACCGAATTTTATTGCTTTTTGATATTTTATATATCCATTAGCATGATACTTATATTGTAATCAATATTTAGTAATGACTATTGTGTTTTAATTAAGACTATAAACAAATGAATACAATTAATACACTTTAAATTTAAAGCACAAATAATTTTGTACAAACAAATCACAATTACAGTACAAAAACTACCATGTGCAGCCTTAAAAACATCAAAAACTCTCTCGACATCTATTAAATGTAAAATTAAGTGATCTGACATTGCCTGTCATTAGTCTTTGCAAAAAAAACTCGTACATTATTACATTTTATTAGACAAACAAATTACATTTATAATGGCAAAACTTGAAAGCGGAGGAAAAAAATTGTAACCGGTCCTGCACGCACATAAAGCTGAGAAACGACGGGTGTGTGTGACTGGTGACGGACAGACAGACGGACGAGTGGGTGAGAGCGGGGGGTTGCGAATACGCCAAAGGAGTTGTGAGGAAGGGGGGTCTTAAAACCGTCACACCTAATGGCAGATATCCATCACAGCATTCAATCAACATCATAGCAGGCCATTCGCTACTGCGGTGCGTGCGTGAGATAGAGTGTCCCGACAATGAGCGATATGGAGAGAGACAGACGTACGAGTGAGTGAATGAGTGACAAATAGCGCTCACTCAACCGCCACCCTCTGGTGCTCGTGTAGCCGGCAGGCTTTTTTCTCAAAGTTTTTTTGAATGCCGTAGATTTCCACTGTCTTGTTAAGACGTCGTTAATAATTTCTAATAATTAGATTGTTTAGTTTTTTTCTTCGTTTTGCTTTATTTGGATTGCGTTGTTATTTATAAGTTTGTTTTATTATGTATCACGTGAGGTAGAGAAATATTCACGTTAGATTTTTATTGATTATTTTTCTTTCTTAGTGTTTCAGTATTATAAGTTAAATATAAAACATTAAAAAAAGAAAATCTCATACAAAAATAAATTATTTCGCAGTATGAATGAAGTTGCGTCTTTGTCATTTATTACTCTATCGAACTTTAAAGAACATAACTAGCAGACCTGCATTGGCTTGAAAATCTTTCTCACAGAATACTTGCAAAGGTAATATTTTAATGTAATTATATGGCTTGAAAAAAAATCTGTCTGTTTGATCCAATTTGATACAAAAAGTAAAGAAACGATTTTGATAGGATTTTCGTTGTTGTTAAAAATCCAATACCTACACACACAAAAAAACTGTATTGGATCAAGAAAATCTTGTTTTGTATATAACGAAAACAATATTTTTTTAATATAAGAAAAGTACTCTTAATCCAACTACATTATTTCTTCGTCGAAGAATACTATAGTTGGTTTAAGAATATCTTTCTTATCTTAAGAAAATATTGTTTTCGTTATATACAAAACAAGGTTTACTTGGCTCAAGTAAACTGTTCTACCTATGTAGAGTAAGTTTAGTTTTTTTTTTAGTTATACTATAATTGGTTGACTTTAATAGCCTTTATTTGAAGCCAGTAATTTAGGTTGTATGTAAATTGATTTACCACAGGCTGATATTAAGAAAAATATGCAACGTATATATTTTGATAAACATATATAAACATGACAAAAAATATTGGTGGTGGAATGGAGATATAATTATTATAGCAGCCAGTCGCGTAGTCATTGACTGATTTTGATATGCACGCGGCACGCGGGGAAAGCCGCGAAGAAAGCCTTGTTTTGTATAAAATTGGCAAGAAATGTATATTTACTCAGTTGTTTTTATTTTATTTATTTAATTTTCTTACATATCAAAGCATAATAATTTAAAAAAATATAACAGTTAACTAATTCAAGCGTGTCTGAATTCTATGACACACACACATACATACATAAGTGTTTATGTGTTGGTAGTTGGTAGACGTGTGTGTGTATTGTGTCAAAGGAGAGACCGTTGTCGGGCCACGGAGGTATGCGGGGCTCCCAATGCATCACTCGGTTGACACTTGGTGCCCCATATATCACGGGGCTCAGCTTGGCCCGCGTCTCTACCCCACACACCCCCGCCACAACTTTATTTGCATACAACACTGCCAAGTCGGTCTGTGTGTGCGTATTATATATGTCTGAGTATTTAGCAATCCCTTTATAACGGGTGATTCTTAAAAAAATTGTGCATAGATACCCACATAATTTGGAAGCAAAAGATATTCGAATCTTTATAAACTAGTAGGTAGTTTACTGTAAGTACATATATAATACCTTCCTACTTAATGATGATTAATGATGAGAGTAATTTTTAAGTTTTTAAAATTTAATAGTGTTTTTTATTGAAATTCCATTTTTGAAATCTAAGTCAAAATGTTTATTGTAACTCAAACAGTTTGAAAACTTTATTGTCGAACTGTGAGCAACAACAAAAAAACTATTACCTATAAACGATCAAAAGATAATTGCGATTTCATCCAAGATCTAAAATATAACAAATTACAACCAAATATCGTGATTTTTTTTTAACCTTTCAAATATGTATTTTCGAATCACTCTGTAGACAAGTAACGTTCCTCTCTGTGTGACGGGTATGTGAGGGTGTGTGTTGTGTTTTTTTTTTCTCTCTGTGCTCACAGTGAGATTTATTGCAAGCCTAATGCAGGGCTACCGCTCTCCTAATGTTGTCGCTGAGTTGGCACAACTATACCATCGCAAGAGCTCTTTGAGTCCGCTCCAATATTGCACTACATGAATTTATATGTACGGAACTAAATTTTTATTTAAAGTTTCTTAAAAGTTTAAAATGCTATATGTTATTTATTTAAAGTGATCATACGTACTGATTTAAATGTAGTATACATATAATTAATTTTGATAAATAAAAACAATTAGATTGTCAAAACGTCAAAAAATTAAATGAGCAAAAATATAGAGCGAGCTTTCGATTCACATAATCATCTTCAGGCTATTAAAAGGGATAATGCGGGAACTATGTCGTTATCTCAACAATATTTCATTTATTTATTAATTTTTTTTATATTTTAACGTCACTACTATAGTAAGTATATTATAATTAATTTTGTACAGATTTTAACGTCCGGTATTATAAAGAATTTGCTCTAGAGCAAAAGTTAAGCTAACGCTATCTTTAAGAAAATCTCATCACATTAGTTAAATACAAAAAAGATTGTGCATATGCGTGATTTAATTTAAAAATTTATATAACTATAAACTGAATTAAAAGTAACAATATTTACCAAGAGTCCTTCAACCATTCTGTTCAATATATCAGCTCTACTTACCTGAAAAGAGAAAAAAAATATTAGTACATATTAAAAAATAATTAATGTATAATATACGTTTAATAATGGTACTTTCTTATACATAATAGTGCGTATATCTAGTAGGTATATTAAACCTTTTTGACTTATTGATAAAAGACATAATAAAATGAATTATCTACAACTCTTTTTCTGTTATGAACCATTTCATTTTTTTAGTCAAAATTGGTAATTCTAATTCTTATCACAAATGTCATTTTGGTTTTTGAAATGATGAAGTAGCAAATATTTATAAATAAGTGATCTTTCATATTACAATTTTAATAAACAGTAAATGTTAAAAGTATAATACAATCTATGTATATTTTACGAATTAAAATACTACGTAGGTAAAAGGTATGTAAAATCAAAAACAGAAACTATTTATATATGAGTACCTATTTACATATTATTATATTAATTCACTACTATTCAAACTTCACAATCAGAACTATCTTCTTGTGTTTTCAATTATACATTATTCTTTGTGAAATAATGTAATTTCTTTGGTTATTTGATTTTCTTTATAGTTTCTCATCCCGGAGCGACAAAGCAGATGAAAGAATACCTGAATGACGATGAAATTAATATCGCTGTGCATGTTTATTAAATGCAAACATCTCATTCAGATGTTAGTCGTTTTGTTGTAATCTCAAACGAAGGAAATCAAAGATGCAATCATTGATTACTAAGGATAAATTTAATTCAGTATATAAGTCTATATAAAATTTTGTTCTTATTGAGGTGAAACATAATTTAAAATATGACATATCAAATGCATCAAGGACTTGAAGAAGATTGGATTTTTAAGTCAAACAAAAGTTTTTACTTAACTTTTTTCTAATAATAATTAATTGTTTGGGTTTTTGTGAACAAAAAAAAAAAAAAACTCTAGCAAATGCTGTTACGAGTACTTAAAAATACTGAGAATATTTTTAATATACCTGACCAAGTACCTGTAACTTGTATTCATTAGTAAAATTTGAATTGGCAAACGTTTTTTATATACATTTTTGACGAGGTAGCATTAGCAATACATGTAAAAGGTAAAAGTAAAAGCTTTTACTCGTGGCAAAAACTTTAAATATACTAAATTATAAAAGCAAATTCAAGATTTATATTTATGTACATCACTCAATATTGAATTAGTAAGAGTAAAGTTTCTATAGGTACTAAAAAATTAACAAATTTTTAAGTTGCTCACTTGTGTATTGTATATTGTACAAACAGTTCTTCTGACGCACACACGTTCCATAATTTCAACACCACACACAACATTAATCAAGAACAATCAAACCAGTAATCAAAATCAACAACCTATATGCAACAAAATAATAAATACCCATCACACACAAAAAATAATCAACAATAATAACTGCGGCCGTTACTACATCTTCATGTGCAACAAAAGCAGTACCTTGTATGTATAGTTATCGATTCAGTCCAGCAGCGTATCTCGGAGTCCATCATTGATTATCTGTAGCACGGACTGACACCTGACAGACATGCCGGACAGACACACGGACACTTCACGGACGTTAGCGTCGACACGTGACACGCGTACGTACATTCATGTGTGTGCATGTGTGTGTGTACGTCGCAAAACAGATGGACGTTTATGATTGGTTGATCGCGCGAACACATGTGGATGTGTGTCGTATATGTATATGTATCTGTCTGGCGATGTGATATGTTCAATCAAATCAATCAGTTATAAGAAAGAAAATAAAACATAACATTCGAAACCGAACTCAATGAGCAGTTCTTGGGGTAAATAAAATTGTATTAATTACACTATTCAACAAAAAAATACTTTTGTAATAAAACAAGGATCTGAATAGAAAATATAGGAGGCTTTTGGCATGCCGAAACCGGATTTGTTGCCCAATCGGTTTCATCACGTCAGGGTTTTGAGATATTCTAACCTAAAAGTCCCAAAAATGACTATATTGGCAATGTTAAAGAATTTATTATCAAGTAGGTAATTTTTTTCTAAAGTTTTCGATCACGGTAACAAGTAGTATTATATATATCTTTCCTCTTTAAAATGAGTTTTAACTTTTTACTGTACGATTTTTTTTTAGCCGAGATGTACTAGTTTGAAGATATGATACTTTTTGTTAACAAAGTGTAGTATAGTAGATACAATGAACTTTACTACATATATCTTCAAAGTAGTATATTTCGGTAAAGAAAAATCGCTTAGTAAAATGTAAAAAATCATTTTAAAGAGAAAAAATAGTACTATTCGAAATCATGAAAGAAAACTTCAGAAAAAAATTACCTACTTATTAATAAATTCCCCAACATTGCCAAAATCGTAATTTTTAGGACTTTCAGGTTCGGATATCTAAAAAACCTGACGTGATGGAATCGGCAACGAATTCAGTTCCGGTATGACAAATACCTTCTAAATCACATATTCAAGTTTCTGTGAATTTTTTTGTTAAATAGTATTATCTTCAATTTAAGAAAATATAATGCTCTTCAGTGACCTAAACTTTCTTCCAAATATAAAATAAAATTGCTTAAACTAGCGGGAGTTATGAGTTTTTATCAATCGATATAAAGACAAGTTATTCATATAACTACAAGTAATTGAAAAAATTAAATATTTCACTTGGAACAAGAATAAAAAATAGAACAGTTATTCTCAGAATGAAAGAAAATTCTGTTCACTTGAGGAGGTTCAAAATAAAATATATTCTTAATCTGCAAATGACCTTTATCTAAGAAAACGCGACAAACATGGCTGGTGTAGGCTGTGGAAAAGGAACGGGGAGATAAAGCTAGTGTCACTCACAATAGGTAAACAGATTGGAGATAGTTTGTATAGAAGTTGTATTTTAATTTACTGTCATTCATAAATGTTTCAATAAAATGAAATGTTGTGGCAGGTATGTATTGATCGTTTCCTTAACATAGAAATTATATTTATATCATTTCAGCTATACATTTAGTATTGACAGACTTCGAATAGGAGTTGAATAACGATATTTTTTTATAGAAAAAAATATACCTACACAAACAAAAATAAACTGAAACATTGTTTTAAAACGCAATATATAATTAATTGATGTATTACAGTACCTATCAAATAAACCTTTCTTTTCAATTGGTGATCTACAATTTTAGACATTATTTTTAATTCAATAATAAACCACGCGAGGATAACTAGTTCCATGAGTTTACATTAATTTTGTTACACAAGCAAGGTAAGAAGGACAAGCATTTGCATAGCCTCAAATTTACCATTAGCTCCTAGTTTCATACAACCTGAAATTAACCTAAAACACATTTCAATGTAGATTAAAATTGATAAAAACTTCAATTATCTCTTTTTTTTCTGTAGGCTTTCGTGGTCGTTGTCCATAGTAACTAACTTTTCAGAATCACTTCTGAAGAAGACTCCGACATGAGAGTCGAAACGTCAAGTTTAAGAATACGACAACGTGGACAACAGCCCGAAAAGTTAGCTACTATATTCAATTATCTCATCTGGTTATTTTATATAATTAATTATACTGTATACTATGTGGTTCATATGTAGATATAAATGTTGACATTAAAGTAGTGAGTGAATATGGAAAGTGAGTGATGGACTACAGCCGATAGCGCACTTGGTCGCGACATCTTAGTCGTGGCGCCTGGACAACAGGATGTGTAAATCAGAAAACACCGGCAGTCACCACGTTAATTGGTTTATGTGTGGACTCGTCTATAAATATCATACTCAAACGTTACATCACTCGGATTGAAGAAATCATTATTGACGGAAAGACCGTTTTATCTAACAAATGCTTCCTAAATACGTCACTTGTGTAATTTCATAGAAATAAGAGGATATTATGTTGTAATCTGTGTAGATTTTAAATTTAATTAATAGCGTAATTATAATTCTTATTGAACCATTTAGCTATGAAATTAAAAGATTTATTTTTTATTAATTTAAAAATATATATCTGATTGTATGTTCGAGGAAAGACGAATGCATTTATCTTTAGAATTTTGGAAGGTCATGTCATCATTAGTTTAATTATAAATTGCTTGAAAGATTTAGTAAACATAATTCAATTTAGAAAAATAGTTTAATAAAATTATTTTATAAAATATTCTAGAATAAATTATTATAATTAATTTAATAGTAGATACCTACCGAACAAATTGCTTAAAATTAAGTAAAAGTTAAATAGTAATAAATTCAAAAAAATCATGTACTAAGGACGTCATTTTTTATGAAAATGTCCGCTAATAACATACAATTATTAAATAAGGCATTATTAAGTATGCCATCCAAGTATAAAATATAAAGATAATAAAAACAAATGACTTAATTAAGAATAAAAAATTCAAATTTATTTCGGATAGCAAGACGTTTAGATAATCAGTATTCTACTGTATATTTTAAGCAAATTGGTCAACTTTAACATGATTTCTCTCAATACAAACAAAAAGCCTGTCAACTATTAATAAGTTATTATGTTACTTTCAATATCGAATGATCAAAGTTAATAAATCCTAGCAGATGTGTTTCTTTTTCCTTTTAAATTAATTTTTTGTATGTAAATACGTATATTTGAAAATTGATTAATTATAAATAATATTCTTAAAATGAACTCAAACGTGGGTAAAAGGTAAATGTATGTAGGAAATAGTGAAATGTATGTTAAGTTTCGAAAAGAACACATATATTATGCATACAACATTTTATTGATTAGCGACGTAAAAGAAAAACGTAAACCATAATTCATTTTTATAACTAAGAACGGACGTAGTGTAATAGCGGTATTTAGCAAAAGGTGTTCTCTACATCCAATACAATAACGACTCCACTGGTGTGAAAAGATCAACGAAATGATAGGAAGTGTATTATAGTGTACACCTATTATGCGTTTATGAGAACGTTAGCGAGTCGTTGGGGTTATATGGCTCGGTTTTACAGCATGCCCGTTGACGCATGTCGGTGTGAAACTATGTGTCATGCACGTAGCAGATGTGCTGTACTCTTGAATCTTTACTGGTACGATTTATTGATAAGAATCGAAGAATTAAGTTCAGTGTCATGAACTTTCAACGCTGTAATTCGAACGTAGACGGCATTATTATAGTTTATTTCGATTAAAGTTTTTAAATAATAGTGTGTGTATACATGATATTAACTATGTCGGTTTTTTTTGTTTGCTGTTTTATTAAAGTTTCGAAAAAATCAACAGTGAATTTCGTGTTTAAACATTTTATCGATGATTGTATCAGTTAAGGAAGTAGTTTTAAAATCAAATTGATGCACTTATTTTGTTAACGACTTAAGTCTTAGTTTTTAAATTATTTCTTGTATTTAGTTATTCTCACACCAATAAAATAACAAAAATTGTAATGAGTTGTATAAATAGTAAATTATATTTATCCACATGCAAAGCTCCACACGTGTCATATAGCGTAAGTTTCTTTCAAATATCGTCGCGTATTTATCTATCGAACGTTTGATTTATGTATTGATATTGTGTTCTACAAAGGGGTTGGTGTTCTAATGCTCCGCCAGGAGGCAGCACAAAAGCCATACATCCATCAACGTGCAATTCTACGATTTATATTTCGTACTACTACATCGGCTGACAAAAACGCAACTGTGAAATATTGAATATTTATTGTGCATGAAAACTGATCTCATGTCAAAATTAATGTTCCTCAATTACGCTGACCTTTTATGCAACCGTTTGTGACAAATGTGCAACGTGCAGCTGTTAGAAAACATTGGCAGCGTGCGTGCTAATAATTTATATTTAATGTTCAGATTATATTTAAATTTTTAATTAACATTTTACTACATACTAACTTTATACATTATTTGAAGTCAAAATTTAAAAGATAAAATTTTCTGGAAAAAATTAATATACTGGAGTACTTAGGACAATAATCGTAATTTAGGTAGTATTTTTTCATGGAGAGATCGAATTTTGTAAGATTTGTAATCGAATTACTTGATAAATATGGAATAAGTACCTACCTACATATATAATAAACAGAAATGATATTTTCTCTTATAACGACAAAATTATGTATTCGAAAAAAATGTATATCTAATTATATTATTTTCCATACCTTCATACATTTAATCAAAATGAATTAAAAATTATATATTCTGAAATTTAAATGAAAATGTTCCACTGTATATACACATTTGAATAATTCAAAAATAGGGACAGAGATGTAACAACGAAAGGATAAATAAATAATCGGCGCTAATACAATAGTTTGACACTCTTTTCGGCGGCGAGAGTTGTTCATCCTCGATCAACATCTTCACCCGCCAGCAAGGGTACGTCACTCAGCAGTCAATCAATTTAAGCTTCGTCAGGTTTAACTACATCATTTATGTCTTGTATTTACTCTTTGTGTTCACGTTTTATTTACTTTTCTTGTGTATGTAGTTTTTTCTGGAGATTTCGCAACGAATATGTTTCGTATTTTACTGTTATGTCGAATATAAAAGTTTTTATTTTATTTTTTTTATTTCGATGAAGCATTCGCGTTATATATATATTATTTATTAAATTTAACTCATTGTAGTACGAAAGAAAAACGATAGATGAATATAGTATAAAAATATTATTAGCAATATAAAAAAATATACAGATCAATAAATGTTAATTATGTTCTATTTTGCCTTGCAAATTTATAAAATAGTATTCATATAAAATTTTATTACTGGTATATGGTTACAATGTTTCTATTAAATTACAAAGTTGGTTGGTATATTATATATTGCAAAAAATAATCTAATGAATTTCTTAATCATATGTATTACAAAATCAGTGAGCGCCTATGCGAATGTCAACTCTAAAAATATAGATAATAGAAATCAATTTATTACATAACCTGAACTACCAACTTGTATAGTACCTATACCTACCTATGTAAAGTTTAAAGCATTCCAGCAGTAAAGGTTTCATCAAAATCGGTTCATTAGTTTTTGTTTCAAATCGAAAAAACAGACAAATTTTTCAAAACTATCAAAATGTCTTTAAAACGACATAAATATTCAAAGAATCTAAAATATTTTCATTGTACAAAAAAATCCTTAAATTATAAAATGCAATACTTTTTATATGTGTCTGTAAGTATACCTATATGTATTTAATAATATAATATTTGTGCGTGTATTTTAACCAAAGATAACAAATAACTGCTACACGTAAATTTATAGTGGTAAGGTGAAGCTACTAAATGCAAAAATGCAGGTCAAACGTCAGAAACATTATGTTGAGTCGAACCATGGCAAATACCTTTGTTCTTTTATGTCAGAAATCTTTTTGGGTGAAAATGAATTATTAGCAAAACGGGCTATTTATCTTTATGTCGGCCTCCTCTATGTTGCGTCACGTATATACATGGTGTTCCACATGGGTGCCGGTGTTTTCATAGAATACGTGTAAGTTAATACAGTGTTACTTTTCAATGTAACACGTATTCCAAATTAAGTAAATTTGTAAATGTATTCCATTATTCGACATGCGAGATGTGCGTTTACATACTTAAACATTTCTACTTTAAGTAACTACAATACACATACGTTATCTGTGATTTATTATTACCTATTTGATTTGAAGATATGAGTTTGTACATACTATATGTTTGATGCATAGGAATTTAAATTATTGAAGTATTTTTTTATTTTAATTTTGTAATACTAGTATATGAATATGTATATATGATACCTGAAGAGTTATTCTTACTGTAAGTAATTGTATATTTAATTTTAATTAATAATTAAAAATAACAAAAATTAATTAATTAATATGGCGATAAAACTTTTTAATATATTATTATACAAAATATATTCATATACTTACTGAAAAAACTTGAGAACATAAATTTTAGATAATATTATGTATTTTCTATAACTTTTATTTTAAACGCGTCGTTTCAAGTTCTGAAAATTAACTTTTCTCCTTTACACCTTTATATATTTTTTCAGTATTTCAACTTTTATATTTTTTTAAATTGAAGATTAAAAAAATGTTAATAAGATCAATTAGGTACAAAATTAACAAATGTAGCAATCGTTACATTACACACTCACCCTAATTTTGTTGTCACCACATATTCAAATCACATTATGTAAGTAAGTAGATCGAAAAAAATTACAATATCAATAGAAAAGAGTTCCTTTTTCTCTTCACAATAAATTCGTACTCGAACACACAATTTGATTAATGTCATCAACCAATTTAACAACTATTAAACGTAGATTCCTTTCAAACCAGTGCCATAAAAACGGTCGCTATAAAAAACTGTATATTTAATTGTTCATTTAATGCAATTGCAGTTTACTCTGACCGGTCGCATTAGCCATGCATCGTTTAAGCGATTCATGTTTTTTACCTGTTGTATAAACAGGCGAATCTTTATTATAACCAACTGTAATATATGTATCTACAATTACAATTGTTATTAATGGAAATATTAATCAAATTTCTTTTACTAAATAGACATCATTTAAATACGAAAAAATTACACTTATTGTTCAAACATGTTTAATATAAAATATAATATAGTTATATTATTGTAATAATAAATGAAAATTTTGTATTACTAGGACTCGTATATGAATAAAGAATTTATAGTTTTAAACTAGTGGTCAAAATTTTGACGAGAGTAACTTATTGTGATCCCAAATATTAAAAAAATAATTTCAAGGAAAACTGCAAGTAGCTAAATATACAAATTTCAATTTATTTAATTTGAACGCAATTTAAACAAATTCTAAAAGTGAACCAAATAATTCTACCCTTGAAACTTTTTTCTGTTTTAAAAAGTCACCGTTGAAGAGTGTTTCAATGTTATATAACGGTCATCCCTCAAAAAACCCTCAACTCTATCAGATACTTATACACACACAAATAGTGACGTGTATATTCCATTAATTAGTCTGTATAGCTGAAGAAATGTTCAACATACACACATACATACACACCGGAGACTCCCCGATACCCACTCGTCACAATTTCGCGGCGTCATCATTCTAATTTTTTTCTCCTTCACGGAGCTGACTGTGTAATTTATAACAACAGAACATTCAACACATTGCAAAGAACACAATAAAGTGTTCTAGGTGTCCCCCTGCTGCCCGTGGTGCCCCCTCCCCCCCAGCTATAGTGACCAACCCATTGTTATTAATAATGTATTAACATAGTTACATAATTAATCACTTTGACGTCTTATTGTTCCAAGTTGCAACAGTCCGTCACCCAGATCATTATTTACAAGAAGTGTCACATGAGCTTGTCCGGCCTTACTTGCTATGAGACCATACCTCGTATGTGTATGTGTGTGTGTTAAAATGTGTTTTTATATGGGTCGTTCAGAATCTAAAACGACCAACTTTACTTTTTGTAAAATTCTTGAGGTTCGTGGTAACAAAATTCATTGCTCTTTTTTTTACCAATGAATTGATAACTATTTTTGTACTATATGTATTACGATATGATACTTAAATCGACATTAGAAAGCAATTTTGATATTAATGCATGAAACGTTTTGAAAATAATATTTGACACCAAGAACTTTTTGATAAAACGATTTTTTTTCCAACTGTAATGTTATAGATTTGGCGTTTACAGTAAATTTTATATATTGCACCAAAAATAAATAATTGAAAAGTTTAGATGTCACTATAGTATCTTTAAAATTTTATGATAGATACCTATAATGACAAAATACTAATAGTTTTTAAATAAAGAACCCAAACAATAGCAATATACCTTTACGAAAAAGGTAGGGAATGTAATTTTAGTTGAGTCACCCGTTGTAAATGCTTTGAACATTTTTATGCAGTAAAAACGGACGCATGTCAATCAATTTTAAAATAATAAAAAATATACAGTATCAGTTTACACCTGTATAAAATTACTTGGTATAAAATTAATTCATTGAAATTCAACATCCTGAAAAAATAGTTTTACACCTAATTTAATTGTCAGTTAAAGTCAAACTTTATTACTTTAGAAATCAAAAATAAAATAAAGAATGCATACATAATAATACGTAGAAAACTAATTTTAATTTTTCAAAATCTATACAGGAGTGTATTT
Source organism: Sialis lutaria (assembly GCA_949319165.1). Taxonomy (NCBI): domain Eukaryota; kingdom Metazoa; phylum Arthropoda; class Insecta; order Megaloptera; family Sialidae; genus Sialis; species Sialis lutaria. The sequence continues at coordinate 16,604,918 of OX439243.1, forward strand.
TTAAAATTTTAAAAAAATGTTTCCTTATTTTTTTAGTGTTGATTATCATGAGATATTAAAATATAAAATATTAAGGTTGTTGTTCACTCAAATCGATCACTACAGAATTTGTTAAAATTTTAATATTGTGTTAAGCAAGCTAGTTCGCATTTGTAAAAAAAATTTTCGTTTATTAATTATAGACGTGCAAAGTTGGCCTCTTATACATTGCAAGCATAGGGATCCACTTGGAATTCGATATTCGTTTAATTCGTGTATTAAAACTAAACGTCAGATTTTAATCAAAAACGGATATGTTATAGATTAGTAATTAAAGAATGTATATATAAAATTCTAGAATGATTTACCATCTACTTAAATAATTATTAATTTTTAACTTTGATAAATTCCCGAACACATGACGTAAATATACGATATAGCAACAGCGCATTCGGCGCGCTCTTCGAAATATAAAAACGTGGTAATGACAACTGACGCCCATTGTAAATAGCAAGTTATTATTGATTAACATTTAATGTTTTTATTTATAATAATAATAGTTACTATTGTTATTATAATTATTACTATTGTCAGCAATAGTAATAATTATAATATTGTTAAAAATAAATCTTCTATTCTTGTCTAATATTGTAAGTTGTTGCCAGATCTATTTGTTTTTTATTATCGACATAGTAAAATCTTGTAGTTCATGCTAAATTCCGCTAGATGCCACGACTTTCAGTGAACAACAACCTTAAGGTAGGTATATAATACAAAATATGTATACAGTTCTTAAAAAAAGTGTTGGCAACTGCTGTTTTACTCATTTAAAAATATCCAGATAAAATCTCCATTTTATTACACTTTTACAATCACGGATTACCTCATGTGTTTATTTATAATTATTTTCGAATAAAATACTTAAAATAATAGCAATACAACCCGGTAAATAACCCAACATTATAAACATTACCACTGATTTGCATACGATGAAAGTAAATTAAATTTTGATAAGATAACCCCCACACACTCCCAGGTACCCAAAGTGCTGACAGACATTCGAATGCAGATTTTTGATCACACGTTATCAAGATGTACAAACGTCTTAAAACTGGAGTTATGTGACAAGTTAGTGTTATTTTTCGAACACGCACGGATCGTTAGAAGCTGGAAGAAGCACCAACAACATTTTCAGCAGCAAAACTTTAGCAGTGGGCGACGGTTTAACAGTCCATCGACATAAATCACTCAAACGCT